>CM060685.1:17607689-18862064 GCA_030686995.1 Artemisia argyi | reverse complement strand
ACTTTTAGAGAGAAAAGATAAGATGAGTGTGTGTTTTATGAGTGGTGATGGTGTGACTGTATGAGTATTTTTGTTGTGTGGCTGGTATATTTTGTGGGATTTTATAGTGTTTGTAGGTTTGGGTGTTTTTTAGGCTCGGATATTGGTTTGACATGTGTAAATTTAGGCTTGTATCTTGGTTCGGGTATCTGAATCTTAATTTGGAGGGTTGGGTTTTGGTTGAGAATATTGATGTTTTATAAGGGAGTATGTATATATATATATATATATATATATATATATATATATATATATATATATATATATATATATATATATATATATATATATATCCACAAAAAGGTGTAGATTGATGGGAACACCCTGACCCCGGGTGCCTTTTGGCACCAGCCATTGTCCACCCCACAAGGAATAGCTCCGGGCAACTCTCCTGGCCTAGTGGGGCACCAACTGGAGTGAGCCGAGACTCTCGGACTCTTGAGCTCTTATCCACAAAGTCTCTCCAGTGAGCCCATAGGTTTTGCGGAGGTGGGTACCTAGTGAGCCCATAGGTTTTGCGGAGGTGGGTACCTATCTGGGAGCAAAGTGCTAGGGATGGGATTCAAACCCGAGTCAATTGACTCAAGAATGAAAGCCCACCCACTGGACCAACGCCCCAGTGGTTACTTTTTATCATTCCTATTTTAATTATTTTTCTTATTTGATCATATATATATATATATATATATATATATATATATATATATATATATATATATATATATATATATATATATATATATATATATATATATATATATATATAGAGAGAAAGAGAGTTAGGATCAAATAAGAAAAATAATTAAAATAGGAATGATAAAAAGTAACCACAACCACACATTTTAAATGCACCTTCAAAAGTGGATGCATATTCCTTCAAGATTTTTTTTTGAAGTTTCCGAAAAATTCAAAAAAAATTCCACAAGATCGGGTATGTTGGTGCAAAAACTTTTGTGAAAGAAGTTTTTCTAATTTTGAGTTTTTATACGTTTTTTTTTAATGCACAAAAAACGAATTTCAATGCGCAAAAAATTTTTAATGCTCAAAATATTCAACTTGTTTTAGTTAGATGCACAATGTTATTTTGATGGGAAAAGTCAAAAAGAAGTTGGGTCCAAAAACAAATTTTTAATACACAAAAAAGCGATTTAATGCACAAACATATTTTTTATAATTTTTTCGGATAAAGTATCCACTTTTAGAAAAACTTCCTTCACAACTTTTTCATGCACCAACATACCCAATCTTGTGAAATTGTTTTGGAATTTTTCGAGAACTTAAAAAAAAAAAAAAAAAAAAAATCTTTTTATTATTTAAAAAAGTAAGTGAGCCCAATCCCTTCACAATTATAATCTCAAACGCGGAACCAACAAATTAAAAAAACAATTTATAATAAATGACGAAATTATTTATAAACTGGCTGAGGCTGATGTTGATGAATAACATTTTGAGGGCTAGTTGATACTGATGGCTAAAACTGAAGTTAGTCCTTTGCAGCCCTCCCGGAAAAAAACACATAAATTTTTGCACGTTTAGATAACACAACCCTCGTTTGTAAAAGCATATATAACTTATTTTCTAGTAATAGTATTAGCTAACAGTAAGTCATAACGATAACGTATACTATTAACATAAAAATACAAACACTTGGAATACGAAAGTTAGGATATGATATTTGGATAAGGAAAATAACCTGCTACAACCATTAAGGTTTTACTAATACAATGAGCCTAAACAAACGATTACATCTATGGGAGAGACAAACCACTAGATCACCATTTGACTTCACTTCACTCCTTACTCTGACTCTCTTCCTTTTATTTATTTTTTCTCACTCACTTCCTTCTTCACATTAACATGAAACATTTTTTCGTATTTCATGTAATAATACACACAAATATCTCTAACTTCAAAGCAAACGGTGGTATGAATAATTTATAAAGGCTAGTAATGTTGAAGATGGAGACACTTGTGTGATTTATTAAGTGAAATAAGACAAAATGCTTCATGTTCATTTGAAGAAGAAGGGAGGGAGTAGGGTTGAGGAAAAGCAACCAAATCAAACCGATAAACGAGCTAAACCGGTCCGAACTTAATCGTCCTTGTTTGGCTCAGTTTTCTGTTTATAAAATATTTGGATGGAGGAAGTTCCATCAACTATACCAGTTGATCCCAAGATGCTTAAAAACCACCTTTGGGATTTCGGTGGAACATTCAAGTTTCTTACGAAGGTAACCAATACGCTCTACCATACGAGGAATGCAAAATAAATATATTTTCAATAAATGAGTTATCTACAAAAAAAAGTGTACTAAGTGTAACTCCTATTTCATTTTCAGCCTATTTATAGGCAATAAATACTTGTAGGTAGTTAGTGGAATCCACTTAGCGACAACCCAATGAACCAACAAATCAACCAATACAATAAAAATTGATATTAAAATATATAAGTTCAAACGCCTAAAGAACAAAATAAAACAACATTTATATCCAATGATGGAATTATTTATAAACCTGACTGATGCTGATGAATAACATTATGAGGGAAAGCTGATACTGATAGATAAAAATGTATGGTTGATGATTTGATTCAATATTGGATGAGAAAAGCTTGGGTATTTATATTTTAGGAAAATACAGTTAGTTGTTGAGTATGTTTGGCAAAATTAGTTGTAAGTAGTAAGTTGTATTCTGTAAGCTGTTAACTGCAAGTTGTAAGCTGTAAACTGCAAAACTGTTAACATGAGCTACAACCTGTATCTTTTTTTCAATAAAAGTGTTTGATAAGTTAGCTGTTAAATGTAAATGTAAGATGTAAAATGACATAAAAAGACATATCTATAATTGTAAACAAATGTTTGGAGGGTATATGAGTAATTTAAAGTTTTAACAGTGCCAAGATATTTAAAAAGCTTCATGAATAAGCTTTTCATTTAGTAGCTACAGTAGAAACTCGATAAATTAATACTCAATTATTTAATAAACTCTCTAAAATAATATTTTTTGCCGGTCCCGACTCGGGGATAGGGTGCTAAATTACTAATTCGCCAAAATTATAAGATAATACATTTTTGATAATTTCTTTAGACCCCATATAAAATATAAATTAATAATTCCTTATATATAGCATATTACATGAATGATTTACGAAGGTTTCTTGAAAAATGACTCAATTGTCTTTTGTTTTTTGTTGAAATCAATTTCCCCTTGAATCTCGTCTCTAATTTTCCTTAGCATGGTAAGAACTTCTGGTGTTGTTTTCTCATAGCTCAACAAGAAATTGTATTTATATAGAAAATATTTTTAATGTCCATAAAGTGATACATTGAACACAAGAAGCATAATAAGGTGGGTGATTGAAGGTTTCTTGCAAATTGGGCCGTTCATTTGATATACATGCATTGTATACAATAATTAAGTGGAAGCTTGAAAGGTGTTTGTAAACTAAGTATTCTACTATAAATTAATAAAATATTAATTAATATATAAATTAATAATTATTAATTTATCGATTAATTAATAACTCTTTTAATTAATAAATTTTGGTGCTCCCAAGTGTATTATAATATAGAGTTTCTACTGTATTTGTTTGAAATAAAAGCTTGAAGTTAATGTATACAAACGGAGCTATTTATTTTAAAGAATATTATTTTTGGCATTTACTAAATACACCAATATAATTAGCTAATAATTGACTTTTATTTATTATTGACTACTTAATTAGCTAATCATTGGTTTGTATTTATTATTGACTACTTAATTAATGAGATAAAGCAAAGAAATTGAAGACTTTGATGCTTTTTTTTTTTTTTAATCTTATTGTTATTTTATTACCTTTGTGTTGTACGACTTTTTTTAAGGTTCATGTTTTTGGTCGAAGATCGTGTGGGTACGAGCTTGTTGTTGTGTTTGTATTTTTTTTATTTCCTTATTTGTTATATACATACATACGTATTTATATATAAGTGAACAAGTAGAACAATATTTATTGAAAATAAATAATTAAAAATACAATAATAATATTCCCAAAACACATTTTGACAACTAAAATATGTGTTCTCTCATCCAGTTGCATTTTCACTTTAGTGAATGATCTTTTTCTTTTTTTTTTTCTTTTTTTCGTTCAAGCTTATGCATTTATATATAAGCAGGGAGGGACTTACATCGATGTCGGGTGTGGCACGACTGACACTCAATTTTGGGTGACATAGTGTATTATTTTTTATTTTTTAAATGTGTCGGTTTTTCAAAATTTTGGGTCACATATTGAAATCGTAATTTTTAAGGCTTTTATTTTCTGTTTTTACTTTACAAAGGGCCTTTAGGAAAGCAGAAAATAACAATGAAAATGGGTGGTATGCATTAAATATTCTTAAGTTAAAATTAGTAAATATATTCATGCAATTATGTTTGGATTTTATTGGTAGTTCAAATTTCGAAAGAGTTGAAATGACCATGTCAGGATTTAATTACTTCATTTCCCTGTTGCAATTTTCAAGAAATAAAGTAACACAATTATCAATGTTAAACATGGTGTGTTTAGTAGGACTCCCAAACAGGCCCTAAATAAAATATATTAAAGCAATTAATGAAAAATGAATGTTATATATTTGTTTTATTGTGATTCGTGTAAGACTTCAAAGCAGTAGTAGATGAAAAGTAAATGTGAAATATTTGTTCGGTTGTGAATCGTGTAAGCTTGTAATACATTAAATAGCTGACATAAATTTTAAATAGTTTGCCTCCATCTAAGACTTAGGATCAAATGAGAAGAAAACTTAAAATGAGAAGGATGAGAAATAACTATAACCACACATTTAAGATGCATCGACTTAAATTAGATGCATCCATAATCTTTTAGATGCACCATAATATATTTTCTAGCAAAAAATTAGATGCATATGCATATATTATATGCATTTCATCAAGTTAGACAAATCCTATACATTTTTCGTCCTCTGCTGGTCAAATTTGTTGTTAGTACCACTTTGCATTGTTTTCACTTCAAATTACTTTTCGGAACTAATTTGGATGCATCTAAATGAATAGAGATCATCTTAATCAAGTCGATCCATCTCAAATGTGTGGTTATAGTTATTTCTCATCCTTCTCATTTTAAGTTTTCTTCTCACTGGATTTATCTAAAAGAAAAGGAGAAAATTATTCACAGAGAGAAATGATATTCTGAATTTGGAGGCTCAATATCTTCTGAATTATTCAATAATTAAATGCAAAAAAATTGAAAAAAATAAGGTTGGATCATTAAATATTGTAACCAAACCATTACAATTATCAATGTTTTCTAAAATTAAATGTATTCAACAAATATTTTTTTACAACTTCATCTTAATGTGTTAATGTTAAATTTTTTATCATACGTGCATTGATTTATATATGTTTGGTAATCATGACTTATTAACTTAAAATGACTATAAATTAAAGTTTAAATTAAAAAATTTCGACATCAAAGTATGTTAAATGAGTTTAGTTGGTTTAGATAATACGAAGTTATAAAATGAACTTATTAAATAAACAAAAGTGTGAGTGAAAAGTTGTGTAGAAGCTAGGGGTGAGCACGGTGCGGGTTGGTGCGGTTTTTGGCTAAAACCGAACCGCAACCGCACTTGCGGTTTCTATGAAAATAGAAACCGAACCGCACAACATTTTGCGGTTTTGGTTTTGCGTGGTTTTTGCGGTTTTTGTGGGTTTTGCGGGTTTTACCCGCACCGCACCATCACTTATGACTTATATAATTAATGTGGGTTTTGCGGTTTTTGGTTTACAATGTGGTGTTTTTTCTGTTATAACAATGCATATGTTTAATTTAAACACACGCATCACTTATGACTTGTAAGAATATTAATGATATTATACACTAGAAGCCTTATAAAACACATTAAATAATCAATGTGCCGGTTTTCGGTATAAAAATCAATGTGCAGTGTGGTGCGGGTTTTGTGGTTTGGTTACCACATCGCTTTTTTTTTTTTTTTTTTTTTTTTTTTTTTTTTTTTTTTATGCTGCAAGGTGAATTAGTAAACAACAACAACATAAAACAATATAATATCACATAACATCACAAATTGAGTTGAGTTGTATACATTCCACAAAAAGTTGTATATATTCCACGAATTGAGTTGCGTTGTAATATCACATAACATCACAAATTGAGTTGAGTTGTAGATATCAGATAACCTCATTACATTTCATATTTTTATTGTGCAGGTATATTTGATCACTTCTTGGTTCATCAAGTAGAAAAGCTTTAGAAGTTTGTAAATTGGGTTCATTTTAAGGGATTATGTAATGTGTAGAGACAAAAACAGTTTTAATTTGGTTGCATATTACGTACTATGTTTTTTTTAGAAGGTGACTTTCAATTTATTTGGTTTAGAGAGTCACACCTGCCAAAGGCAGGCCCTCATCCACCAGAATACCCAGACTATGTTGTCTTAACCGGGCCCACGCTGGCGTAGTGGGGATTCAACGACTTCCGCCCGGAAACCGTTCTGCCTCCACACGACAATACTCGCTGGAGTAACAGCCGGATGAAAACCGGGGCCGGCTCGGATTCAAGTCTCCGCAACAATGGCTCAAAGACTCTCCTCTTCATTGCCTAATATCTCCGGAGCATATGGTCCACAAGTGAGGACTTCCCGGAAGGTCACCCACCCGGTACTACTCCCACTTGTGGCTCGCTTAACAAGTTAAGCCCCACCCGCTAGACCACAAGTCCTTTGATATTACGTACTATGTAATTTGGTTGTGTACAAACTATGCTTTTGCATATTTCCATTTTCATGTTACCATCCAATTTCTTAAGGCTTACTTTTGTATTTAAAGTCAACATACGTGTCAACTTTCTAAGTCCTTTTATTGGCAAACGTGAAAAGTCCACATGTGTGGCAATTTCCTAATGCAAAAATGGTCAAGTCAAATGCATCAACCGCGACTGAAAACGTGTGCGTACACACATCCTGTTTAGCACATAAATTCAGTTATCCTATAAAACACTCACTCTCTTAATACAAGCTCAAATTCCCCACTGATATAAGTATATAACCATGAACGTGTCTGATATTGACCTCACAACACTCTGTAACTCCTTTGTTGTAATAGAAATAATTCTTGGCCATTACCAGACTGAGATTCTTCAAGTCTTAAAGAGGTCACACGATTTGGAGAACTATTCAAAAAAGATTACTGCTAGGGTCGGTCGTAGAGGGAAGCTTATAGCTGAACTTCGAAACTTTTCACGCTCGAGAAATGCAAGGGACAATACGAAGAAGCTTAGGAGACTCCAGACTATTGATTTGCGTAGGGCGAGGGCGTTGATGACGATGGCCAAGCAAATGCGCGAGAAGCTTCTTAAGAACATAGAGTTTGCTGTAAGGGAGAGGTATACGTGAGGGGGTTGGTTGATGTAGGTTAGTGGTTCCTTTTGTAAAATCAACTGGTTATAATGAAATGGATCTTTATGATTCACATTTTCTTTGTATAATGTGTTCAAATATGTTTTTAATTTTTGAGTGTCTTTGATATGTATCACAAACATAAACATGAAAATCAAATTAATGAAACCATAAAACACAACAAACATGAAAATGGAAATATGCAAAAACATAGTTATGGTCTGGACATACCATATCAGTGGTTTTGGGTATGTCCAGACCATAACTATGTTTTTGCATATTTCCATTTTCATGTTTGTTGTGTTTTATGGTTTCATTAATTTGATTTTCATGTTTATGTTTGTGATACATATCAAAGACACTCAAAAATTAAAAACATATTTGAACACATTATACAAAAATTAAAACCATGACACATATCTAATAGACCATAATCATTCAAATTTTGTCGTTGTTTTTAGGCTGTGTTCTCGAGTTATTTCATCTATACTTAATTAGAAAGGCTTAAAAATTCAGACTTTTACTTACTAATTATGGAAACAACCACCCCTAACAATCACCCCTAACAATCACCCCAACAATCACCCCCAACAATTTATAACCACTTCAACAACCACCCCCAACAATTTATAACCACCTCAACAACCACTTTCCACCACCCTAACACCTTCCTCTTCACCCCAACAATCCGCCCCCGCATCGCGCGGGCACCTTTCTAGATAAAGAAAATGGAAGTAAAACACTTTCCTCCCATATTTGGGCGGAAATGAAAGTAAAACAAATTCATCCAAATAACACTAACCTTACTTACAGTTTACTTCCATTTTCTTTAGTGAAATAACTCGAGAACACAATGTGGGAGTAAACCTTTTCACTTTCCTTCCCTTTTCTTTAATGAAATAACTCGAGAACTTACCGTTAATTAAGTTTCTTGCATTTTTCTTTTTTGCTGGAGTTGCTCGATTTCACCTGCAGGTTTGTTTCCAGTTCTAATACGGCCAGACCTATAACAAGTCACCCCTGCAGGTTTGTTTCCACTTCTAGTTATGGTCTGGACATACAATAGACAATGCATTTTTCGCCAACACCCCTACGTGTGTGGCGGAGCCAGGAAATCATAATGTGGGGGGCAAAAAAATTATACCTTAACGAAAATCGTTAGAGAAAAAGGGCAAAAAAAGTGTTGGGATCATAGTTTTCACTATTTAATGAAGTCTCGGTCATTTGTAATAATGCTAGGTTGCTTAGCTATTATTTACTTTCATTTACATTTTGTATTAAGTTTACTAGGCTTAAGAATGAGGTCCATGGGCCTCAAGCCCATACGAATTGTGAGAAGAGATGGAGTAGGAGTGTTGCCCTAGCTCCTTTCCTATAAATACTAGCCTTAGGTCTCATGTAAACTTGGTTGGTTATTTGATTTCTTAAGGAAACTATTGCTCTTACATTTCTCTTTATCTTATAATCACCCAATCTCTTCTCTCATCTCATTTCTATCATTTCTATGCTTGTGTTTACAAAATGGTGACCTAACAAGTGGTATCATTCGCTAGAGGAAGGTGTAGTTATTGTTTTCATTGATTTTCATCTTAAAGTCGTTTTTTAAATCGAATTTTTTTGTGAAAATTTTAAACTTTCTTGTTTGTTTCTTGGGTTTTCTCACATCTTTGCTTACAAACTTGTGTTTATAATCAAAACAAACCAAAAAGTTCCAAACTTTTTTACAAAAATCTTCGACTTGGTGATTTGTACTTTTATCGAAATCTTTTTTAGTTTTGAAAAAGTTCTTAAAGTTTTCAACTTTATTTAAGATCTATTCATTTTACACACAAAAGTACAAGTATCTTGAAATAAAAACGAGTTTTAGGATTGCTTTCTTTGTAAAAAAAAAAAAAAAAAAAAAAAAAAAAAAAACTACCAAGTTATCGAGATCCTTTATTGCTACCATTTCGAGATCTTCTCTACTTGCACTACCTCGACTTCGTTTGTGTGGACTCGGTATTTTCTTTCTTGTATAAGAAAGTTAAGTACTTCGACGTTTGGGAAAGTTTTCGTAATTGTATAATTTCGAAAACTGCTTTTCGTAACTTTGTGTTTTTTCGAAAAACATCCAATTTTCGAAATCACACAGTTATCGCAAACTTATTAAGTTTCGAAATCTTATTATTTCGCAAACCTAAAAAGTTTCGCAAAACCTTGATTTTTTTTGAAATTTCAAGTTTTTCGAAAACCTGCAAAGTTTCGCAAACCTTGTTTTTCGAAAACCTGACTAGTTTCGCAATCCAAATTTCGAAATCACAGCTGAGCCATTTTTTCGAAATCATTGGAATTCCATAGTTTCGCAATCCCTGTTGATCAAGGTTTCGCAATCCGAAGTTGTGCTAAGTTTTTCGATACTTGGTTAATTCTACACTTTCTACAAGATCCATTTCTACACAAGTGTTCTAAGATGTCTCAACCACCTAATCATTACTTCCCTCATACTCAGCAACCTCAACATCAGCAGTATCAGCAACAACAATACCTTCCGCACCAACTGAATCAACAACCTTCTCAAAAACAAACATACAATCCACTACATCATTACCTAATGATGCAACAACATCAGATCATTCCTCAACAACAACCATATCAAGTGCCGCAACAAAACACTCAGTTTTCCTCCAAACAACCTCACTGGTTTGACAGAATGTGTGAAGTCATTACAACTCAACAATCCCGACATGAGGCAGGATCACTTGAAACACCTCCAATGCTAACACCTGGGAACTATGTTCAATGGTCAAGTCGATTCTTAAGATTTCTTGAACTAAAGAAACCTCATGGGAAATTCTTGAAACAAGTGATACTTGAAGGACCATTTGAGTGGCCAACAAGATTTGAAGCTGGTGATCTAACTGCTGATCCTCCGCGTCCTCCTGGTGATAGACCTCTTCCAGAAACTTCACTCACTGAAGAACAGAAACTACATCGTGAAGCTGATCAATATGCAATGGCTTATATACTTCAAGGTATACCTAATCTAATCTATCGAAGTGTCGATGCTCAGAAAACAACCAAAGCTATGTGGGAACACGTTCATCTCCTAATGGAAGGCACTCAACTGAACAAAGATGACATGGAATCCAAACTCTACATGGAATACACTGACATCACAATTGAACCAGGAGACACACTTGAATCCTACTATCATCGTTTCACAAATGTAGTCAATGATCTGGAACGTCATAAAATCACAGTACCAAGGATCGCTGTGAACTCCAAATTTGTTGGTAGTCTTGGCCCTGATTGGCATAAATATGTTACATTTGTTCGTCAAACGAAGAATCTTCATGATGCTCCATATGGTTTGTTGTATGACTTTCTGAAACACCATGAACCTGAAGTGGAAAAAGATCGAGCTCTACGAGGAGGATACACACCCACACCAACACCAAATTCTTTGGCTCTCGAAGCTCAATCTCCCTATGCTCCACCACCAATGTCAAATCATGCTTATGTTCAAGAGCAAAACTACTTCAGTTATCCACAATCTTCCACCTCGAACCAAATGGTCCCTTATGATTCATCTCTACAGAATGCTTCTACTCAACTTGTTCCGTTAAACAACAATGATGCTGTGTACTACTCCAACTCCAATGATGATGACGATGATGACTTTAATACGTTGAATCAGGGACTTGCTCTTATTGCTCGTGCTTTCAGCAAATTCTCCAACAAAACAAACAACTGTCAACGTTCATCTTCTAACACAAGGAATCAAGCTGTTGTCAATGATGGAAGAGTGGAAATTCAGAATCGTAATTATGGTCGATCTGGTTCAGGAAGTTCTTCAGGAAATTATGGGAATGATCAGAGGTTTAGTAACAATACGGGGTTCAGGAACAACTCAGGATCTTCTCTACAAAGGTCTGACTCAGTTGCAACAAGGAACTCCAACTCAGGGAATGCAGTTTGGTGCTACAATTGTAATGAACAAGGTCATATAGCTACAGCATGTCCCAAACCGAGAACTCGGGGTAGTAAGTTTCACAAGCAGGCATTATTCATGGCTCTTCAAGATGAAAAAGACGGACATTTCCCTGAACAAGATAACAACTTCATGGCAAATGTAAACAATGATGATGACATGGAAGATCTGGAAGCTAATGCAGCTGTGATGCTTATGGCCAACATGCAAGAACTTAAGCTCAATGATTCAGGTCCAGTGTATGACACTGACGGCTTGTCTCAGGTACATGACCTCAATGAATGCTTTATTAATGAAATAGTCTCACCTTCTGCTTCTGAATCAGATATGGCGCAAGTTGTTCCATCTAAATCATCTTCATCTTCTCAAACAGATGAACAAATAAGCACAGTTGTCATATTTGATGATGACACAGTTGTTTCATTTGATGATCCTATTGAGAATGATAACAATAATCATTTAGAACAACATGAACCATCATTTGATCCAGACCCTGACCTAATATTGTTATCTAAACAAATGGATGCTCAACAATTGCAAATCATAAAATGCAACGAGACAAATAAAGCTCTAAAAGAACAAAATGCATCACTTTCAAGAGATATTGAGTGTTATAAAATTCAGCTTTCATATCAGGAAGACAAGATTAAAAATGCAAAAAGTTTTGAAAAAGCTTTTCAAGATTCTTACAACAAAGAACAAGATCTTCAACGCAAAATGCAAGATTTAATTGAGTCAAACGGAAAGTTGATTTCGACATTCGAAAGTGAAAAGTGTGAATTGAAAATGCAAGTTGAACGTCTTCAAAGAGACCTTTCAAAAACGGAAACGGAATTGTCCAATTGTAAAAAAGAGTTTTGTGAACATAAAATACGAAAAAGGAAGTATATTGACGATTTACTCGGCGATATTGTTGATCTTGAAAAACAACTCAAAGAATTTCGTAACATTGTTTACAAACACGGGAACTCAGTCACAACAATTCAGAAATTTACTTTAAAACCGAGACCCGATAAAGGTTTTGCACTTGGTGATTACAAATCAATGTTTCTTCACACAGCTTTCAAAGAAATTCCTAAAATTTACAGTATGGATCATTTGCTTGATAATACGATTGTGCGTGCTGTTGTTTTTGATACTGAGGAAGAAGAAGAACTTGAAGACGAGAGTCGATCAAAAATGAGTTATGTTCAAAATTGGACACCATACGATTACTCAAAAGCTCCACCAATTTCCAAATCTTTTGTTACTCAAAAAGAATTACCTGAGAAATCATGGTATATCACTGAGTCATATGTTTCATCCTCCAATGCGGCCCCTGTCCAAACTGTAGCACAAATAAATGGTCCTTTACCATCATCCGGTGAACTTTCACCTTTACCGAAAAAATGTCGTGTCTTAAACTATTTCAAAACTTTTATGGAAGACATCGAAATTTTGGAGGAAACAATTGAACGCAATTCTGAAATTAAAATTGAAACTTTTCAATCCGCTTACGAGCGAGAAAAAAGAGATATTTTTCAAAAACAAATGCTGCCAATTGTCAAACATCTCCGTCTTTGTGCTACACGTTGGGATCAGGAACTTCAAAACGAGGTAAAAAAATATGATTCACGTTTTCAACTCTACTGAAAATGAAATTTTGGCTCAAAAGCAAAGAAATAGAGTTTTAAAAAATGATGCTGATCGACTCTTGGAACAAGTTCTCAATGCTGATATTTTGTCTGTCATCATGAATGATCTTTATAAATCTGGTACTTCTATGCTTGAGAATGATCATTGTGTTGATAATAATCTGTTGAATGAGGAAATTGAGACACTCAAAATGGAAAACGATAAGCTGAGAATTAAAAATGGTGATGTGACAAAACAATTTTCAAAACAAATCTGTCAACTCAATCAAAGGCTTGAATGGTGTCAAGCTAAAAGCCTTGAAAAGGAATTGAAGTTTCAAAGTCAAAATGTTTCAAACTCTTGTCAGAATTGCAAAAACAACGAGTCTTTAAAAGGTCTGTGTTTTCGATACGAAAAAGAAATTGCGGATTTAAAAATTGAAAACGCCGAATGGCAACAAAACCGCGATGACATCAAATATTGCAATGGTTTACTTGAGTCTGAAATACAGGACAAAAATCACATCATCATTGATTTGAAAGAGAAAATCAAGCTAATTCAAAAAGGAAAGATGGTTGACACCACGGTGATAGCACAAGGAATGTATAAATTAGACAAAACTGTTAAAGATTCTGTCATTCAAAACACTAAAGTTGATAATTCCACTTCTACAGGACTAGTCTCCACTAATAGCGTTAGCAGACCCAAGCGAAAAAGTAAAAAGAAGAATAGGATCTTGCAACGTGAGAGAGGACAACTAGAAGCTCAAGAAGTAGAAGACCAACTTAGGAATTTGAATAAAACTCATGTTGCATCAGATTTAGATTCTAATCTGGCAAATTGTAATCAAAATCTAAATGTAACAAATGATGAACTTTTGAATGTTTTGAATATTAATGCATCTTGTGTGTTTTGTCGTAAAAGCGTATCATCTGGTGATCATACAAAATGTTTAGCTAATTCTCTTCTCAATCGTCATAAGAAACGTAGGACACGCATTCCTTCTAGGCCCACTATTGCCTCTAAGTCTAACTTAGGAAAGCCGTCTTCTACGGTTTCTAATGAAGCTGAAGTTACCCCCATAGGTGCCGAGAACAAATCTAGGACAGAGCCAACTACTAGTGCATTTAACATTAAGAAAGCAAGAACTAGTTGGAATTGGCAACGTTGGTTACAACACAAACCAGACTTTAAATGGATCCCTAAATTGTTGAAAACATGTGTTTCTAACCAATAGGAACCCGCAATTTCTTTGGGTTCCACCCTTACTTCTGTTCCATCCGTGTCTTCTTCTGGTGATGCAGGTGGTACAGATTGTTCTCTGGATTGTTGATAGCGGATGCACCCGACATATGACAGGCAATCTCAAACTGTTACACAACTTTGTCTCAAAGTTCATTGGCACTGTCAGATTCGGGAATGATCATTATGCTCTAATCAAGGGATATGGTGACTATATAAGTGGGAACATCGAAATCAGTCGTGTTTATTATGTAGAAGGCCTTGGACACAACCTCTTCTCTGTTGGTCAATTTTGTGATGGAGATCTAGAAGTTGCATTTCGTGAGAAAACTTGCTTTGTTCGTGAATTACAAGGTAACGACCTCATGTCTGGCTCACGTGGCTCCAACCTTTATACAATATCAATGTCAGATATGATTGCAACATCTCCAATATGTCTTCTCTCCAAAGCAGAATCGACTAAATCTTAGTTATGGCACAAACGTCTTTCGCACTTGAATTTCAAAACTATGACTGACCTTGCTCGGTTCAAACTTGTTGATGGTTTTCCAAGATTCCGCTTTACCAAAGATCACTTATGTCCAGCCTGTGAACAAGGAAAAAGTACTCGAGCTCATTTTCCTTCAAAACCTGAGCAAAGTACGAATCATGTTTTACAATTGCTTCATATGGATTTGTGTGGATCAATGCGTGTTCAAAGTATCAACGGTAAACACTACATACTAGTAATTGTCGATGACTTTTCAAGATGGACTTGGGTTTATTTCTTACGAAGTAAAGATCAGGCTCCTTCGATGATCATCACCTTTCTCACTAAAATTCAAGTTCAGTTACGCAACACGGTACAAATAGTCAGAACTGACAATGGAACTGAATTCAAGAATCAGACACTTAGGTCTTATTATGAGAAAGTGGGAATTGAACATCAAACATCTATTCCTAGAAGCCCAGAACAGAATGGAGTTGTTGAAAGACGCAACAGGACGTTAGTGGAAGCTGCTAGAACTATGTTGATTAATGCTCAATTACCAGATTACTTGTGGGCAGAAGCTGTTTCAACCGCATGTTATACTCAAAACCGTTGCATGATCACAAAACGCCATCGCAAAACACCATATCAAATTGTTCACAAAAGGAAACCGAACATCGATTACTTTCATGTATTTGGAGCACTTTGTTATCCGAAAAATGATCGTGATGATTTAGGTAAACTTAAACCAAAGGCTGACATTGGAGTGTTCGTTGGATACTGTGAAAATTCCAAAGGTTTTCGGATATGGAATCGTCGTACGAGAGAAATTCAAGAAACCATTCACGCTAATTTCGATGAACTCACACAAATGGCTTCTGAGCAACACAGCTTAGGACCCGAATTCAACCGTCTTAACTCTCCGGCATCTTCAGCTGAACCATTGCCTCTCAACCGCAAAGAATTAGAAACCTTGTTTGCTCCACTATTTGATGACACAATAGAATACCGTCCTACTGAGGTCTCACCTAATTCCGCTGCTCAACCTGAAAACATTCCAGTACCAGACTCACCTCAACAAACTACTACAAGTGTTGAGAGTGACGGTCCTCCAATTGTATCACCAACTACAGCAGAAAAAACTGGTTCTACTTCCCGCCATCCAGCTGAAGATCCAACACCTCAATCAGTTCCACAACCCGCAGAGCATGATCCTGATGCGTTCTTTAATCCGTTTGCACCGGCTCCTACAGTTCCTGATATAGCTGAGTCGTCAACCCACAATTTGGATCCTGCTAACATGCGAGATACTTATCAACTACACCCTTCAACACACAAATGGACTCGAGACCATCCACTAGTTCATATAATTGGCCATCCAGATGCACCTGTTATGACAAGACAACGACTTCACACAGATGGAGAAACTTGTATCTATGCTCTCACAGTTTGTCACGAAGAACCTAAGAACATTAAAGATGCAATGACTTATGACAACTGGATTGAATCAATGCAAGAGGAATTTCAGCAATTCATAAGATTAGAAGTCTGGGAATTAGTTGAAAGACCTGACGGAGTATTTGTCATTGGGTTAAAATGGATTTGGAAGAATAAGCTTGATACAGAAGGGACTGTCATACGCAACAAATCACGTCTGGTAGCGAAAGGATACTCCCAACTTGAAGGACTTGACTTTGCTGAATCCTTTGCTCCAGTGGCTAGACATGAAGCTGTTCGGATCTTTTTGGCCTATGTTGCACACAGGAACATGGTGGTTTACCAAATGGATGTGAAAACATCATTTCTTAATGGAGAACTCCGTGAAGAAGTTTATGTTAGCCAACCTGAAGGCTTCGTTGATCCTGAGCGTCCTAATCACGTTTACCGACTCAAAAAGGCACTCTACGGACTTAAGCAAGCCCCACGGGCGTGGTATGACAAACTGTCCACTTTCTTATTGGCCAATAAATTTTCTAAAGGATCGGTGGATCCCATACTATTTACAAAAACCCTCGGGGAGGACTTACTTGTTGTTCAAATATATGTCGATGACATTATTTTTGCCTCAACAAAAAGAAGTTACTCTAATGATTTTGCAAAATTAATGAAAGATAATTTTGAAATGTCCATGATGGGTGAACTTTCGTTCTTTCTCGGACTACAAGTTCATCAATCACCCCGTGGAATTTTTGTAAATCAGTCCAAATATGCTCTTGAAATTTTAAAGAAACATGGAATGATGTCTTGTGATACTTATAATACACCAATGGGCTATACCACAAAACTAGATGCTGATTTACATGGGACTCCAGTTGACCCTACCAAATACCGAAGTATGATTGGGTCCCTCATGTATCTCACAGCTAGTAGACCTGATATAGTATTTGCTGTCTACATGTGCTCTCGCTATCAGTCCAAACCAACTGAAAAACACCTCAGTGAGGTCAAGAGAATCCTTCGATACATAAAGGGAACCATTAACTTGGGAATCTGGTATCCGAAGGATTCTGGTTTTGAACTAATTGCTTTTTCAGATGCTGACCATGCAGGATGCTTAGACACACGCAAAAGCACATCTGGTGGATTACAATTTCTCGGAGACAAACTTGTGTCATGGCAATCAAAGAAGCAGGACTGCACATCACTGTCATCTACAGAATCTGAATACGTAGCCATGTCTGCTTGTTGTGCTCAAGTCATTTGGATGAGATCACAACTTAAGGATTACGGCTACCTATTCAACAAGATTCCTATCTACTGTGATTCCAAGAGTGCTATTGCTATCTCCTGCAACACAGTTCATCATTGCAAATCCAAACACATCGATCTCCGATATCACTTCATCAAAGAGCACGTGGAAAAGGGTACCGTTGAACTTTATTTTGTTGGAACTGAGTACCAATTGGCGGACTTACTTACCAAATCCTTAGCACCATCAAGGTTTGCTAGTCTAGTTCACCAAATTGGTATGCGATGTTTGACTCCAGAGGATCTGGAAAAGTTTTTAAAACACAATTGATCGTCAAACATCATAACTATCCTTTTAAATATTTTTCAAAAACAAAAATACAAAAATATAAAACCAATCAAAAACTCAAAAAAAAAAAAAAAAAAATGCAAGTATATTGCTTCACTTCAACACTTTGTTCTTATTTTACAAGTGTTGAGGGGGAGTCATGCTTTTATTTTTTCCAACTTTTATTGGTATACTTGCATGTTTTTCGTATTTTACGGTACTTCGGAGTGTGTGGACGTTCTTTATACATCACTTTGTCTCATCCCGTAATAAGGTCTTCATAAGTTAGGTTAACGGATGTATATCTCGATGTTACACAAGTTTGCCATTAAACTTTAGGACTCAAGTAGGTTTATCTAAAAGTTAAGGGACCTAAAGTGACTAAACTTAAAAATTTCAAATAAATACTAAACAAACAAACCGTATTTCACTATCCTCACTTTATTCAAAACCTCTTAAACCCTTTTCTCAAACCTACGGCCCTTATTCAATTGTGCTATCCACAATCTTGATCATCAATTTGTAAGTTCCTAAGTAATCACTAGGGTATTACATACGTAGGATCTTGTTTAATCGTAAATTCAACGGCTCGATCTCCTAATTTTTTGATTTCGAGAACTAGGGTTTGTGATTTCGAAAAATGCTATAAACATGTTTAGGTGTTTGATTCTTGGTAGGATTTAGTTACAAGGCATGTTTCTAACATATCCTCATCATTTTATCATGCATTCCATCATGTTTGCTTCAATTTAGAAATCTAAGTATTGGGTCGATTTGCGATTGTGAGATTCTGTGGTTGTTTGCTTTGTTTTATTGGTGGGATATGTTTCTAAGGTCACAATATGCATGTTTGTATTGATGTTATGGATCTACTCCTTTGATAATTAGTTCTCGATATGTTAGTATGCCACGTTCTTGAATAACTTCGATCTAACTGAGTCCAATGAGTTGTAGGCTGTTATAACATGTCTCATACTTATGTTTGTGATATGCTAGAACTATTCTTGCTCATTAGTATCAAACTTGATTTATTTTCGAGTAAGTTCATCTTGACAATTATCGAGATCTCAGTTTAACGTGTAAAGTTATTATATCTAAGTGGTGTTTATCTATCTTGGTGACAGGCCTGAATCATTGGAAAAGTAATTCGCTAAAGAAACGTACGTTTAACTTCAAAATCGAATGATTCTTGTATAAGAATTTTTTCGAGAAACTCAAGATTTTTTCGCAATCTATGATAATTTTATCGAGAAACTCATGTTTTCGATAATTTTTTTCAAAAACTCAGTTTTTCAAAATTATGTTTTTTTTCGAAATTACTCTTTGAACAACACATTTCGAAATCACTAGGTTCTCGATAAAGTTTTATCGTAATTGATGTTTTCGAAAACTTAAAACTTTCGCAATTCTTGGATTAAGAAAAGATCTCGATAAAATTTACATATAAGGATTTTTATCGATAATTTACTTTCTCGATAAAATTCTTTGTAACATTTTTTTCGAAATCTTCTCTCAATACAAGTTTGCGATAAAAGGGTTCTTTATTTTTTTTTGAAATCTTCTCTCAATACAAGTTTGCGATAAATGGGTTTTGTATAATTTTTCAAAATCTTGTTTAGGCCTTGTCATATACATGTAACCTTGTTGTGTTTCATTATTGTTGTGTAATGTGAAGTAACTATGTATTGTGTATATCAACCGTGCTTATTTGCGTGTTATTCCATGAACTATGATTCTTCACGTATGCATTATGTGACACTTCACTCATAACAAAATGACACATTTGTGCTTAATTGTCTTAAGTAGTGATCTATAACCAAACTCAAAACTGTGCTAACACGTAACAAATTTGGATGTTTGGTTTATGACTATACTTTTCAGATTAACATGGCTGAACACAACGAGAATGTCCCTGAACAAGTTCCTCCATTACTCTCCATGGATGACATCACTCCCGAGAACTACAATGTCACGATTGGCAATAACAATCCCCGAGTTGATTTCGACAAATTGAATATCACAGAGAACTCGTGCATGATTGTGAAAGATATCCTACTTGCCCATCCATGCAAACCTCTGCTCACCTGTTCTACTTCAGTTCCTCTGTTCTACCTTCATCAGTTCTGGCTTACTGCTCAGGCTAATTTGGATGATGAGTCTTTCACTGTTACATTGGATAGCCAAGAATACACTGTAGATCACGATGTTCTTCGAACAGCCCTTCTCCTGCCTCAAACTGACAACGAATTTGCTCCTATACTACCTGACCTGGATCTTCTTGACTTCTTCATTGAATTAGGATATGAGGTTGATGATGATGTACCGCTAGTCAAGCTTTCCCGATTTAATGCCAAGAATATCCCTCAGCCTTGGAGAACATTCTGTCTGTTGGTTGTAAGATCAATATCAGGAAGGAAAAGTGGTCATGAACATCCAAGGCTCGAACATTTGCAAACATTCTGGGGAATGGTGACTCTGACACCTATTGACTTTGCAGTTCCTATCATGAATGATATCGTCCACAGTATTCAAACCGAACGTGTGAAGACTATGATACCATTCACAAGATTCACAAAGCTTCTCACAGAACATCTCTGCAAAAACTCTCCAGAATTCATCAAGAGGATGGCTGGTCCTAATGAGCCGAAGCACCTCTTTGAGGATGATTTCACCACCTCATTCTTCAAGACGACCACTTCCTCAACCAAGATCAAAGGAATGAGGCTTCCTGAATATCTACTTAATGACAAAATCAAGAAGAGTCTGAACTACAAGCTGTACGATAACGCTTACAAAGGGGTAAAGGAAGAAGCAACAATAAAGACTCGAAGCAAAGGAGGTGTAAAGTCTGGAAGTACTACAAGCACCACTGCCTCACCACATACTAGATCTAAGGGTGCTCCTAAGTCTAAACCCAATACTTCCACCAAACCTATACCTACATCCGAACCCAAACCTGCTACCAAGCCAAAGAAGAAGGTAACTCCTGAATACACTCTTCATGATGAACCTACACCTCCACCTTCTGACACCGAATCCGAGTTCGATACGGAATCTGAAGAAGAAGAACCAGATTATGAACTGAGATACAGAGCACCTGATGAAGGATTTCCTGCAACAGAGATCGCCGTACAACAAAGTCTTGAAACTTATGAAGAAGAGACAAGGAAAAGAAAAGGAATCACTATTAATGAGCCTAATGATGATGAAGACGAACCAATTGTTGAACCTTTGGTCGATAAACGCAAACTGAAGAGTATAGTTGTCGACACTCGAGCTGAAGAAAAGCGGCTTAGGAAAGAACAAAGGAAAGCAACTCTCGAAAGCCGACTCATGTCTCAACCTTTAACTCCACCACCTATCGATCAGTCAGAACATGAAGGAGCTACTAGCAGCATGAATCCTCCCGTTGTGTCCACAACGTTTGAATCAGCTCCACAGCCAGATGACACCGTTAAAGACACTGACAAAACTGGAGATGCCAATATGACAGAGACTGCTAACGTAGAGGAGAATGTTGGCGGCCAAGAGAACTTAGCTACGGATCAGGAACATGAATACCTCATTACTCCAGAGTTTCTTGCACGAGAAGCAGAGGAAGCAGAGGAACGTCGCAGAAAAGAAAATGAAGAGAAGAACCAGTTCGACACCAACATATTTCTTAAGTCATCTTCTCAGCAGACTTCCTCAGCACAACCTCCACCTCCTCAAGACTCTCCACCAAAGGATCCGACTCCTCCTGCTTCTTCTTCAGACTCTCACAACGAGTCATCGTCCGAATCATCACCTGAGCATTCATCTCCCACACCCTCAGAAACTGCATCTAAACAACATTCAATCAATGAACCGAAACAACCAGTTGATCTTCAGGAGCAAGTCGACAAACTCACCAACATGGTTACCAGTCTTACCAAACAAGTTGAGGACTTCCAGGAGTCAAAGCAGCTGATCGACAAGTTCTTGCACTCTGACTACACAGGACTTATCAGAACTGCAACACGTGATTTTCTCTCTGAAAATCTGGTTGATATGATCACTCCTGAAGTAGCAAACCTTCTCGAACCAATCAATGACAATTTGGATCACAGAATCAGAAGTGTTACAAGAAAAATGTTGTCTACTACACCATTCACGCTTCACACTGCAAAACCTTCTACTGTGACTCCAACCGTCCCTGAATTGTCTTTCAATGAGATGCTAGTCAAACTCTTCGACAATGTTGCCTCCAAAACCACACAGACTGCTGAAGAAAAAGCACTTTATGAGGCTATGGCAGCTTACATTACCAAAGAGTCATGCAAAGATGCAGCTGGAGCCCGAAAAAGGTCAAGAAAAGATGACGACCCTGACCCAAACTCAAAGGGTAAGAAACCTAAGTCGGGAACCGGTCCCTCATCCTCTCTACAACCACAAAAGGACTCCACTCCTCCTGGAAATCAACAACACCACTCAACAACCGGTCAAGGTCAAACAGAAGAGGAAGAAACTCTCATGGAACCTACCGATGACTATCATGGTCAACCTGACACCGATTACCGTGCTTCACCTATTCATGATTCTCATGCTGGACCATCGTCACCGTCCAAAGCTAAAGACAAAGATGCTACATCTAAGTCTAAGAAATCCAAGAAGAAAAGACGTCATTCATGGCTCGACAATAACGATACTCCTCAAAATGACTGGTTGACAGAAATGGTTCAAGCTCAACCGCCTCTAGAAGATGAAGAACCCCTTCCCGGCAATACTCTACAGTTCACCCAAGTCATAATGAAGGATCTTCAGATCAACAAGCTTACTAAGACGGAGCTCAGAAGAATCAATAGGGATGCACAAGAATTCCTCAAGAAAAGATCTGGAAACAAAGTTGAATACGAATTTCATTTGCAGAATATAGCCAGTGCAATGTCTGCCGAGTTCGACTGGCTAAATCCTGAAATGAATATCGATCTCAGTTCCAAGAACCATGAAAAACCTTACTTCACTGACTGGACAAAACCATTACCGTTGACAGGGTTTCCAGATAAGCTCAAGTTACCCTACAACTATTTTTTCAACAAAGATCTTCAAAATATCAAACTCACCCAAGTGAAAACCAAGAAGAAATATGCTTCATCACTCACAATCTCCGTACCGGCCGCCAGATACGAAATTCCTGCCATCGAAGAAACAACTCGTGTTTTCAGCAACTCCATCGTAGCCTACGACAGAGATGCCCTACACGGCATTCAACACTGGCCAGAACGTCGTCGTCTCGGTTATACTAGCAGATTGGAGGAGAAATCATTGGAAAATGTGAAGCACAAATCTAAGATCATCGCCATCTTGGAGATTCATGAGTCACAACGATTTAACTACAAATTCATGCGTGAAATTGTTGTTAAACGACAAGATGAAAAGAAGTACAAGTTCTCCGAAGCAGACTTTCCAGACCTTAATCTCAATGACATCAAAGACATGTATCTCGAAAAGGTTCAAGGAAGAATGCGTGGATTCGATAGAGATGTACAGTACAACTTCATGGCATCACTACTTCTTTACATCCGATGATTGATAGTTCAAGAAAGAGTGGAAGATCTTCAACTTGGAGTGGAAAGTTACCAACAGAAGATCAATTTGACAAAGCCGCAATTCACATTTGATGGAATCTATCAAACGTCCCAGTTTACTCTCAACCAAGATCCGTTTGGTTTCACCTACATCAACAGCAAATAACTACAAAGTTTCATGAGGTTCGATGAGGTGCACAAATTCTGTGATGTTACACTCAAATCTGTTCGTGATGGGCTGGTCAAAAGGTTGAATGATGATCGCCGAAAGATAGCTAAGGGGGAACAACTGAGATGGAAATCCAGCACAAGAAGACAAGTTCGCAACTTTGTCTTAAAGATTGAAGAAAGGTTATTTCGACGGGAACAGATCAGACGACTGGAAAGCTATTTCGGAGTCAGACCATCGTTTCCTATCAGACTCTTCGAAAGACCTGAACCCAAGTTCACTGACTTTGATGCTCCACTTCCTGACGAAGATTAACTTGGTACATTTGGTTATTCTTTTCATTATCAATTGTTTCATTTGATTGAATTTCACAATGGCTTGTGCACATATTACAGTGCACAACCCGATCTTGTAAAGAAAGGACCCTGAGGTACGCTTCAGTGCCTCAATCCTATTATAAGGAGCGAAGGCTTCTTACTTTTGAGTAGAATTAATCAAAACATTTATGATTTTTCACAATTCTGCTCAAAAGGACAAGTATTTCACCTCAATAAGACCTAATCACTTGTTGAGGGGGAGCACTTGTCAATACAAAATACTTTGCACTAAATCAAAAGTTCTCGGTGAATCTCCCCGTAAGACTCAAAAGGCATATTTTTAATCTAAAAGTTTGTCAAAAACACCATTTTATATGCTATTTTTGAGGGGGAGAAAACGATAAAGTGATTAAAATATACGAAGTCAAAGCTTAAAAGTTGTATCATGTGCGAGCTAGACTCAGTATTGACCCAGGAATTGACGAGACAATAACAGTTAGTAATATCGAAAGGACTTATCCTCGACGGGTAATGACATCAAGTTAGTTATTAGAGCTAGTTGTCACCTAAAAGCTGACAATGTATCTCTTTAACTAACCACGTAAGCGTGTCTCGAAAAGGATATGTCTTAGTAGAAAAGTACCGTCTCGAGAAACTTTCTGTGGACTTGACCAGGCCGGGTAATAACTTCAAGCTAGTCTAACTAGTGATGTAAGCGTGTCTCGAATCGGTCCTGTTCACGGAAAGTGGATCAATTCAAAAATGCTTGCTCCTCCCGCATGTGCAAATTTATTAAATACTTATGAGCACATGTGTGCAGGGGGAGCCCTTCAAAAGTGTACACAAAACTCTCAAAGTGTTAACCAAAATATTTGATTATCACAAACACTTTGAGAGATTCTCAATCAAAGGTTTCTTGGCTACTGTCGGAGTTATAAGGTGATTAAGATAGGAATAACCGTCCTATGATCCGCCAGAGCCGGAGGGATCTACCCAAGGACATCACCAATAGTTAGAAGTAGAAGTCCTTAGGTATGATACGAAAAAAGGAGAAAAGAATGAAAGGAAAAGAAGGAGTTGAAGAATTAAAAAGAAAAGTAATGAAAAGGGTGAAAAGAAATAGCCATCCATGTGATTCAACCTTAGGGCAGACACCGGGTTCAACTCGTATGCTACTGGTTGTTGCTAAGGCGACGCTGGTATTGAAGATTAAGTCGTCATGGACCCAGTGACGCAATGCACTAAACCTTCTTAACCACTCAAGTTCTCTTAAACGGACTTGTTTCATTCTCACGGGGAACCTGCGTAACCTATCGACCTATCTCTTAGAGACGGTTGATATTGAAACAGGAGACTCATCCCCAGTCTCCGCATAGGAAACCTAAGTGTGCACTTATAGAGTCTAGAGCCATGAGATACATCAAAGATCTCTTAGGAACACTTAGTATTTCTACAACTGGTGTTCTACATCAATGGGCATCAGTTGTAAACTATCGAGTCCTTCGCAGATCTTAGCAATCTGCCGAGAATGTTTATGAGAGGATTACGTAAGTATTTCTCAATGATTGAACGGAAATCCTGCCAGGGTCAACATCATACAGCCCTGACAGCAGGTCACTTCGGTAACCCCACAAGGGTTACGCTTAGTGTTTGCGGTGGTTCCATTACGGTCTACAGTCGTGGAGTGATCCCCAGCGACTCACCCAGTCATTGAGCTACTTAGTAGGTCTCGTAAGCTCCTTCGGGAGTATCTGATATGGGAACGGCCTGGATAAGGATTAGAAGGAGTCTTCACACTATGCTGTTGATGAGCTCTAATTCCTTATCCGTAAGTACTGGTTGTTTTATTGCTAACTGTTTACTCGCAGGTACCTCACTTCCATGATGGTAGATTCCAACATGCTCATACATACATCTTGAAGTCAAAGAAAGCTCCGCCAAAGATCTTAACAACACAAAGTTCAAAGAAAGATTCTACACCATTAAGAAGAATCTACAAAGAATAATGACAAAGATCTCAATGCATGAAAAGGAACTTCTTGTTCGTAAAAGTCAAAGTCCAAAGATGTATGAGTATGTTGGAATGGCGGACAACCACCACAGACGCAGGAGTAACGAACGGCAGATCACTTCATTACACAATCACTACATCATCACCAAAGAACAACGACAAAGAGCAAAGCACATACATTATCACTCAAATCATTTTTGAAGACGTCTAGAGATTTACATGTCACAAGTCATACGGCAAAGATGAAGACGTCAAGCAACCATTATGACCGACCCTTAGGGGGAGATTGTTGGGATCATAGTTTTCACTATTTAATGAAGTCTCGGTCATTTGTAATAATGCTAGGTTGCTTAACTATTATTTACTTTCATTTACATTTTGTATTAAGTTTACTAGGCTTAAGAATGAGGTCCATGGGCCTCAAGCCCATACGAATTGTGAGAAGAGATGGAGTAGGAGTGTTTCCCTAGCTCCTTTCCTATAAATACTAGCCTTAGGTCTCATGTAAACTTGGTGGTTATTTGATTTCTTAAGGAAACTATTGCTCTTACATTTCTCTTTATCTTATAATCACCCAATCTCTTCTCTCATCTCATTTCTATCATTTCTATGCTTGTGTTTACAAAATGGTGACCTAACAGATGTCATTCTTTCCTGCCTTAGAAGGGAATTGTTGAAACCACTCTTTGATGAAAGGATCATCTGCATTTCTTTCTTCCAGAGTATCTAATTCTATTTCTCCAAACGGTATACCCAGAATATCATGAACTTTTTGTTCTGTAACCTCTATAGCACCATTAGTTGTTGGTAATTTCATTTTTTTAACATCTAAGTTTGAAATTACATGATATCCTAAACAACCAGGTATATCATGAATCTTCATTCCAATAAATCCTCCAAATCCCATGTCTATTAAAACCTTTTCCCTTTTAGCATTCAGAATGCTTATTGCAGAATATAGCGCCGTTGGTGCTGTTCTTGATCTAAGATTAGGAATGTTGTTTTCCTTCTTTTTCTTTTTTCGTTTTGGTTTATATTCATCAACATCATCTGTGTTTTCTTTCTTTCTCTTACAATTACTTTTCCTTGCACTTTTCTCTTTATGATCATCATCTATGTCTTTCTTTTTGTTTGAAGAAGAACAATCAATTTTGTTTTTTCCTTTATCTGTATCATTTTTTAAGATGCAAAAAGTGTTATTAAAATAAAAAAGTGACAATAGTTTCACATGTGAAAATTCTATATATCTATTTAATGGTCAAATTTTTACATAACTGTACTAAAAAATTAACACTATATATACTAAAAAAATTCAGTTATCCTATTCTCATAATCATAATTACTTATCTAACATATTATTACATAACTGTACTGATAGAAGGTTATACTAATAAGTTTATTTGAGAATTCTTATAATAAATCTTAACAGTTGAACAAGTATACTTAGATTATATTAAAACTTTTTTTTTACAAACATTCTTCTGTTAATTTTCAAAAGAAATTCTAATATACACTAAAGTATTCTATGATTATCTACTGTAAATTAAATTATAGTTATAAAAAACTTACCATCAACAGAAACATTAACTGAAGATTTTCTTGGTCTTCCTCTTTTACGTTTCTCTACTTGCCAAACAATAAAAAGAAAATGTAATTATGATAATCATAGAATACCAGAAAATCTTCAAGTAGAGAAACGTAAAAGAGGAAGACCAAGAAAATCATAGAATACCAGATTTTCTTGGTCTTCCTCTTTTACGTTTCTATGATTAAACACATTACGTTTCTCTTTTACGTTTTTCTTGGTCTTCCTCTTTTACGTTTCTCTAATTTATTATCGTCACCAGCGGAATATTTCATAACGACTGGTGTACGAGTAGCAACTTCAATAAAAAAAAATGTAATATTAATTATAATGTTTATATTAAATATATTTTATTAGTTTTAATTCAATAAAAATAATAAATTTTAAAAAAAAAATTTATGTTAAATTACCTTCAACAGTATGATCTAAATCTATATCCAAATCTTCATTTGTAGAAGTATAATCTTCAACAGTATGATCTGAATATAAACTATTTTCTGCAAAACAAACAAAATAGATATTTGCATTCAAATCAAACTGCAAAATAGATATTTGGATTCAAATCAAACCGTATTATCATTATGAATAACTATCAAAGTCATTGTTTCATTCCTTTAGTAACATACTAAACGTGCCCTGAGAAACTTTTCTCCATCTGCATAATCATAGATTTTCCTTCTAAATGTTTTATCACTATGATCTCAATAAATTCATTACAACATCTTATCGAACAATTCATTTAATTATAAAAAAACTTATTGCCAAACACATTTGTTTGTATAACATTTGATTAAACACAATAAATTAAATTATAATTATAAAAAAAACTTACAAACAACATAAACAAATTCATTACAACAAAATATAAGACAATTCATTTCATTATAATAAAACTTATTACCAAACACCCTAGTATGTATATTCATATAATCAAAACAGAAATTAGTATTCTACTCTAAAATAACATTTTATTAAACACAATAAATTAAATTATATTTATAAAAAAACTTACCATCAACTGATGCTGTATAATTCTTCTCACTATTTTTCCTTTCTATACTTTTTCTTCTTCTTCTCTCGTAACATTTTATTTCTGCACAAAAATAAACAATTAATAACAAAAACTAACACATCAATAGTAATAATTTGAACAAGAAACTAACTTTCACTAGTCGTATCTTCTTTTTCCTCCATTAAATTGGTAGAAAACTAGGGTTTAAAATCGATTTGGGGGGTTTTTTTTTGTTAAATAAATTAGGATACAGACATACAGTATGTCCTTTTTTTCGTTTTGATGTTTTATTTTGGTGTAAAATTTTTCAAATGTCGTTTAAATGTGTGTTTTTTTGGATATTATTTTTATAAAAATGGATATGTCGTCATAACTGTTGAATGATGTGTATTATTTTCAAAGTCAAAGGAATATATATTCGGTTAAATGGTTTATAATATTTTAGTTATTTTTTTTAATAACGAGGCAGCATGGCCCTTGCGATGCACAGGCTTTGTTCACCGTGAAGAATCATTAGCTCGTGTGATGCATGGGCTTGGTTCACCAAATTTATTATTGGTTATGCAAAGGTTATGCGTATTTAGTTATTATATAATTTAGTTTTGATCGGAGGTATTCGAATAAATAAACAAAGTTTGTTTAAGCAAGCTTTTGTATATGTAATCGTTTCACCAAAAAGTATGAAACACATGACTAAGGTCCATCATCGTAACTCAAAATATAACATATCAAATACACGTTCTTGCTAAAAAAACACACTTATCGGCTTCAAGTTGGCACAGCAATGTGGTTATATTTTTAAGTGCGACCATTCCCTGTAGGTACCTGCAAAAACAATTACTGACCAAAACTTAAAAAGTTGATATATTTAAAGCACATCGGGTTATTACTAATTGTATTTGTATAAGTTGCAAAATTATTGAAACGTTATTAGGTTATATTGGTCAAATCTGAAAATGAAATATTGCGTTGTTTTATTTTTGTTATTATTATTTTTAATAAATGTGCATAAATATGGTCAGATCCGAAAATAGAACAAACTCACAAACTAACAGGGTGTTTGTGATTGCTTATTTAAAATGGGTTATGTGTTTTGAAAACGAATAATTACATAATTGGCTATTAGAAAACGTGGTTTTGAAATATAGTGTTTGAATTTGATTTTGTTGTTTGATAACTCAATAATCAAATAATTAGTTTTTTAAATGGTTGGCTTATAGGATTATTTATGACTTTTCATGTAAAATGACAAAAAAAAAAACAAAAAAGCATTTTTAGTTTAATACATGATATAGATTTATAATTAAATATGTAACATTTTTCTTCTTATTTTATACATAGTATAACATGACTTACAAATTATTTATAAAATTTAGTTAACAAATCACTTTTATGTTAAGAGGTGGGATGGTTCGTTTTATTTTTATTTTTTTGTATTTAGTAAAGTTCTTGTATGGGAGGCTGAGAAGATGTTGCATTCGTTTTATATATATATATATTTTTTGTATTTAGTAAAGTTTTTGCCTCATCAATGAGGCTTTTTTTTTTAATGTATGGCTTGTATAATTATGTAACCTTAAAAGCTCTTAAAAGCTTCAAAATAAGCTTCCCATGTACTAAATTCATTAGCTTAAACCACATATTTGAGTTTCTTAGCTTGTGACATTAATGCTCACATTCAATAGGGGGAACTCATTTTATATATATATATATAGATTACTTTTTTTAATTAATAACTGTTGAATGATTTTTTAAAACAAAATAACTTTCTCATGGATAAAAAGGTACCTTTTTTTAATTCAGTATTTTTAGAATTGTTGCCAAACAAGCTTTTCATGTAAATTATTTTTTCTTACTGTTGGTCGCTACTAAACGCTTCCTTAATGCTTATAGACAAACATTACTTATAAATGGTATTAAAAATAACTAATTAATAAAAATTTATAATCCACTTTCATTCTTTTCTTTAGTCATAGTCTTTAAAAATGAGCTAGTTATGTGTTATAATAGGTTAATAATACTTATTTTTTTATAATTGGAGTGGTTAGGATAGTTTGAACTACTATTAGAATTGTTGTCAAACAAGCTTTTAATTTAAATTCTTTCCTCTTACTGCTGGTTGCTCCTAAAATCTTCCTTAATTCTTGTAGACAAACATTACTTATAAATGGAATTAAAAATAACTAATTAACAAAAATTTATAACCCACTTTGCGATTATTATTAGTCTTTTACATTGGGCTTTAAAAAACACATTCTTTACTCATGGGCTTTAAAAATGAGCAAGTTAAGTGTTATAGTAGTTTAATAATACTTATTTTTTTATATTTGGGCCATTTTATTGGATATAGTCTAAAATAAACAAAAAGAGCTTATGACCCAAATTGTTTTTTATACTTTATCCATGGGCTTAAAAATTAACCAATGGATCTATTAACTTTATATTTTGGGCCCTTTCAAATAGCTCATGCAAAACATTTTTGATTAAAAAGTTATACACTTGAAATTATGTTTTAAAAAATTAATAAATTATAACATGTTTTTAAAGAAATTATATATAAAGATACTTCAAACATAAGTTATCTTTTTTCAGATAAAAAAATTTTGTTAAATAAATTTTTTTTACAAGAGAAAACAAATTCTCTTTAAGCTGACTTTGTTTTTCAAAATTGAAAATAAATACAGTTTTTTTTTTTTTTTTTTTTTTTTTTTTTTTTTTTTTTTTTTTTTTTTTTTTTAAATAAAAAACTGGTTATTGGCTTCTTATTTTATTCATGGGTCCAACAGATAATGGTCTTTGTGTTGTATTCTCAAATGGTCATTTGGCTTGTATGTGTTTTGTTTTTTTGGTGCAAACTTGTATGTGGGATTTGTATGTATTTGTGGGGTTTGTATTAGTACTAGTTTTTTCGGGTAGTAGTCAAGTTTGTTTTTATTTGGTTGTTTTATTTGGGCCCTCTATATGTTAGCATCTTGTTAATATAGTGGATGCCCTTGTTTGTATTTGGTTCTAGTTTTGGTGAAATAAATTGCCTTTCAAAAAAAAAAAAAAAAAATTAAAAAATAAATGTTCACAAGTGAAATATAAATATTAAATGTTGTATTTAATAATTTACCTTTTATAGCCATAGGAAAGACTGTCAACCCCAATTCATTTCTCCGGTCTTCAAAAAACTTTCACCCCCAAATTTTCACACACTCACTCAATCTCTCAAAAATTACCATAATTCAAATCAAAACACTTAAATTCAAAGTAAAATTAAATGTCGAATAAAGGCAAAGGAATAGCCGATGACAACTATTATTCCGATAAAAGAAAAAATAAATCTGATAAGCGCAAAAATAAAAACCCTAACGTAATAATTATTGATGTTGAAGATGACAGTGAAGATGAAGATAATATTCGTGAAGACATCAGCAGTAATTATTCATTTTCATTTTCAATTTTCATTTTTAGGAATTTTTTGTTTCTTTAATGTTTCTTATGTTATTGATTTTTAATTTTTTGTTATGAATGTGTTATACAGTTTGTTTTTATTATAATTAAAGATTAATGAAATGTTAATATGAGACGTTGCATTAGCTTTTTCAGATGTGGACCTTTTAAGGGGCATGGGAGGGTCCCGGCCCCCTCAAAAGTTGCGGCAACTAGTTTAAATATTATATGTTTTAAGGGTAATTTAGTTGGTTTGACAACAAATTTCCGATTCGGCCATCCCAAAATAAATTCGGCCACCACAAAATAAGTGTTCAAGTTCCGCCAATGCTTTTAATAGTCAAATGTATATAGTTTATATGATTATTAAACTTTTTTAAAGGAAACAATTAGTGTTTATAAGAAATTATAGATATGCAAAGACAAAGGCGGAGCCAGTAATTTATTTTAAGGGGGGCCGTAATTTTTTTTATATAATACAAGTAGTAATATACAATTATTAGATCACCAAAACTATGTGAACTAACTTATAACTTATCTCATAAAGTAATCAACCCGTTAAATGCGTTGAGTTGCATTTGATTATATACTGAACTCTAGATATGTTACGATAGCAATGACAACTGGTGCATCCTATTTCTATTTGATGAGCTATTTCTATGTACGGTGTAACAAGTTTTTCTTGTTAATAATAAGTGTTATTTTGTGTCCAACCAAAGTTTTTAAACACTTAATTTAAGATTGGGGTGAAATCGTCAAGTAGTAAATATAGAAGGGGCTAGACTAATTTACATTTATCAAGGGTCACAATGAAAGAAACAGCTTTATTTAGGCCCACAAAGTAATACATATCCACCTTTTTGGTCGTTTTCTCCATTAAAGAACAACCCATCTCTCTTTTTTCAAGCAAATTATAAGCTCATTAGTTTGTTAAGTCTATGTACTCTGTCTTAAACACAACCTATGAGGTGGGTTGGTTGGGCCGGTTGGGGGTGGCTGAGCACCCGCCAGCCACTCAACTTGCTCCGTCCCTGTGCAAACATTGAACTCTATATTGTTTTTAATTTTTTATAGATTAATTTTTTTTAGGGATTTTTATTGATGAGTTGTAATTTGTGATTTTGATGTGTATTTACTATTTAGGAGTTAATTTTATTATTAATTTTGTGTTTTTTGCAGAGGAAAAATCTTATGAGACAAGAAAAAAATGTATCAATAGAGAAGCATCTAAGAAGGAAAATCAATCATCTGTTGATGGTAAGTTTCAAATCAGTATAGATTACAATGCAGAAGTTTCTGCACTTGTTGTGTTCAGTTAATAAATGTGTTAGTATTATGAGTTTGTGTTCAGTTACTATATGTGTTAGATTATTTGTCAAATGTTACTTTCATTTAGCGTTTTAGTAAAAATTGTGACTCAACATTATAATTATCTAGCAGGTGAAGTAAGCAAACCTAAGAGAGGAAGACCAAGGAAGAGTCATCCTAAAATTCCTTCTTCTGCTTCATCCCCATCACCTGGTTCTTATTCTAATTCACCTGCTACAGATAAGAAAGGCCAAGATAAGGATATAGTTTTTAGAACAAGAAATTCACCAAAAGTTTTGTACAACGTGTTGAAGAATCTAACATGCGGTCAAAGGAAAGAATTAATTGATATGGGATTTGGCTCACTGTATGGGATGAATATACAAGAACTTTCTGGTAAAATTGGAAATTTTGTAGTGGACAACTTTGAACCAAGTGAGATGAAGCTAAAGTGCAAAAATTATGATATTCTAATAACTGCAGAGTCTTTTCATAAAGTGTTGGGTGTACCAATAGGGGGTTTGGCTATCAATGATTTGGTTAAGAATAAAGAAGTGGAAGGTTCTATAAGCAAAAGATGGTATAGTCAATTTCCTAGTAGGAATCCGACACCAAATAGAGTTGCTGATCTTATTATAGAAAATAGAGTTGAAGGAATTATGTTCAAGATGAGTATGCTTGTTTTATTTTCCAATATATTTGGATTAGCAGGACTCGGTGGACAGTGTAGACCTAGTCTAATTGTTCCTTATATAACTGAAGAAACGAAAATTGATAAAATTGATTGGTGCAAATATGTTTTGGACTGCTTGAAGATAAGCAAAGAAGGTTGGAATAAAGATTGTATTAATAGTTACTATCCTGGTCCTGTCACAGCTCTGATCGTAAGTTCTTATATCTCAATATTATGTAATTTTTTTTTTCTGTGTATTCAAATGTAAAGAAAATTTTGTTTATACTTGAAAAAAAATGTTTGAATAGTCGAATTTGTATAAATAATTTTTTTTATAATATATATTAAACTTTTCACTTGTGAAAACAATTATTTGTAATATTTAATATTTTTAGAAAAATAATGATTCTTGCTTTATTTTGCAGCTTATATATATTCATTCTACAAAGTGTGATTCAGACCTCAAGGCTCATGAAGTTCCTTCAATACAATTTTGGAATTCTGATGATATAAGAAGGAGGGAGACTTTTGAATTGAATAATGGTGGTTTTGGAAATTTGGATTTATATTTAGATGTCGACAATGACAATGAATCTTACAAAAAAAAGGTTTTCTTATATTTATAATCACAAAGATTGTAGACTTTAGTTTTATTACTATTTTTATGTCTTCACATGTGAAAAAATTGTCATTGAATACCTTCACATGTGAACAAATCAAATGCACTTTCATTTCCTCACATTTCTTTTTTTCTTTGTTATAACAGTTGCGCTTGGATAAAGTTGATCAGAATGTGGATTTGTTGGAAAAAATTATTTCTGATATAAAGAATGAATTTAAAAAATCGTCAGGTGAAAATCTAGATAATATGAGGCTTAAAGAGATTAAAGCCAAGTTCAACCTTTGTATTCAGAATGTAGAAATGGAAAATTATGAATCAACAGGGCTAGAAAAGGAGGATGATGATTTGGATGCAGAAAAGGAAAAATACGAATTAGCAAGTTTTGGAAGGAAAGACAATGAATCTACTGGTTTTGAAAACAAAAGTGAAGAATTTTGCAATGTTCATCTTTCTGAAGATGAATTGGAAAATAATGATTTAGATAAAGAAAAGGAAGATGGTGAATCAACGGGGTTTGAAAACAAGAATGTTGATGAGTTGAAAGCCGATTCAACAGGGTTAGAAAAAGGAAACACTAACGATGATAGTTTGAATAACGTTTCAGAGAATTTTGAAACAAGACAGGCAGATGAGGAAAGAGTCAAAGATGAGGGAATAGAGAAAGATGTAGATGATGATACAGATGTTGACACTCCTGTGTATTTTAAAAGAAGAAAGAAAGCGCATAAATCAAACGAAAGCAATCAATCAAAAGATGAAGTTTTAGAAGATGAAAAGAAAAATGAATGTATTCCATCAAATGATGAGATGGCTGACACTCCAGAAAGTTCATTTCAACATTTGAGAAAACATAATTTTGAAGAAGGTTCAGCATTTGATGAAGATAAAGAAGAAGAAGATGATATAAAGGTTAAATATAAATTCACTTATTTACTATTAAAAAAACGTATTTTTTACAATTGTAAATTCATACTTTTTTCTCAAGTGAAAAAATAATATTTTTAATTTTTAAAAGTGTTAATAAGCTTTGTAGTACATAACAAATTTTTATCTTTAAAGAAAAAACAATTTTAGTGTCTTTAAACTTTAGTGAAACAAGACAAGGAATTCAGTTGATTAGTATTAAAAAATGTAATTTGAGTTCCTTTAAACTTTTGTTGCAGGCAAAAGAAGATCAAGAATTGCTTCGTATGCAGAAAAGGAAACATGCTGAAATGTTACAAAAAGAAAAAATAGAAAAAAGGGCAAAACAACGTCTGGATGAAATATGGGAAAGTGAAAAGAAGGTTTTTAAAATTTTTATTTGTTTCTTTCTGCATACATTTGATTTTTTTTATATGTTTATGATTTTAATTACTATTTGTTAATTAAATATAATTTTGTTATTTGTCAGCTCGAAGAAGATTCAATTCTAAAAGAAAAATACCGCAGTGAATTGTTTGAGGAAATCAACGATATGAAGAAAAATAACTTATGTTATAATGTGAGGTCGTTGTTGTGTTGTTTAGGGTATGAAGTTGGTTTTACTTTTCCTGAGGTTAGTTTCTATTTCAGTTTTTTATAGTCTATTCACATGAGATCAAATGTTTTCACAATATAGATGCTCATAGTAGACAAAAATTGTATACTTCAAATTATACATAGTAATCCTTTTGATAGTTGAATTAGAAAAATATGCGATTTATCTATTGAATTACCATGCTAAAAAACATCGATATATTGCATTAGTTCATTATATGCTAAATCAATCTGTTATGATGATTTCAGGTTCATAAAGTTTTTAAACGTGCACTGTTCGATTTCCACCCGGATAGGTTTGCAAAAGCTGACATTCGTAAAAAAGTGGAAGCCGAAGAAAAGTTTAAGCTTCTTACAGACATGAGGGATAATGATATCTTTTTTAAGAACAAAATTTGTTAGAGAAGGTAGTCAGTGATAATAGTTAGTATGTAGATATTAGTTAACCTATGTGTAAGGAGTTATTATTAGTATCAATATTTTCAGTTCTGAAGAAAATCATCTAATATATGTATATCTTTTGTTATAAAAAAAATTCTCACTTATGAAGAAAATCATATATTATTGAATAAGTTGTTTTAATTGATATATGTAGCTGACTATGTGAGTTTAAAAAATATATTTTCACTTGTGAAAATAATCATTTAGAAAAAATATTAGTTGCTTAAAACATATATTTAATTTATATATTTATTAATAAATTTTTTTCATATTTGTAGAAAATTAATTTTAAAAAAAATTTGAAAAAAAATTAAAATTTTTTTTCACATATAAATTTCTTTTCACATGTTATTTTTTTTTTAAATTTTCACATGTGATATTTTTTTTTATATGTGATGAAAAGTTTATTATTTTTGAAAATTTTGAATTAAAATTTTTTTTTCACATGTGAAATTGTTTCTTTAAATTTTGACATATAAAAACTTTTTCATATGTGTATAACTTTTAGTAAAGATACTTTTATAATAACTTTTTATCTTTAATATTTTCAATTGTGAAGAACATAATATAAGTATTATTTTTGTTTTTATTTTTAAAAATTTTTAACACGTGAAAGTAAATTATAAAATTGCTCAATTACAAGAAGAAGTTCATAGTTGAAAATTCTAATTTTGTTTTTTCACATGTGAAAGTAAATAATTAAATCTAATGCATAGTTGAAAATCAAGATTAAAAATCTTAGTTTCTTTTTCACATGTTAAAATAAATGATAAATTTTTCTAATTACAATACAAAATGCATAGTTCAAAATCATCAATATATAGTTCTAATTACAATACAAAAGCAAAGAGTTACTAAATAAAAAAGTTCAAAGCAACGAAACATTTAACAGAAGTTTTCATGATATTGAAAATACTAATACAATTTAAAAAAAGCAACATATGTTGGATGTGAACAAAGATATGTTAACTCAATAGTCACGTTCTTGTCTTTCTGAAATCCACACTTTTTCTTCAAATCAGCCCATTTTCCTTTAAGAACAACATTAGCAGAAGCATGTCTTCCAAATTGTGTATACCTTCTTTCTGGATATACAATCACTTCCATAGAATAAACATCTTCATTAATATAAACTTGAACACGTTCAAAACGATGTAGATTATGAGCTTGAACAAAACCACGTGGTATGGTCTGCAAAAAATAAGAAAGTATTTGTAAATAACATTTAATAATTTTAAAATATATAAAAAATAAGTTGTAAAGAGAATATATGTTATTTACAATGTATCCTTTAACAATAGCATTTGTTGTCAGTTTGGCATGAAACATCATTGGTTGATTTTCAACTGGTACGAAATCAAATTTTGAAAATCCTACATTAAAAGAAAATTATCATAGAATATACTAAAAGTATAATTGATTGAATATAAATTATCTACTTTATAAAATTTAACCTGAAGGTAACTTGACATCTTCATCATCAATATCTACCAAGTTTTCATCAAACACTTCTAACCGGAATTCTGAATTATATTCTATAAAACTCCATAGAAATATATAGCCTTCTTTGATTTCACAAAGTTCACAAATTTTCTCCCATTCCAAATCATAAAAACATAAAGAATCACCATCAACAGACTGAGTCTTAACTTTGTATCTTCCATATTTAGTAGAAACATTAATCCTTGAAGAAGGATTAAAATTCATTTCATTTCGAATGGCATTAACGTATTCAGAAGGAAGTGTCTGAAAAGAAAAATTATAATAATTAAGTGTTTTGTATAATATAGTTTTAAAAAAGAATATATTAAATAAAATTAAAAAAGTTGTTAGTTTAATAAAATTACCATAAACTTTAAGGAATCTTTAGTTGCAAATGTTAAACATTTTGGTTCTTTAGAATAAAAATTCCTTGAGAATTCAAGATCTGTAGGGCATCCATTCTGATCAAACTCATTAACTAATGAACAACCATAGTCTGTTTCAAGAAAGTATAAATAGAATCCATCTTGAACATTGAAATCTTCAAGATACTTAAGCCAACCAGGACCGTGTATCATACATTCAGAATTACCAAAGTCACTGATTTTGACAGTATATTGTTTTTTTGTAGTGTCTAAATAAGTAATAACAGGGGTTTCTTCATGTGTATGCAAGCCTTTAAATTCCTTGGGTAAAACCTGATAATTAACATCAAAAATCAACATTACTATAGAAAATATTTATTTAGAAAATACTCATTCACTTTTGTTTAAAATCTTACCAGACCATGCATAGCTGATTCATCTACCTTAAAAAGAAAATGGTATTCTTTAACCATTTCAGTATAACCTGTTAATTTAACCTATAAAAAAATAAATAGTCGTCAATTAAATATAAATGAAATTATTTTTCACGTGTGAAAAAAAAATTCTACTTAAAAGCTAATTAACATTAAGTTTTTCTAATCGTCTAAGGATCTAAATATTAAACTACAAATTACTATATTCTTAAAATACATTAGTTTAATCAACAGATATTATAAAAATCAAAAAAAAAATTGCTTTTTTTAATCTAATCAACAGATATTTATTTTAATTATAATGTGCCTAAAAATTAACTATCTAAATAGGAAAAAAATTCGAAAAGATGCACACATAAAAACTTTAAAATTTCACTTAAAAAAAAGGGACTAATAAAATTTACAGTAAAAGGTGGCTGGTTTCTTAATTGATCAAGTTGTTAATAGGTGAAGAGGAAGAGGATGGATATTTTTGGAGTTTGGCTGCTAATGTGAAAAGTAAAACCTAATACGAAGAACCAAATAATATGTAATATTTGTAACGGCCTGGGCTTGGATGGGCTAAACAATAGTTCTCAAGTTTAAAGAGTCCCTACTTAAGTCCATTATATATTTTACATTTTTTAACGGGCTTTGGCTTGGATGTGTTTTGAATTTTTATTTTCATAATTTTAACAAGTGAAAATTTTTTATTCTAACATGTAAAAATAATTTTCAAAACTTGTGTTTATTTTTTATTTATAACTTTTATATGCTTTTTTTTTAATTTTTTATACTCAAAAGTTTACAAGTGAAATTCTTTTATTGTCAAAAAGTGTTGGGAACGTAGTTTTACTACTTATCAAGTCTCGGTCATTTACTTGTAATAGGTTGCTAAGGCTTGTATGTTTATTTTATCTTAAGGCTTATGTAGCAAGCCCATGGGCCTTAAGCCCATTTCTATTTATTAGATAGGGAGGAAGGGAGTGTTGCCCTACTCCTTCCCTATAAATAGTCTTGTAACACCTCACTTGAGGTTGGTTGGTTCTCTTGATAATTTCATTTCTTTCTTTCTCATTCTAAGGGTTCCTTCCACTCTCTCTCTCTAAACTTTCTTTCTCTCTCTAGATCTATTAGTGATTATGTTATAGAAATCGTGACCTAACAAGTGGTATCATTCACCAAGGGATTATATAGGTTGATTTAGGTTTGATTTGGTAGAAAAACTTGGTTTAAAAGTGATTTTCTAAGGATTCGGTTACTGTTCATTGAATTTTATCGAGTTAGAGGTCAAAATTTTTGTTTATCGAGTTAGAGGTCCATTAGGTTTTATCGAGTTAGAGGTCAAATTTTTTTATCGAGTTAGAGGTCCATTAGGTTTTATCGAGTTAGAGGTTAAACAGTCTTATCGAGTTAGAGAGCTAAGCTGGTTCTATCGAGTTAGGTAATATAATTCCATCGAGTTTGGATCTTTGTAGTTTGGCGAGTTTGCCTTGTTCTCCTAATCGATTATCGAGTTAGGATCAGTGTTGCTATTTTCTTAAGGGTTACTCTGCCAAAATTTCTTTTACTTATCGAGTTTGGACTTGAACTACTTATCGAGTTTGGACTTGAACTACTTATCGAGTTTGGAATTGAACTACCTATCGAGTTTGGACTTTAACTACCTATCGAGTTTGGACTTTTACTACTTATCGAGTTTGGACGTTACCTACTTATCGAGTTTGGATTTTTCCTGACTTATCGAGTTTGGAGTTTAAGTTTGGACTTATCAAGTTTGACTCCCTATTTGACCATATCGAGTTTGACGATTAATCACTACATACCAAGTTTGAAACAACATCTTAACATACCGAGTTTGATATCGAATCTATTAACAACCTTTATTTATCTTTAACGATCCATTTTAACATAATCACATCATCTCATCTTTTCACAGTTTTTTCTTTCTTATCTTTCTCTTCTCATTCAAAAAAAAAAAAAAAAAAAAAAAAAAAAAAAAAAAAATTAATTTTTCCAGAGACTAAACGTTCAATTTTTACGCGAAATTTAAATTTTGGTATAACGTTGAAAATTTTGGCCCAAAATTCAAATTTTTAGGCCAAAATTCGAATTTTTTCGGTGAAATTTGGCGGCAAAATTTTTTGAAACTCAAATTTTCTTGCAACCTTTAAATTGCATTTCATAGTGATTTTCAAATTTTGGGAGAGAAAATTTTGTCAAATTTATTTTGGAGGGAAAATCTGAATTCACTATTTCGACCTTGCGTGTGACATTTTGCTTGATTTTTTGTCGATTACATCGCAACAATCAAGGGGGAGAGCAATGTCATCTACAACGTCTCAATCACATTCTTCCAACTACCTTCCTCACCAATATTCTCATCAGCAACAGTATCATCAACAACAAAGTCACAGCTCCCTCATTCGCCATGTTTTGCTCTTTGGCAATGAATCAAGGCCTCCGATGTTGCTACCAGGAACTTATACTGTTTGGAAACGGAGATTTCTACAATGGCTCACAAATCGTCCTGCTGCAGATCTCATGCTTAAATCCATTCAAGATGGTCCATACAAAATGATATTTCTTGCTGACTTAACAGGGATTATCAGACTACAAAGTGATGAAGATCTGAATGCTACTGAACTTGCTCAGTACGATGCTGACCAACAAGCTGCATGGTTCATAACAGTGGCACTTCCCAACTCAATTTACATGTATATGGACTTTCAAGCTAGTGCTTATGAAATGTGGAAATATCTTGAAGCTATGCATCGTACAGAAGAACTTCATCACATCAGAATGATGCAAATTCTTGAATTCTGTTTAAGCATGAATCCTCTGAAGACCATTCTCCCTGCTCCAGCTGTTGACCATGGATCCTTAATTTACACTCCAAATGGTCTCGTCTTCAATCCTCCGAATGCACCTGAGCCTTTCTTCATTCCACAGTACCATCCTGCAACACTACATAATAATGTGCAATCTCTTCTGCTAAATCTAGTGAAGCTTAGTCAAGTATCTTCCAAGAAAGGCAATGGCGATATAACTTCAACTTCTGAATGCTTAAACACAATGAAAGATTTTGATGATGAAGAAGATCTTATTGAACCGAGCATGGCATTTTTGGCATATACAGAAAATATTGCAGATGAGGAAGCTCAGGATTATGATTCAACTCCAGTCTTTGACGATAATGTTGAATACAATGCCACACTTAGTCAAATGGAAGTTGAAGGGGGTAATCTCAATACAGTTTTGCAAAGTGTCATGGGAGATATTCCATCTGATGATGAATATGCAGATTGGGAATCCAATACAGCAGATTTGGAAGCCGATACAGCAGATGTGATGTTAATGGCAAACATGCAGGAATCTCACATGAATAATACATGCCCAGAGCATGATTCTGATGATTCTGAAGATCCAATTGTGAGATTAAACGGAGAGAAAATGTATCAATCAAGGTCGCTGATGCATGAGTTAGAGACATATTTAGTGAAGAGATGGATGGAACAGTGTAGATCACTTAAGTCACACCTTAAGGTCCTCTCAAACAAAGACTTAGCAGGAACTCGTTCCGATTATGGATTCAAACGGGCATTTCCATCACTCCTTGGAGAAGACTTTGACATTTTCACGAACATGATGTTCGAAAACGTGAATCAACTTGAAAAGCAGCTTGCATCAGAAGAAGTTCACGAGAATGAATCCAACGCCACCTTCAGAGTGATCAAGGAACAGTTTCAGCAGTTCATCAAATCCCGAATCGAGGATGAAACTTTCAAAGACATATTGATACGAGATTTGGATTCGATTGAGAAGGCAATTCTTCACAGAAGAAATTATGTCCAAAGAATGAATGAACAGAAGTTGCAGATTCAAGAAGAGCAATCTAATTTGGTTGATGTGTTGGAAGCTAATCTGGTTTTCATGGATGACAATGGGACAGAATCAGAAGTGCAGGATGACAACAACAGATTGGGGAATGATACAGATGCAGACTGTGCAGAGATCATACCCTTCTACGACTCAGAGCCCAACTTTGACAAAGAACAGATGGATGAGGAAGATGTCATACCCATCTATGACACAGAACCCAACTTTGACAAAGAGCACATGGATGAGGTACAATCTACTGTTGATCACATTATGCCTACTAATGAGAAACAACAATCTGAGCAACCTAACTTCAGTAATGAAGGAGAGGTTGACCAGAATGTTGTTCAATGTCTAGTAATACATTCTGAGTCTGAGTCCTTACCTGATAATCCAATTACTGAAACATCATACCAAAATCTTGAGTCTAAAAACCTTCTTCTCAAAAAGACCATTGCCCAGTGTCATAAAGATTTTTCAAAACTAGAGGCACATTGCATCTCACTTGAACTTCAAATGCAAAACGAATCTATAAATTCGGGCAACAATGGTCAATTTTTGAATGAACAAAGAAAACGTGTGGATACATTAGTTAAAGAAAATGAGCTTTTAAAAGGTCAAATTCAAGAAAAGGTGTTTGCACATGCTGCATTACAAAACAAATTAAGAAGACTGACTGGCCAGAGTGTGGATACTAAGTTTGCAAAACCATCAATCTTGGGGAAACCGCCTTCTCAAAAAATCAGAAAACAATCAGTGGTTAGACAACCGACTGCATTTAAATCTGAACGACCTAAATTTTCAAAACCTCGGTTTGCCTCCCAAGTTGTTGAGAAAAACAATTTGACAAAACCAGTTACTCCACATTCTTGGCCTAAGGAAAATGCATCTGTGTCTGCTAAATCTCAACACGTGATTATACCTGGCTCTTCTAGGATTAGTTCGAAAACAGTGTCTAAAACGAGCATTAAAAGTAAAGAGTTTTATGGCAAATATGACATGTACAAGAACTATGATCTAGAAAAGGCTAGGAAAAAGGCGCTACTTCAAAAGGATGGAATTCTAGGTTCAAAACCTCATGTGAAGCCTTCCAATGTAGTGCAAAACACTGCTAGTAGTAGCAAACCAAAACCTAGGAGTCCTCAACAAACTAATAGGAATTGGCTAGCATCTAAGAGTAGTTGCGGAAATAATCATGATGTCTGTGCTTTAAATTATCTTCAAAAGGGAATTTCACTTGAAAAGGCTCAATCGACTAAGACAAACAAACCCGTTGAACCAAAAGTCATAAGTCAGAAACCTAAGAAGTGGATCAACATAGAACGTAGGTTTTCTCAAAGAAGTGATGCTCCCACAATTCATTCAACTGCATCTAAAAGGAAAACTTCTCCTAGATCTAACACTAGGTGGGTACCCACGGGTAGAATTTTCAAATCAATTGGTCTTAGGTGGATTCCTACAGGAAAGATTTTAGACATTTGCACCAAAACTAATGTGATCTCCACAACATCTACCTCTGAGACAAGAATGAAAACTATCGGTATTATGTGTTCGAGTGTCAAGAAGATAATTGACACTACATATTTATGCTTCTAACATCTGGAACCCATTTACTCTTGGGAATCCTTGTTCTCTGTTTTTCTTGTCTCTTCTTTCTTTCTTTGCAGATTCTTCAACACAATGGCTTCGGAACAACTCAGTTTCGGACCCGAGCTTAATGTAATGGCTTCTGAGCAACACAGCTTAGGACCCGCATTCAACCGTCTGAACTTTCCGGATTCTTCGGCTGAACCATCATCTCACTCGTAAAGAAGTGGAAACCTTGTTTGCTCCATTGTTTGATGATACGATTGAAAAACCGTCTTTCTGAGGTCTCACCAATTTCCGCTGCACATCTTGATCACCATCAAGTACCTGATTCACCTCAACAAACAACAACTGTTGAGAGAGACGGTCCTCCAATTGCATCTCCAACAACGGCAAAACAAACTGTTTCCAACTCACGACAATCAGCTGAAGACTCCATACCTAAATCAGTTCCACAAACCGTAGAGCATGACCCTGAGGCGTTCTTTAATCCGTTTGCACCGGCTCAACTCATTCCTGACATTACTGAGTCGTCTACACGCAATTTGGATCCTGCTCACATGCGAGATAATTACCTCCATCAAGGTTTGTTGATTTAGTTCACCATATTGGTATGCGGTGTTTGACTCCAGATGATTTGCAAAATTTTCTTTAAAACTAATTGAGTCAAACATCTAACCTTTTTTCTTTAAATATTAAAAAAAAAAAAAAAAAAAAAAAAAAAAAAAAAAAAATCTTCTTTCTCTGTGTACAAACTTCGTAATCTTCAAAACTATGTTCCTCCATTTAAACAAATTTTGCTTTTCTCTGTCAAAATGGAACATGTTTTGAGGGGGAGAAAACTTTTCACATCATCATGAAGTTTGCACACCTCATCATAATTATTCAAGGATAAAATGTTTCTTCATCATTTGTATTAAAATCTCATTTTTTTCAAAAAAAAAAAAAAGAAAAAAAAAAAAAACTTCTATGATCTCTCGAATTAAATTGTACAAAAAGGTTTCACAAAATATATGCTAATTCGAGGGGGAGAAAAGAAATTTTTTTCGGCAAGGATTCCAAGTTAACCTTGTTTGGACTTCAAATGGAAAAGTAATTAACCTTTAATGAGTAAAGATTCACAAAAAAGGATCTTGCATGGAAAATAAAACGGGCTCTAACAAATGTTTCTTTAAATATTCTCAAAAGTATCACACATAATCAATAAACCTCATCGATTCAGAGTAACGATTTTTTTTCCCTCGAATGTTCCTGATTGTGAGTTTCTAATTTCTTCATGGTTGTTGTCTAATCGTTCCCTAAATGTTTCAAGTGTTTTCAACGGTCAAAAGGCATAATCAGAAACTAGGGTTATCAATCAGGGCTTTCATTTTTTTTGTGTTTAGTCTAATTAACTAGTTTATATAGCTTTAGAGAACACTAAAGAATGCTCGATTGGTGTATTTGCTCGATTAGGAACATCATAGGATTAGAATCATGTGATTTAGGGTTTAAGATGTCAATGTCTTTGCTGCTATTACTAGGACGTTTGTTTGTTTAATATTCGGGCATTATGATGCTAACAAGTGTGCTTAGACTCAAATCATAACCCCTAACCATTATCATAATTGGATAATCTCGAGTGATAGGATGAATTAATCTGTGATTGTGTGTGTTAATTTGAGAATTCTGAGCACTTAGGTTGATTTAGAATGAGATTTTTTGATTCATCTTATAATTGTTTGTGCCTGATGCATTTTCTCTGTGTGCAAATACATGTCATCCCATTGAAAGTCAAAATTTCAACATTCGACAAAATGTTTCTTATGGAACATATTTTGAGGTCAAAGGACAAAATGTGTGTAAAGGCTAAACTGGTAAATGGATTCAAAATGGTGAGAAACAAAATTTTTCCAAACTCTACACTCTCGTTTTACACCGGTAAAGCAAGTGTGGAGACCAAAGCAAAGTCATTCAAAACCTTTCATTTTTTCAAAATCTGGAATGCTTTGGCTTCAATAAAAGAATGTCTCTGATCTGAACATCCCAAATACCGGAAGTTTTCCATTCATCACAAAAACGAATCTTCAAAAAGAACCCATGAGGTTCAACTTTAGATGGAAATCTTTTTCAGATTTTAAAACTCAAAAGAGAGACTCCGGGTCTCAAACAACTTTTCAACAGTAAAAGAGTTTTGAATTTCAAGCATTCTTTGTTGTATAATACTTGATTGTGTTTTCTAAAAACCTTGAGCAGAATCATCTCACGAATTTTCAAAAAGTATTTTATAATACGATTCAAAATTCTGCTCAAGAAGACTTTCTCTCGAATAACATTCATTATTTGAGGGGGAGTATTTTGTTTAAGAAAACTAATTTTGTATTAAAACAACGACTTGTGCACACATTTCAGTGTACAACTCGGGTTTCAAAGAAAGGAAAGTGCCTTGCTAAACCATTCTTTAAAACCAAACGTGCACTTATCCTTAAAAACAAGAAGAAGTTTTCATGCAAAGCTTATCTTAAACTTCTTAATCTTGAGCAAAATTTATTCAAAAATTTTCAAAAGGTTTTTTTTTTTTTTCAAAACTTTTCAAAATTTTGCTCAAGAGGTTTCAAAACATTTACTCCCCAATCCGCTACAAAGTTTAAAAATGTCAAAACACATGCTCGTTTTGAGGGGGAGTATCTTGAAATCAAAATGCTTTGTCAAAATCATGTTATGGTTTGTGCACACATAACAGTGTACAACCCGTGCTTGTAATTTAAAGGACCCTGAGGTACGCTTCAGTGCCTCAATCCTTATATAAGGAGCGAAGGCTTCTTACTTTTGAGTAGAATTAATCAAACATTTTCTGATTTTCATAATTCTGCTCAAAAGACAAGTATTTCACCTCAATGAGTATTCACTTGTTGAGGGGGAGAACTTGAAAACTCATCGTTTTGGAAAATAAAAGTTCTTGTTGATATCTCCCCATAAGACTCAAAAAGCATATTTTAATCACATGTTTCTCAAAAACAACATCTGATATGCTATTTTTGAGGGGGAGAAAAGGAAAGTGATTAAAATATGAAAGTTAAAAGTTGCTGAAATGTCAAATCTCATGCGAGCTAGACTCAGATTCACCCAGGAATTGACGAAACTTAAAAGTTAGTAAATTCGAAAAGACTTTTCCTCGACGGGTAATAACATCAAGTTAGTTACTAGAGCTAGTTGTCACCTAAAAGCTGACAATGGAACTCTTTAACTAACCACGTAAGCGTGTCTTGAAAAGGATTTGTCTTAGTAGAAATGTACCGTTTCGAGAAACTTTCTGTGGACTTGACCAGGCCGGGTAATAACTTCAAGCTAGTCTAACTAGTGATGTAAGCGTGTCTCGAATCGGTCTTGTTCACTGAAAGTGGATCAATTCAAAAAGTGCTCGCTCCTCCCGCATGTGCAAATTTATTAAAATACATATGAGCACATGTGAAGGGGGAGCCCTTCATAAGAAAACATAAAACTCTCAAAGTGTTAAACAAAATGATTGATAAACACAAACACTTTGAGAGATTTTCAAAGGTTTCAATGGCAATTATAGGATAGTCATGGAGTTATAAGGTGACTAAGGTTAGGAAATAACCGTCCTATGATCCGCCTAAGCCGGAGGGATCTACCCAAGGACATCACCAATAGTTAGAACTAGAAGTCCTTAGGTATGATACGAAAAAAAAAGGAGAAAAGAATGAAAGGGGAAAGAAGGGGTTGAAGAATGAAAAAGAAAAGTAAAGAAAAGGGTGAAAAGAAATAGCCCTCCATATGTTCAACCTTATGGCAGACACCGCGTTCAATTCGTATGCTACTGGTTGTTGCTAAGGCGACACCGATATTGAAGATAAAGCCGTCATGGACCCAGTAACGCACTGCATTTAACCTTCTAGCCACTCAAGTTCTCTTAAAAGAATTTGTTTCATTCTCACGGGGAACCGGTGTAATCTATCGACTTATCTCTTAGAGATGGTTGATATTGAAGCAGGAGACCTCTCCCTAGTCTCCGCATAGGAAACCTAGGTGTGCACTTATCGAGTCTAGAGCCATGAGATACATCAAAGATCTCTTAGGAACACTTAATATTTCTACAACTGGTGTTCTACATCAATGGACTCCAGCTGTAAATTTATCGAGTCCTTCGCAGATCATGGCAATCTGCCGAGAACGTTTATGAGAGACTTTACATAAGTATTTCTCAATGATTGAACGGAAATCCTGCCAGGGTCAACATCAAACAGCCCTGACAGCAGGTCACTTCGGTAACTCCTTGCGGGTTACGCTTAGTGTTCGCGGTGGTTCCATAGCGGTCTACAGTCGTGGAGTGATCCCCAGCGACTCACCCAGTCATTGAGCTACTAAGTAGGTCTTGTAAGCTCCCTCGGGAGTATCTGACATGGGAACGGCCTTGATAAGGACTAGAAGGAGTCTTCACACTATGCTGTTGACGATCTCTAATTCCTTATCTGTAAGTACCGGATGTTTTATTGCTAACTGTTTACATACAGGGACACATCATTTCCATGGAGACGGATTCCACATGCTCATACATGCATCTTGAAGTCATCAAAAGCTCCCTCAAAGATCTGTGCAACACAACGTTCAAAGAAAGATTCTACGCCAAAAAGAAGAATCTACAAAGTATAAAGACTAAAGATCTTAAGTCTAAGAAAGGGAACTACGTGCATGTATAAGTCAAAATTCAAAGATGTATGAGCATGTTGGAAGGGCGGACAACCACCACAGACACGGAAGTGACGATCGGCAGATAACTTCATAAGATGATCACTAACACATCTATTACGAACAATGAATAATGAAGCAAAAGAACACCCACTCTCTTTTGAAGACGTCTTAAGTTATACGAGTCAAAAGTCAAAGACAAAGAAGAAGACGTCAAGCAACCGTGATGACCGACCCTTAGGGGGAGATTGTTGGGAACGTAATTTTATACTTACTCAAGTCTCGGTCATTACATTTTGTAATAAGATGATCACAACTACATCAACTAAGAACAAAGAACGATGAATGATTTAGAAGACGTCTAAAGCATTGAAAGTCAAAGATTAAGACGAAGACGTCAAGCAACCTTGATGACCGACCCTTAGGGGGAGATTGTTGGGAACGTAGTTTTACTACTTATCAAGTCTCGGTCATTTACTTGTAATAGGTTGCTAAGGCTTGTATGTTTATTTTATCTTAAGGCTTATGTAGCAAGCCCATGGGCCTTAAGCCCATTTCTATTTATTAGATAGGGAGGAAGGGAGTGTTGCCCTACTCCTTCCCTATAAATAGTCTTGTAACACCTCACTTGAGGTTGGTTGGTTCTCTTGATAATTTCATTTCTTTCTTTCTCATTCTAAGGGTTCCTTCCACTCTCTCTCTCTAAACTTTCTTTCTCTCTCTAGATCTATTAGTGATTATGTTATAGAAATCGTGACCTAACAAAAAGTGAAATAAATTAACTTTAAACTTATTTTGTTTTTTACAAGTGAAAATAAATTCACTTTTTTAACTATTTAAAATAAATTCAGAGTGAAAAAAATAAATTTGTTGTTTTTTCACAAGTGAAAAAAATAAATTTGTTGTTTTTTTAGAAAAGTTTTTCTAAGTGGTTATTTTTCGTAAGTTTCAAAATTGAAAAGATTTTATTTTTCAAAAGTAAAAAAATAATTTTTTATACGTGCTTAAATCCCAATAATCTTATAGAGCACCCAAAAGTCCAAAACTAGATCCATTATTAAATTAACACAAAAGTTGAAGGGCAAAAATGTATTATTAAAAACTAATATTTTTAATAAAAAAATATCTGCAACAACTTTTTATACCGCATCTAATTAGATCTAACTTCATTTATTCTCTACATTTCACAAATTTCTCTCTCTATCTCACACAGTAAATTTTCTCAATTAAAACACGTACTAAATTCACACTCTGAATAGTTGCTGCATCATTACTATGGTGAAGACGAAAATCAGTGGATCTAAACGTTCTCGTAAGTTGTTTTTTAATTGTTTGTATGTTTTTTTATTCTTATAATTTATTAGTTTAAATTTATCTGAGTGTATTTGAATGATTGATATAATAGTTGTAAAGAAGTAATTCAATAGGTTATGTTTTTATGGCAAACTTTTGTAGCGTAAATCGTGTTTTAGATGTAGAAAAGTGTTTTAAGTATAGATTAGGTTAGGCGTATAGTGTTTAAGTAATTGATGCAGTTTCTGTAATGCACTTATGCAATAGTTTCTTTTTATTAAGTTTATTTCTATACTCAATTTTTTATGTGAAATCTTATATTATTGTGTATTATATTTAAAACGCTTTGATTGTATCAGGTAAAGAGTCTCATGCTCTGAAGGTAAAATGCTTTGCACTGAAAGGATCAACAATTCGAGCTAAGGATATGATTTTCTTTAGTAGTATTAGCAGTAAGAAAAAGTATAATGATAATGGTAGCAGAGTTAAGTTTTTAAGTTCTGATGTCATAGAAGAAACTAAGAGAAAATTAATTAATGATTTTGATTTAGAAGCAATTTTAAGTTCTGATGTCATAGAGGAAACTAAGTCAAAAGTGGAACTTATTGATGGATGTGATAAAAAATATTATGATAAAGCTAAAAAAAGAAAGAGAAAGAATAATGATTCAAAAAAACATAAAGTTTATGATGAAGTTTGTGTTTCAGAAAATGAGTTTGTTGAGGAATCAGAACTTTATGTTGAAGTTGACAAGTCTAAAATGATTAAGAAGAAGAATACTGTTTCTGTTGATGAAAAATCTGACTATGATGATGGATGGTTATCTCTTAGAACAAGGTCTTCTCCAAAAGTTCTGTATAGTTTGATGATTAAATTGACATTAGCTCAAAGAAAGGATTTAATTGAAATTGGTTTTGGATCGCTTTACAATATGGCAGTAGAAGAAATCCCAGTTAAAATAGGTCATTTTGTTGTTGACAATTTCTTTCCAAATGAGATGAAACTCAAGCTTCAGAATTAAGATATAGAAATAACACCAGAATTAATTCATTCAGTTTTGGGTGTGCCTTTAGGAGGTATAGATTTTCATCATTTGGCTAAGAGAAGGGTTTCTGATTTAAGTCGAAGATGGTACTTGCAATTTATAGGTAGGTATCCAACACCTAAGAAAGTTGCTGATGTGGTTAAACAAACTAAAGTTGATGGAATTTTATTCAAATTGAGCATACTTGTTCTATTTTCAAAGTTTTTTGGATTAGGAGGAAAGGGTGAACAATGTAGGCCTCAAGAAATTCTCAAGTATATTTGTGAAGATACAAAAATTTCAAGTATAGATTGGTGCAAGTACGTGTATGACAGTTTGAAAGTCAGCAAAAAAGGTTGGGTGAGAGATGATTCTGCAATTTACTATTCTGGACCTTTGACAGCACTTATTGTAAGTGTTCATTTCAATACATTAATATATATATTTTTTTTATCAATTGTTCACATGTGAAAATTTTATTTTATACTTTTTTTTTATCTCATGATAGACAGTAATGGTAGTTTGAATTTCAATAGTAGTTTAATATTTCAAAAAAAAAATCATTTATGAAGAAAATTATATTTTAATTAGTAAGTTGCTTAAATAATACATGTTAAATTTTTTTTTATTCACATGTGAAATGTTTTTCATATATGAAAAAAATTCAGAATTTTTCTTCACATATAAATTTTTTTTTCACATATGAAAATTGAATACATGTGAATATTGTTTTTCATATTTTACTAAAATTAATTTCAAAAACAAAAATTCAAAAATATAATTTTAGAATTTTTTTTTTAAGATATGAAAATTATATAATTAGATTTTACTTTATACTTAATATTTAAATTTTTCACATATGAATTTTTTTTTATTATTATTATTTTTTTTGAATTTTTTGAAAAATAATTACTCTTTTTTAATTTTGCAGCTTATTTATCTTCATTGCACGAAATGTGAATCAGTATGTTTGCAACGTGAAATTCCTGCAATATCTTTATGGACTACTGATATGATTAAGAAGAGGTAGAGTTTCGAAATTAATAATGGTGGTTTTGGTATTCTTGATAGATATGAAGATGGTATAAATGACAATGAGTTTTCAAGAAGAAAGGTTTGTTTTAATAATATTATATTGTAGTAATAATTTGTTTTAATAATATTATATTTATTTATTTATTTATTTTAATTTATATTTTTTTTTAAACAGTCGCAATCAAAACTGGATATACTTGATCGGAAAGTTGATTTGCTTTACTCAATACTTAATGATTTGGAATATGATTTCACTTTATGGTTTAGTGAAGATCCAGATAATCCAAGCCTTAAAGAGATAAAGGTTAAGTTCATGAATTGTATTCGTAATATTGATCTGTATGGATATGATAAGGAAAAGATTTTAGATCTTTATGATAACGAAAGTGAAAAAGAAAAAGCTTTAGAGAATCAAGATGATGCATGTGAAGTGGACGATGTGCAAAGTTTTGATCATGATTGCCGGAATAGTGTATTGAGGAATTATGAAAAAGGTGAGTGCAGTCACGCAATAGGTCAATCAGATGAAGAAATGGTCAAAGATGTGGAAAAAGATTTCAATTTTGGTTTTAATACGTTTGAAGTTCCTTTTTTAGAAAGTGATGATACAGATAGAATTGATTGTGTGCAAATGATGAATAATGAATTGGATAAAATGTTCAATAAATATCACATAAAAGAATCAATAGGAGGTCTGAATGATTTTCAATTTTTTGCGGTTCCTGAAATTTTGAAAGAAGCTGAAAAGAAAATTGGTAAAAATGTTACATTCTGCAAGGATATTGATGTTAAAACTCTTCCTACTCAAGGATTTTTTGAAGAAGATGAAAAGAATATGATACAAGTGGAAGTTTTTGGAAAGAATGTTAAACCTTTGGCATGCTTTATTAGTCCCGTTGTTGTTTCATCGTCTTTTCCTCAGCATAGTTTGTTTGAAGCAACATCCTTTTTTTTGGGCTCTGAGTTTGAAACTAATACTGAGATTGAGGATGTAAAGCCAGTAATCAAAGAAACAACTATTAGATCTCCATTCAAATTTAGGCAGATTCTTCCAAATGTTGATTTGAAATTAGGAGAAGAGAGGGTTGCTGATACACTCTTCATGATGCTTGAACAAACTAGCCAAGTGTGAGTAATTTGTTAATAATTTTAACAGTTTTTTATTTTTTTCACTTGTGAAATTTATTTATAAATTCCAAAATTTTATATACTTTTTTTGCAGTGATGTGGTATATGAATCTATTTCAACCAAAACAAAGTTAATTCGTCTATCAATTGAGACGTTAGCTCCTGGACTGCGAGTAGATGCAGATGTTATAGGAGCATGGTCAGATGAGTTAAACTTTATGGAGCGTTTCAAATCTGCAGAACATCCATCTAGATATTTTTTCAAACCAAGTGTGGTAAGTGTCACACCCCCAAAATCGGGTCCAGCGGAAGCATACGTGTAGCTGGGGTGTAACTCAATTGATATCACAACACTAGTTCAAAAATGGTTTGCACTTGAATCATTTAAAATAAAATAGTTAAATCAAATTGTTAAATTTACATCGTTAAAAGTAATGCGGAAGTAGGCCATTAAAATAGTTAAAAACGGTCCCCATATGAATAATCAGAGTCTTCTATGACCATGCCATGCCCTGCCAAAACCTCCAGTAGCGTGCCATTGGTTAAAACCTGAAAATACATGCTAAAGTGTCAACACAATGGTTGGTGAGTTCATAGAGTTTGTTTTAATACAGTTGAAAAGTCTATAAAGAATGTTCACACAGCAAAGGCATCGTAAATCCACTCAGTTACAAGTCCCGTCATAAGAGACTTGTAACCTGTGTGTTCACAACCCACTGCTACAAAATATTATGGTTAAGATATGTATAAGTTTATAACAACAGTTAAGCAATTAATAGTGAGTCTACACTTCATCTCCGAAGACCTCACTTAAGTATGTATATCTCCATGGTTGTGCCCAGAAACTTAATCTGGGGCCATTGGAAGTATAAATGTCTCCATGGTTGTGCCCAGAACTAAATCTGGGGCCATTGGAAGTATGTATGTTTCCATCACAGTTTAGTATAACACAGTTAAGTATAACACAATCACGTATGTATGACATCAAGTGTAATATAATCAAGTATAAATGTTATGTGAATCTGTACAAGTAAGCAAGTAGTAGCATGTATCTCCCCCAAAGAGTTGATAAAACAATTAAAAGAGTAGGGGCTATGACTCACCTGATATGATGGTACCATGAACATGTAATGAGCTGAAAAACAAGGCGCGCACACTAGCCGCAACCTAATATGAATGATGTACGATCTACTTTAGATCATGAAATGATGTTGAAAATGTCCATGCACATGTTTCCTATACCACTCTTAACTTGAAAAAATACTTGTTGTTATCAAAATAATATACTTTCCAAGACTTAGGAAAAATATGGCTATTAGAAAAATAAAGCTAGTTGCTATATATATACTTATATATATATATCGTATGTATCAATGTTCGTGTTGAAATCCTCGGGTTGTAATCCTTGAAATAACGCCTTGTAGTGATGAAAATATAGTTGTAATCACTAATACTACATTAGTTATAAAATTGGGTACTTGGCATTATTTTTATAAATCTAGAGTTACTACGTAGTTTTGGCGTCAATATTAGTAAAAGCTGTCAAAATGAAATGAGTTTTGCCGATATTCAAACGTGAATATCTTTGTCGTTATAAGCCCGTTTTACTTGTTCTTTATATCCACGGTTACGTCTTAGTATGTAGTAATATATTTTGGAAAGCTCGGCTCCTCCGGGTTACGTCTAAAGCCTCTTTTTGACCGACGAAAAACGTCCAACAGCATGTATTTTTCCGGAAAATAGTTTTCGTCAATAAACTTGCAAAAATCATAACTTCTTCGTTATTAACTCTTTTTAATCCGTTCTTTCGCCTACGGATTCGTTTTTGAAAGTATTTTCTAAAAATTTTGCCAAAGTTTACTTTGTATTTACTGATTTTCCAGAATTTAACAAAATGGGACAGTAGGTATATATACTTGTTAGAAATCCATTTCCAAGGTTCAAAACTAGTTTCTAACATCACCAAATCTCTTGCAAACGCCACAAAGCTAGTCTAATCTTACCATACACCTTCTTAGGGTGCCATGGGTTCCTAATCACTAGTAATCAAGTTAATTTAACAAAGGAACACCTAAATCACAATCTAGGGTTTGTATGTTCAAAAAGTATACAAAAATAAAGTGGTATAACTAGTTTGTGCATGAAATTAAGCATGAATACCATGAGATACATATGTTAATTAGATGAAAACATGAAAATAAATTTGATAACTCACTTTGAAATAATAGGTGATTAAATGATGAGAAACCTTGGATTTCTTGTGTTTTTGTGTTATGATTCTTGATTAGGATGATGAAATGAACAACTTTGATGCTTTGTACTTTGGAAAATCATGGATTGATCATGGATCTTGGAAAAAGTCATGGTTATGAGGTAGAGGATGAGAGAATAGTGAGTTTTTGATTATTAGAAATGTTATGTGTAATGTTTTTATGGTTTATGTAAGAAATATCTCATCCAATGGCATTTTGGTAATTAATTAGTCAAGTTGACTAGATAATTTGGGAGGGGGGGGGGGGGGGGGCTGCACATGTGTATAAGTGGATGAGTATGTGAGAAGCTTGGTGTTATCTGGTTCACGGAGTCGGTTTTGGTTCCGTTATTCGCAAAACGTAAAGTTTTAAATCGCGAAACATAAATTCGGGTATCGTAAAAATATGAAACTTGAAAGAATGACTAAACTTGTCAAAATACCCCATAATAAAATATAAAATGAATGGTAAGTTCCATCGGGTTGCTTAAACGCTGTTAAAACTGGAAACGCGGGTTAAAAACGCGTAATTCGCGTAAAACGCTGAACTGAAAAACGTAAAATTCCAAAACTTTAAGAATTGTCGTAAAATGAGAGAAAATCATATTTCTATTGTTTATAATGTTTTATGGACATATCGGGATGCCGGAAGGACGTTTAAACCTAAAAGTAAATCTCGGACACGGCTTCGTGATTTTTGCAGAAATGATCCGACGAGCGCCAAACTCTCGGATTACCGTTAAAATAGTTTAACTTATGAGAATATGAAATAAAAATTTTGGACATGAATAGTGTTTTGTGAATAGTAAAAGTGAATAGTAACTTTCCGAGATAAAAATTGGAATTTCGACGTTTGAAACAGGACATGAAATTACGAGTTGTGACAGTAAGTCTTTTTTAATCATGTTGATTTTCTTCATATTAGAATATTTTGCCAAAGATTACTAGAATCTTGTAATTCAATTTTTATTTAGAGTCAGTTATTGACTATTATGTTTATTTTTATTCAGACAAAAGACATACTCAATAACTCTACGATATACCCTGAGAAGTATGAGGTTTTTAAAAAGACTTTACTTGGTGATTACCAAGCAAAGAGGATTGCAGCCTGTGAAAATTTCAAATTGGTATGGCTTTTTAATTTTATATAATATATTTTATTTTATTTTTTAATTTTTTTAATATATATATTTTATTTTATTTTTTATTTTTTTTTATTTTCTTATTTTTTATTTTTTTTGAATCAGGTTTTCTTTCCTATTTGCTGTGCGGATCATTTCTTTTTGATATGTTTTGATTTGGTGAAACATCAAGTTCTAAGTATAGACAGTTCAAGTATTGATGAAGAAAATGAAAATAGATATTGTTGTATTCCTGAACTTTTGGTAAGTAAAAATCATAAAATATATATATATTTATATATTTTTATTATTATTTTTTTAAAATTTATGTTTATTTTTTTTTTAATTTATTTTCATTGGTTGGTCTTTCAGATTAAAATGTTTAAACAATTCCACTCTGAATACAATTCACCATGCATTGGATATACATTTGGAAAACTTATTGCTGAAAGATTCAAGATGCATTGGAGAACTGTTGATAATTATCTAGACGATGGAGTTTTTGTGATGTCTCATATGAATATGTATTTTGGTGAGAGTGAAAATGAATGGGATTATGGATTTCTGAAGGAATCTGACGAACAGACAAAGCAACTTGACTTACTCAGGTTTCTCACTTTTTCTTTAACATTTTTAATATACTATGTATTAAAATATTTAATTTTCATACCTTTTTCACATGTGAAATACTTTGAATAAATAAATAAATTTCTTTTTGTGACTGATTTTTTCACATGTGAAATAATTTGAAGAAATAAATTTTAATTTAATTTTTTATTTTTAATTTATAATTTTTGTAATGACTTTTTTTTTCTTCTTACCAGAGAATAACAAATATAGGAATGATATTCTAAAAGAAGTTGCAGAATTCACTAAAATAAAGAAGTCCTTAAGAAAAGAACTTATCAAAGAAGCAGTTCAGAATAGAGATAAAAGATGCAATCTTTTTGAATAAATCTAAAAAACAACTGTATCCTTTTGTTAAGTGTTCAATATTGTTATGATAGTTTGTAAATAAACATGTTCAATATTGTTATGATAGTTTATGTTTTTTAATAAAGAAATGTTAAACAAATATTTATACAACACATAAATATGTTTAATGTTTCAAAATTAATTGTTACTAAATATGACTATGCGACTTTTCAAAATTAACTGCTACTGAATATGACAGTGCATATTTCATGACTATGGGACTTTCAAAAAAAAAACATTTTATTTTCACAAGTAAATATAAAGAATATGATTTTGTTTTTTTTCACAAGTGAAAATAAAGAAGTTTAACATTTTATTTCACAAGTGACTTTTTGATTTGTTTTTATTTTCACAAGTGAAAATAAATTCATTTTAATCTGATTCTGTTTATTAACTAGTGAAAACCTTTTTTTTTTAGAACTGAAAATAAATTAACTTTGATTTTTTTTTCACAAATGAAAAAAACATTAGACTTTTTATAATATTCAAATTAATTCACAGAGATAACATTAAATATTATATAAATTAATTTATTTTTGATTTGTTATTTTTTCACAACTAAATATATAATTAGTTATATTTGTTTCTTCTTTTTTACTAGTCAATATAAACTTAGTTTTTTTACGAAATTATCAACTGAATTAAATCCATGTTAATAAACTTTTTTTTTTCACAAAAGAAATTATTCCATAGTTGGATTTTATTTTTTTTTCACTAGTAAAAATAATTTATCTTTGATTTTTGTTTTTGTTTTTCACAAGTGAAAATAACATTATTTTTAATCTTAATCATCTGAGGAATTTTTTTTTTAATCAAAAGGGAAGTTATTCAATATACTTTTATTATAAATTTTATATCTTCTATTTTATTTGTATTCCTCATTTTTATTGTTTTTACTATTCCCCATATTTTTTTTCTGACAAATACTTTATTTCTTTTTAATGTAATTAAATACACTGTACACGTACACGTTTGGTTTCCAAAAATTAGTTAATTAATTGTATGGGAAGTCTAAACAAAAATACATTGTACACGTTTGGTTACCAAAAATTAATTGTATTGGAAGTGTATTCAATAAATTAATCGTACGCCTTTTGTTTATATATACGTCTGTGCTTATCCTCTTTCATCACAATTCTTATTTTCTCTCACTTCATATCTAACCCATATCATCATCTTCAGATCTATTTTTCTCTCATCCAAACATAAATTAAAATGGAAAATTATTTTAGAACCCCAAATCTAGAGAGGTTGAAAGACGCCGCTTGTTCTGACGACCTGCTAAAGACATTTAAGTTTTTTTTTAAGCAACAGATGTTGGAGTTACAGGGTTTCATTAATAAGCTTGAGGAAGATTGTGAACAACTGAGAAGGCAGATTCAAAAGCAAGAAGAGTATCTTGGTGAATTGGAGATCTCCGGTGAAGATGCTACCTTGATTATTAAAATAATCAGTGATACATTGAAGAAGGACCGTTCTAGGCTTGTTGATTTGGATAAACTGCTGATTAAGACCCGTAATGATATGTTTGAAAAGAAGCAAGATGTCGCCTATATCAAGCAAGAAATGAATGATAAAGAGTAGTCACTTTAGGGGTTTAATAGTTTTCTCTTATTTTAATTTTCTCAGTTTATGTATGTCCAAATTTTGAATTATGAAATATGTAATGGACCTTTTATTGAAATGAAGTTAATTTGTTATTATCTATTTATTTTTTCTTTTTAGAATAATTTTATTTTTTTCACAAGTGAAATTTTTTTATACATGAAATTATTCCATATGTGGATTTTAATTTTTTTCACAATTGAATTTTTTTTTCAAAACTGAAATAATTCTTTATGCGCATTTTTAATTTTTTCACAAGTGAAATTTTTTTATACATGATTTATTTTTTTAAATTATCGCCTAAATTTAATTCTTCATAGTAAAACATTTTTTTTTCACAAATGTAATTATTCCGTATGTGGATTTTAATTTTTTTTCACAAGTGAAAAAAAATTTATTTTACTTTTGTTAACCTAATTTTTATTAAAAAAAATTAAATATGATTTTATTTTTTAAGTATTGTATGTGGTTGATTTTAATATATGTTTTTTGAAACTTTTTTGTTTTATTATAATTTTTACAAGAAAAAAAAATTATATCTCGAAATAAAGTATGAAATTTTACTAAACAACATTTCTTAATATTTTTTTGGGCTTTAGCTTTGTTGAGCTAAATATAATTTATCTACAAATGATATTTGTTAGTCTTTAGCTTTGTTTCACGTGACATATAATATTCCTTTCAAAAAATCTTTATAGTCTCTCTCTAAAATAAAAATTAGATCTACACACACACACTACACATAAAAAAAGAAACCCACAAAGTTTACATGAAATCCACATCACCATCCACCACCAACCACCCACCAACCACGTTACTCATCTGATTGATGATAAGGATGAAGAATAAAAGTTTTAAAGGTATTTTAATAATATTTTACACTAAATCTGTTTATATGTTATCCATATGTCTACTTAGATCTGGATATGTATACTTTTTACTAAATATGTTTGTTGTTACAGATCTGTATGTCTATTTATAAGTGATATGTCTATTTTATGTGTAGTTAGATCTGTATGTTTATTAATAAATGATATAAATGATTATTTTATGTGATGATGTCATCGTAAATGATGTATCAACTATGTATTTGTGTTATAGTTATTGATTTTATTTGCTGACGTAAGTGTAATATAAGCTGTTTTTATCAATAATCATTATGCGTCTAACTGTGGTTAGAAATATTTAGTTTATGTCATCAAAATAATTCATTCTCATGTGAAAACATTTTTCATGAAAATATTATTTATTTTTCACATGTGAAAATATAGATTAGTATTCTAAATTTTAGATGACCTTTTAGCTGAAATGTTTACATGAATATTATATATTTAGCTTATATGTTTTCACATGTGAAATATTTTCACATGTGATTATAAGGTGTTTTATATGACTATTATAAACTCATGTTAAATGTTTTCACATTTGGTTATAATATGTGTTTGATTACTTAAAAATTTAGATTTAATAATTTAGCTTAGATTAGCTCAAACGTGATTATAAGTTGTGTTTAGCTAAAAAATTTTCACATGTAAAAATTTAGCTGAAATATTTTCACATGTCAAATGTGTAGTGTATTTTGAGAATTATTCCAATATAGTGATTTTTGAATTTGTTATACTTAAAAATTTATGTTATACATTTTCTTATGGACATGTAGAACTGTTTTAGCTTACTAAATGTTTATTTTTATACATAGATTTAAGATTATTTCATATGTGTAAATAATTATTAATACCTTTTTCTGAATTGTTTATTAGTAAATAAATGTTCTGAAGATAAAAAGCTTTGGATGATGTATCAACTATGAATTTTTAACAAGTTATTGATCTGATTTGCTGACGAAAGTTTTGATTATAATCTGTTTTGATCTATAATCATTATCCATCTAATTGCTGTATAAACTATTTTGTTTATGTTATCAAAACAATTCATTCCATCTGAGAAATATTAATTAAAATTTTATTTATTTTTCACATGTGAAAGTGTAGATTACTATTCTAAATTTTAGATAAGCTGAAATGTCTAATTGCTGTATAAACTATTTTGTTTTCACATGTGAAATATTTTCACATGTGATTATAAGGTGTTTTATATTACTATTATAAACTCATTTAAAATGTTTTAACATGTGGTTATAATACGTGTTTGATTACTTTAAAATTTAGATTAAATAATTTAGCTTATATTATTTTAAACGTGATTATAAGTTGTTTTTGCTTAAATTTTTTCACATGTTAAAATTTAGCTGAAATTTTTTCACATGTGAAATGTATAGTGTATTTTGAGAACTATTCCAATATAATGATTTTTAAATTTGTTATACTTAATACTTTATGTTATATATTTTCTAATGGACATGTTGAACTGTTTTAGCATACCAAATGTTTAATTTTATATGTAGATTTGAAATTATGTCAAATGTGATAATAATTATTAGTTCATTTTTCTGAATCATTTATCAGGTAAAAAGTCTGATGTTCTGAAGGTAAAACGCTTTGGAATGAAAGGATCTGGAATTAAAGCCAAGGATTTAATTTTTCTTAATAGCATCAACAGTAAGAAAAATTATAAAACATCTGATTCTAATGAGATCAGTAAGAAAACATGTAAGTCTGATAACGTCGAGGAAACGAAGAGAAGATTAATTCAAGAATTTGATTTAGAATCATTGTTAAATTCATCAGATGCTACGATTGTCAAGGTTAATAGAGTTTCTGGTAATCCAGAGGAGGAATTTCTCAATGATAAAGGAAATAATGATAATGCTAAAAAGAAGAAGCGTAAGAACAATGTTTCAAAAAAGCAGAAAGTTCATGAGCAAGGTGGATTTGAAGGTATGTTTGTTGAAAAGTTGGAACTTCATATTGAAGTTGACAAATCAAAGAAAATTAAGAAGAATAATACTGTTTCTGTTGAAGGTAATACTTTGAACGATGATGGATTGTTGTCACTTAGAACCAGGGCTTCTCCAAAAGTTATTAATAATTTGATGAAGAATTTGACATTAGGTCAAAGGAAGAATTTGATTGATATGGGGTTCGGATCGCTATATGACATGGATATAGAAGAAATACCAGTCAAAATAGGTCATTTTGTTGTTGACAAATTCATAGATAGCGAGATGAAGCTTAAGCTTCGTGTAACAATTCGCATTTTTGGATTACTATTCATTTTTACTATTCACTTTCACTATTCATCTCAAAAATTTTTATTTCATATTCTCGTAAGTTGAACTATTTTAACGATAATCCGAGAGTTTGACGCTCGTCGGATCATTTCTGCAAAAATCACGAAGCCGTTTCCGAGATTTACTTTTGGGTTTAAACGTCGTTCCAGCATCCCGATATGTCCATAAAACACTATAAACGATAGAAATATGATTTTCTCTCATTTTACGACTATTTTATAAGTTTTGGAATTTTACGTTTTTCAGTTCAGCGTTTTACGCGAATTACGCGTTTTTAAACCCGCGTTTCCAGTTTTAGCAGCGTTTAAGCAACCCGATGGAACTTACCATTCATTTTATATTTTCTTATGGAGTATTTTGACAAGTTTAGTCATTCTTTCAAGTTTCATATTTTTACGATACCCAAATTTACGTTTCGCGATTTAAAACTTTACGTTTAGCGATTAACAGAACCAAAACCGACTCCGTGAACCAGATAACACCAAGCTTCTTACATACTCATCCACCATGTGCAGCCCCCCCCCCCCTCCAAATATCTAGTCAACTTGACCAATTATTTACAAAAATGCCATTGGATAAGATTTTTCATACAAAAACACAAATAACATTACATGTTAATTTCCAAGAATCATAGTATAACTTTTCATAAGCCAAAAGTTTTCATCTCTTCCTTCCCCATCACCATAACCACGACCCAACACCAACTCCATGATCCATCCATCATTTTTCAAAGTACAAAGCATCAAATTTGTTCATTTTGTTGTCCTAATCAAGAATCGTAACACAAAAACACAAGTAATCCAAGGTTTCTAATCATCTCACCACCTATTATTTCAAAGTGAGTATTCAAATTTATTTTCATGTTTTCATCTAATTAACATATGTATCTTATAGTATTAATGCTTAATTTCATGCACAAACTAGTTATACCACTTTATTTTTGTATACTTTTTGAACATACAAACCCTAGATTGTGATTTAGGTGTTCCCTTGTTAAATTAACTTGATTACTAGTCATTAGGAACCCATGGCACCCTAAGAAGGTGTATGGTAGGATTAGTATAGCTTTGTGGTGTTTGCAAGAGATTTGGTTGAAGTAGAAACTAGTTTTGAACCTTGGAAATGGTTTTGTAACATGTAAATATATCTACTGTCCCATTTTGTTAAATTCTGGAAAATAGTAAATACAAAGTAAAATTTGGCAAAATTTTTAGAAAATACTTTCAAAAACGAATCCGTAGGCGAAAGAACGGATTAAAAAGAGTTTATAACGAAGGAGTTATGAATTTTTCAATATTAACAACGAAAACTATTTTCCGGAAAAATACATGCTGATGGACGTTTTTCGTTGGGAAAATAGAGACTTTAGACGTAACCCGGAGGAGCCAAGCTTTCCAAAATATATTACTACATACTAAGACGTAACCATGGATATAAAGAGCAAGTAAAACGGACTTATAACGACAAAGATATTCACGTTTCAATATCGGCAAAAATCCTCTATAATTGGCAGCTTTCACTAGAAATAATAATAATACTACTTCTGCGTACTAAATTCTAGATTTTCTAGAAATACTACTAAATTGTCGAAATTTATAACTAACGAAGTACTTATGCTTATGAGCTTATTTTTACAACCATTAGATGTTACTTCAAGGTTTTCAAGACGAAGTATATAACACTAACTTTCTATAAATATATTACGACAAGTTTACACAAGTCTAGTTAAGACTTATTTTTCTCAAGTATGGAATATATTTTCATATGACTATAACAAGTATTTTTCAAGTTAAGAGTGGTATAGGTAACATGTGCATGGACATTTTCAACATCATTTCATGATCTAAATTAGATCGTTCATAACATTCATATTAGGTTGCGGTTAGAGATCGAATCTCATTTCTGTGTATCCACTTTATCATCATAGCTATCGCACCAGGTGAGTCATAGCCCCTACTCTTTTTATACTTGTTTTAACTCTTTGGGGGAGATACATGCTCAACTACTTGCTTACTTGTACAAATACTCAAAACATTTATACTTGATTGTTTATTCTTGGTTGTCTTATACTTGATAACACTTATACTTGATAACACTTATACTTGATTACATTATACTTGATGGCGTTATACTTAAACTTGTAAGTCTTCTTGGGATAACACATGCATTGGGTTTCGGAGATGAAGTAGAACCAATGCTATTACCTTCCTTCTGAGCAACATAAAGTCTCCTTGGATAACACATGCATTGGGTTTCGGAGATGAAGTAGAACCATTGCCACTACCTTCCTTGTGAGCAACATACTAACGTGAGGTCTTCGGAGATGAAGTGTAGACTCACGACTAATTGCTTAACTGTTATGATGAACTTATACATGTCTTACTCATTTTATATTGTAGCAGTGGGTTGTGAACACACAGGTTACAAGGCTCTTATGGCGGGACTTGTAACTGAGTGGATTTACGATGCCTTTGCTGGGAAACCTTCATACATATGCATTACATTATTTTTTTCAACAAACTCTATGAACTCACCAACCTCGTGTTGACACTTTAGCATGTATTTTCAGGTATTAAGCAATGGCACGCTACTGGAGGTTTTGGCAGGGCATGGCATGGTCATAGAAGACTCTGATTTTTCATTTGGGGACCGTTTTAAACTAGTTTAAGGGCCTACTTCTGCACTACTTTTAACAATGTAAATTCAACATTTTTGATTAAACTATTTTATTCTAAATGATTCAAGTGAAAACCATTTTTGAACATTTGTTGTAATACCAATTGAGTTACACCCCAGCTACATGTATGCTTCCGCTGGACCCGGTTTTGGGGGTGTGACAGATTGGTATCAGAGCTTTGGCTATAGCGAACTAAGTGTTTTTAAAACCTAGACTATAGCTACTTTCAAGAAAACTTAACCCTATGACCGTCACGTGCCTGCCTGCCAAGCTGAAGCCTCATTTGTGGTTAGTTGCTGACATAGGTGATGAGATTTATGTCTCATTATCTGATATATTATATTCATTTATTATAGTTGTTTACTATAATTGTCTTTCATATAAGCATGCTCATGTATCATATATGTCACCGCGTTATGTTTTCCTTGCATAGTTTCATCATTTGACCTCGAGTTTGGTCACCTGCCTTAGTCTTTCAGAACGTCTTGGTATTTGTGAAGGACATAGTATCAGTATAACTGAGCTGAGTATTTCAAAATTCATGGAACCTCGGTGGAATATAGACTAGTCATTTATCTTCAACCCGGGATAGTAGGACATAGGCTGACCACCTATATCCGACTCAGAAATGAATTTTGCAACACTGAGAATAGTTATAATGATATTTTGTCTGGATTGTGTGTAAGCAATTCCAAAGTCGAGCCAATCTTTCAAAAGACCTTTTTCAAGGACGTTGAATCCAGACCTTGATTTTTAGCTTGATTCTAGTGACAGTTCTTGTTTGATGAGTTGCGAAAATCAAGCTAAAAGTTAAAGTCATCACTCAAACCGATCTAGCCTAATCGCATGACAGTTCTTGTTTGATGAGTTTTGGGATTAAGTAAAAATCGGTTACCTAAAGGATTAACATAAAGGAGGTCTTTTGAGGGCTATGCTCGGGATTGGGAAGGTTTGCCTCATCAAGTCTGACCACAAGAACGTACCTAGTTGGACAGGAAACCCACATACATAAGCTTTGATACATTTTCTTAAACACACTTAACTGATTAACATAAACTGAACTTCGGGACGAAGTTCCCTTAAGGGGTAGAGATTGTAACAATTCGCATTTTTGGATTACTATTCATTTTTACTATTCACTTTCACTATTCATCTCAAAAATTTTTATTTCATATTCTCGTAAATTGAACTATTTTAACGATAATCCGAGAGTTTGACGCTCGTCGGATCATTTCTGCAAAAATCACGAAGCCGTTTCCGAGATTTACTTTTGGGTTTAAACATCGTTCCAGCATCCCGATATGTCCATAAAACACTATAAACGATAGAAATATGATTTTCTCTCATTTTACGACTATTTTATAAGTTTTGGAATTTTACGTTTTTCAGTTCAGCGTTTTACGCGAATTACGCGTTTTTAAACCCGCGTTTCCAGTTTTAGCAGCGTTTAAGCAACCCGATGGAACTTACCATTGATTTTATATTTTCTTATGGAGTATTTTGACAAGTTTAGTCATTCTTTCAAGTTTCATATTTTTACGATACCCAAATTTACGTTTCGCGATTTAAAACTTTACATTTAGCGATTAACAGAACCAAAACCGACTCCGTGAACCAGATAACACCAAGCTTCTTACATACTCATCCACCATGTGCAGCCCCCCCTCCAAATATCTAGTCAACTTGACCAATTATTTACAAAAATGCCATTGGATAAGATTTTTCATACAAAAACACAAATAACATAACATGTTAATTTCCAAGAATCATAGTATAACTTTTCATAAGCCAAAAGTTTTCATCTCTTCCTTCCCCATCACCATAACCACGACCCAACACCAACTCCATGATCCATCCATCATTTTTCAAAGTACAAAGCATCAAAGTTGTTCATTTTGTTGTCCTAATCAAGAATCGTAACACAAAAACACAAGTAATCCAAGGTTTCTAATCATCTCACCACCTATTATTTCAAAGTGAGTATTCAAATTTATTTTCATGTTTTCATCTAATTAACATATGTATCTTATAGTATTAATGCTTAATTTCATGCACAAACTAGTTGTTGGTGTATACTCGATGGGTTGAAAAGATGGAGTCGGTGATTGACATTAGTAACTGTGCAGCACATCAAATGGTGAAGTATTCCATGTGCTTACTATCAGGAAAGGCATTGACATGGTGGAATACGCAGATTCAAGCTAGGGGTAGAGCGGCAGCTGTAGGTATGACATGGGACGATTTTAAGGCATTACTGAAGGAGGAATACTGCCCGGACAACGAGATGCAAAAGCTGGAGGATGAACTCTATCATCACTCTATGATAGGGGCTGGTCATGCAGCCTACACAGATCGATTCCATGAATTAGCCAGACTAGTTCCACACCTAGTTACCCCTGAATCCAAGAGGATCGAGAGGTACATATATGGCCTTGTCCCAGAAATTCGTGGGATTGTAAAAACAACTGAGCCTTCTACAATTCAGAGTGCAATATTGAGGGCAGGGACTCTGACAGTTGAGATGGTTAGAAATGGAAGCTTGAGGAACAGTGATAAAAGGAAGGGAACAAGCGAGTCGAATAATCAGATGGGCGCGATAGCTGACAACAAAAGGGCAAGGACCTTTGCGGCGACTAATTCGGGTCAGAGAGAGTATTTAGGCCAGCATCCTAAATGTACGAAATGTAACTTTCATCACCAAAAGACTGTGCCCTGCCGTATGTGTGCTAATTGCAGACAGTCTGGTCATTATGCAAACAAGTGTAGAGAACCAGTGAACCAAAAGACATGCTATGAGTGTAACAGCCCGGATCACTTTCGGAACACCTGTCCTAAGTTGAAAAGGAATCTTAACCAAGGAGGAAATCGTCCAAACTTAGCAGCAGCAATTGAAGGGCCACGAGATGAGGCCAATGAGATTCCACCCGCACTTGGCAGAGCTTACTTCCTAGGAAACCCTATCACCCAACATGTCCGCGATAGCACCACGGGTACATTCTCTTGAACAACTATCGTATTTTTGTAGCACTTAAGTCTTAATATAGGACCTATACACAACATTGACTAATCTGAGACCTAGCAGCATTAACCTTAGTCATACTAACATTAGTAATTTGATTAGTGTAAGCAATTCCAAAGTCGAGCCAATCTTTCAAAAGATCTTTTTCAAGGATGTTGAATCCAGACCTTGATTTTTAGCTTGGTTCTAGTGACTGTTCTTGTTTGATTGGGTTGCGAAAATCAAGCTAAAAGTTAAAGTCATCACTCAAACCGATTTAGCCTAATCTCATGACTGTTCTTGTTTGATTGGGTTGTGGGATTAAGTGAAAATCGGTTACCTAAAGGATTAACCTAAAGGAGGTCTTTTGAGGACTATGCTCGGGATTGGGAAGGTTTGCCTCATCAAGTCTAACCACGAGAACGTACCTAGTTAGATAGGAAACCCACATACATAAGCTTTTACACATTTTCTTAAACACACACTTAACTGATTAACATTAACTGAACTTCGGGACGAAGTTCCTTTTAGAGGGGAAGACTGTCACAACTCATCATTTCTGGTCATTTCAGGTCATTTCCCGAACTTTGGAAAAAAAAACACTATTCATAAAACACTATTCATCGTTTTACTATTCATCATTTTCGAGGTCATTTTGATATTCTGAGAAACTTTTGGGAAATTTACTATTCACTGAACACTATTCATTTCTGGAAATTTTTTTCACTATTCACTTGCATTACTCATTTCATCGTAAATTTAGTTTACGGGTATTCAAATTCGCGTAACCGGATTGGTTTAGGTGCGAATTCATTTCATTAGTGCTAAGGACACTGCATACGGACTAGAGACAGTCTGCATATCATCATAACAGCATTTTCATGTTATACCACTCTCAGGATTTTCAAACTTATATATTTGATACATTTAACGTTTTTACGTATAAGTATTTATAGTAAACGTTAACACCCGGTTTATACACGACGAATATATCTAAATATTCCCACAATGGTCCCAACATATTTTTATATCCATTTTAACATCATAAAAGTTATAACATTCAGTTACCCAGTATTTTGGAAATTTATTTTATTTATAACGTACGTTTATGAATATAACGACGGTTTTCGTGAAAACTAAACAATAATCACCCGATCACTCAGTAATTGTACCCAACATATTTTCAACATATTTTTATCATTATTATGACTTTATTTTGTCCCGGTTAACTTCGTGAATATTTATTTCTATTAAACCCGGTACCCGATTTTAACAAATAACGTAAACTAACACTTAAACTACATATGATTTCTAATTAAATCACAAGTACCCCCCCCCCCCCCCCCTTGGCTCACCATAACCGGCCACATGAACACCCCTTTAACCTCATGCATTAAATTCTTAATACTAAACTAATAAACCTCTAAAATATATACCTAAACCAAAACCAAAAATCATTCTTACACTTTTTAGATAAGAAGAAAACTCTTCTCACCTCTTTCTCTCTTCAACCTCACGACCCAACCCAAAATCATAGATCAAGTGAAGGTTTTTGATAAGTTAAAGCACTAAAGTTGTTCATTATACTTGCCTAATCAAGAATCAAACAAGAAATACACAAGTAATCCAAGGTTTCTAGTCATTCAATCACCTCATATTTCAAAGTGAGTATACAAATTTATTTTCAAGTTTTCTTCTAATTAACACTTATATATCATGGTAATCATGCTTAATTTCATGCTCATACTAGTTATACCACTTTATTTTTGAAGACTTTTGAAACATACAAACCCTAGATTGTGATTTAGGTGTTCCTTTGTTAGATTAATTTGATTTCTAGTCATTAGGAACCCATGGCACCCTAAGAAGGTGTATGGTAGAATTAGATTAGTTTTGTGAAGTTTGCAAGAGTTTTGATTGAAGTTGGAACTAGTTTTGAACCTTTGAAATGGATTTCTAACAAGTTATTAAACATGCTGTCCCATTTTGTTATTTTCTGGAAAATCAGTAAACACCAAGGAAACTTTGGCAAAATTTTTAGAAAATACTTTCAAAAACGAATCCGTAGGCGAAAGAACGGATTAAAAAGAGTTTATAACGAAGAAGTTATGATTTTTGCAAGATTGTTGACGAAAAGTATTTTCTGGAAAATAGTTGCTGTTGGACGTTTTTCGTCGGACAAAAAGAGACTTTATACGTAACCCGGAGGAGCCGAGCTTTCCAAAATATATTACTACATACTAAGACGTAACCGTGGATATAAAGAACAAGTAAAACGGACATATAACGACAAAGATATTCACGTTTGAATATTGGATAAACCCATTTTTATTTTGACAGCTTTTAGTAAAATTGACACTAAAACTACGTAGTACTTTTATGAGCTAGAAATAATACCAAGTACCAAATTTTATAACTAATGAAGTATTAGTTGTTACAAGTATATTTTCATCATTTCAAGGCGATATTTCAAGGATTACAACCCGAGTATTTCAACACTAACATGGAAACATACGATATATATATATATATATATATATATATATATATATATATATATATATATAAGTATATATATTGCTACTAGCTTATTTTATTTTCTAATAGCAATATTTTTCCAAATTCTTGGATTATATATTTTTGATAACACAAGTGTTTTTCCAAAGAGTAGAGTGGTATAGGAACATGAGCATGGACATTCATAACATCATTTCACAATCTAAATTAGATCATATTCATTCATCATAGGTCGCGGTTGATTTCGTTCCTTGTTGTCCTTATCATTCCGTAGCATTTTACTATTACTTCGAGGTGAGTCATAGCCCCTACTCTTTTATACTTGTTTTAACTCTTTGGGGGAGATACATGCTACTACTTGCTTACTTGTACAAATTCACATAACATTTATACTTGGAAACATTATACTTGATTACGTTTATACTTGATAACACTTATACTTGATTTTATACATACGTGATTGTGTTATACTTAACTGTGTTATACTTACTTGATACTTGAAACGTTTAAACTTTTATGCTTTGGGAAATGGCACCCAGTAATCCGTCAAAGGAGAGGTATTGATAGTACTATTATGGGGAAACACCCCCCACCCAAGTCCAAAACAGATGCGACGTTGGGTGACAGGTACTATTTGGGATGGTGGTTCCCCGCCTATGGGTCCAAAACAGACGTGACCATGGGTGAATATAATCCTGAGAAACTATAATTATTAGCAGTGGGTTGTGAACACACAGGTTACAAGTCTCTTATGGCGGGACTTGTAACTGAGTGGATTTACGATGCCTTTGCTGTGTGAACATTCTTTATAGGCTTTTCAACTGTATTAAGACAAACTTTATGAACTCACCAACCTTTGTGTTGACACTTTTAAGCATGTTTATCTCAGGTTAGAAAGGCGATAGCAGGTGTGTGGAGCTGAGAGTCTTAGGGCATGCTTTTGGAGACTTTCACTTTTATCGTTTACCATTCGATACACTTTAAAAACTTATGTATTATTCTATTTTGGGATCTTTGTTTTGTAAACCATGACTTTTATCTATTCGAATGGTAACTTTTCAAAAACGTCTCATTTAGAGGTCGTTTTCTATATCTTGTACTTTGTGCCCTGAAGTAGCATCCCAATGACACAGTCTTCCGCTGCGGTATTTTGGGGGTGTTACAGATTTTAATGTAATACCCCAAGCAAATCCCACATTGGCTGTGACTTGGAGTGATTCTGGGACATAAATGTTAACATTCGCCTTATATGACACAACGCGTTTTGTGGTGGAACGGTTAATCGGCCATACGGTTAAGCGTGCTCATGTGAGAGTAGTACTGGCTTGGGTGACCTGCCGGGAAGTCTTCACATGAGGGCCACAAGAATAAAGCCGTGAGACTTCGGGCAAAGCGGACAATATTGTGGTCTATAAGGCGAGGTGTTAGATCGGTTTGAGTGATGACTTTAACTTTTAGCTTGATTTTCGCAACTCATCAAACAAGAACTGTCACTAGAATCAAGCTAAAAATCAAGGTCTGGATTCAACGTCCTTGAAAAAGGTCTTTTGAAAGATTGGCTCGACTTTGGAATTGCTTACACACAATCCAGACAAAATATCATTATAACTATTCTCAGTGTTGCAAAATTCATTTCTGAGTCGGATATAGGTGGTCAGCCTATGTCCTACTATCCCGGGATGAAGATAAATGACCAGTCTATATTCCACCGAGGTTCCATGAATTTTGAAATACTCAGCTCAGTTATACTGATACTATGTCCTTCACAAATACCAAGACGTTCTGAAAGACTAAGGCAGGTGACCAAACTCGAGGTCAAATGATGAAACTATGCAAGGAAAACATAACGCGGTGACATATATGATACATGAGCATGCTTATATGAAAGACAATTATAGTAAACAACTATAATAAATGAATATAATATATCAGATAATGAGACATAAATCTCATCACCTATGTCAGCAACTAACCACAAATGAGGCTTCAGCTTGGCAGGCAGGCACGTGACGGTCATAGGGTTAAGTTTTCTTGAAAGTAGCTATAGTCTAGGTTTTAAAAACACTTAGTTCGCTATAGCCAAAGCTCTGATACCAATCTGTCACACCCCCAAAACCGGGTCCAGCGGAAGCATACATGTAGCTGGGGTGTAACTCAATTGGTATTACAACAAATGTTCAAAAATGGTTTTCACTTGAATCATTTAGAATAAAATAGTTTAATCAAAAATGTTGAATTTACATTGTTAAAAGTAGTGCAGAAGTAGGCCCTTAAACTAGTTTAAAACGGTCCCCAAATGAAAAATCAGAGTCTTCTATGACCATGCCATGCCCTGCCAAAACCTCCAGTAGCGTGCCATTGCTTAATACCTGAAAATACATGCTAAAGTGTCAACACGAGGTTGGTGAGTTCATAGAGTTTGTTGAAAAAAATAATGTAATGCATATGTATGAAGGTTTCCCAGCAAAGGCATCGTAAATCCACTCAGTTACAAGTCCCGCCATAAGAGCCTTGTAACCTGTGTGTTCACAACCCACTGCTACAATATAAAATGAGTAAGACATGTATAAGTTCATCATAACAGTTAAGCAATTAGTCGTGAGTCTACACTTCATCTCCGAAGACTTCACGTTAGTATGTTGCTCACAAGGAAGGTAGTGGCAATGGTTCTACTTCATCTCCGAAACCCAATGCATGTGTTATCCAAGGAGACTTTATGTTGCTCAGAAGGAAGGTAATAGCATTGGTTCTACTTCATCTCCGAAACCCAATGCATGTGTTATCCCAAGGAGACTTACAAGTTTAAGTATAACGCCATCAAGTATAATGTAATCAAGTATAAGTGTTATCAAGTATAAGTGTTATCAAGTATAAGACAACCAAGAATAAACAATCAAGTATAAATGTTTTGAGTATTTGTACAAGTAAGCAAGTAGTTGAGCATGTATCTCCCCCAAAGAGTTAAAACAAGTATAAAAAGAGTAGGGGCTATGACTCACCTGGTGCGATAGCTATGATGATAAAGTGGATACACAGAAATGAGATTCGATCTCTAACCGCAACCTAATATGAATGTTATGAACGATCTAATTTAGATCATGAAATGATGTTGAAAATGTCCATGCACATGTTACCTATACCACTCTTAACTTGAAAAATACTTGTTATAGTCATATGAAACCCATGGCACCCTAAGAAGGTGTATGGTAGGATTAGTATAGCTTTGTGGTGTTTGCAAGAGATTTGGTTGAAGTAGAAACTAGTTTTGAACCTTGGAAATGGTTTTGTAACATGTAAATATATCTACTGTCCCATTTTGTTAAATTCTGGAAAATCAGTAAATACAAAGTAAAATTTGGCAAAATTTTTAGAAAATACTTTCAAAAACGAATCCGTAGGCGAAAGAACGGATTAAAAAGAGTTTATAACGAAGGAGTTATGAATTTTTCAATATTAACAACGAAAACTATTTTCCGGAAAAATACATGCTGATGGACGTTTTTCGTTGGGAAAATAGAGACTTTAGACGTAACCCGGAGGAGCCAAGCTTTCCAAAATATATTACTACATACTAAGACGTAACCATGGATATAAAGAGCAAGTAAAACGGACTTATAACGACAAAGATATTCACGTTTCAATATCGGCAAAAATCCTCTATAATTGGCAGCTTTCACTAGAAATAATAATAATACTACTTCTGCGTACTAAATTCTAGATTTTCTAGAAATACTACTAAATTGTCGAAATTTATAACTAACGAAGTACTTATGCTTATGAGCTTATTTTTACAACCATTAGATGTTACTTCAAGGTTTTCAAGACGAAGTATATAACACTAACTTTCTATAAATATATTACGACAAGTTTACACAAGTCTAGTTAAGACTTATTTTTCTCAAGTATGGAATATATTTTCATATGACTATAACAAGTATTTTTCAAGTTAAGAGTGGTATAGGTAACATGTGCATGGACATTTTCAACATCATTTCATGATCTAAATTAGATCGTTCATAACATTCATATTAGGTTGCGGTTAGAGATCGAATCTCATTTCTGTGTATCCACTTTATCATCATAGCTATCGCACCAGGTGAGTCATAGCCCCTACTCTTTTTATACTTGTTTTAACTCTTTGGGGGAGATACATGCTCAACTACTTGCTTACTTGTACAAATACTCAAAACATTTATACTTGATTGTTTATTCTTGGTTGTCTTATACTTGATAACACTTATACTTGATAACACTTATACTTGATTACATTATACTTGATGGCGTTATACTTAAACTTGTAAGTCTCCTTGGGATAACACATGCATTGGGTTTCGGAGATGAAGTAGAACCAATGCTATTACCTTCCTTCTGAGCAACATAAAGTCTCCTTGGATAACACATGCATTGGGTTTCGGAGATGAAGTAGAACCATTGCCACTACCTTCCTTGTGAGCAACATACTAACGTGAGGTCTTCGGAGATGAAGTGTAGACTCACGACTAATTGCTTAACTGTTATGATGAACTTATACATGTCTTACTCATTTTATATTGTAGCAGTGGGTTGTGAACACACAGGTTACAAGGCTCTTATGGCGGGACTTGTAACTGAGTGGATTTACGATGCCTTTGCTGGGAAACCTTCATACATATGCATTACATTATTTTTTTCAACAAACTCTATGAACTCACCAACCTCGTGTTGACACTTTAGCATGTATTTTCAGGTATTAAGCAATGGCACGCTACTGGAGGTTTTGGCAGGGCATGGCATGGTCATAGAAGACTCTGATTTTTCATTTGGGGACCGTTTTAAACTAGTTTAAGGGCCTACTTCTGCACTACTTTTAACAATGTAAATTCAACATTTTTGATTAAACTATTTTATTCTAAATGATTCAAGTGAAAACCATTTTTGAACATTTGTTGTAATACCAATTGAGTTACACCCCAGCTACATGTATGCTTCCGCTGGACCCGGTTTTGGGGGTGTGACACTTCGGGATTACGATATTGTCATAACACCAGAGTTGATTCATAAAGTTTTGGATGTTCCATTAGGAGGAATTGATTTTAATGATTTGGTTAAGATTAGACGATCTGATTTAAGTGAAAGATGGTACTCGCAATTTGGTAGTATTAGGTATCCAACACCTAACAAAGTTGCTGAAGTGGTTCAAAAAACTGATGTCGAAGGAATTTTATTCAATTTGAACATACTCGTTTTATTTTCAAATTTTTTTGGATTAGGAGGAACGGCTGGTCAGTGTAGGCCTCAACAAATTCTGAATTATATACATGAAGATACGAAAATTGAAAGTATTGATTGGTGCAAATATGTGTTTGACTGTTTGAAAGCCAGCAAAGAAAATTGGGTTAGAGATGGTCCTGATAATTATTCTAGTCACTATTCTGGTCCTCTGACAGCGCTTATTGTAAGTGTTCATTTTCATAGATTATTAATATTTCTAAAAATATATGTGAAAATATAATTTTTTTTTAATAGTTAAATTGTTTAATTTGATTTTATTTTTTGCTTTTTAAGTTTTATGACAAGTGAAATAAAAAAAACTCAGAGATAAAATTATATGTATATTAGTAGATGGATGACGTCAATTATATGTATATTATTAAATATATATGAGTAAAAATTTTTTTCACAAGTCAATTTATTCTGTATATTAAATTTATTTTTTAATTTGTTTATTTTTCATAATTTTTTCAGATGTTAATTTTTGTTTTATACTTAAATATAGTTTATTGTTTTTCTTAAAGTTGTTTAATTAGATTTTATTTTATGATTTATATATTTTTTTTTAATTTAGTTTGCTAATATTATTTAATTTTTTTAAAAAGTAATTATTATTGTTCAATGTTGCAGCTAATTTATCTTCACAGCACAAAATGTGATTCAGTATGTTTGTGTCATGAAATTCCTTCAATCAATTTTTGGACTACTCAAATGATTAAAGATAGGCAGGCTTATGAAATTCGTAATGGCGGTTTTGGTATTCTTGATAGATATGAAGAGGATATAAATGAACCTGATTCTTCAAAAAGAAAGGTTTGTTTTAATATAAAATTATTAACATAATTAGATAATATTAGATACAATTATATTATTATTATTTATATTTATATATTTTTAATTTTTTAAAACAGTTGGTCATGGATAAACTTGAAAAGAAAGTTGATTTGCTGGATTCAATAGTTACTGAATTGGAATACGATTTCACAACGTTGTTTAGTGAAGATCCAGATAATCTGAGACTTAAAGAAATAAAAGCTAAGTTCAACGTGTGTATTCGTAATATTGATCTGTATGGAGATGATGTTAAGGGAAAGAGTTTAGTTATTTATGATGATGAAAGCAGAAAAGATAAAGATTGTGTTCGGAATTTAGATCTTTGTGTAGATGATGTGGAGAATAATGGAGATATCTATAATGATTTGCAGAATTATGATTTGGTTGAAGAAAGTGAAAATGATGATTCAATTGGATTAGAAAACAAGAATTATGATAACGTTGATGATGATGATCAATATGATGATGGCTTTAGGTTGTATGAAAAAGGGCAGTGCAGCCACGCAACTGATGGTGATTGTGGCAATGATGATGAAGATGGAAGGACTAATTTTTACGAGAATTATGAAACAGGCCAGTGCAGTCACCTAACAAAAGAGTCAGATAATGAAATTTTAAAAGATGTGAATTATGATAAAGAAAAGAATGATAAAAAAGGTTTTAAAGTATTTGAAGTCCCTGAAGTTGAAACTGTTGCTAAGGTTAAAGAAGGAATTAGTTGTGTTCAACTTTTAGAAGAAGAAATGCATAAAGTTTTGGAGAAAAGTGAGTTGCAGTACGAAAACAAAATAACCTTTTGCGAAGATGGTTTTAAAAATTTTGGGATTCCAGAATTTTTTAAAGAAGCTGAACAGAAAATTCCTTTTTCTCCTTATAGCATTGGTAAAAATGATACTTTTGACAAAGATCTTGATGCTAAGATGTTGAATAAGGATGAATTTGAAGATGAAAAAAGAGTAAAAGCTTTGGCAAGCTTTGCAAGTCCTGTTGTTGTTTCTAAGAAGGTTACTTTTGACAAAGATGTTGATGCTAAGATGTTGAATAAGGATGAATTTGAAGATGAAAAAAAAGTAAAAGCTTTGGAAAGCTTCACAAGTCCTGTTGTTGTTTCTAAGAAGGTTACTATTGACAAAGATGTTGATGCTAAAATGTCGAATGAGAATGAATTTGTTGATGGAAAGAAAGTTAAACATTTGCCATGCCTTAGTAGTCCATTTGTTGTTTCATCATCATTTCCACAACATAGTTTGTTTGAAGGACCATCCTTTTCTTTGGGTCCTGAGTTCGAATTTGATCCTGAGACAGAAGATGAAAAGCCAGTAATCAAGGATATATTAATTAGACAAAATCCTAGGCGTTACGTTGGTATTGCAGCACATTCAAAGTCTCCATACAAAGTTAGGCAGATTTTACCAAATGTTCCACTAAAACAATCAGAAGAAAGAGTTGCTGATACACTCTTTATGATGCCTGAAGATACTAATCAAGTGTGAGTAATTTCTTAATAATTTTACGAGTTTTTTGTTTTTTCACTTGTGAAACTCATTAATAGTTTCAAAAATGTATATATATATTTTTTTGCAATGATTTGGTATATAAGTCTAGTTCAACGAATACTATGTTATTACGATTATCACTAGAATCATTAGCTCCTGGATTAAGAGTAGATGAAGAGGTTATAGGAGTATGGTCGGATGTGTTGAACTTTATGGAACGTTTCAGAGCTCCAGAATCTCCATCTAGATATTTCTTCCAACCAACAATTGTAAGTTTTTTTTTTAATTATTTCTACTTCAGTGATGATATAAGGGTATTTATTTAATTTTAATTTTTTTTTTAAAATTTTCATTGAGTATGAGAATATAGTTTTCTATAGTATTATTATTTTTCTTCAAATTTTAAAATGTGCAGTTTTTCTTCACTAATGCAAGTTTTGTAATTATTATTTTTAGACAATATTTGAAATGTATATATTATTGATTATTATCTTTAATTTTTTATACAGACAAAAGACATACTCAACGTAAAAACTGACTTTGCTGAGAAATATGATGCATTTGAAAAAGTTTTGCTAAGTGATTACCATGCAAAAAGGATTGCATCATCTGGAAATTTCAATTTGGTATGGTTTTTTTATTTTCTATTATTTTTTATCAAATATGTACTTTATAATATTATTTGAATTTTTATTTATTTATTTATTTTTTTTCAGGTTTTTTTTCCAATTTGCTGTGTAGATCACTTCTTCTTAATATGCTTTGATTTGAAGAAACATAAAGTTGTAATTATAGACAATTCAAGCATTGATGAAGAGATTGAAACTAGATATTGTTCAATTCCTGAACTTTTGGTAAGAAAAAATTTAAATACATATTTATATTTATTATTATTATTTTTATTTTTATTTTATCATTTATTATTTTTTATTATTATTTGCAAATTAAAATGTTTGCAAAATTCCACACCAAATACAGTTCACCAAGCATTGGTTTTTCATTTCAAAGAGTTATTGCAAAAAGATTAAAGATGGGTTGGAGAACTAAGGATAATCATATTGACGATGGTGTTTTCTTAATGTCACATATGAACATGTTTTTCGGTGAGAATGAGAGTAAATGGGAATATGGACTATTAAAGGAATCTAAGGAGCAGACAAAGCAACTTAACACTCTACGGTTAGTCACTTGTCTTTCAAAGATTAAATGTGCTTTATATTAAAATATTTTATTTTTTTTATGCGTTTACACATGTGAAATACATTTTTATTTGTATTTTTTTTTCCTTTATTTTACAGATTTTTAATGATTTTTTTTTCCTCTTGTTATCAGATCAAAATTTGCTGCCAGGATTATTTTGTCAGATAATAATTTGTGCAGGAATGATTTTCTTAAAGAAGTTGCAAAATTCAGCATAATTGAAAAGAACTCAAGAAAAGAACTTATTCAAGCAGCAGTTAAGAATAGAAACCAAAGATGCAATCTTTTGGAGCAGTTGTAATTCTTTCTAGTTTTTCGATTATAACAACCTACATTTGTCATTTGATCCGTAGAAGTTTCCCAAGTTATAAATTTCGTTATAGCAAATTTTATGTTCGATAAATGTTGCTCTTGTCTAAACATTTCAAATTTTTATCTTGTTATGAATCTTTTATTAAATGGAAAATGTTTTTGCTTTTGAATGTTTAACTTCCTGTTATTTTGTAAACTTACAATATTTTATTAAATGAATTATTTTTCACAAGTGTAAAATAAATATCTTAAATTTTTTTTAAGAAAGAACTTTAATATTTTTTTTTTACATTTGAAAATTATATATTAAATAAATATAATTTTAAATAAATAACTTTATATATTTCACAAATGAAAATAAATTCAATTTTATTTGAATAATGAATTTTTTTTGTCATAAGTGAAAAACTTTATTTTCACAAGTGAAAAACTTTATTTTCACAAGTGAAAATAAATTCTGTGCATGTGTAGTTTTATTTTCTAGTTTTAATGTTCACAAGTGAAAAACTTTATTTTTTCCATCAAAATGCATATAAAAGTTTCAGAAATCTATATCTTGATTTTTGTATTATTTAACAAGTGAAATGCATATTTAGATTTGAACTTATATTGATTTTTTTCACATTTTTAAATAAATACAAAACTGATTTCGAAAAAGGTATTTTCATATTAAATATAAGTTCAAATCTACATATGCATATTATATGATTCATATCTTTGTAACAGGTGTGATTGAGGACAAAAACACCAACCCTAAAAAAGATGAGACTGTATGGGATTCTGATGAAACTTACATACAATGGGAAAATGAATTCGAGATACCGATATTGCTAAAGGAAGTTGAACAAGAAGAAGATAAAAAACATAAGAGACTTCTTGCAGAAGATCAATCCAAACAGCTTGCAAATATGCCTCGAATCAATTTATTTGAAGATCCAAAATCGGAAGATGTTGAAGATGAGGAAACTGAACCAGAAGATGTTGAAGATTTTGATTATGAGACTGCATATTTACGATTATCTCAGGATTAGAAATTCAACTTTTAATTTAAGTATATGTAATTTATTTTTAAATTTTAATTTACTTTTGAACTTATGTAATTTCAAATTTGGATTTAAGTGAATGAATCATATTTATATTATATTCAATAATTTCATCACAAGTGATAATAAAGAATTTTAACTTTTATTTGAAACTTTTATTTTTTTTCACAAATGAAAAAAACGAAATTTAACGTTTATGTTTTCTTCACAAGTGAAAAATAATTACGTCTCTTCAAATTTTCTGGAAAACAAATTAACTTTTTTTTTGTTTCTTCACAAGTGAAAATAAAGAAGTTTAACGTTTTTATTTTCTTCACAAGTGAAGAATAATTAAATTTTTGTTTTTTCACAAGTGATAATAAACAAGTTTAATTTTTTTTTTTGTTTTTACACATGTAAAAAATAATTCCTTTTATACAAATTTTAATGAAAAAGATTAATCTTTTTTTATTTTCTTTTCTGCACAAGTGATAAAAAAGAATTTTTATATGAAACTTTTAATTTTTTTTCACAAGTGAAAATAAAGAAGTTTAATATTTTTTGTTTTCTTCACAAGTGATTAATAATTACGTTTCTCCAAATTTATCTTTTTTATTATGTATTTTCACAAGTGAATATACAGAAGTTTAACATTTTTTTATTTTTTCACAAGTGAAAAATAATCCCTTTTATTTAAAATTCCATGAAAAAAATTAATCTTTTATGTTTTTGTTTTCTTCACAAGTAAAAAAAAAGAATTTTAACTTTCATTTGAATTTTTTTTTCACAAGTCAGAATAAAGAAGTTTAACGTTTTTGTTTTCTTCACAAGTGAAAAATAATTACATTTTTTCAAAATTTTTTGAAAAAATTTATCTTTTTTATTATGTTTTCACAAGTGAGAAAAAACAAGTTTAATGTTTTTTGTTTTCACATTTGAAAAATAATTCCTTTTTATTCAAATTTTAATGAAAAAAATTAATCTTTTTTATTTTGTTTTCTGCACAAGTGAAAATAAAGAATTTTTATATGAAACTTTTATTTTTTTTACAAGTGAAAATAAAGAAGTTTAACGTTTTTGTTTTCTTCACAAGTGAAAAATTATTACGTTTCTCTAAATTTATGTTTTTTATTATGTTTTTTCACAAGTGAAAATAAAGAAGTTTAACATTTTTTTGTTTTTTCACAAGTGAAAAATAATTTCATTTTATTCAAATTTCGATGAAAAAAATTAATCTTTTTTATTTTGTTCTCTTCACAAGTGAAAATAAAGAATTTTAACTTTTATTTGAAACTTTTAGTTTTTTTTCACAAGTGAAAATAAAGAAGTTTAACATTTTTTTGTTTTTTCACAAGTGAAAAATAATTTCATTTTATTCAAATTTCGATGAAAAAAATTTATCTTTTTTATTTTGTTTTCTTCACAAGTGAAAATAAAGAATTTTAACTTTTATTTGAAACTTTTAGTTTTTTTTTCACAAGTGAAAATAAAGAAGTTTAACGTTTTTGTTTTCTCTTTACAAGTGAAAAATAATTACGTTTCTTCAAATTTTCAGTAAAAAATTTATCTTTTTTATTTTGTTTTCTTCACAAGTGAAAATAAAGAAGTTTAACTTTTATTTGAAACTTTTAGTTTTTTTTCACAAGTGAAAATAAAGAAGTTTAACGTTTTTTTGTTTTCTCTTTACAAGTGAAAAATAATTACGTTTCTTCAAATTTTCAGTAAAAAATTTATCTTTTTTATTTTGTTTTCTTCACAAGTGAAAATAAAGAAGTTTAACTTTTATTTGAAACTTTTAGTTTTATTTCACAAGTGAAAATAAAGAAGTTTAACGTTTTTTTGTTTTTTCACAAGTGAAAAATAATTCCTTTTATTCAAATTTTCATGAAAAAAATTAATCTTTTTTATTTTGTTTTCTTCACAAGTGAAAATAAAGAATTTTACCTTTTTTTTGAAACTTTTTGTTTTTTTTTCACAAGTGAAAATAAAGAAGTTTAACGTTTTTGTTTTCTTCACAAGTGAAAAATAATTACGTTTCTTTAGGGGTGTGCACGGTTCGGTTTGGAACGGTTTTTGGCTAAAACCGAAACCGAACCGAAATGTTCGGTTTTTATAGAACACGAAACCGTAACCGTTCGGTTTTTGGCGGTTCGGTTTTTTCGGTTTTTCGTCGGTTTCGGTTCGGTTTTTTCGGTTTCTAACCGTTTATATCTGGGCATGAAAAATTTATACCAATAAACTTGTATTACATAGAAAATTGGTTATTCTTATTTATTTATTTATTTATTTTAATGTAAGCATAATAATGTTTATTCCATAATTCTATAATTACACACATATAGATGAAACACACACATGTAAATAAACATACACATAATATGATCATCGTTATATATTTATTGATATATTCTCAAGTAAACACACGACAAGACACACATATAAATATAAAAGTTAAGATAAATATATTATATATCTACCCACAAAATGAATATAAACTTATAAATTTGATTTAGTTAGTTATTTATTTATATTATGTTAATTATAAATTTTTATATAATAAAATCGGTTCGGTTCGGTTTTTACGGTTCGGTTTTTGGACGAAAACCAAAACCGAACCGTATATTTCGGTTTTTGAAAAAATTAAAAACCGAACCATCGGTTTTTAGTTTCTGTCGGTTTTTTCGGTTCGATTTTTCGGTTTTCGGTTTTTTCGGTTTTGTTTGCTCACCCCTACGTTTCTTCACATTTTCAGTAAAAAATTTAACCTTTTTATTTTGTTTTTTCACAAGTGAAAATAAAGAAGTTTAACGTTTTTTTGTTTTTTCACAAGTGAAAAATAATTCATTTTATTCAAATTTTCATGAAAAAAAATAAATTTTTTTTATTTTGTTTTCTTCACAAGTGAAAATAAAGAATTTTAACTTTTATGTGAAACTTTTAGTTTTTTTCACAAGTGAAAATAAAGAACTTTAACGTTTTTGATTTCTCTTTACAAGTGAAAAATAATTACGTTTCTTCAAATTTTCAGTAAAAAATTTATCTTTTTTATTTTGTTTTCTTCACAAATGAGAATAAAGAACTTTAACGTTTTTTTTTTGTTTTTTCACAAGTGAAAAATAATTCCTTTTATTCAAATTTTCATGAAAAAAATAAATCTTTTTTATTTTGTTTTCTTCACAAGTGAAAATAAAGAATTTTAACGTTTTTTTTTTTTTTTTTTTTTTTTTTTCACAAGTGAAAAATAATTCATTTTATTCGAATTTTCATGAAAAAAATAAATCTTTTTTATTTTGTTTTCTTCACAAGTGAAAATAAAGAATTTTAACTTTTATTTGAAACTTTTAGTTTTTTTTCACAAGTGAAAATAAAGAAGTTTAACGTTTTTGTTTTCTTCACAAGTGATAAAATAATTACGTTTCTTCAAATTTTCAGTAAAAAATTTATCTTTTTTATTTTGTTTTCTGCACAAGTGAAAATAAAGAATTTTTATATGAAACTTTTATTTTTTTTTTCACAAGAGAAAATAAAGAAGTTAAACATTTTTGTTTTCTTCACAAGTGAAAAATTATTACGTTTCTCCAAATTTATGTTTTTTATTATGTTATTTCACAAGTGAAAATAAAGAAGTTTAACATTTTTTCACAAGTGAAAAATTAATCTTTTTTGTTTTTGTTTTCATCACAAATGAAAATAAAGAATTTTAACTTTTATTTGAAACTTTTATTTTTTTTCACAAGTGAAAATAAATAAATTTAACGTTTTTGTTTTCTTCACAATTGATAAATAATTACATTTTTTTGAAATTTTTTAGAAATAATTTATCTTTTTTATTATATTTTTTCACAAGTGAAAATAAACAAGTTTAATGTTTTTTTATTTTTCACATGTGAAAAATAATTCCTTTTATTTAAATTTTAATGAAAAAGATTAATCTTTGTTATTTTGTTTTCTGCACAAGTTAAAATAAAAGAATTTTTATATGAAACTGTTATTTTTTTTTCACAAGTGAAAATAAAGAAGTTTAACATTTTAGTTTTCTTCACAAGTGATAAATAATTACGTTTCTCCAAATTTATCTTTTTTATTATGTATTATCACAAGTGAAAATAAAGAAGTTTAACTTTTTTTTGAAACTTTTTGTTTTTTTTTTTCACAAGTGAAAATAAAGAAGTTTAACGTTTTTGTTTTCTTCACAAGTGAAAAATAATTACCTTTCTTCACATTTTCAGTAAAAAAATTATCTTTTTTATTTTGTTTTTTCACAAGTGAAAATAAAGAAGTTTAACGTTTTTTTGTTTTTTCACAAGTGAAAAATAATTCCTTTAATTCAAAGTTTCATGAAAAAAATTAATCTTTTTTATTTTGTTTTCTTCACAAGTAAAAATAAAGAATTTTAACTTTTTTTTGAAACTTTTTGTTTTTTTCTCACAAGTGAAAATAAAGAAGTTTAACGTTTTTGTTTTCTTCACAAGTGAAAAATAATTACGTTTCTCCAAATTTTAAGTAAAAAATTTATCTTTTTTATTTTGTTTTCTTCACAAGTGAAAATAATGAAGTTTAACGTTTTTTTGTTTTTTCACAAGTGAAAAATAATTCATTTTATTCAAATTTTCATGAAAAAAATAAATCTTTTTTATTTTGTTTTCTTCACAAGTGAAAATAAAGAATTTTAACTTTTATTTGAAACTTTTAGTTTTTTTTCACAAGTGAAAATAAAGAAGTTTAACGTTTTTGTTTTCTTCACAAGTGATAAATAATTACATTTCTTCAAATTTTCAGTAAAAAATTTATCTTTTTTATTTTGTTTTCTTCACAAGTGAAAATAAAGAAGTTTAACGTTTTTTTGTTTTTTCACAAGTGAAAAATAATTCATTTTATTCAAATTTTCATGAAAAAAATAAATCTTTTTTATTTTGTTTTCTTCACAAGTGAAAATAAAGAATTTTAACTTTTATTTGAAACTTTTAGTTTTTTTTCACAAGTGAAAATAAAGAAGTTTAACGTTTTTGTTTTCTCTTTACAAGTGAAAAATAATTACGTTTCTTCAAATTTTCAGTAAAAAATTTATCTTTTTTATTTTGTTTTCTTCACAAGTGAGAATAAAGAAGTTTAACCTTTTTTTTTGTTTTCTCACAAGTGAAAAATAATTCCTTTTATTCAAATTTTCATGAAAAAAATAAACCTTTTTTATTTTGTTTTCTTCACAAGTGAAAATAAAGAATTTTAACGTTTTTTTGTTTTTTCACAAGTGAAAAATAATTCCTTTTATTCAAATTTTCATGAAAAAAATAAATCTTTTTTATTTTGTTTTCTTCACAAGTGAAAATAAAGAATTTTAACTTTTATTTGAAACTTTTAGTTTTTTTTTCACAAGTGAAAATAAAGAAGTTTAACGTTTTTGTTTTCTCTTTACAAGTGAAAAATAATTACGTTTCTTCAAATTTTCAGTAAAAAATTTATCTTTTTTATTTTGTTTTCCTCATAAGTGAAAATAAAGAATTTTTATATGAAACTTTTATTTTTTTTTCACAAGTGAAAATAAAGAAGTTAAACATTTTTGTTTTCTTCACAAGTGGTAAATTATTACGTTTCTCCAAATTTATGTTTTTTATTATGTTTTTTCATAAGTGAAAATAAAGAAGTTTAACATTTTTTTTGTTTTTTCACAAGTGAAAAATAATTTCATTTTATTCAAATTTCCATGAAAAAAATTAATCTTTTTTGTTTTTGTTTTCATCACAAATGAAAATAAAGAATTTTAACTTTTATTTGAAACTTTTATTTTTTTTTCACAAGTGAAAATAAATAAATTTAACATTTTTGTTTTCTTCACAAGTGATAAATAATTACGTTTCTCCAAATTTTTCTTTTTTATTATGTATTATCACAAGTGAAAATAAAGAAGTTTAACATTTTTTATTTTTTCACAAGTGAAAAATAATCCCTTTTATTTGAAATTAAATGAAAAAAATTAATCTTTTTTGTTTTTGTTTTATTCACAAGTGAAAATAAAGAATTTTAACTTTTATATGAAACTTTTATTATTTTTCACAAGTCAGAATAAAGAAGTTTAACGTTTTTGTTTTCTTCACAAGTAAAAAATAATTACATTTTTTCAAATTTTTTAGAAAAAAATTATCTTTTTTATTATGTTTTTCACAAGTGAAAAAAAACAAGTTTAATGTTTTTTTGTTTTTCACATGTGAAAAATAATTCCTTTTATTCAAATTTTATTGAAAAAGATTAATCTTTTTTATTTTGTTTTCTGCACAAGTGAAAATAAAGAATTTTTATATGAAACTTTTATTTTTTTTGACAAGTGAAAATAAAGAAGTTTAACGTTTTTCACAAGTGAAAATAATTTCAAGTTTATTCACATTTATCACCTAAATTCAGAGATAAGATTAAATGCATAAGTGATTTTTTATTCACAAGTGAAAATAAATTCAGAATAAATGGACAATTGAAAATTATTTCACTTGTGAGAGTAAATATATTTTCTTCAAAGTGCATATAAAAACTACTGAAATCATTATCTTGATGCTCTATCTTCAGAGTATCATATAATTATCTTCAATGTGCAGTTCTTTTTCTCTAGTGTCTTCTGAAAGTCTTCTTTTCTTCTTGAATCAATCACTGTACACCGTTGAATCACTATCGTACGCAATTTCAATTTCATTCCATGTGCAGTTTCTACTGTCATGTCTCCTACGCTTTCTACATTTTTTACAAAATCTTCTCTTCTTCTTCAAATGGTCTCTTGCTTTCTCCAAATCACTTCTCATTCTTTTAGAAACATCACCATCTCCTTTTGTTTTACACCTATCTGGATTCTGAACAACATTGGTATCTGGTTTTTCTACTCCAAGCTGAATGTTAAACATCTCCTTCTTACTTAAGGGCTTAGCATTTGGATTTGCTTCTTCAACTTCAGTCTTTAGTCTTTTAATACTCTCCACATATTCAGTTAGTTTTGGTATATCTTTTGCCAAAATGTTCAGGCAATAATCTACTGCAGAATAAGCTGTACTTGAAAGCTCCATAATTTTATCTCCTTCTGTGTTATTCAGATTTCTTTTTTTTCTAATATCTGGTGGCAATATGTCTCGCATCCATCGTCGTAATATGTATTTCTCAGGAATAACTTCTATTGCTTTTCCTTTCATAACACAAAATATATGCCTACACAAGTATCCAAATCTTGCAAAGTTCATGCAAGAACATACCATAGTCCCATCTGATATATCAATTGACACCTACATGTTCAAAAATAAAATTAAAATATTAATTTGATTTTTATAAAGTAAAAGTATAAAATATTTTTTTCACAAGTAAAAATAATTTCAGATTAAATGCAGATGTGGAAAAATATTAGGTTTTTTTTTCACATGTGAAAGTAAATTAAAAAATTTACTAACTTCAAGACAAAATGCATAAATGAAATTTCTATTTTTATTAAATGCATAGTTATAAGTAAATGATAAAATTGCCTAATTAAAAGATCAATTGCATAGTTGAAAATTCATATTACTACATCCATCATTTTTATATAAATTTCACATGTGAATAATATTATCTTTTATTTTATCAGCATGTGTTATAATTCAAATTTCTACATTCTACATTTTATAGATTTTTCATATGTGAAAAATACCATTAATTAAAAAAAAAATTAATTTTGTAACAATAAGACATACCTTGAAACGTAGCTCTTTCTTTTCGCTATCCCTTTTGTTTTGTACTTCATTTTCTCCAAAATTATACTTTTTCTTTGTCTTCGTTGGCTTGATTTCTCTCAATTCTTTAATTGTCAGAACTTCAAACCCATCAACTTTATCCTCAGAAATTTGATGACAATCATAAACAGCAGAGTTAATTTCATCTTGAATCAGCAAGAAAATTGTCCTTGTGTACATCTTAGCAGCATTGCGTTCGATTTGCAATTTGGTTTTGAATCTCGGTACTTTTTGAATTGTTTCATTATCAAGAACTTCTTGATTATGCCTTTGTCTTTCCATAGCAGATTCAAAGCCCATCATGAAGTTTAACAATGTTGATCCTCTGCTTGTGAAATTTTGAAAAAATGAATTCTCACTCTCTGATCTTGATGTTGTTCTCATAAGCCCACATAATGCAACATCTTTAAAATAAGCTGGAATCCACCTCTCTCGTATTTCAAACATATCTGATAACCATTTGTTTTCTTGCAGATTGAATTCTGTAATCATCTGCAATCATTTTGCTTCAAACTCTTCTGGACCAATATACATACTCCAAACTAATCTATGAAGCCTTCTCCTAAAAGTACCATTGTCCAGAATTGTTTTGCAAATCTGAAGATTACACACAAAGATAATGTACTCAATACTTAAGTGATCTAATTAAAATATTAAGTTTGATATTTAAACAATTTAAAGAATTTTATTTTCACAAAGACTTACACTTAAAACTTCAAAAAAATAAATACTTTCTTATTTGTTAAATTATTATTTTATCATTTGAAGACAGTATATTTTATTGTCTTACCTTTAATGGAAGCTTATTTGTTATGTGCCACAAACAAAGTCTGTGTTTTGATTCTTTAAACACCGCTGCAATAGCTTTCCTCATTGCAGGATCTTGATCAGTGACAACCAATCTTGGTTGTTTTGAAAATGCCTTTAAGAAACATCTCAGCAACCAAATGTATGATTTTGTCGTTTCATTAGACAGCATTCCAGCACCAAATGTGACACACTTTCTGTGGTTGTCAATTCCCGTGAAAGGTACAAATACCATGTTATATCTACATAAAACAACTTTATTAATACTTTTTTCACAAGTGAATATATATTATACAAATTATTTCAATTTAATATATTCGTAATTTCAAAATTTCACAAGTGAAAGGTACAAATACCATGTTATATCTACATAAAACAACTTTATTAATACTTTTTTCACAAGTGAATATATATTATACAAATTATTTCAATTGAATATATTCGTAATTTCAAAATTTCACAAGTGAAAGGTACAAATACCATGTTATATCTACATAAAACAACTTTATCAATACTTTTTTCACAAGTGAAAATATGTTATACAAATTATTTCAATTTAATATATTCGTAATTTTCAAAATTTCACAAGTGAAAGGTACAAATACCATGTTATATCAATACTTTTTTCACAAGTGAAAATATGTTACTTGTATGTAAAAAAAGAAAAAAAATATTATAATCAAAACAAAAATTCAAATAAAACAAATGCAATTCATATAAAAGGAATTAATTAATTAAAATAAAAGAGAACATACTTGTTGGTCCTGAAAGTTGCATCAAAAGATATAGTATCTCCAAATTCTTTGTAATTATATTTGGCCATCTCATCTGCCCAAAAGAGTGAATCCAGCTGGCTGTTTACAACAGAATACTCATAAGAAAAATTTGCAACATTTTTCATCTTGTTAATCAACATCTGTGCGTCACTATCACCAATATGACTGTTCAAGTCCCTTGTATGATTCCTAAACTCAGTCTCTGTTGCATCAACTGAATCATATCCTCCATTCGTAGCTGCATAAAGGTGATGTGCTCTTGTTGCACCTATATTCGTCCCTCCTAGTTGTTGCATGTAAATTTTTTGTTTGTGATTCATTTTTCTCTTCTTTTTTGTCAGATTTCTATACACTACAGGAATTAATGTATGATTATGTTTTTCTTCAAAATCATACAATTCATATTTTGTATGACTATCATTAAGCTTAAATTTAACCCTTGCCATACATCCTGTCCTTGAAATACTTGACGTTCTAATCTGAGTTTCACTAGTTTCTTCACTCAATGTATCCTTATTAACACCTTTTGCCAATCCTTCCCTGTTGCAAACCAAATATTTTCTTTCCACAATACCACTTTTCAGAGTATTTTGTGTTGATAGCCTAACACCAAAACCTGCTTTATCAGCATAGTTTTCATACGTTCTTATGCATTCCTCTATAGATGTGAACTCTTTCCCAATTTTCGGTGTCTCAGATTCATCAACAATTGGCTTGTAAAGAAAAATTCCATCTTCTACTTCAATTTCTTCACAAATATCTGATTCATCTTGCCTTATATAATGTATACCTTCAAAAAGAATTAAACATATCAACAATTGGCTTTGTAAAAAAAAATTTCACATGTGAAAATAGTAAAACTATTCTGAGTGATTATCTTCATATTTGAGTTAGACTATTTTGCAATTGTAGCCTATAAAATCTAATACATTTCGATTTTTTTCACTTGTGAAGAAAACTAAAGAAAGCTTATATAAAGTAATTTCATTTGATGAAACTTTAATTTTATAAGCTCAAAAATACAATACATTCTCTTATAATTTTTTCACAACTGAAGGAAACTCAAAAAAAGCTTAAGTTACTAATTTATTGTCTTCACATGTGATGAAACTATATTTACACTTATTTACGTTTATAAACTCGAAAATTCAATTCATTTTGATTTTCTTCACAAGCAAAGATAATTAAATGAAAGCTTAAATCAACTAATTTCATAAAAAGTTCATTTGCTTAATAATTATCTTCACATGTCCTGAAACTATAATTAAACTTACATACGCTTATTATCTCAAAAATACAATACATTCTTATTCTCTTCACAAGTGAAGTAAACTAAAAAAAAATCTTAAATTGCCTATTTTAATTAAAAAAATTTCTGCTAATTTATTATCTTCACATGTGAATATGAGATGAAACTATAATTTCACTTATTAACAACTTAAGGTGTTTAAATAACTCAAATGAACCAATTATCTCAACCAATAAAACACAATACACAATTGCAGGCCTAGTTGTGTAAAACAGATATTGGGGTTCAAAGTTTTCAACTAACAAGCCAATAAGCTTGAGCAAATAAACTCAGGGGTACAAATTTAAAGTGGCAAATCACTTACTATCCTACTGAGATCTACAATCCACCAAAAGTTCTGATTTCCAAACTAACTATTTGTCCTAAAAGTGGCTTAGTATTTGGATGAAAATCTGATGCACAGGGGACCAATTATCTCAGACAGTCCACTTCCAAGTACTCTAACTCATAAATTATATTATATTAATCTTATATTAAGCTAATTTAAGCTAAATTACTTTATTATGAAATACTAAAATGATTATGTAACTAAACACAACTTCTGAATCAACTGTTACAACAGCAAGTTTCTGACAACCAAACACCCCTTTAATGTGACAGTCTCAACTAAATCCAACTTAAATCAAACCAAACAAAACCTAGATGCTATTATAGAACAAAAATTCTCAGATGTTAAATTAAAAAACAACTCAGATCCAAATATAGACAAATTATGAAACCGTAGCACAATTATCAAATATAATATTGATTAAATAACAATTTAGCTATGACTAAACTAATAAATGATGCACTAAATCAGAAACAAACAACTTCTGATATGTCTATACTAACAATACTCAATTCCCTCTAAGCTTGCCTGTCTTTATGACAGGCCAGTGGATTCTTTTTTGCTTCCAAATTTCCAATAAGCACAGCTTATTCAATAAGCACTTGCAAAAATACATTACATTCATATTATTTTCACAATTGAAGAAAACTAAACAAAAACTTAAATAGCATAATTTCATTAAAAATTGCCTAACTTCAAAACTTCATCCGCTTAATGATTATATTCACATGTGCTAAAACTATAATTACACTCTTTTATGCTTATAATCTCAAAAATCCTATATATTCTTATTTTCTTCACAAGTGAAGAAAAGTCTACTAAAGCTTAAATCAGCTAATTTCAGCAAAATTTCATTCGCTTAATGATTATCTTCACATGTGCTGAAAGTATATTTACATTTATTTACGCTTATAAGCTCAAAAATACTATAAATTCTGATTTTCTTCACAAGTGAAGAAAACTCAATGAAAGCTTAAATCGCCTAATTTCATCAAAAGTTCATTCGCTTAATGATTATCTTCACATGTGCTGAAACTATAATTACACTCTTTTATGCTTATAACCTCAAAAATCATATACATTCTGATTTTCTTCACAAGTGAAGAAAACTCAACGAAAACTTAAATCGCCTAATTTCATCAAAAGTTCATTCGCTTAATAATTATCTTCACATGTGCTGAAACTATAATTACACTCTTTTATGCTTATAATCTCAAAAATCCTATATATTCTTATTTTCTTCAAAAGTGAAGAAAAGTCTTCTAAAGCTTAAATCGCCTAATTTCAGCAAAAGTTCATTCGCTTAATGATTATCTTCACATGTGCTGAAACTATAATTACACTCTTTTATTCTTATAACCTCAAAAATCCTATATATTCTTATTTTCTTCACAAGTGAAGAAAAGTCTACTAAAGCTTAAATCGCCTAATTTCATCAAAAGTTCATCTGTTTAATGATTATCTCCACATGTGCTGAAACTATAATTACACTATTTTATGCTTATAACCTCAAAAATCCTATATATTCTTATTTTCTTCACAAGTGAAGAAAAGTCTTCTAAAGCTTAAATCGCCTAATTTCAGCAAAAGTTCATTCGCTTAATGATTATCTTCACATGTGCTGAAACTATAATTACACTCTTTTATTCTTATAACCTCAAAAATCATATACATTCTGATTTTCTTCACAAGTGAAGAAAACTCAACGAAAGCTTAAATCGCCTAATTTCATCAAAAGTTCATTCGCTTAACGTTTATCTTCACATGTGCTGAAACTATTATTACATTTATTAACGCTTATAAGCTCAAAAAACCTATACATTCTGATTTTCTTCACAAGTGAAGAAAACTCAACGAAAGCTTAAATCGCCTAATTGAAGATACTATAACTAGACTTATTTGCACTAAAATAACCTAATTAATTAAGTTCACATGTGAAAGTAAATTACACTATCAATTCTAAACAATTATTTAAAAAATTAGTAAATTTAAATAAAATTATATTTATACTTGATATCTCTGTGCTTTCTGGTGATGTTCCGTTGATTATCGTGACATCATCTCCATCCGATTCAGAATCATATGTATTGATATCATCTTCAATTATATTCCGTTGATTGATTTGGTTGACAGACGGTGACTTAGAGCGGGTTAACGGCGGTGGCATGATGATTTGATGGCGGTTTTAGTTGAATGAGATATTTTGATCTGCGGATGAAGATGAAGATGATCGATTCGCCGGTTAACTGTAGTTTATGGAGCTGTTGATGTTAGATCGGAGGTTTAACGACGGTTTAACGGCGTTTTAATGGTGGTTTAATGAACGTTGATGGTGGTATATTGATCGGAGTTAGTTAGGTCAGTTGAGAGAACTGTGTGTGTTTTCACCTACAATTTAATCGAGGTGTGAGATTTTTTTTTATATATTAGATATTTGCTTGGTAATTACAATAATGCCCTTGATTAGTGTAATTTTGAAGCTAATCTTAGCCATTAGATCTAAAAAAAGGAGGGACTAGATGGATAGCTAGGATCTCTTCTCGCGTTCTCACAAAAAATGGACTTCTCACAAGAATGGCTCCCTATATATATATATATATATATATATATATATATATATATATATATATATATATATATAGGCTAAAGATCAAATAAAAAGAAAATTTTCCGCTAAAAGAATAAAACGATTTTTTTTTAAATGTTCTCGAAAATTTACAAAAAAATTCCACAAGATCGGGTATGTTGGTGCATGAAAAAGTTGTAAAGGAGTTTATCTAAAAGTGGATACTTTATGCGAAAAAAGTTAAAAAAAAATACGTTTGTGCATTAAATCGCTTTTTTGTGCATCGAAAAATCGTTTTTGGACCCAACTTCTTTTGACTTTTTTTCATCCAAATAACATTGCGCATCTAACTAAAACAACTTGAAAATTTTGTGCATAAATTTTTTTTTGTGCATTAAAATTTTTTTTGCGCATTAAAATTCGTTTTTGGTGCATTAAAAAAAAAGTATAAAAACTCAAAATTAGAAAAACTTCTTTTACAAAAGTTTTATGCACCAACATACCCGATCTTGTGGAATTTTTTTGGAATTTTTCGAGAACTTTTTTTAAAGAAATTTCTTTTTATTCTTTTTACGGATATTTGTCTTTTTATTTTAACTTTACCCTATATATATATATATATATATATATATATATATATATATATATATATATATATATATATATATATATATATATATATATATATATATATATATAGTGTAACTTTCTTACGAAAACTGCCTATATCTGCAAGAACTGCGAAAAACCACTTTTTAACCATTGGATTAATTGATCAATGGTTCAAATGACCTGTGCCATAAATGTAATAAAGTGAAATACTACGTAAACATTTGAAAATGGTCGGAGGGTAGTTTAGGGATTACGAATTGTCCCATGTTTTTAGGATAACAATAATTATCAGTAATTATCAGATTTTATTTTGACCTAATTAACTCTTTTCTCTGATAAACCGCCTCTCCATTTTATTTTTTTCTCCCACCTCTCTCTAAACTGAAAAATAATGAAGACCATCTTTTCTCTAGATCTCTATAAGCCACGATCAAACAACCACGATCTCTTCCAAATACTGACAGTCGCTGGAAATTGCTGCTACAGTCAATGTCTCGCCGGATGAGGCCGTTTATTTTTTCGGAAAAACCTGATGTCGCCACTTTATATGTATCCCTTATTTTTATTGTTGTTAACAATTGTTATAAAACTGATCATGTAAATAGTGTTATAAATTGTTATAAAACTGATCTTGTGTTACCTATAATTTTGATAAATTATTGTCTCGTATGTTAAGTTTAATGCTTTTAAGATGATTTTACAGAACAACGTGACACTTACATATATTATATAAGTCTTCCGGCATAGTAATGATTATTTTTGTTCGGTTGGAGTGCAATTAGTTTAGAAACATGTGTACAGTTACGTATATACAATGCAATCTTTTCTCCAAAAGGTGAAGAACGGTGGATACCTATGTAATCTTTGACTAGTTATAATACCTTCACGGGTTTTTTTTTAGAAAAATTTAATTATATTAGTAGTATTATCGTTTAAAATCAAAAAATCTTATGTATATTTTAAAAAGTTTGAGCATTAATGTGTGCGAAAGTAAGAAAAATAGTTAGCAGAAATTGAAAATATAACCGTGCCATCGACCTTGTATTGGAATCTTGAGCGTGTCTCCTTATAATATTATTGGGTCAATGGTTCTTTAATCACATTGGTTTACAAATAAATCAAATTTATTTTAAATTTCTTGCTTACTATATGGACATACAAGAATTTAATCGTGAAAATTGTGATATAAGTATAACAAATAAGTATGTATTTGTTTTTCATTATGTTTTTTAGAAATTTGTATTATAGTTGTATTTCAATCGATATCGAATTTGTGTATAACATTTATGTTCTTCGGTTGTTAATAAATTTCTTTATATTAAAAAAAAAAAAAAAAAAAACCATATATGCACTAATTCTAGAAATAGGTTATCTTTAAAAAAAACATATATGCACTAAACATGCTATCTTAAAAACATATATGCACTGAATATGAAAAATACTAATTACTATTATACCCTTTAAAATAAAATAAAAACATTTAATATTAAAAAAAAAATACCATTTTGCATTGATATATTGCACACTATGCATTATTAGGAGTACATAAGTGGTTCTTGCAGTTCTTGCAGATAAGATGGTTTTCGCAAGAAAGGGACCCTATATATATATATATATATATATATATATATATATATATATATATATATATATATATATATATATATATATATATATATATATATATATATATATATAGGGGGCCTTTATTTTCAGAACCCTGTTATGTGCGGGAACTGCGAGAACTCCAATTTTGCGTTAGAAAACATGCATGTTCATATAAAACATGTATGTTTTCTTACATACACCTTAATATAAATACGTGCGTAACATTGATGTTCATATAAAACCATTTTGCATTGATATGTTGCACTTAACAGGGTTTTATATGAACATGTATGTTATGCAGGTATGTATATTAAGGTGTATGTAAGAAAACATACATATTTTATATGAACATACATGTTTTCTAATGCAAAATTGGAGTTCTCGCAGTTCCCGCACTTAACAGGGTTCTGAAAATAAAGATACACTATATATATATATATATATATATATATATATATATATATATATATATATATATATATATATATATATATATATATATATATAGTGTATCTTTATTTTCAGAACCCTGTTAAGTGCGGGAACTGCGAGAACTCCAATTTTACATTAGAAAACATGCATGTTCACATAAAACATGTATGTGTTCTTACATACACCTTAATACACATAATACATGTTTATATAAAAACATGTTAAGTGCAATAGATCAATGCAAAATGGTTTTTTTTTAGAAACATGTTAAATGCGGGAACTGCGAGAACTCCAATTATGCATTAGAAAACATGCATGTTCATATAAAACATGTATGTTTTCTTACATACACCTTAATACGCAGGCATGTGTATTAAGGTGTATGTAAGAAAACATACATGTTTTATATGAACATGCATGTTTTCTAATGCAAAATTGGAGTTCTCGCAGTTCCCGCACTTAACAGGGTTCTGAAAATAAAGCCCCCCCTATATATGTATATATATATATATGAAATTTCAATTGGGCCATTAGTTATGGATATTGAAAGCATTTTTATAATAAAGTAGACAATCTTTTGTCCAAGTAGTGCATAGAAAAACCGTACTAACCAAAAACATTTTATTGAGTCCAATATACTTGTGGGAAATGTCAAAACAAATGAGGTCGTCAATAATTAAAGTATATGTGTATCAGAAACACAACATGTTTATTAGACACGTAAGCAGTATTGTATCAGAAATTGTTATTGGTTATTTTAATAAAGGGAATCTACGGAGTATTACGTAGCACTCCGTAATATTTATACAAATATTAGTCGTTCAAAAAAATGAAATGGAGTCGTTCAAACAAATATTAGTCGTTCAAAAAAATGAAATGGAGTCTTTCAAGGATAGAAAAAACAAGAATCAAGTTGTTCAAAAAAACATAAAAACCAAGAAAGCCGAGGACAACTACTTTAATTACGAATGTAAGACCATTTATTCTACAGTAGTATTTTTACAAATGACGTGTGTAATTGTGGTTTTCCTTGCGGTCCTCGTTTTGATGACTCGCAAGTGGTGTTGAATGAAGTTAACCTTTCAAAAAAAAAGATTAGTTTCGTTTTTTTTCTAGACTTTGACTAACTACGTTGGGAATTAAAGCTCTTGATAGACTTCTAGCGTAGTAATGATTATTTTTATTCGGTTGAAGTGCCATTGTTTAGAATAACGTGTTCACTTGCATATATACCCATGTAAAGCTTTGATTCCACCTAAACACCCATTTGCATTTAATGTCTCTCTCTCTCCATATGACTTTTTTTTTTTTTTTTTTTTTTTTTTTTTTTAACCGTATAATTCATGAAAGTATACAAAAAAAAAGTATTACAAGTAACAGATGTATTTTATTAACAATTTGTAAACAAAATAAAAAAACATTATTTCAGTATAAATGCATGCGGAAAATGTTTTGGTGCAAACCTAAACACACATGATTTTTTTAATATCACTGTAACACTCATACTTATGTTTTGAATTTTTTTAATATCGCCGTAATTTTTTAATATCGCAATGAAAAAAAACAATGATATTAAGTTTATTACTAATATAAAAGTAACTTTTTCAGTACACGGTTCAGTTTTACATGTAAAAAAGCTTAATATCGCGTCGGTTTTATATTATCAGCGAAACTATCATATAATCCTTTTATAATACCCTTAATATCACGGTAGCACTCATAATCACAAAACAAAAAGTGCTTCGAAAAATCTGCAAAAATAAAAAAGCAAAGAATACAACAATAGGAAAAAATTTAAAAAACTCGTCTTAGTGGTAAACGAGTGGGAGCACCCGCGCGTTGCTACCACAAGAATATTAAATAGTAAATGCCGAACATTACGCTATAAAAACTTCTATACAACCCATATGCGTCGCACACATTTTAAATCTATGAAAACTTTTATACCACCCATGTGCATCGCACGGGCATTGTTTACTATCATAATAAATAGTTGTATAACTTAGCCGGATGTATTAATATTAGTTACTTCCAATAAAAAACGACAGTACAGGCGGCGGCAGCACTGTTTTCCACAAACCCTCCCTATAGAGGGGGTCCGGTTAACTCATGCCTAAAAAAAACAAATCTCCTCAATTACCAAAAAACTGCCTTTCATTAATTCCTTTGTGTCTATAAAACTGAAAACTTCTTTTGAATTTCAGTAGTTCATTCTAAAAAACACAAAAAAATGTATTTTGATTTTCAAAATATCTTTCAATTGCTTATTTACGATATTGAGGGTTTTAATATTGCTTTTTATCTGATAAGAAACTTAGATATTTTACCGAAAATTATATGGACGAGGAAGAGGTATTTTAAATTGTATAACTTCATTTGAAATACTCTTTCCCGTCTATCACTTGCATTTTATCACCATGGTATGAAACCTAGATATTTTACCGAATATCAGGTGATGAATGCCATATTTTTGCAACAACTAACACCTATATTATTTTTTCCTTTTTTCTGGTGTTTTAAAATTGATAAAGTCGTTAGGTATTATTTCAACTCGATTGTTTTGTATTTTAATTTTGAATGATTTTAAAATTACATGAATCTTGTTTATTCTAGTTAATTGAAAGATTTTAAAGTACTTAAGAATCATATAATTTGTTAAAATAACAAAAATATATGAATCTTGAGAACTTTTAAAGAAAGTTTCAATTAAACCAAGATACTCAAATTTTTTTTTGTAATTTATACTTTTTACAAAATTAATTTCTAGAGTCTTCAGTAGGAAAAAACTATAAAATAATAGTAGAAGATTATGAAGAATTTGGTATTTGAAGAAAATGAGCGGGTAAACCCGCGCGATGCTGCGGGCGTGTTTTGGAATATCGTATTTGTACATTTTATGTTTTTTGGTTTACATTGTTTGTAATAGAATTTTGTATTTTTTTTACCTAATGTTTATAACTTTATAAGATACCCGCGCGTTGTTGCGAGAATGTTGTGTCTAAGCAAAAATCGAAATAAAACGATCAGGGAAAGAAATTATTAAGGACTAAATTTGCAAAAGAGCGCTAACGGGGGACTAACGGTGCTATTTACAGCTAACCGGAAAGACCATTTTTGTAAATTCGTTAGGTACAAAATAATTCTAGAAATAATATGTTTTTTTACGTAAAAAGTCCCTAAAATTCTCGGCGCGTTGCATCATTAGTCCCCGGCGTGTTACATCGTTAGTCCCCGAATGACCTATCTTGCAACGATAGTTTCAGCTTAGGGACTATTTTGCAACTGAGCACTGTTCATCCAACTGTAGCATGAACAGTGCTACAGTAACAAAACTGCCCTTTAAATAATATATATAATGAAGATGAAGTCGAAGACCAACATTATGAAGAAGATGCAAAAATATGAAGATCATTTAACTGTGTTGTGTTTCTGTAATGTGATATTTATTTAAAACAAGGGATGAATTAAAATTAGAACTTCAATGATAAGAAGCAGTTGACCGGTCAAGGAGTTCCTTGGAGAAAATGGTATGTGTTGAATAACCTAGTTTGCAGTACAAGACAATTTTTTTTATGAGTTTCTGTCCTGTGTTTTCTGTCCATACTTTCAGTTTTGTTGTTTTTTGATATAAATAAATTATTAAAATAAAAAAAATAGTTAAAAAATCGTAAAAATCATAGGTGTGTCCATCATCTAATCAATCTCATGTAGCCATTTTGAAAGTGATTATTAGTGGCAACTTCAATAACAATATATATATATATATATATATATATATATATATGGGGGAAGTCATTCCTGCTGTAACTGAAGGGATGTTACCTGCTGTTGTGGCTTATAAGGAGGGACCTTCAATGCAAAATTAGAAAATGATGAAGGGTGTAAGTGTATAAAAATGTAACTAGCAAATTTTTTTTGGCCTTACGTACTGTAGATATTTAAGATGCTGTACACTGCTGGGATGATTTCCCCATATGGAAAGGGAAAATCATTCCTGTTGTTGTGATGTACTTTGCATTGGAGATTGCAAATTTTGCATTAATGATGAAATCATCCCTGTTGTTGTGATGTACTTTGCATTGGAGATTGCAAATTTTGCATTAATGGTGACCTAATGCATAAATGATTTGTACCGTTATTCACTTATGCATTAGGTCACCTTTTAGTTAGGTCCCTCTGTCTAGATGTGGAAGGGGTGTGTTAACACCTCTTCATGTGTTTTATTTATTTATTTTTTTTACTTAACGATTTTATTATTGTTATTATCATTTTTCTTTATTTCAACTTTGTATTTCAATTCGTATTAAAAGTACATTTAAATAGAATAATTACATATTGTACGTATGTTAGATTATGAATGTAAAAAGAGAGAGCTATGAGTTCAAGTAAGAAGTGAAAGTTCAGTCCTTACAGTCTCCCTATTCTTTTTTGATGTCAAAGACCAGAAGCTACGCGAGAATTTTCATTGGATCTCGGTTGTTCTTAACAGCGATGGCTATTCATTTAAGTGTTCGGGTTGCAACCCTAGACCTTCAACAGGGTGGAAATTCTCGTATTCCTTATGTACACGTTCCTGCGGCTCGGATGAGTATTCTTGTTTATCACCACGGCTATAAACACGTTATTGTTCCTATTAACAAAACATCCCCTTTTTCTTAGCTCTTTCGAAAACGGTATAGAAATGGGTTTCTTTTTCTACGTTGTTTACCTTAGTTACTGGGGGGTTTCGGTAGATTATGAGTGTAAAACATGATGAGATACTAATTTAGTTAATCATTTTGAAATGTTCAATCTAAACACCGTCACATTTAATTTCTTTTTGTCAAATAAACATGAGTTTGAATGTTTGGTCTTAAATACTTCTAAATTTTAATTGACTATATTACAATTTCTTTTTATGTTTAATAAAGTTGTTTATTTCTCGCGCGAATGCAATTGTTTATATTTAAAATGTAAAACTGATATTTCAACATATTCAAACCTTTTTACATAAACAAACCTTTTTACATAATCTAAAAAAAACAAAAAAAAACATGCCTTTGGAGTAAACTAGGGTTCCTGTTCCTCTTGTGCTTGTTCTGTGAGAGAAAATGGCTTGGATACTATTGTGTGCTTCTTTGGAGTAAATCCCAGCCATTGGTGTGCCATGGAAGCATCTCAGCCTTTGATTGGTTTTAGCGCCAAAAGAGAGTTGTGGATTGCCAGGTTGGAGGTAAAATATCTCATGGAGATTTTGAGGGAGCAATGGGGCGGCTAGAGCAGGTGTTGGTGTAGTGTGGAGGAGACAAGGTTCTGGGAGATCGTAGGATTTGCTTCTGGTTCTGTTTTGTTGGATCAAATTTTACTCCGATCACGCCTTCATTAGAAACAAATCAGAAAATACTACGGAGTAGATAAGTTAATTACTACTACAAAAAAAAAATATATACCTGAATTAATGGAAAAGTATCTTTACTCAACATTTGTGGATTGTTTGTGTTACTTTGAGTCTGGAATTTCAACATACCTTTCCATTCTAACTTCCCATACTGTTTCTTTAGTTTTTTCAACAATCTAGCAATGCGGCTGGTGCAGTCCTTTGCTCAAAGGGAGTTGAAATGACAAAAGGAGCAGTAGTGGGAAGTTAGAAGGGTTACGTCTGTTAGTTTATTGCATTCCATTATTTTTTATGATCTAAAACCAACCATTCACCAGGTAATGTGGCCATTGGAGTTCCAAGAACAAAGGTTGTTTCAAACACACCCTGAATTGCAACATTATCTTTTATTTCATTTTCACTATATTTTTTAAAATTTTAACATATTTTTTTAATTTTTTTGCAGCAAATCCATGGTCAGACTACTTTCCAAAGGGATATTTGGATCAGGTCAATAATGAAATTTTGCAGATTTCTTCAAGTCAATCATGTTCCATTGTGACTAGTCTTTGTTGGCGACTAATATGTATGTAGTTCTGTCAAGAGTTATATATAAGCATTGATCCCTGGCAAACGCTCGTCCCAATGGATCATGATTGGCCCGAAGATGTTGAAAAGGTTCAAGCCACCAGTGGGAAACATCAATCCTTTCCTGCATTAAACATAGGTAGTTTGGTTTTCCCATATCCCCTTTTTATACTCGTTTCCATGTGTATCTCAAATCACAAATCCTAGTTTAACACCTTTTTGTATTTTTTATTTTTTTTGTAGAAATCATTAAAATTGACAGCAGTGACTCAAGTTCATTTAACATATCAAGCAGTTCTGAAGGTCCTCCAAATACATGGGCAGACTACTTTCCAAAGGGATATTCTGGATCAGGCACAAAAAGGAAGATGCTAGGAAGGTTAAAACTCCAAAACAGACTGCCAAAGAGCTTTTTGATGAGAGGGTTCAGGTGCTAGGCCTGCCCAATGCTAAGACTTGTGAGGACAAGGCTATAAAACCATGGGAACCAAAAATGCCCAAAGTTTGTTCAAAAGGGAAACGGTAAAAAGAAAATGTATTAGTTGAGTTAGGAAGTAATTTGAATAAACATTGTAATCCTTTTGTACTACTTTATTTGACTTTATGAATAAACATGTTGTAATCCTTTTAGATTAGTAAAATTTAAGAATGTGTACCTTTTGTTACCAGTATTTTGTAACTTTTCATTTAAGTATTAATGGAATATGTTTTATTTTAATTCCCGTACTTTGTCATTGCTAAATTTTCTCATTAATTTTTACAATATTTTGATTTTTGTGTTCATTAACAAGAACTTGGGATATATTTTGTATCATGTTAATCAAAAGTTATCAAAATCAGAAGTTTCTTTTAAAAGTAATTGAATTAAAACATGTTACTTTATGAAAACTAATGACCTATTATCAATTGTCAATGTTACTTTTAAAAGTAAACTTTAGTCCAAGCCGAATTACTTTTGAAAGGACCCGACTGTTCTATGCAATGATCACGGTAGACGAATACTCCCCCAGCATTTAAATGCGACTTCCCACTTTCCCATGCATGAAATTATGGAAAGACCTAACTGTTCAATGCATTAAAAAAGATGTCCTTTAGTGTTAATAAAGTAGTTAAAACTGGCTAAATAAACAAAACATAAATTGTTTGTTTAATCATTAGTTAATTATACAAACAGAAATTTGCTCAAAAAAATTAATCAATTAATTAATTAATTAATTTAGTAATAACTAAAAGAAAAGTTAGTGAAGAGATAAAGGTTTTTCAATACTTTCGTATACGCCTTTAATTTTCTGCTACCATTCTTCTATTTCTTACTTACGTGCATCAACTTTCTCCTGATGCTTCGATATTATATTATCTTCTTCCATGATTCTTTCTTTAGCGTTCTTGATAAGTTTGTTATAAAGATCAACCAATAAATTGTTTGGAATGTTTTTTTGTTCAACTTTGACCTAATTTTTATTTACGTTATATAATACTTGATGAAAATTATAGCAATGAAAATACATTTAAAACCAAATGCATTCATATATTTTGATACTAGCCGGACCCAGCCCCAGACAATGATGACCTATTCTCATTAACCTAATTTGCCAGGAGTTGAGATTTAATTACCCAGACCATTTTCTTAATTCTTAAAGACTCCCTTATTGACTGGTCAACTAAGCGTTTGCTGTGCGGGACTAATGCTAATGGAGCAAGCCCTCCTTGTTCGGTCAAGTATGATAAATCTACTCGAATTTGCAACGTCAAAGAAGTAGGTGACACAAGTGTTATAAATCTATTTTCATATAATTATATCGACTTACGGCTGAACATTTTTCCGACTTAGGGCAACTTTCATTTTTTAGCTCGACTAAATTAACATGTATACTGCCTCTTATACATTTTTTAAATAATGTTTGATCGGACAGAATAAAGTGTACACATTCTTGCGTACTAAGTTTTTTAATTGATGGAGTAATAGTTTGTAATTCAAGTTCACAAATCGAATATAGTAAGGAATTGTGGCACACAATCCATAATTTATCTCTTATTAATTTGGTTTGGTATTAAATGATACATAACCTAACCACTCCTAAACCCTTAAACCTAAATTTATTTGGTGTGGCATTAAGTTGTTTATATTTAATTCTAGTCTAGCAAAAAAATGAAACCTGCCATAAGTCGCAAATAACGCAAAAGCTTCCCCGTGACCGCTAAGGCCCCGGCTCGCGCAATTTATAATTTTGATCCGAACATTTACTACAAATTTAATTTAAGCACCTTCCTAAGAACTCTGTATCTTCTCCACTACGTATATTTATTACTTGACCCGCCAATCCTATGCCCTAAAACACACTTTACATTCAAACCCCATAACTCTTTCTAGACTTGATGAATCTCCTGTAATCAAATTTTTTTTATTTTTGAACATTGTACTCATTTTGTTAAATTACTAGTACTACGTAATTTTGAAAAGACTATATGGTTAACATACCTTTCCATTGACTATAACAATGAGTCTGTGACTATAACTTTCAATGTTAGCACTTTCCCTAAGAACTCCCCATCTTCGCAACTACTCATACTTATTACCCTAAACCCAACAATTGTCTATAAATTCAAATTGTGGCTCGTGATTCACTTTCATAGACATATTATGTTTCAAAATGTAGGTTGTCTTACTGTGGTTTCCGAAATGCTTATTCATCTTGTGAATCTAGATAGTGATGTTGAGGATCCAGAATCTGAGGTTTTAAAATTTCTTCTAAGTCCTCCAAAGGTCATCTTAGTTACCTTGTTAAGAAACTTAAATGTTCCACCAAAAATACAACAGGTACATGCTGGACCAGCGCCTAGAGAGGTTTCATCTCCTGAGTCTAGCATAATATGTGTCCATGGCTACAAAGTGAACATTTACGCAACAATTCTTGAAGCCATTTTTAAAAAACATGGTGACATTGCAGCGACGTGTGTGTTCACAGATGCTATGAGAACATGTTTACTTGAAGTTGTTTGTGACATTGTTAGGCAGATTAAAACCAACGATGTTCACAGATGCTATGAGAACATCTTTACTAACATGTCAATGCAAAACACCCCGCGGCAACGCGTGGATTTCCCATCTCGTTATATACACTCTTATCCTCAAAACCACTCAACCTCACAACCTCTTGTCTTCACACCAATTTCAGAACCTGAGATGCAGCGACGTAATCCTTTTATCTGTTATTGTGGAATATTATGCATGTCCTCTTTCGAAGGTAAACAATAATACATTTCTTATTTATGTAAATATACTACTAATTGGGTTGTAATCTCTTATAATTTCCTTATTATGTAACAGCCAAGACAAAAATATCATGGATGTGGATGTTTTATGTGGAAGAGTCAATTTGATGATCGAGCACTTAAGAGTTATCTCCTCTGCTTCAACATCTCAAGGTTCTGGATCTGCACCTATACAGAGTGCTCAAATTGTAATGCCAAAGATCTTAGGATAAACAAGCTGGAATCACAAAAACAGGTGCTAGAGACAAGAGTAAGGATGCTGGAGGCAAGACTTGAAATGGCAAGGAATCCTGACGACCACGACCACGACCACGTATGTCAGTCGGATGCGATACTCCGTGAGCTGTTAAGTGACATGGAAAATCTTTGTAGTTGTTTAATAAAATTTTATTATCGAACATGGCATACACCCGTCTCTTGGTGGGTCGAACCAAAACCAAGATTTTTATACATCAAAGCACATTCTGGATCTGTAATGTAACTCGTATGCTTTAATGTTTAAAATTTTATCGATCTGTGATGTAATTCGTTCGCTTTAATGTTTGAACTTTTATCGATTTGTAATGTAATTAGTACGCTTTAATGTTGGACGTTTATCGATTTGTAATGTCGTTTGGAAAGTCAAATTTGACGAATATAATACCAACGAAATGTTGTTAGGATTTTAGTTAACAAAAAATTCAACGCTTGTCGCTCTCGGTCAAGTATTTTTTTGGCGTTTAGTGTAATTTACCGACGACAATGTGTCGTCGGGATTTCTCTCGTTGTCGTTCTGCTTTTAGTGTAACTAGACGAATACCCGTGCATAGCAACAGGATTTTATAACGACAGATCGTTTAGTGATAAAAAAAAGTTTATGGGTTATAAATGAAAAATAATAAAAGTTAGGGGTGGCAAATCTTGCCCAATTTGTAATTTTTGGGCGATTTTTGACACTTTTTTAAAAGTTTGGGGCGTTTTTTGCCCCCTTGCATTTATTTGATGGGCTCTTACAGAAAAAAGATAAAAACAGATATTATTAGATGGGCTTTCGAATAACACAATTCAACTCTCAAGCAATTACTCTCATTTTTTTAATTAGTTGCATTTTTATTCATTTGTCCCAACAAATTTTCTCAAATTTCCAGTCAGATTCTTTTATTTTTATTTTATTTTATTTTATTTCTAAGAAAAAATAATTAAATATAGTTAAGACTTAGATGCTTGAAATTTTTTTACAAGATGAATTAAAGGGGTTTTTAGGACTGTTCTGAATGTTTTTAATAGTTGAATTATAATTTGCTCGTTTTAGCCCGTGCCCGTTTGGCCCGATTTATAATTTGTCCGTTTAGCCCGTGCCCGTTTTAACCCGTGCCATTTTAGCCCATGCCCTTGCCCGTGTCCGCCCGTTTTGCCACCTCTAATAAAAGTTTGAAGATTTAGGGATTAAACATATGACATGAGCTTAAGTATCAAAGTCAATAACTCAACACATTTAGTAACTGATTTTCCCGCCCAAATTGATATGAAAATCAGTTACTAAATGTGTTGACTTATTGACTTTGTTGACTTATTGACTTTGATACTTAAGCTCATGTCAACATAATGTTTTGAAACCCAGTTGAACCGTTCCGGTCGAAAAACGGGTCGATTTAAACCGAGTCATGCTTTTAATAACTGAACCCGTCGTGTCCAGTTTTCAAAACTATATGTTTTTCCCAGTTGAACCCGTTGGTCCGGTCTAGTTTTCAAAACTATATGCAACATCAACTTGTTAGCTTGTATAAAGTATTGTGTGTTTTATTAATTTGTATAATGTGTATAATAACATATACTTTTCATTTTAGGTTGTTTTAAAAATAACATTAATTAGTGTGTTTAATTATTTTATATTTTATATTATGTTGTAGCTTGTTTAAATTGTATATTGTGAAAATTTTATTGTACTTTTTTAGTAAGGGGTGTTTTAATTGATTGTTTTTAATTTAATATAGATGCTTTTAATTGGTTGTACCATATGCTTTTTTAATAAGGGGTGTTTTAATAAAATCATTAACTATTACACAATTCATTTTCTCTCACCCTTGACTTTCAAGATTTCACTTTCAAGAGCATTAATTAGAAGGCAAAATGGGGATTGACTGAAAATTCAGTTTTTCACTTTTCCCCTATGACTAAATCTACATTATAAGTAGTTAAGATTAAGATTATTGTAATTTTAAGTTATGGGGTGTTTTAATAAAGAGAAATGATACAACCACACAAAAATGCCCACAAAAGAAATCCACAAAATAATGTGTACACATTTGATTGGCTTATTACAAGAGAAGAGAGAGAACATTTATCAAATATACCAATGAAATGCATACACATCCTTGGGTGGAAATAAATTTGCTCGACATTTGTCTTGACCATTGCACGTCTTTTTTTTTTAGCAAAACGTGTTTAATAATAAGTTAATAACATGTAATATTCAATGAAAGAAAGTTTTGCAATTTCTATCGCATTATAAATTTCTTTTTAAGAAAGAACAAAGTCGTTCAAAAATGAAACAATATTTGACTGGTTAAAAAAAAAGGAGTTGTTCAAAAAAAAGGAGCAGGTGTTGGTGTAGTGTGGAGGAGACAAGGTTCTGGGAGATTGTGGGATTTGCTTCTGGTTCTGTTTTGTTGGATCAAATTTTACTCCGATCACGCCTTCATTAGAAACAAATCAGAAAATACTACGGAGTAGATAAGTTAATTACTACTACTACAAAAAAAAATATATACCTGAGTTAATGGAAAAGTATCTTTTGGTGAACAAAATAAAAAAACATTATTTCAGTATATTTATCCATGCGTAAATGTTAAATATACACACGCATAATGTCATAAATTACACGTATGGAAACCTCAAATGTGATAAGTAAGAGAACCAACACCCCGGTAATGATGACTGTTAGGTCATTACTACCGACGACGTTTGTTCTTGTTTTTTATGTTTTTTTGAACAACTTGATTCTTGTTTTTTCTATCCTTGAATGACTCCATTTCATTTTTTTGAACGACTAATATTTTTTTGACCGACTCCATTTCATTTTTTTGAACAACTCCATTTCATTTTTTTGAACGACTCCATGACATTGACGATGTAATATGGTCAATTTGGAAATTTCAGAACTCATAAATTAAAACACACACAGTCAACTTATGACATTGTTTTGTTTGTTCTAATAAAGTTTAGTTACGTATATATTATACATACGACGTGTGTTATTTATTAATGCTTTATCACGTATTATTTATTATTATTTATATTTATCACAAATCCTACAAGAATCTAATAATGACACTCGGCACTGTATGTTTCAGTCTATGCTTTTTCGAGGCGGCTACTATTCAAAAATTATAAGGGGTAGTGTAAACTTTATTTCAGTCGACCAAAAAACAGAAAGTGGCACTAAGTCGCAAAAATATTTAGCCTTCGGTCGAGCAAATTTATTCAAAATTATTTGGAGCAATGTTTTCTAGAAATATTGTTTGTATGCTATCCAAAACTATGAAGTAATATGTTTGATAGGAATACGAGTTGGTAAAAACATAAATAAAGACGGTTATAAAAAGACTAACGTTGCAAACGATAATTGGTAGAAAGGCGTATGTTGCAAACGACCATTGGTATAAAGGACTAACGTGGCAAACGTTGCAAACGATATTAGGTAAAGAGGAATAATGTTGCAAATGTCCGTTAGTATAAAGGACTAATGTAGCCACTTTACGATTAGAGTTAACTAACTGAACTAATGTTGTTATCAAAATTGACTGAAAGTGGAACGAAACTATACATTTTGGACTAAATCCAAAACTTATAAAATGGTCTAAAAATGAAATACTCACCAAACCAAAAGGCGAAAATCGGTGGGAACACCCCGATCGCATGCATCTTGTGATGGTAACCGGACCCGGTCCTAGACAATGGATCACATGTTTTCATTGACCTAATTAGTCAGGAATTGGGATTGAACCCATGCCATTTTCTCCAAGAGGCCCACTTTGACGGGTCAACTAAGCGTTTGCGGTGGGGGACTGATACCACTAAATGTATATGTTAAGCTATTTTTGCTTGTTATTCTGTATAATTATCTCGGTATTTTTGTTGAAGGATTTAAAATGTAAATTTCTTTAGGGGCTTGGGGAGGTCTCAAGTTTGAGTCCCATACTTGAAACTTTTTCCCCTTCAGGCGAAATAAGAGGAAGTACAGGCAGAGTTCAAGGTCAGCTACTGCCCAATTGGATGTCACTGCTACCTGAACATGTATGTTACACAGGTATTTGTATTACAGTGTATGTAAGAAAACATACATGTTTTATATGAACATGCATGTTTTCTAATGCAAAATTGGAGTTCTCGCACTTCCCGCACTTAACAGGGTTCTGAAAATAAAGCCTCCCTATATATATAGGGGGACTTTCTTACGAGAACCATTTTATCTGCGAGAACTGAGAGAACCACCAAAAACATGCATGCACGCCTTTTAAAATAAAATAAAAATACATGCAAATCATCAATAATCGTAAGTATCCACCTATGTTCTTCAATATCATTATGAACTCCCGGTCAAGTATTTTTTTGGCGTTTAGTGTAATTTACCGACGACAATGTGTCGTCGGGATTTCTCTCGTTGTCGTTCTGCTTTTAGTGTAATTTACCGACGACACCAAAGTGTTTTTCTAACTTGTGCCCCAGGGGCATTTCTAGCAAAAAGTGGTCATAAAAACTGTCATATAATTAAAACAATTGAGTTACCTCCGGTGATCTCAGTTTGGGGAGTGTTGCTTGGACAGTTGGACTAGGAGTACGCATTACGGGACTCTTGTTTGTCAATGACTAATTAGACACCATTCCTGACTAATTAGGTCAATGAGAACATGTGATCATTGCCTAGGGCTGGGTCCATGGGGAAGGGTCCGGTTGGCATCGAAAGATGCATGGGATCTCTTATGTTTATACTTGACGCTTTACAAGCCATGCATCCTTATCCATTCATGAGTATATAGGAAGCCAAGTCCAAGCTTCTTGAGGCGGCAAAACTTCATACTTATATTGGTAGTTTCTTTTAATCATGCCCTGCGTTTGCACTTTTTCAAAAGAACTATTAAGAAGATTAACTTCAACCTCTTCATCTTGCAGGTCTGAACGAACACATAACTTGGGATAGTATAAAATGTGTTCTTTAACCATTATAATTCTGTGGAAAACTAGAAGGGGGGTTGAATAGTTTACCGCTTTTTCGATTCTTATTTGCTTAAATAATCTTTGAGAACTTTGACATTTGGTTAAAGATATAAACACAACTTAATATGTTTGATTCTTTGAAAAGACTTTACATGTAGATAACCATTCTAACTTAACTTGTTTTATACTTTGAAAAGCTTTACTTGTAATGATTTTAACTTTGCTTGTTTAGTTCTTTGAAAAGCTTTACTTATGTTGAAAGATATAAGAACAATATTACTTGTTTTGGTTCTTTGAAAAGCTTTATATGTGATCAACAATTCTAACTAAACAACAACATATAATAAGCAAAGATAGAGAAAGAAACAATCAAACCACAACACGATAGTTTATCGTGGTTCGGCTACAAGGACTCTTTTTCCTTGCCCTACATCCACGCCCCGAGTTTCCAACTCGAGAGTTATAAACACTAATCAACAAGCTCCTTTCACCGGCGGAGAAAACCTTTACAACGTCGCTTGCACTTTTACCGACACTAAGCTAGATGTCGAGTTCTTTTACAAGGGTACAACCACTCCCATTCGTCGCTTACACTTTTACCGACACAAAGCTAGATGTCGAGTTCTTTACCAAGGGTACAACCACTCCCGTTAGTTCTTTTACTAGGGTACAACAACTCCCAACACTCTTTGTATTTTGAGGCCTAAAATACTAACCTATAACTTCTACATACATGACACACATGAAGTATAAACTACCAAAGCTTATACATGACCAAGCTATCAAGACTTGCAACTTTAGAGTTGAAGCTTGTAACTTCTTGAATGATCTTGTGGAGTTCCTTGCTACATATGAGAATCACACAAGTCAAGGGTTACTGAGTTAGTTGAGAGAATATGTGAGAATATATGTCCTAAAGAGTTGGCCAAAAATCAAGTTATGGCTTGGTATTTATAGCACACCATACTGCAAGCTTGGCGGATCAGGCGGAACCCTCAGATGGGTTCCGCCCGTGTACCCCCAGGGTACCGCCGGGTCTGCAGTAGGTTTTTGCAATAACTTCCCAAACCAAACAATGTCTTGTCTCATAACTTCTAGCAACCAAACAATGTCACATCACTTAAAGTAAGTCAAACATGATACTTGCAAGCAACATGAAAGCAAGTCAAACACATAACTTGCCATAAATACATAATGACAAAACTTGCCATAAATGTGATGTGACTATTTCTAATTTAAGAAATAAAACCAATGTTTAGTTTAAAAGAAAATGTAAACATTAGTTAAACAAGACTTAAACACTCAAAGTGATAATTTACTTTTAGCTAAAGTTCATACTTTGTTATTAACAAAACTTAGCAAAGATCGTAAAATATAAATAACGTTTTTAGGCGATATTTGTATTAACAATCCCCCCCTTTTTGTTGATGACAAAACATAAACTTTATTTAAAAGTAAGTCATAAGATTTAGTGTTAAGTCTTGTAAAGTTAGTAATGAAACTTGTTTTTGCAAAGAGTTAGCTACGCGGAAGTTTAAAATAATAGAGCAAGTTTCATATAAATTCTCCCCCTTTTTGTCGAAACAAAAAAAAGGGTAGCGAAGCGGAATTATAGGCATGCTCCCCCTTGGTTGATACTCCCCCTAAATGGAGTGCCAAGAGAGGAGACATGGATTTTGAACCTACAAAAGAAAAGTTAGTTTCCGCACAAGATAAGTCATGAAAGCATTTCATGTTTAAAAACACAACTTAGAGTTGTGAAGGGGAATAATGCAATGCTCATGCTCCCCCTTGAATATTACTCCCCTAAATGGAGTTTCAAGGAAGGAGATCATGGATAATGAACCTACAAAAAGAGAGGTTAGTTTCTAAAACACAAGATTTATGTATGGTACCATATAAAGGTGTAGTTCACATATCATACATAAAATGGTCAACAAACAAAGAAAACCTTGTAATGTAGTGAACTTCATTTCATGTAAAATTTAGACTTCTTAAAAAGTCAAAGACAAGAAATTTTGGTTACACTATCCTACCTCTAGAAATAAAGAAAAAGCTACAAATAAGCTACGTCCATAAAAAGCTATAAGGAAATCATCATTTTCCTTTGTGAGAAACATTTTCCAAAAACAAGGCTAAGGTTGTTTAAGGAAGAAAATGTGGGTTGTGGTTGTAGCGGGCTTTAGTTTGAAGGTTGAGAGGGTGACACGGGTTTTGGTTTGTTGGTTTAAATGGGAAACATTTTCCAAAAGAAACGGGTTTGTTTCATTTTGGAGACTCTAAACTTGAGACGTTCCACAATGTGGTTTAGGACAAACCTCATTTTATTGGATAGGGTGAAACAACAATGGTTTTGGGTGATGATACTCTTGTTGTGGTGGTTGGTTGTGGTTGAAAGACTCATTTTGGTTAAGCAATGACCTTGGTTATTCATTTGTGAAAGGTGGTGGTTGTTGTTGGTCTTGGTGGAAGATCATTGAGATGCTTTTATTTTCTTATACAAAGAAAATAGAGATTCAAAGTGTTGGGAAGGTTCTTGAGGTGGTGGTAGTTATTGTTGTTGTGGTGGTTGTTGTTTGAACAAAATGGTGTAGGCTTGGTTATTTGTAAATGGTTACCATGAAGTTTTTTGTGAATGTGGTGAAACACAAGTGATTGTAGGTGTGTATGACCTTGATCATTTGGAAAAATTGAGGATTTAGCATAAAGGTAGGCCAAACTCTCAAGCAATGACGGTGGATGAGGTGCATCATCCAATGACTCGTTTGGTTGAAATATTGGTTGTTGATGGGTTTCCATTTGGGCAATGATGTTAAAAGGTGACAATGATGGAGGGCTTGATGGTTTAGGTGATAGGTTTTCAAAAGTTTCCAATAGTGGATGTAGTGATGTTGGTGGTGTATGGAAAAGTTCCATTGGTGTAAGTGTTGAAGTAGCAAGATTAAGCAAATCTTGAATAGTGATCACATTGGTATTGAAATGTGTTGAGGATGGTGTTGAGGTAGTGAGGTTAAGGAAATTTTGGATAGGTGAAGAAATATTAAGCAAAGCATCACTTGAAGATGATGAGCTTGACTTGACGGTTTTGTTGAAGCAACAAGGTTTGACACTAATCCTAGTGGCTTTTGAGAAGGATTTTGATGGTTATGGTGTGATTTGAATTGTTGCAAAACTTTCAAATTTATAAGGTTGAAAAGGTGTTGAAATGGGTGTTTGGATTTGATGTTCTACCATTCAAAGAATGAGGTTTCAAATGATTTTCATGACCATGTCACATCATCTGATGTTAATTCAATGTAATAGGATGGAGTGAAAGATCAACGTATGCACTCAATGCTTTGTGATCATGGGATGTGATTTGGTTGAAAATGTTTCAATGGTTTGAAGGATCCTTTAAAAGGGTTCCTTGGGTTAGTTATGTTTGAATTTGAATTTTTGGAGGGAAGTGGCTTCCTAATTGTTTTAGTGAGTGAGGTTTGTTCCAATATGGTTGTTGGTGTTAATGAAAGATGTTTCTCACTTGGGATAATGATTTGACACTTTACAAGTTATGATCTTAAGAAAAATGTTCACAAATTTTTCTGCAGGTACTGGCGGCACCCTGAGACTACACAGGCGGAACCCTGTTTTGAGATCCGCCTGGTTCGTTGGGCCAATTCTGGAATTCCCAGAAATTATACTGGCGGAACCCAAATTTGGGATCCACCGGATCCGCCAGGCCTGAAAAACTTCACAGTCCGCGTTTTTGACCCGCGAAATGATTTTTAAAATTTTTGAAAACTCTTGGAAATGAAAATTTACTATATGACAGATTAGGAAATGCAAAAATTGGGCATATAGACATTCATCGCTTAGGACTTTGACCAGGGGCTAACGATTTTCACTTAACTTAGTGAATTTTACCATAAGCATGAAATTGACACATACCACCAATATTGTCATTAATCATAAAAGAGCATACAAAACATAATCCATCAATCATAATAGACCATGAAAGTGAAAAACACATAATTCACGTAGTTTTAACACAAAGACGATTCTAAAGCATTCTTAAGCCAAACACTCCTTAATCGTCTCATAATTCTATCCTTTTATTGAGCTTGCTTAGGTACCTTCCAAAGCACTTAAAAATTCATTTGGTTTGCTTGAACACTTCGGATACATTTTCAATGACGGGGAGTTCTAGAAGGTAGTCTAAAGGAGGTAACTTAGAGTTAGGAAGTTAATCATCCTTTCTCATGTCAGATGATGATGATGATGGTGTAGGTGAGCGAGTACGTTTGACCTTACCTTTGAAAACTAGTTTATCACTTAGAGGAACGAAGATATGAGGAATGAGAGATTGTTCTAAAGAGGCGGGTGAGAAGTATTCCATAAGGAAGAGCGGTTGTTCCTACCAAAGGTATGTCGGCCATTCTTTTGGCGAGGTAATAGGCTAAGTTAAAAGGTTGACCGGTGGAAATGCTATAGAGCATGTAGCTAAAACAAACATTGATGTGATCCCGGTTTCCTATGGTGCTAATTTCATTGGTTCTAAGGAGTTCTTCCCATTCCTTTAATTGGGGCTTGAGTTCATTGAATTCCATACCATATGGGTCCTAGATGACCTCATTTTCAGTTCTAGTTCTCCTAGTGTTGGTGGTCCTAATGAAGAGGAGGTCACGTAGTTCATTTTTGGACACAAGAGGGGTATCATAGGGATAGATGTGGGAGTGCAAGTAGGAGTAGATGCAAGTACCATGGTTTGAGACACCTAGGATTTGAGCAGACACCTCAAGAGTGAGGGAGTATTAATGACTACTAGCCCTAAAGTTATTAGACATGCGACCGTACTCATCCTTGGAGAGGGTGATGAATGTATAGAATTCTAAAATAAACCTAGAACAAATAGGCTCGTCGATTTCTAAGAGACACTCAAAGTTGATTGTGGCAAATTCCGTGTAGAGGTTTGTACCTTCTAAGAAGGATGGATCAATGGTTCTACCTTTAGGGACATATCGTTCTTCTAAGGTTTTTGAAGACAACGATTTGAGTTTGAGTGAGACCTTTGGTTTTGTGGAGTTTGGGTAGGTACTTGATGGTGTTCTTGTGGTCGTAGTGAGTTAGAGGAGGCATGATGATTCCTAGAAAATCAAAATTTCACATTTAAGTAAATGACTATTGTAATGTGTATGTTCTAGTGTGTGCCTATATGAAAACAATGTGGAGGTGCGGTTGACTTGACTCATTTTGATGCTTAAAAATGTTTTGTAATGCAAGTGATGTTTCAATGACGTTTTTCATTTGTTTTAACAATGTGGTGAACGGTGGTAAAGTATGGGTGACGACCGAGAGTGGATATGTGAAATGAGGTGGTGATTGTTTGACAACACTTAAAGCTTGGATATCTTCTTTGTGTTCTTCACTTGCTAGAAAGTGGAAGAGACGCATTTCATAATGAAATTCACTTGACTTTTGACAACATAGACAAATATGTTAATGAGAGTATGGATATGACAATTGCCCTTTGTTTCAAAGAGCGACACAAAGGTGAACATAGGTTTATGTATCATGAAAGGTGGTTTAATCTTAATAGGTTAGGTTATAGTGGGGATGACACACTTGTTTGGTTACATTGTGGAATCTTCTTGTGAAGATGACTAGGTGGAGTTATTGGTGAAGATGATATTGACTTTTGGTTTCTTTGAGGGCATGGAAATGGTGGATGACTCGATATTGATAGGACAAAGGATAACTCGATATTGAAATGGTGGATGACTCGATATTGATAGGACAAAGGATAACTCGGTTTCTCATTTCACATTGGTTGTTTGAGGTTTGAGTGATGAAAGGTTATGAGGAAGATGCTTGAGGTTTTGTTCATTTTGTGAATCTTATGGGTTGATGGTAAGTTGGAGTTGTGAGTAAATAGGTGTTTGGTTTTGAACTTAAATAAAACATTCTGTGGCTTTGGCGGACCAGCCGGAACCAAAAAGTGGGTTCCGCCCGTATGGTCTGAGGGTGCCGTGGGATCTGCAGGGAAAACTTAAAAGGAATTTTCTTGATTTTTGTGGTTTTATCATAATGTTCAAAACTAAGGTTTTAGGTCTTATGAGTCCTTGACTAAGCCTAGGGATGATTGAATGCTTCTCATTCAAGAGGTTTTGTGAAAACGTTGATAGAATGGTCGACGTATAAGACTTTCTTAGTTAAGATGTTCCTCAATGAACATTTTTACCAAGACGATGATGATGGATCACAATATTTCAATTAAGAACATAATGGATTGAATTGTCGCTGAAGTCGATGCTTCCTTTGTTGAAGGTATAACAATGTTGATAAGATGAATTCCGTTGTTGATGTGAGTTTGCTTGTTCAAGCGGAGCTTGTTGATGTGCTTCTCCATCCGATACTAATTTGAGAATCTTACGCGTTTTCGAGAATCATTGGGTAAGTTAGTATAAAAGTGCAAGTACCACTTGTGCTTTTCTTATCAACTTATTACCGACATAATTCCATTTGGCATACACTATGGTTTCTATTCCCGTTCTTTTGGGAGACCATAATCCTAGTTGTGTAGTACCTTATGATGTATCCAACTAGGCTCAACTAACGAGTTGTTTAAGGATCTTCGTTAACACGAGCACATAGACAAAAGCTAAACATAATGTTGAATCTAAATGTTATGAGAACAAGTAGTCTTCCAAACATTTCTCTACGTTTAGTTTTACCTACGGATTTACTAATCTCATTCTTGATAGGTCATCAATAACTTAACCATTGAAAACAAGAGAGCTACTAGGAATGTCTTAAAGTTAAAATCCCTTGCTTTTGTGGCTTGCTTTTATTATCAAGAGGTCTTTCAAATATTGACACTATACTCACTTGATTACTTTGAAATATCAACTTCGTTTCACTATTTGTTTTATTCTAAATTCCAAAAATTGTTTTTGTTGAATTTGTTTAGACACAACTAATGACCTATAAATCAAGTTTTATAACTTATGTCAATTTTACTTGATTTAATGTTTAACTCAAGGTGAGAAGATGTTGTTTTGTACTTTTACTCCATGCTTGTCTTGCCATCATTGGACTTTCGACTAAGTTATCATCTACCAAAGATGATATCATAGAAGGAGGAGATTATTCGTTAAATGTCATATTCAACGACTCCTCGATTCTTTAGGTTTTCTTACTTAAGACACTATGAACTCTATTTATTTTTAAAAAGTCCAAGAGGTACAACATCATTAGACTATGTGTCACATTTGATGTGTAAATCCTAGATGTTGAAAACTTATTTTCTTTCACACATCCTAATATATGCTAATGTGATTTATTTTACCTTGTATGTTTTATGTGAGATTATCACAAAGGAGTAATTGAAGAAAGACACAATTAAAGACTCAAAGTATGGTGTTTGAGAAAATTGTTTAACAAAGGTTTGTTTTGCAAGCATCACAAAAGTGTTAGACATTTTAACACTTAGGAAATTCTTAGTTAGCTCACTTGTAAGCAAGAGTTAAGTGAGACATACTCAAGAGTTTTTCGTGTTTATCTCTTGATGGTTAAATAACCAAAACACCTTATATCTCCTACTAGTACTAAAGACTAAATTCCTTGTTGCATAGAGTCTAATCTTAGTTATTTACAAATAGCAGGTAGACACTCTAGAGTATTACAAGTAACACATATTTGAGCACATAATGCTAGATACAAGATATAACCAAAGTCAAGTTTAAGTAATGCGTACCTTTTAAATTGCATAGAGATGCTATCAAGCGGATAAGCATTAAGCGTAAAAACTTGGTTTGATGACATGCTTTGAAACTCAATAACTCATGTATCCAAGAAGGTTAGACAATCATATAAAAGCATAGAGTATGATAATCTTAATTCTTTTATCATGAGTTTCTATTAGAGATAGAATTATCTCTAAATCTCTCTTCTAGGTTAGACAAAATTTTACTTGCTTTGTTTTATCAGTTAATGGTGCTTTTGAGTTAAATCCTAATCCGGTTTTATCTTTAAACAACCTTTGACACTTCAACAATCTTTCAAGAGATTTTGAGCTTTCATCAAATTTAACTAATAATTTTTCCTTTCTCATTTTGCATTTTAATCTCATGTTTGTAATCTAGACATAATATACATTCTAGATTAATTTCAACATTACTCTTAATTTTAGACATTTTATCTTCTAATAAGATTTCCTTTTCAAAGATATTCTTAAGAGATTTTGAAGACTCATTCTTGAAGATAGCTTTTAGGTCCATGTTGCACAAATGTTTAGACTCATTTTCTATTTTAGAAAACTCTAGGATAAATTAATCAAAGCAAAAGAGTTTGGTTTCAAAGTGTACCTTGCTTGATGTTTTATCTAGTATAGAATCACAAACCGGATGATTGACTTCATCTTCATCCGAGTTATTCCATGAATCGCAAGCAAGACTACTACGAGCTTGACACGAGTAATCACCTTAACTAACACCTTGCTTGTTGTATCAATAAGTTGACAATAAACTACCGGATCATTGTCTTCGTCAACTTCCATTACATTCCAAGATACGCAAGCAGGTTCATCAAAACACACGTACTCATCTTCACTTGTACCTTCATTTAAAACATTTAAACTAGTAGCACATGTATTAACTTCTACTAAGTGTCTATCAATTAGTTTTTCTAAAACTTCTAATTCATATGTAAGATCAAATTGATCATCTTTGACTTGACATATTCTTTGATGAAAGATTAACATATTTTTCCAAATATCATTAGCCATTTGACAAAAATATATTCTTTCATATTTGGTACTAAAGCTTTATAAATCATTGTTTTATCTTTAGTATTTTTATCAAGTTTAAGATAGTTATCTTGGTTTTCTAAAACTTGTTTTCTTTGGTTTGAGATCACCAAAAGAATTAGTATGCCAAAGATCTTGATCAATTGATTTCACATATTTTTCAAAATTACTTTACCACTCAAGTAAGTTTTCTTTTTCAAATAGCGGTGGGTTTTGAATAGGTTGCCCTTCTTTGAGATTTTCAAAATCCATGGATCGATCCAAGTTTTAAAATACATTCTATTTTAAAGATCTTGAGTAACGTAGCTCCTGATGCCAATTGTGGAAAACTAGAAGGGGGTTGAATAGTTTACCGCTTTTTCGATTCTTATTTGCTTAAATAATCTTTGAGAACTTTGACATTTGGTTAAAGATATAAACACAACTTAATATGTTTGATTCTTTGAAAAGACTTTACATGTAGATAACCATTCTAACTTAACTTGTTTTATACTTTGAAAAGCTTTACTTGTAATGATTTTAACTTTGCTTGTTTAGTTCTTTGAAAAGCTTTACTTATGTTGAAAGATATAAGAACAATATTACTTGTTTTGGTTCTTTGAAAAGCTTTATATGTGATCAACAATTCTAACTAAACAACAACATATAATAAGCAAAGATAGAGAAAGAAACAATCAAACCACAACACGATAGTTTATCGTGGTTCGGCTACAAGGACTCTTTTTCCTTGCCCTACATCCACGCCCCGTGTAACAATTCGCAATTTCAGGTTAACTTTTATTCCCGAAAATTTCACTTTTCACTTTTTACTATTCACTTTTTACTATTCACTTTTCACTATTCATCTCAGAAATTTTTATTTCATATTCTTGTAAGTTAAACTATTTTAACGATAATCCGAGAGTTTGACGCTCGTCGGATCATTTCTGCAAAAATCACAAAGCCGTGTCCGAGATTTACATTTAGGTTTAAACGTCCTTCCAGCATCCCGATATATCCATAAAACATTATAAACAATAGAAATATGATTTTCTATCATTTTATGACAATTCCAAAAGTTTTAGAATTTTACGTTTTTCAGTTCAGCGTTTTACGCGAATTACGCGTTTTAGACCCGTGTTTCCAGTTTTTAGCAGGGTTTTAGCACCCGATAGAACCTACCACTCATTTTATATTTTATTATGGACTATATTGACATGTTTAACAATACTTTCAAGTTTCATATTTTTACGATACCCGGTTTTACGTTTTGAGGCTTAATAACTTACGGTTAGCGATTTACGGAGTCAAAACTAGCTACATACTTAGGATATTATCATCCAAAGACCATGACTACTCATCTAGTCACCCTTATCCTTTTAGAACCGACCTAGGGGGGGGGAGTCACCATGTGTGGTTAAATCTTGACTTTAGCCATTAGATCTTACTTAATTACAACTTTGTCTCCAAGTTTTAGCACTTTCCTAGGCACCTTCCTAACCTCCTCATTCATGCTATAAATAGCCAACTAGAAACACATTGATCTTCATCTTTTCATCACCAAAAATACCACACACTTTAGTCCTAGCACCATGATCCTTTGATCTTCAATATACAAGTTACACATAAGAGTTCAATGTCTTAGTATTCTCTACCTAGTTCTTAAGTTTGTTTGGTGATTCCATGGTTGAATTAGGAGCTACACAAGGTTACTAGGGCTGAAGTTAAATGGTTTTCACAAGGGTTAGATCAAGGCTAGCAAGGGTTACAAGAGTTATGGTGAAGGGTTTACAAGATTAGGTTTAGTGTCCTAGTTCTATACTTGACTTCCTTTCTTAAGTGAAAGCCAAAAGTTGTAAGAAACCCTTATACACTTTCTTGCTCAATATCATTTTCATGCTTATTATGGTTCTTTCATGCTATATATGTTCTTGTTATTGTGTTCATGATGTTTAAAAATGGATAAAACGAGTATTGGTATACATATGTTAACTTATGACAAGTAAACAAGCAAACTAGTGATTTTTATGGAAAACCACGACCACAATAGTATAACTTTGATATTTGACACTTACTTACTGTTAAAGAGGACTTAACAAGGAAAACATAGAAATTTGAATCACCCAAAACGAGTACACGAGTCAAAAGTTATGACCATTTGAAGTTAGCGAAACCAAAACGGCAAAACTGCCTAAATAGCATTCTGATCAAATTATGATTTTGAAAGTCCCACTTCTGTTCCGATTCATCAAAAAGTTAAAACACGAAAGTTGTCCGGAACGACGTTTTCGTTCAGGAACAAAGAAGCTCGAGCCCTGAAAACGCTTTCCGAGTGATAATTTTCTTCAAAATCTTAACAGCCCATTTTAGACCAAAGTCACTATATTATAGTTATGATTTACTAAGACCAAGAGGTCTAATGACCTAAAGCCGAGACCACAACCATGGCTAAAGCCAAGGTTGAGTCTCAAGACCATGGAAAAATGACCAAGGTCACGGCAAAGCCACGGCTAAAGACCATATAACTTTTAAAGATCAAAAAGCTTATATATATATATGTTATCAAATACTACAATAGTAGGGAGCCTCATGTGAGGAGTTCATTAAGTAAGCCGTCGAGACGAGTTGTGGATTTACGAATTAAAGTGTCCTGGCTCCTCGAACGTTTACTCCATGACTTCTGAATTATGTCGGCCCGAACGGTAGTAAGAGATGTACAAACTATACATGTTTCATAAACGACTTATATTCAAGGACTTACACTATATACTAAGTACTACATCATGAACATTATGCAAGACATATATTGGTAATTCGTCGTATTCTTAGACGTTACTCCAAACCTAAGTCGCAACGTTCTATTATAGGCTGCTCTTAGAGACTTTCGCGATTCGACTACCACTTTCATTTCTCATTACATAAGCTTAAGGTGAGTCATAGCCCCTATTTTTTCATACTTGTTTTAACTCTTTGGGGGGGATACATGCACAACTACTTGCTTACTTGTACAAATACTCTTAAACATTTATACTTGATTGTGTTATACTTGATTAGCATTATACTTGATTTCGTTATACATACTTGTTACACTATACTTGCTTAAATTAAATACAAGATTCGTATTTACATACATACATAATACTCTATTCTGTCAGAGAGGTATTGGTAGTACTCATGGGATGATGCCCCCTACCCTTGTGTCTATACTTGACCTTGGATGACGTAGTACTATTTGGGAAGATGCCCCCGCCCTTGTGTCTATTCTTGACCTTGGGTGAATATAATCCGGTGCATTGTATAAACTATCTTTTAGCAGTGGGTTGTGGACACACAGGTTGCAAGTCTCTTATGGCGGGACTTGTAACTGAGTGGATTCACGATGCCTTTGCTGTGTGAACATTCTTTTAAGGCTTTTCAACTGTTTTAAGACAAACTCTATGAACTCACCAACCATTGTGTTGACACTTTAGCATGTTTATCTCAGGTTAGTAAGGCGATAGCTAGTGCGTGGAACTTAGAGTCAAGCTGCATATTCTGAAGACTTACGCTTTTATCATTTACCATTCAAAACATTTGTATACATTTATGTATCATACTTTGGAATCTCATGTTTGTAACTTTGAATTCATTAATCGAATGGTAACTTTTCAAAACGTCTCATTTAGAGTTCGTTTTCTATAACTTGTACTTTGTATTATGAAGTAGCACCCCTATGACACAGTCTTCCGCTGCGGTATTTTGGGGGTGTTACAGATTGGTACCAGAGCCTTGGTTATAGAGAACTAGGTTGCATTTAGTGCCTAGACTATAACTGCTATATACGTTGGGACCTTCCTCTTTATTTGCCTTACACACAATACATACACATATGCCTTTTTGTTAGAGGTTTGCTTAGTTCCACGCTGTTAGATGATGTGACTTTAGTATTATAAGGAGCCCCAGAGATTAGTCGAGTCATTAAAAACATGGAGCTCAGTAATAACTAATTATTTAACTTGATCTTGTGACAGTTCTTGTTTGATGAGACACAAGATTTGAGTTAAATAATATTATTGCTTAGCTTTAGGGATTTGATGACTTGATTATCTTACTATCGGCCTCAGAAGGCGGATTTTGTGTCTGAAATTCTTAAGTAGGATGATTTAGAATCTCCTTATTTAAATGGATTGGGACGCCTCTTCAGTTAAATAAAGAAATTGTAAATCACCGAACCATGAGTTTATGATCCCTTACTTACATAAATTTGGATGCTTCTTTATGTAAGTAAGGAGTTATAAATAAGTGGACTTATGTACATCCGATACAACTCCTTAACCAGAACCTTAGACGAATCAGAGTGAACACCACTATTTTAGAGATCCTGAAATCCCGAATTCTCTTAGACACACCATAAGTAGTTAACATCAACTGAACTTCGGGACGAAGTTCTCCTTAAGGGGTACAGACTGTAACAATTCGCAATTTCAGGTTAACTTTTATTCCCGAAAATTTCACTATTCACTTTTTACTATTCACTTTTCACTATTCATCTCAGAAATTTTTATTTCATATTCTCGTAAGTTAAACTATTTTAACGATAATCCGAGAGTTTGACGCTCGTCGGATCATTTCTGCAAAAATCACAAAGCCGTGTCCGAGATTTACATTTAGGTTTAAACGTCCTTCCAGCATCCCGATATATCCATAAAACATTATAAACAATAGAAATATGATTTTCTATCATTTTATGACAATTCCAAAAGTTTTAGAATTTTACGTTTTTCAGTTCAGCGTTTTACGCGAATTACGCGTTTTAGACCCGTGTTTCCAGTTTTTAGCAGGGTTTTAGCACCCGATAGAACCTACCACTCATTTTATATTTTATTATGGACTATATTGACATGTTTAACAATACTTTCAAGTTTCATATTTTTACGATACCCGGTTTTACGTTTTGAGGCTTAATAACTTACGGTTAGCGATTTACGGAGTCAAAACTAGCTACATACTTAGGATATTATCATCCAAAGACCATGACTACTCATCTATTCACCCTTATCCTTTTAGAACCGACCTAGGGGGGGGGGGGGAGTCACCATGTGTGGTTAAATCTTGACTTTAGCCATTAGATCTTACTTAATTACAACTTTGTCTCCAAGTTTTAGCACTTTCCTAGGCACCTTCCTAACCTCCTCATTCATGCTATAAATAGCCAACTAGAAACACATTGATCTTCATCTTTTCATCACCAAAAATACCACACACTTTAGTCCTAGCACCATGATCCTTTGATCTTCAATATACAAGTTACACATAAGAGTTCAATGTCTTAGTATTCTCTACCTAGTTCTTAAGTTTGTTTGGTGATTCCATGGTTGAATTAGGAGCTACACAAGGTTACTAGGGCTGAAGTTAAATGGTTTTCACAAGGGTTAGATCAAGGCTAGCAAGGGTTACAAGAGTTATGGTGAAGGGTTTACAAGATTAGGTTTAGTGTCCTAGTTCTATACTTGACTTCCTTTCTTAAGTGAAAGCCAAAAGTTGTAAGAAACCCTTATACACTTTCTTGCTCAATATCATTTTCATGCTTATTATGGTTCTTTCATGCTATATATGTTCTTGTTATTGTGTTCATGATGTTTAAAAATGGATAAAACGAGTATTGGTATACATATGTTAACCTATGACAAGTAAACAAGCAAACTAGTGATTTTTATGGAAAACCACGACCACAATAGTATAACTTTGATATTTGACACTTACTTACTGTTAAAGAGGACTTAACAAGGAAAACATAGCAGTTTGAATCACCCAAAACGAGTACACGAGTCAAAAGTTATGACCATTTGAAGTTAGCGAAACCAAAACGGCAAAACTGCCTAAATAGCATTCTGATCAAATTATGATTTTGAAAGTCCCACTTCTGGTCCGATTCATCAAAAAGTTAAAACACGAAAGTTGTCCGGAACGACGTTTTCGTTCAGGAACAAAGAAGCTCGAGCCCTGAAAACGCTTTCCGAGTGATAATTTTCTTCAAAATCTTAACAGCCCATTTTAGACCAAAGTCACTATATTATAGTTATGATTTACTAAGACCAAGAGGTCTAATGACCTAAAGCCGAGACCACAACCATGGCTAAAGCCAAGGTTGAGTCTCAAGACCATGGAAAAATGACCAAGGTCACGGCAAAGCCACGGCTAAAGACCATATAACTTTTAAAGATCAAAAAACTTATATATATATATGTTATCAAATACTACAATAGTAGGGAGCCTCATGTGAGGAGTTCATTAAGTAAGCCGTCGAGACGAGTTGTGGATTTACGAATTAAAGTGTCCTGGCTCCTCGAACGTTTACTCCATGACTTCTGAATTATGTCGGCCCGAACGGTAGTAAGAGATGTACAAACTATACATGTTTCATAAACGACTTATATTCAAGGACTTACACTATATACTAAGTACTACATCATGAAAATTATGCAAGACATATATTGGCAATTCGTCGTATTCTTAGACGTTACTCCAAACCTAAGTCGCAACGTTCTATTATAGGCTGCTCTTAGAGACTTTCGCGATTCGACTACCACTTTCATTTCTCATTACATAAGCTTAAGGTGAGTCATAGCCCCTATTTTTTCATACTTGTTTTAACTCTTTGGGGGGGATACATGCACAACTACTTGCTTACTTGTACAAATACTCTTAAACATTTATACTTGATTGTGTTATACTTGATTAGCATTATACTTGATTTCGTTATACATACTTGTTACACAATACTTGCTTAAATTAAATACAAGATTCGTATTTACATACATACATAATACTCTATTCTGTCAGAGAGGTATTGGTAGTACTCATGGGATGATGCCCCCTACCCTTGTGTCTATACTTGACCTTGGATGACGTAGTACTATTTAGGAAGATGCCCCCGCCCTTGTGTCTATTCTTGACCTTGGGTGAATATAATCCGGTGCATTGTATAAACTATCTTTTAGCAGTGGGTTGTGGACACACAGGTTGCAAGTCTCTTATGGCGGGACTTGTAACTGAGTGGATTCACGATGCCTTTGCTGTGTGAACATTCTTTTAAGGCTTTTCAACTGTTTTAAGACAAACTCTATGAACTCACCAACCATTGTGTTGACACTTTAGCATGTTTATCTCAGGTTAGTAAGGCGATAGCTAGTGCGTGGAACTTAGAGTCAAGCTGCATATTCTGAAGACTTACGCTTTTATCATTTACCATTCAAAACATTTGTATACATTTATGTATCATACTTTGGAATCTCATGTTTGTAACTTTGAATTCATTAATCGAATGGTAACTTTTCAAAACGTCTCATTTAGAGTTCGTTTTCTATAACTTGTACTTTGTATTATGAAGTAGCACCCCTATGACACAGTCTTCCGCTGCGGTATTTTGGGGGTGTTACACCCCGAGTTTCCAACTCGAGAGTTATAAACACTAATCAACAAGCTCCTTTCACCGGCGGAGAAAACCTTTACAACGTCGCTTACACTTTTACCGACACTAAGCTAGATGTCGAGTTCTTTTACAAGGGTACAACCACTCCCATTCGTCGCTTACACTTTTACCGACACAAAGCTAGATGTCGAGTTCTTTAACATGGGTACAACCACTCCCGTTAGTTCTTTTACTAGGGTACAACAACTCCCAACACTCTTTGTATTTTGAGGCCTAAAATACTAACCTATAACTTCTATATACATGACACACATGAAGTATAAACTACCAAAGCTTATACATGACCAAGCTATCAAGACTTGCAACTTTAGAGTTGAAGCTTGTAACTTCTTGAATGATCTTGTGGAGTTCCTTGCTACATAAGAGAATCACACAAGTCAAGGGTTATTGAGTTAGTTGAGAGAATATGTGAGAATATATGTCCTAAAGAGTTGGCCAAAAATCAAGTTATGGCTTGGTATTTATAGCACACCATACTGCAAGCTTGGCGGATCAGGCGGAACCCTCAGATGGGTTCCGCCCGTGTACCCCCAGGGTACCGCCGGGTCTGCAGTAGGTTTTTGCAATAACTTCCCAAACCAAACAATGTCTTGTCTCATAACTTCTAGCAACCAAACAATGTCACATCACTTAAAGTAAGTCAAACATGATACTTGCAAGCAACATGAAAGCAAGTCAAACACATAACTTGCCATAAATACATAATGACAAAACTTGCCATAAATGTGATGTGACTATTTCTAATTTAAGAAATAAAACCAATGTTTAGTTTAAAAGAAAATGTAAACATTAGTTAAACAAGACTTAAACACTCAAAGTGATAATTTACTTTTAGCTAAAGTTCATACTTTGTTATTAACAAAACTTAGCAAAGATCGTAAAATATAAATAACATTTTTAGGCGATATTTGTATTAACAAATTCCTTAAAACAACGAATTATATATATATATATATATATATATATATATATATATATATATATATATATATATATATCGTCCCTTTTGGGCTCTTTTGCACACTCCAGCCGGAGGTCTTCCTGGAAGCAGTCTCTTTACCTTAAGGTGTATCCTGAGGTAGGGGTAGGATCTGTCTACATCCCACCTCCCCCATACCCCGCCCCGGCGGGATTGGGTATGTTGTTGTTGTTGTTGTTTTGTTAAATTAAAGTGTCTGTTTGGATATATGCTGTCGATTTGTAGATGAATAAATGCTTGTTTGTTTCGTGTGATATATAAAGTGTCTGAATTAGAAAAATTGTCGTTATACCCTTATAATTTAAAATAAGTGTTGAATTAGAGGTTAAGAAGTGGGAGGGTAAATATGTAAAAGTAGGATAAAAGTGATGACTTAATATGAAGACTCTCAATCCCATGGCTTTTTCTAGAAGGTCATTCATTTAAATTAAGCACCAAACAAACATTCAATTAATAACTTAATAAAGTTACCTATTTAATTAAGACTCTTTAAGTCATTATCAAACACTACCTAAATGTGTAATATAGTCGTAGTAACATGCAAAAAAAAATAATAAAAAAAAGGACAAAATATAATTTAGAATCGTTGAAAAAAAAATAGAAAAAAGAATCGTTTTCATGGGTTAATGGTATTATGATACTATGATTTTTTTAATATCACTGTAACACTCATACTTATGTTTTGAATTTTTTTAATATCGCCGTAAGTTTTTTAATATCGCAATGGAAAAAAAACAATGATATTAAGTTTATTACTTATATAAAAGTAACTTTTTCAATACACGGTTCAGTTTTACATGTAAAAAAGCTTAATATCGCGTCGGTTTTATATTATCAGCGTAACTATCATATAATCCTTTTATAATACCCTTAATATCACGGTAGCACTCATAATCACGATTTTGTAAAAGGTTAGTACTCCGTATTATGCAACCATTGGGCCGTAAAAACATTGGGCCCACAGTTACATTAAACCAATTGAAATTGAGATTTGATAATAGTTGATATTAACCCGATCCACTTCATCTCATTTAGAGCATATCGACTAGTCTCATCCGACCAGGCGCTATGTGTTTGTAGAGATGTCTTATAAGAGATGTGATTGTGACTTCCATTTAAAATAGCTTTTGGTGGGATCAAAATTTCTATTTCTAGTTGTATGTCTTTAATGTATCTATAATCAACTTATCACGAGAGTAGGAACATAAGGAGTCTAATTAGTGGGTCTTTATGTTACTTAAAGCAATACGGAACTAGCCGGCCTACTTACTCGAACATATTAGTAGTTTTTTGTTTCCATATAAGCTCACAAGTAGGCGATTTGCTAACTTGAGACATATGAGCATGCAAGCATAAGATAGTGCATCATTAACGGAGATATGAATTACCGAGAAATATCAGCAAAATGTGAATGACCACTAACAGGCTTTGCATAGATTATAATACAAACTTATACACACGGAAAAGAACTCCTGTTCTAGTTAACGCTAGAAGAATGAAGTTACTTGGGAGTGTAAGGCATGATTGGATTTCCTACACATCAAATGTCTATCTTTTAAATTTCCGCACAATTCCGAGGCTGCGGTATGTACTATCTCATCTTTATGCTTTGTGGTATTTTGTTTACCTATTAAATTTAGGAGAAAAATCTGTTTATATTAGCTCATTTAATCTGTTTCCCCAAAATTCAAGCACATTTTTGGCCTTGTAAGTTGTAACCATGGTGGTCTACCCACGCTTTCTCCAAGTGTATATCCTATTATGACTTCTTTCTAGTACTGACGACGTTTGTTCTTGGTTTTTATGTTTTTTTGAACAACTTGATTCTTGTTTTTTCTATCCTTGAATGACTCCATTTCATTTTTTTGAACGACTAATATTTTTTTGATCGACTCCATTTCATTTTTTTGAACGACTCCATTTCATTTTTTTTAACGACTCCATGACATTGACGATGTAATATGGTCAATTTGGAAATTTCATAACTCATAAATTAAAACACACAGTCAACTTATGACATTGTTTTGTTTGTTCTAATAAAGTTTAGTTACGTATATATTATACATACGACGTGTGTTATTTATTAATGCTTTATCACGTATTATTTATTCTTATTTATATTTATCACATATCCTACAAGAATCTAATAATGACACTCGGCACTGTATGTTTCAGTCTATGCTTTTTCCAGGCGGCTACTATTCGATTGATGTTTGTCAGTGATAATGGTCTCATAGCCATCATTACCTGGTGTTTATAGTTTATTGTTATCGGGTTTGTAGTTGAATAATAATTTATTACCTTGTTTTTTCTATCCTTGAAAGACTCCAATTCATTTTTTTGAACAACTAATATTTGTTTGAACGACTCCATTTCATTTTTTTGAACGACTAATAGTTTTTTGAACGACTCCCTTTCATTGTTTTGAACGACTCCATGACATTGACGATGTAATATGGTCAATTTGGAAATTTCAGAACTCATAAATTAAAGCACACACAATCAACTTATGACATTGTTTTGTCTGTTCTAATAAAGTTTAGTTACGTATATTATACATACGACATGTGTTATTTATTAATGCTTTATCACGTATTATTTATTATTATTTATATTTATCACAAATCCTACAAGAATCACAGAATTAACGGCGTCTCCTCCAATAAACGCACAAACAAGAATTTACTCTTCAATGACATTAAACTCTGTGTCTTTCATTTGGATTTCCTTAAGATGTAGGAATATATGTATAAATGAGATAGAGTCCAAGTAACTGAAGCCTTTCTTAGAGAAGGAAATGTAGCTAGGCTACTTTGGAAGAGCCCCCCATGGATGGGTTATGGGTTCCTAGTGAAGCCACACACTTATCTGTCTTTACCATTGTGGGTGTTGCGGGTTGATGGTTTAGATGGAAAGTGATGTGGAAATGTAGCTAGATGGTGGGTGCTTTAATGGTGAATAAATAGTAAACTGGCATGGTTTCTGTTATAGTGCAGTTTAGCTCTGAAAATGGTTACAATTCTGTTCTGTCAGAGATGTTGAACCTTTGGTATTCGATATCAGACATGACTGTATCTGATATTGGACTTAGAATAGCATAGTGTCTGCTACTTTGAATGTTTGCTGGTTGAAGCATGTTTCAATCGAGTGTATCAAATAGTGTAACTTGTGTAAAGTTTTGATATTAATGTAAATTCACCTTTTGCAAAAAAATAATAATAATAATAATAATAATAATTCATTACTATTCTTTCATTAATTTCTTTAATGCCTTGATTCATAACATGTTAATCGTAACTTGTTTTTCTATTTTATTTTTACATCTCTATTTTGTGCTTCTTTGGAGTAAATCGCAGCCATTGGTGAGCCATGGAATAATCATCTCAGCCTTTGATTGGTTTTGGCGCCAAAAGTGAGTTGTGGATTGCCAGGTTGGAGGTAAAATATCTCATGGAGATTTTGAGGGAGCAATGGGGTGACTAGAGCAGGTGTTGGTGTAGTGTGGAGGAGACAAGGTTCTGGGAGATTGTGGGATTTGCTTCTGGTTCTGTTTTGTTGGGAATACTTTTCCAATAACTCGACGTCGGTAGGATCAAATTTTACTCCGATCACGCCTTCATTAGAAAGTAGAAACTAATCATAAAATACTATGGAGTAGATAAGTTAATTACTAGTACAAAAAAATAAAATTATACCTGAATCAATAGAAATATATCTTTTGGTGAAGATAAATATAATCAAAAGCACACTTAACACCATTTGCAACCATTTTTTGATTACATGTTTTACAATATATTTTCCTTATCTCAAATGTTTTTATTTGCATTAAAGAAAGTGGTTTGGTTCTAGGATGGATCCAAGAGTGTGTTTAAAAACGACAAGAATATGTGTAGTTGAAGCGGATGAGAAATGTGTGCCAATTCAATATAATATGGACAAAGTATATATGTAAAGTTTTACTCCCTCTATCCTAAAATATAAGTCCATATTTGACTTTTCAATGGTTTTTTCTTTTTTCTTTCTTTTTTTTTTTTTTTTTTTTTTTTTTACCGTATACTTGTAAACAAAATAAAGTATTACTAGTAACTGATGTATTTTATTAACAATTTGTAAACAAAATAAAAAACATTATTTCAGCATATTTATGCATTCGTAAATGTTAAATATACACACGCATAATGTCATAAATTACACGTACGGAAAACCTCAAATGTGATAGGAACCAACACCCCGGTAATGACGACTGTTAGGTCATTACTACTGACGATCATATATCAAATCAAATAGTAGACAGAAACAAACAGTGTCATTATTATATTCCTGCAACAGTCATTAACTCAAAGCCCACGTCATTTGTAAAAATATTACAGAGTACTACGTAATACTCCGTAGATTCCCTTTATTAAAATAACCATAACAATTTCTGATACAATAACGCTTACCTGTCTAATAAACATGTTGTGTTTCTGATACACATATACGATTTGTTGTTTAATTATCGACGACCTCATCTGTTTTGACATTTTCCACAAATATATTGGACTCAATAAAATGTTTTTGGTTAGTACGGTTTTTTATGCACTACTTCGACAAAAGATTGTATACTTTATTATAAAAACGTTTTCAATATCCAAAACTAATGGCCCAATTGAAAGTTACGAAAAAAAGAGTAAATGGCATAAATCATCCCTAAAGTTTTGTAAATATTGCATGTTTCGTCCCTAATGTTACGAAAGTGCAAGGATCGTCCCTGTGAAAAAATCTTTGGTGCATGTATCGTCCCTACGATACTTGCACCAAAAGCTTCCCAAAAATGACGATACTTGCAACAAAGGTTTCCCCACAGGGACGATTCATGCACTTTGGTAAAATTAGGGTCGAAACATGCAATTTGACCAAACTTTAGACTTTGACTAATTAACTGAGCGACTTAACGCTATTGAAAGACTTCCTGCGTATTAAACTATTAATGATTCTTTTTGTTCGGTTGGAGTGCAATTAAATTAGAAAAAAATGTATACATAATTACATATATAGCTATGTAATGTTTGACACCGTCTTCTAACTGATTACACACAAATATAGATAACAGTTACATTTCGGGAAATTATTATCAGTTAAATCAAATGTCTCGCAAACAATATGCAAAAGGTCGAGCAAAAGCAGACTTAACACCATTTGCAACCATTTTTTGATTACATGTTTTACAATATATTTTCCTTATCTCAAATGTTTTTATTTGCAATAAAGAAAGTAGTTTGGTTCTAGGATGGATCGAAGAGGGTGTTTAAATACGAGAAGAATATGAGGTTGAAGCGGATGAGAAATATGTGCCAATTCAATATATAATATGGACAAAGTATATGTAAAGCTTTACTCACACGCATAATGTCATAAATTACACGTATGGAAAACCTCAAATGTGATAGTAAGTATTAATAAGAGTACCAACACCCCGCTAATGACGACTGTCATCTGCTCATGCAAAAACCAACAATAGCTTTTTACTATTCTAAAATGCTTTTGTAGAGGGGTTTTTAGCATTGCATTCAAAGCTTTTTGAAAAGCTTTTTACAAAAGCTTGGTAAAACTCAAAGTCATTCTTCAAAGTCTTTGTTATTAATTGTGGTATGCATTTATTGCATTAAATGCATCAAGTCTTTAAAGACTTGATGCATTGTAGATGCTAGGTCATTACTACTGCGACCATATCAAATCAAATAGTAGCCGGCTGGAAAATGTGTAGACTGAAACAAACAGTGTCATTATTATATTCCTGCAACAGTCATTGATAAGTTCTTTTTGTAAGTATAGTTTATTTTTCCGAAGAAATGCTTAGGAAAGTATTTCCCCGGGTCGTGTCCCAGCGAAGGTGTGAATGGAATTTCGAATTCCCGAATCGTGAAACGTGTCGTGAAAACGGTAAAAAGTGATTTGAATGATTTTATACTAATGAAATAGTAAATGAAGCACAAATAACTAATTAAGCACGTAATTCAACTAAACAAACTTAAAACGTAACGTAGAATCGAAAACGTAAATTAAAACGTAAAATAAACGCTAACGCGCAAAATAAAACGCGACTTTTAAGCTACGCGACTCCTACGGACTTGAAAATAATTTCTAAAAATTAAAAATGATAATAGAAAATTTTGAGAAAAAGAAAAATATTTTTTTGACTTTTTATGTATTTTTTATGAATTAAAAACTATTTTAGCTAATTAAAAATTAAAAGAAAATGAAAATAAAGTGAGAAAAATGAAAATTAAATTTGGAAAATTATAAAATAACTAAAAAGTAATTTTAAAACTAAAAACTAATTTTTTTGGCTTTTTATGTAATTTCTAGGAATTTAAATGTATTAAATCTAATTAAAAAATATTAAAAATTCAAAAGAAATTCAAATTAAATGAGAAAAATACAAAATAAATTTCTAAAATTCTAAAATAACTAAAAATAATTTTCTAATATTTTTTTGGATTTTTCTGGACTTTTTCTGATTTTTTTGGATTTTTTAGTAATTAAATAGTAATTAAAAATGATTAAAATGAAAAATTAAGTAAGAAAAATAGCAAATGAGCTTGGAAAAATCTGAAAATATTACAGAAAATCTAAAATATTAAAATGAGTTTGAGAAAAAATTTTGAAAAGAAAATAAGCAAGATAAGTGCTTAAAAGCTTAAAAACTGCTTAATTGGAGTGCTTATTAATAAGCACTCCTTGACCTGAGTTGACCAGACTTTTGAACAGTGATTTATGAACTCAATTAAGCTTATAGGAACAGTAGTAAGACCAAAGTGACTCAGAAACACTGGAATAGATCAAACAGTTGGTAATAAGCAATAATAAGAATAAGCAGAAAGCTAAAACAGATAAGCAATAGGCAGAAGTACATTGGAGACAACAACTACATGCACAAATAAACTGAAATGAACAATAAGATTCAGGTTCAAACACACAAACTCAATTGCAGCCCTACTTTATGAAAACAGATACTCGTTTAAAACTACACGACTTATAAGGCCAAACAAGCTGTCGTAATAAGCTGGAATAGTAAAACTAAGTGTGGCAAATCCTAACCTAACCTAATGAGAGCTGAGAAAACTATAAAGCTTGGAATTACAAACCAATTTGGATCCCTAAAATGACTTGAGATCAGCACTGTATGAACCAGAACAACTGCATGTTTTGACTTTTAAACTTATGAACCACCTATTTTATTATCTGATCAACCTAAACTAGACTAGAGAAGGCTACTTATGCATAACTAACAACACAAAAAAAAAAGTAGGAAAACTAAGAAACTACAAGATCCAAACACCCCTGGATCAGATGACTACACTAAGACTAACAGATTCAAGCTTGTCTAAACCAACCTAAGTACTATTCTATATTACTTAACTATAATTAAAGCTAGATGAACACTAAAAACAAACAAATAACAACCAGAATATCATAAAGCAGAGATGGCTAATTGATGGTAATGGAAACTGCTATGAGACTATGAATAAGACTGCAACATTTGATCTACTAAAATTATGGATTCCAGACATTAATATTCTTCCAGTTTACTCAAACTTAGTTACTAACTGAGATTCAAACAACCTAAAACACCAGCGACTAACCACTAAAACTCAGTATACCACAGATTCACACAAATCATTGTTAAGCCAAACATTCCTAAAGTGCTAACTGATGCTACCAATTTCTTATTCAAATCAATCCTATGTAAACAAAACCTCAACCTAGGTACTACTACTGATCCAAATATACCACAATGCTCAATGCACCACAGATCTCAGGTAGCAACTTACACAGAACTCATAATCCAAATCAAATCAAATCATCCAATGAAACAGTAAGTTGATAGATAATATGAATCTAAGCTAAACAAACTCAAGCAGATTAGAATAGATTTTATGAAACTGATTAAAGCAAATAACAACACTAAGCAACCAAAATAGATCAATACTACTATTATTAGTTATGCAGAATTAAAAAAAATAACCGAGACTTACAAACCAAATACCCCCTCAGCATGAAAAGAGGGGGTTTCACTAAGCTTGCCTGTCTCTTAGACAGGCCAAATGGACACCTCTTGGACTGTCTTTTCTCCCAGGAATAAGCTGTAGCTTATTGAACAATAAGCTGATGCTGAATTTGACTGAACCAATTTTTAAACGAATACTCAATCACCACATATACTTATATACTAATAGTTAAACTGAAATGAATGAATCAAAGCTGGAAACAGAATTAAAAATAAATGAGAATTAGAAATTAAATTGCAAGGAAATTTGATGAAAAGTTAATTTTATTAAAGACTGAAAGGAGATTACAACTTTTGAAAAGTGAAATACAATAAAACTGAAATTGCTTCTTAAACTATCTCTAATCCTACTCCTAAGCTAATCCTACATCTAACAGCCCCTAAGTGAGGAGGGGGGAGAGTATATATAGCCTGAGGGAGAGATGCCAGGTCACTGATCCATGTGCTTGTGTGTTTCTTTGAGGTCTCTGATAGCCGTTGATCATCCTTGCTCATCCATCTCTTAATTTACACCCTTGGATTGAATTATTGATAAGACCGATCCTGCGTGAGGCTGGTGATTGGCCCACGTGTCCTTCTCTGACCCCCTGACATACCTCTGACTTATTCTGACCTTCTAGAACATAATCATTGGGTAATTATAGATGAGGTGGGGTAATTATGAGGGGAGGGTAAACTAGGGTTCATCGAACAGTAGTTTTCTGGGTGAGTTTATGAATTGGGGGTAACTTTTGGGGCGGGGTGTGTTTGTATGTTTTTATTTAATTTCGTTGACCGGGTGTATAGGTTTGACCGGGTAATGGGGTAAAAGTGGGCTGGGTAAAAATTATTAGTGGTGTACTGGTGTGTGGGCTTTGAATATTTTGGGCTTATGGGATCTTTTGGGGTTTGGCAAATTTGTGGATCCGGTTGTATTTTATTATTTAGGAGTAGTATTATTAAGGGCTAAAGTTGTACAATCCGAAATTTAAAGGGCCAAATCTGAAAATTATTCAAAGTTTCTTCCAAGGGCTTATGTTGTAATTCCCTGATTCATGAAGGACAAATAAATAATTTCTTCCAGGGACCATTCTTGTCAATATCCGAAAATGCAGGGACTGAAATCGCCAATTCTTCAAACTTTGACCAGGGATCAAATATGTAACTTTGACGAATCTCTGAGGTTGACTTTGACTTTTTGACTTCCCCGGCTCCGGCTTTTGACCTTTTTCCAATCTCGTGCTCGTTTTTGTCGGTTTTGGTGTGTTTTCGTTCAACTTTCTCATATCCGTACCTGCACATACACAAATAAAAAAAACATACGTTCTCTTGGCATTTTTGGTTAGTATTTGGTGTTTTTGGTCTGAATTAAGGTCTAAAAAGGATGAGTGAATAAGCACTCATCAAAATCCCCCAGACTAAGGTATTGCCGTGCCCTCACGCAATGTCATCACCTCACGCTTAAAAGATAAATAATTTTCAAAACCTCTCTTTACTGACGTTGTAAAGTAGCAATGATGTTCAAAAGAGATAGTAAAATCATTTATTCTCAAAAACGCTCCGTTTTCCGATTTTCATGAATAACAACTACACTACTATATTTTTGTACTTTTCATTTTTATATAAGTGACGGTTTGCTTTGACTTTCATTATCAATTCTTATCTGTTGATAACTTTCAGGGTCTACGAGTAGAAACACTTCTCACAGAGAAGAGACCATACGGATAAAAATCGTCATCCTTGATTTTTCACAAGCTCCCAAACTAAGCGTAAAATCGAAATCATTGTTTATCAGAAGTTAGATGCTAACACTGCCCACAAAAGTTACTTGTGTATTACCTCTTGTCCCCAGGTCCTTAGTTGTATCTAGAGATTTTAATTTATGAGAAATGAATTGCTTCATATTTTCTCGTTTCGATATTTGTTAGTCCGATAAGAGCACAAAATTTGAACGCTAAGTAGTTTCCAAACTTTCCCTCGAAAATCCCTGCATACAGAAATCGGGTCCACATGAAGGTCTCTGATTTAACACGATTTGTAGAGGCTCCCTTTTTATTTACGACCGAGACATACCATGTTTGATACCCGAAACGGAAGCTTTTTATTAGGGAAACCCCCGGAGTCGAAGCTTGGCATTTTTGCATAATCATAAGCACTTTAATAATACTTTGGTCCTTAGTCCTTTATTCTTTCACAGTCAACGGTTTATGAGCCGCCAAGATGTAAGAGTTTTATTATGACTTTGGATTTCTATCCGCTGCTTTTTTATAGCTTTGGATTCCTCTGCCTTTTTATTTTGGCTTTGGACTATTATTATTGATATTCATAACTATATGCCAAACCCCAAGTCCTACGGCCTTTACTAAGATCACAACATCGGCTGCGAACCGGCAAGATGCAATAGTCTATTTCACCGTAACACTGGCAGTACCCCTATGTGTACCAAACCCCCGTATGCAGAAATTTTGTTGGGAACGAGAAAAAACTAAGTATTGCCCAAACCGTATACCCTTAATTAATCCTAGACATCTATTTATATATTTGTGTGCAAGCTGGTGGGAACAAGGAGGCCACAAGTACCTCTCGTGGGTTTTTTAAATCCCAGTAATGCGATCCGTGTATAGCACGAAACTTCTAAATAAACTCTATCATTCCTCGGTCTCCGCAAATTTAAAATCCCAAATAATGAGATCCGCGGATGCTTAGCCATAATCTTTTGATTATTTTGGTTAAGGGAAACAAGCTAGGGCTCAACACGCCCGGTCAAGTCGGAACATTTATTTCTACTCTCGCCGGTAGGAAAGTCAAAACAATGTGTCAAAACTTATTATTCATATCATATATATTTTTTCATTTTTTCACTTTTTTTTTTTTTTTTTCTTTTTTTTTTTTTTTTTTTTTTTTTTTTTTAGATTATAAAGTGGTGACAAAAATTAAAATTTTTGGTGGAAAACGGAGTTGCGTAAGTTAACAGCTCAGACGATGGTACAGGTCAAATCGAATCGAAGATTCACCCCCCCAGACTTAAAGTGAAACATTGTCCTCAATGTTTTAAGGGTACTGGTAATCCTACGTAAAATCTAAGGCCGTTTATTAAGTATGCCAAAAGATAAACGTTAGTCGATAAGATTTTGGATATGGTGAATTTCCGAAAGAGCAGCGAAGGATGAGACTCGAGTGGAGAGAACGACAAACCACGAGCACGAGAGTCTTCAAACTTCGGGGAAATTCCTGAACATTCATAAACAACAACCACGAAAACACGAGTTTGGAAAGGGTCGCCCCCCTCACGTCACGTTACTAGAAAATAGAAAATATAGAAAATGAAAATGGATAAGCATGGGGTGCCTCCCACGAAGCGCTTGTTTTTGTTCACCGAGTCACATGAGCTTGACTCGATCCCCGAATTAATTCGTCCTTGGGGAGAGCAAATGAAACGGACAACCGGCATAAACGGAGATGCCAGGGTCAAAAACGGTATCCTCACTCCCGGTGGAGTGGAAAGAAGAAATGATGGTATAAGCAAAGAACGGATAAAACACCCAGATAATTAAAACAAAGTTGATTTCAGAATCACGGGTGGGTTGGGTGGGTAAAATATCAAGCACAAGATCATCATGATCATAAATCTCGTCCACCACTCCAAAAATAACTTCATTCGTATCGGTTTCAAAATCTACATCCGGTGGTTTCGCCGGTGGACGAGAAGATGGTAAATCGGAAAGAATACCTCTTTGAACGTCATTCTCAATATTCTCAATACCCGGTGGTATCAAGTCATCCGCAGCAAGAAATTGATCAACATCCTCAAAAAGAGGGTCACGTGACGGATTATCGGAAATAAGCACAAAATCAATTTCAAAATCAAAACGCTCATAATCCGGAAGAGAGAAAGCATGAATAGTGGGATTGCCACTACTCGTCTCTTCAAATCGAAAAATTTCAAGCTCGGGTAAGAAATCACTATCCATATCGGGGATAGGAGAAAAAGTCGGAGGATCATTCAACGCGTCGATTTTAGAAATGAGAAGATAAACTTTGGATAATTTGTCACGAAGAGCTTCATTTTGAATTTCCACATCAACATCTTCTTCATAATCATCGATATCTTCATAAGAATCTACATCACTCGTAGTATACTCGTTGTGAGAATCGGAATAACTTTCAACTTCATCAAAATCTTCGTTGTTAATCGGAGGGATAGAAATTGACGGTTCTTCGTTCAACAATTCTTCAATTAAACGGATGTCTTCCTCAGGATCAAAATTAGTATCATCAATCATCGTCGGATTAGAATTAGCAAGACAAGCTTCGATTTCGTCTAAAAAAACATCACTCCTCTCAACCGGTGTGAAAGAAGGATACGAAGAATCAGAAACAATTTCAGAATCACCATTAGAAATTTCCCCGGACTCACTTGGGATTGGGACGAGGTTCTCAACACTAGACTTATTGAATTCGTCCGATTCCGTTGCCGGAATAGTGTTTAGATGCTCGTCCCCCATTTTTAGAGAGTCATCGGGTACTACGGACGAAACAACGGACGTTTTGTTAGGATTAAGAACGATTGTAAAATCATCGTCGTCGTCGTCGTACATACAACACTCACAAAATTTAGATTTTCGTTCTTCGGCAAGAAGTTCTTCCATCGATTTCACTTGAGGCTCGGAAGTATGCGTATAACGATTAGCCACCAATTCTTTTAACTTCTCGATAATTGATTTAATTTCACATATATTATTAGCAAAATCGGAAGTTTGTGGGGGTTGGTTAAAACCATGAGAATCGGAACTTGAATTCGGCTCACAATAAAAATTTTCAAACGATCCCCCACAATTTTCAAAATTCGATGAATCACCATTAAAATACGGTACTTGCTCATAAAAGTTTTGAAAAGGATGATTGAAATTATTTTGAGGATAATTATCAAAACTCGTATCACAAGCGTAAGATGTTTCAGCACTCGGGGCGTAACATATACAATTCGCGTACCCACATTGGTTACAAAAACATTGCCCACACGGTAATCCTTCGTCGGACGGATTTCCACAATTAAAGCAAGTGAACGGAGACGGCGGTGGTGTTGGATCGTAATCGGAAATGTTTTGAAAATTTGTGTTTCGAACATACTCGGGAGTATTACAAAACAAACAAACTCCATCGTGAATATTGTTACCACATTGTTCGCACGTACACCAAACACAAGAACCTTCAAAGAACGGTTCACCACATTTAAAACACGTCGAATCCATAAGTGAGAAAGTGAAAGAATTATCGGTTTAGAGGATTAAAGAAGAAGAATCAAATTATAAGAGGATAAGAAGATTATTTTTGGTTTTTAGTTATCATAAAATCAAATAAAAGGAAAATCAAAATAGAAAAGGAAAATCTTTTTGTATTTTTATTTTTGAAAACAACAAACAACAAACTTTTATTTTCTTTTGTTTTTCTTTTTTCTACGTTACGTTAATCGTAAACCGTTTCCCTCAAATCTACTCGCGACGGAACGGGAGAGAAGAATGGATCTCTCTTCAGCTTGCAATTTAATGTCAAAGCTATCCGTATTTTCCGCTTATTCGGTTGTAGAATTAAAGTAATCCGATTAGCAACTAATTTCACGCGATCTTATATTGATAAGCTTATTTGGTTTACAACGCCCTTTCTTTCGATCGGAACGAGGCTGTAACTTTATTATTTTTTTGGTATTTTTGTGAAAACACTTTAGGAAAAGTGTTTTTGATTTTTCAATTTTTTTGGTTTTTATAGAAAATATATACAAGGAAGGTTTTCAAAACACAATTTTTCAAAAACGAAATTTCAAAAATTCACTTCAACCTTCCCCGGCAGCGGCGCCATTTTTGATAAGTTCTTTTTGTAAGTATAGTTTATTTTTCCGAAGAAATGCTTAGGAAAGTATTTCCCCGGGTCGTGTCCCAGCGAAGGTGTGAATGGAATTTCGAATTCCCGAATCGTGAAACGTGTCGTGAAAACGGTAAAAAGTGATTTGAATGATTTTATACTAATGAAATAGTAAATGAAGCACAAATAACTAATTAAGCACGTAATTCAACTAAACAAACTTAAAACGTAACGTAGAATCGAAAACGTAAATTAAAACGTAAAATAAACGCTAACGCGCAAAATAAAACGCGACTTTTAAGCTACGCGACTCCTACGGACTTGAAAATAATTTCTAAAAATTAAAAATGATAATAGAAAATTTTGAGAAAAAGAAAAATATTTTTTTGACTTTTTATGTATTTTTTATGAATTAAAAACTATTTTAGCTAATTAAAAATTAAAAGAAAATGAAAATAAAGTGAGAAAAATGAAAATTAAATTTGGAAAATTATAAAATAACTAAAAAGTAATTTTAAAACTAAAAACTAATTTTTTTGGCTTTTTATGTAATTTCTAGGAATTTAAATGTATTAAATCTAATTAAAAAATATTAAAAATTCAAAAGAAATTCAAATTAAATGAGAAAAATACAAAATAAATTTCTAAAATTCTAAAATAACTAAAAATAATTTTCTAATATTTTTTTGGATTTTTCTGGACTTTTTCTGATTTTTTTGGATTTTTTAGTAATTAAATAGTAATTAAAAATGATTAAAATGAAAAATTAAGTAAGAAAAATAGCAAATGAGCTTGGAAAAATCTGAAAATATTACAGAAAATCTAAAATATTAAAATGAGTTTGAGAAAAAATTTTGAAAAGAAAATAAGCAAGATAAGTGCTTAAAAGCTTAAAAACTGCTTAATTGGAGTGCTTATTAATAAGCACTCCTTGACCTGAGTTGACCAGACTTTTGAACAGTGATTTATGAACTCAATTAAGCTTATAGGAACAGTAGTAAGACCAAAGTGACTCAGAAACACTGGAATAGATCAAACAGTTGGTAATAAGCAATAATAAGAATAAGCAGAAAGCTAAAACAGATAAGCAATAGGCAGAAGTACATTGGAGACAACAACTACATGCACAAATAAACTGAAATGAACAATAAGATTCAGGTTCAAACACACAAACTCAATTGCAGCCCTACTTTATGAAAACAGATACTCGTTTAAAACTACACGACTTATAAGGCCAAACAAGCTGTCGTAATAAGCTGGAATAGTAAAACTAAGTGTGGCAAATCCTAACCTAACCTAATGAGAGCTGAGAAAACTATAAAGCTTGGAATTACAAACCAATTTGGATCCCTAAAATGACTTGAGATCAGCACTGTATGAACCAGAACAACTGCATGTTTTGACTTTTAAACTTATGAACCACCTATTTTATTATCTGATCAACCTAAACTAGACTAGAGAAGGCTACTTATGCATAACTAACAACACAAAAAAAAAAGTAGGAAAACTAAGAAACTACAAGATCCAAACACCCCTGGATCAGATGACTACACTAAGACTAACAGATTCAAGCTTGTCTAAACCAACCTAAGTACTATTCTATATTACTTAACTATAATTAAAGCTAGATGAACACTAAAAACAAACAAATAACAACCAGAATATCATAAAGCAGAGATGGCTAATTGATGGTAATGGAAACTGCTATGAGACTATGAATAAGACTGCAACATTTGATCTACTAAAATTATGGATTCCAGACATTAATATTCTTCCAGTTTACTCAAACTTAGTTACTAACTGAGATTCAAACAACCTAAAACACCAGCGACTAACCACTAAAACTCAGTATACCACAGATTCACACAAATCATTGTTAAGCCAAACATTCCTAAAGTGCTAACTGATGCTACCAATTTCTTATTCAAATCAATCCTATGTAAACAAAACCTCAACCTAGGTACTACTACTGATCCAAATATACCACAATGCTCAATGCACCACAGATCTCAGGTAGCAACTTACACAGAACTCATAATCCAAATCAAATCAAATCATCCAATGAAACAGTAATGTCACACCCCCAAAATACCTGAATGGCAGCGGATTTGAATACCTGAGGGTGTAACGGATCATAGCACACAAGCAAGAATATATTGAACGACCTAAAGTGTCGTTTAGAAAATACAGCGTTTGATCATTAAAACATTCAGAGTTTACAAAGCTTAGGTCCCAAAAGAGTTTGCTAACATAGTTAAAATAAGTTCAACCAGATCAAACGTTTCATAAGTGCAGAAAATATAGTGAGACGCGTCGACTCCGCGACTCCATGAAGGTCCAAATGTATGCAACATGAGCTACCTTAATAACCTGAGAAATACATTGCGAAAAACGGTCAACATAAAGTTGGTGAATAATCATAGGTTTGTAAGTAAATCGTAAGTACATAAGCCACAAGTAATAAGTAAACCGACACGAATGTCAAAAATGCTACATTGGCTCTTAAGCTCATGACCCCGAAGCTAGACTTTGTAATGCCCCACCAGAGTGTTTACCAGACACTCAATTCGTTAAGACATGAAATGCATTCGTTCCATTTGGAGCAACCCAAACACGAATGGAGGCGTCACCCTCGATAGATCTATCCACTCACTCTCGCTTAGTACTAGAAATTAACGGTCCATGATATAAAAGGGGACTTAACTTGGTAGTAAGGCAACTTAAGCAATGTATGGAATTTGATATACTTGGGCATGTACAAAAATAATTGTGCAATGTATTCTCCCCCGTGGGATTTGAAATCAAATAAGTAATTAAAACGGGGCTATGAGAACTCACCTCGAAGTAATGGTACAAAGATGGTGCAATGAGGTGAAAGTAGTCGGGACAATGAGGTGCGAGTACTAGCCGCAACCTAAATGAATAACCATGATCTAATTAAGATCAAGCCGTAATGAAATGAATGCACATGCACATGATACTCATACCACTCGTAATTAGAAAATACTAGTTATCGTCGTAGAAAAATAGGTTCCATACTTAGGAAAAATAATTCCATTTAGAGAAATATATAACTTGTCATATTAATTCATACCAAAAGTTAGCGTTAAAGTCCTTGTATTGAAAACCTTGAAATACGTCGTTAAGTCGTATAAGTATTCCCTTGAGTCATACGTATTCGTTTGTTAATAAAATCGTCCTTAGTAACGTTGCTAGAAAATATACCATTTTAGTACGCACGTTATTATTTTTATTTATGTCCATATATATATATATATAGTTTGACGATGTTAGAATGGGTATAACTTTGTCGTTTTAAGCTCGTTTTCCTTGTTCTTTATGTCCACGGATTCGTCTTTGTGTATACTAGTATATTTTAGATAACTCGGCTCTTTTAGGTTACGTTTAATGCCTCAAAATACCCATCGTATTCTGCCAAACAGCAAGCAGTTTTCGGAAAAGTAGTTTTCGTCGTTAAGTTTGCAAAAATCATAACTCCTTCGTTATAAACTCGTTTTATTCCATTCTTTCGCCTAAAGTTTCGTTTTTGAATGTATTTTCTAAATCTTTGGTCAAAAATTAGCCACCATCTACTGATTTTCCCACGAATTTAAAATAGGGACAGTAGGTATTTTAAAAGTTTCAAAAACCATTTCCAAGTCTCCAAACTAGTTCCATCATCCATCAAACCTCTTTCAAACACCACAAAACTAATCTAATCCTACCATACACCTTCTTAGGGTGTCATGGGTTCCTAATCACCAAAACCAAGTAGATCTAACAAGGATCTAACCAAAAATCACTTCTAAGGCTTGTATGATCAAAAGTTTGTAAAATAAGGTGGTATAAGCTATCAAATGCATAAGATCTTGCAAGAATCATGTATAATCATAGTAATAACTTTGTAAAAATTATGAAATGAGTTAGTAAACTTACTTGTAAGATTAGTGGAGTTAATGATGATTAAAACTTAATAATCCTTGAGTTTTTATTTCAAAACCCTAACAAGGATACTATAAACACTAGATAAACACTTGGATCTTTGAAAAATTTTGGTTCCTTCCTTGATCTTCCTTGTGGCCGTTTATGTGAGAAGAAAAGAGAGAAAAGAGAACTTTTTCTAGTTGTAAATGAGATAAGAAATGAGATGAAAATTTGGTAAAGTGGTATATGTATTATTAGAAATATATTATAAATAAAAGAGTTAGTAGTAGCATTAATTGAGAAAGTGTATGTAAGTAATTTTGTAAGAAATTTGAGAGGGGGGGGGGGGGGGGGGCGGCAAAGTCAAAAGGGGGGGGGATGAATGTAGTATTTAGTAATAAAATGTATTATTGGTAGTTTTGTGTAGTTTTAAATTATACCGGGTACCGGGTTAACTAAAAATAAATTTTAACGAAGTTAACCGGGCCATAATAAAGTTATAAAAATTATAAAAATAGGTTGGATAAAATTATTGGGTGTTTAGATAATTATAGTTTAATTTTCACGAAAACCGTCGAAGTTTTAGTAAACTTAAGTTAATAATTAAAATAATTATCCAAAATACCGGGTAAATAAATATTATAATTTTTATATTATAAAAATGAATATAAAAATATATTGGAATCATAATCGGAAGTGTTGGACGTGTTAGTCACCTTTATAGTTCGCGTATTAGTGTTTATTTAAAATAAACGTACGTAATTCGTTAATTATATTAAAAATATAATTTGAATATCCTACGAGTGGAATAGTATGCAAGTGCCCTAATAATGACATGTCGACTATTTCTAGTCCGTATGAAATGTCCCTGATAATAATGCATGAATTCGCTCCTGAACCAATATGGTTACGCGAATTTGAACACTCGTAAACTAAATTTACGATGACATGAGCAATGCACGTGAATAGTGGTTTTCTCTCGGAAATGAATAGTGTCAAGTGAATAGTAAAATTTCTGAATATGTCTCGGAATATCAAATTGACCTTGAAAACGATGAATAGTGATCGATGAATAGTAAATGATGAATAGTAACTTGTCGAGGTTTGGAAAATGACCGGAAATTACGAGTTGTGACAGTCTTCCCCACTAACAGGAACTTCGTCCCGAAGTTCATTTTTGGTTGGTCTCTGAAGTATATTTGGTAAAAAGACGTGGATACTTTAGTTGCATTTGGTCTTCCAGTTTCTAAGTAAATTCGGGTCCTCTTCAAGAATTCCAGTGAACTTTCGCGATAGGAATTCGACTTTGCTTCAATCGTTCGACCTAATAGTCCATGATTTCTATTGATCCTCTTACCAAGTTTACGTGGTTGGAATTCTTTCCAATTGGGATTATGAGTGACTAATCTGAAAGTCATTTCCTGGATTTGAATAAGTGAAACATAGTTGTGTAATCCGGCTGTTCTCTAACAAGGCTCAAGTCAAATGACCACTAGGTCTACCTTTGTCTGAAATATTACGTGGTCCAGTGTATATCAGGTTTAACTTTCCAAATTTTTCCGAATAATATCATGCCTTTCCTAGGCAGTACTTTCAACATGATCTGGCTACCAACTTGAAGTTTTAATGGCTTACAACTTGTAGAATTTGTAATTGATTCTTGACTTGTAGGAGGTTTATGGTTATATCATGAATGCCTATTGGAATAGTGAGTTTTGCTTTTTCCGAGTTTGGTTCGTCAATAGATGATCAGTGCTTCTTTAGGTTTATAGTGTAATATAGGTAATATACGTTGCTGAACTATGTCAGAACCCAAATCTTATATGTCAGCTGGTCGATTCTAAAATGAATCTTAAATGGTCCAATATACTTGAGTTTCAATCTCTCGCGTTACCAAAATTGTATCATGCCTCTCCAAGGCAAAGCTTTCAACTTAGTTCGTTCTCCCACTTGAATCTAGATGGTTTGTTGTTCAGGGATACTCAATCCGCATGATGTATGTCATGCACCAACCGAACTTCTACCAGTCCCTCGTTGCTTGTAACTGGTTCTTGACTTGTGAAATTTCCTTTGTTGTTCCATAGTTTAGTTCTAGACCAGTGAATTTAACTTTCCGATTTCGGTCTGTAAATGGGTAATTGGTACTTCGACCACAAAGTGCCTCAATTGATGTAGTCTCTATGCTCGCACGATAACTATGGTGGTAAAAGAATCCGATTTATGGTAAATGGTTAGTCCAACCATTTCTAGAGTCAATCACTCATACTCTGAGTATAACTTTCCTATGTTTGAATCGTTCTCTCGTTATGACCATCGATCTGAGGATGATAGGCGGTGTTTACATCTTAATGAGGTTCCGAAGGAAATCTTAGAATGATTGTTAGAAGTCTGAGGTGATTCGATCACCTTTATCAGGAACAATTGAAATAGGTACAATAAATCTTGTGACTAATTCCACAACATTACATCTTTCGAACACGGCGTTATACGAAGAAGATAGAATATGGGTAACAATGTTTGATTCTTTGTGTTTTGGTCTAATGGTTGCTAAGACATGTGTCTTTCTTTGCCAATTGTGCTTGGTTTCCATTACTGACGTTTGTAATCGATCTATGGTGTTCCTCCTAATTTCCTTCATCACATATTCCAATATTCCTTATTGTCAAGTCACAAAGCCCTAAATACATAAGCGATGTAGCATGGTGATCGGTTTTCAAAATTTATCTCGCGATTTTTGAGTTTTTGGTCGAAATCTTTTTCTGAATAAATGAATTTAGAAAAATGGAGCAAATGGTTTATTAAATAATATCTGTCTTGATGATCCAAAATTCAATAGTTATGAAATGTGACGCGATTTTCAAACATGTTGTGAATAGAACCGTTTACCAAAGTTTAATGTTTAAACATTTCTCATTGTATAATGGCTCAAGTAAATATTGGCTAAAAAGGATCGTATTTATTCAAAATAGGCAATTCAAAATTATTTTCTACGAGATAGGTGATTTGTATGGACAAAATTTTGAAATCAACTTCATTTAAAAGTAAAAATACTAACAAGGATAAAATAGTAGGATAGGAAATGTTCGCATAATTGCATAGGTGTCTAACATTCGGTTCCTGATGTTTGGATGATGTCTATTGGTGGTTATCTGGTAAAACTACAAGCCTAGGTATTCAACCAGCTTAAGTCTTGAGATGGTTTTATCGTTGAAATAGTCATCATGTTAACAATATGAGGGTTTCAATTGATACTTTGTCGATGAATTTCCGTATTGTCTTCACATGTAGCTGGGGAGATATTCTTGAGTCTGATGCCTTTCTCGATGTATAGGTGAGGTTATCTAGAATCTCTTGAGAACACAATGCCTTAAGGGAATCTATATCGATACCCTTAACTCAAATCAATTTTTCCTTGGTGAAACTTATTATAGGGAAGTTTGCGTTTAGATGAGGTCATGTTTAATCAAATCGCTCTACAGTATCGGTTAGGAGGCTTGGTTTATCCCCATGGTGTTGCTTAGCGTACCTTCACAATGTGTTCGATCCTGTAGCTCAGTTTAACTAGTACATTTGAATAAATAAATTGGACAACTAGGTCAGAGATGGTGGTTCGGATGGTCTCGTGGCATTTTAGAACTGTTGTTGAGCTATAAATTGTCTTGGTGTATACTTCTAGTCTAGGTTAGTAGTTCTGTAATCCTTTCATTGTTTTTCTGGTATCGAGGAATCCTACTCGTAATTGATATGGAAAGTCTCTCCTAGAGAAGTCAATGGAACAACCCAACTTAATGGCTAAGTAGGTGACAGGTGGGGTAAGTATCCAAGGGAAAGTTTGTCAAATAGAGACATTTATAGAAGAGTTTATTTGTTTAAAACGCTTTTGGATGAAGATTGTTATTAGCAATACTTTAAAAAGTAACTATTTCCTTCATGGCATAATCCTTCCTGAATTATACATAGGTGATCAGGCTATGTATAGTTGAGGACTAATGATGCTATGCTTGATTTAGTCAGAATAATATTACTTTTCTCAAAAGTTTTAGATGGTGTTCAACGCATTCTTATTAAAAATGGTATCATGATATTTCCTTTTAAAGCAATATAAAAATTGATTCGCGTAGTAATAGTAAATATTTGGCGTAATATCGGAAAAATCAGTTTATAGTATGGTAACAATACGGTTTATTTTAGAAATTCGGTAAAACAATTTCCCCATAAGGTAGTAAATTAGTTTGAAATAAAACTCGTTGAATGGTTTATTGGATACATGGGTAATTACTATGGAATGGTAATAATCTACTAATCCATCAAATACGAAATCGGCCTATTCCCTAAATAAGACAATGGTATAATGTTACGTAACGATTGAAAATTGCATAATTGCAATAGGAGATGGAATAAACGAAGGTTACGACTATCACATAGATAACAAAAGATAGTCAAGTGCTTAATACAACTAGGTTACATCAACGTACTTATAGAAAGTACCAAAAGAAAGTACAACCCTAGAGGGCTCAAACTAACGTTTATATAATTAAAACATAAACTTCTTCTTCCAATTCTGGTTTCCCAACTCCGGGCATTCACTCCTGAAGTGTCCCACTACTCCACACTCGCGGCAGGTTACCGAGAGTTTCTGATGCTTTGCGAGGGTGGGAGCCTTGCAATCCTTGGTTTCGTGTCCGACCTTTTGGCAGTTCTTACATTGAGAGGGGCAAGATCCTTTGTGATGAAACTGACACTTGTTACACTCGGGTAATTTACCAACATACCTTTTCTTTTGGCTTGACCCAGCAGCACAGGCCTCCACCACTTGTTGTATCTTAAACGGTTGTTGAGAAGCATTAGCATCCAGATTACCGACCCACTTTCTCTTGTTGCTACCATTGCCTCCTAAAATCTTGGTGTGAGCTATGCGTTCCTTTGCTTCGATTGCCATTCTGATAGCTTTAGGCATGGTATCGGGTTCCAATGAGTTGACCAACATACGAATTTCAGGAGAAAGTCCTCCTATGTACCTTTCAAGTTTCTTGCTTTCCGGCTCATCCATTGCAGAGCCTAGTCGGGCTAAATCATAAAAATAAGCAGTATACTTGACAACATCATCTCCTACCATGGTAAGGTTTAGTGTTTCCTGTTCAATTGCTTGTAATTCGCTTTTCACACAGAACTTCAAACTCATCATCCTTTTTAGTTTCTCCCAAGAGTGTGAGTAAGCAGCATCAACTCCTACTACCTGGACATACTTAGTCCACCATTTCTGGGCATGCTCTTGAAAAGTGCAAGTGGCGAACTTAACTTTGTCTTCCTTACGGCAGTCGCCACATTGAAAGATTGTTTCTAATTCTTCGAACCATTTGAGAAATTCCTTTGTGTCTATATTTCCGCTAAAGGAGGAGGGATTACAACCCATAAATTCCACATGAGTAAGTTCCTTGGTGAAGGTAGTGGCCATGTTCTTGGCAATGACTTGTCCAACAGCAGCTTGCGTCATGATTGGAGTGGTTTGCTTAAATCTATTTCCATCAAATCATAAGAGTCCATGAGAATCTATAGGTAATAAAAGTCATCATATTCATAACACATGAATATAATACATGAAAGTTTCGGTCTATATGAATCCATATCATAGATAGCACAACCATTCCTCCATAGTAGGGTCAATACTTGGTGATTCCGTTTGTTCATCAATCAAAATACTACAAGTTTCTTCGAACTATGCCACACCTCTCGTGGCTAGGATAATAGCAAAAGCTAGTAAAGGTATAAGTCTAGTCTAAAGACTTCCTGTAGTCCTTCCCGGTGAAATCAGGTTTATGGCATCATTAGGTCGAGATAGTCCTGAAGTGGTATCTGTAGTTGTGCATCGATCAAGTCCTAGATAGTGTAGATTCTAAGCCATGCTTGAGGAACCTATAGATGTTCCTGTTGAGTCCGTAATCTTGGTATTATCCACAAGGCGTTATCTAATTCATGACAAGTGAAAATGGAAAAGGAAACTGACAATGGTGGTATTCTAAAGGATGAGGATAACATTGATGACAATGCGATCCTAGTGATGAGTTAGGAGATAATGGTGATAATAGTGAATGGGATACTACCCTCTTTCGCGCTAACTCGCGACATCTAAGAGGTAAAGCTGAAGTACGCACTATGGGACGACCAATAGTGTAATAAGTAACCAATGGTGGTGGTAGTACCTAAGTAGTAAGCGTCCTATTAGTGAAGGAAAGAAAACATGTTATCTTTCTTGTAATAAGTCATCCTAATAAGTCCATTAGAATTAAATCTGAATACACTACCAAACGGCATTCTATGTATAGGTTGAATGATAGGAAAACCTTATTCCTATAACAAATCGATAGTGCTAACGGTGGTATACGTGTAACTGGTGGTATAATGGTAGTGGAAGATGACAAGGCATCTTCAATGTCGGAATCCGACGAAAGGATAACAGCGTGGGTATCTGAAGACATGTCACTTGTGAACCAGGTCAATATAATCATATATATATATATATATATATATATAAGTATGGTTATGAATAACTTGCACAACGTGTGCGTAAAACAACATGTATAGTGAATATGCACCTATGATGAAATGATGAGATGCTATGATGATGTGGTTATAGTCTAGGGTCCAAGATACATCCTAGTTCGCTATAACCTTAGCTCTGGTACCAATCTGTCACACCCCCAAAATACCTGAATGGCAGCGGATTTGAATACCTGAGGGTGTAACGGATCATAGCACACAAGCAAGAATATATTGAACGACCTAAAGTGTCGTTTAGAAAATACAGCGTTTGATCATTAAAACATTCAGAGTTTACAAAGCTTAGGTCCCAAAAGAGTTTGCTAACATAGTTAAAATAAGTTCAACCAGATCAAACGTTTCATAAGTGCAGAAAATATAGTGAGACGCGTCGACTCCGCGACTCCATGAAGGTCCAAATGTATGCAACATGAGCTACCTTAATAACCTGAGAAATACATTGCGAAAAACGGTCAACATAAAGTTGGTGAATAATCATAGGTTTGTAAGTAAATCGTAAGTACATAAGCCACAAGTAATAAGTAAACCGACACGAATGTCAAAAATGCTACATTGGCTCTTAAGCTCATGACCCCGAAGCTAGACTTTGTAATGCCCCACCAGAGTGTTTACCAGACACTCAATTCGTTAAGACATGAAATGCATTCGTTCCATTTGGAGCAACCCAAACACGAATGGAGGCATCACCCTTGATAGATCTATCCACTCACTCTCGCTTAGTACTAGAAATTAACGGTCCATGATATAAAAGGGGACTTAACTTGGTAGTAAGGCAACTTAAGCAATGTATGGAATTTGATATACTTGGGCATGTACAAAAATAATTGTGCAATGTATTCTCCCCCGTGGGATTTGAAATCAAATAAGTAATTAAAACGGGGCTATGAGAACTCACCTCGAAGTAATGGTACAAAGATGGTGCAATGAGGTGAAAGTAGTCGGGACAATGAGGTGCGAGTACTAGCCGCAACCTAAATGAATAACCATGATCTAATTAAGATCAAGCCGTAATGAAATGAATGCACATGCACATGATACTCATACCACTCGTAATTAGAAAATACTAGTTATCGTCGTAGAAAAATAGGTTCCATACTTAGGAAAAATAATTCCATTTAGAGAAATATATAACTTGTCATATTAATTCATACCAAAAGTTAGCGTTAAAGTCCTTGTATTGAAAACCTTGAAATACGTCGTTAAGTCGTATAAGTATTCCCTTGAGTCATACGTATTCGTTTGTTAATAAAATCGTCCTTAGTAACGTTGCTAGAAAATATACCATTTTAGTACGCACGTTATTATTTTTATTTATGTCCATATATATATATATATAGTTTGACGATGTTAGAATGGGTATAACTTTGTCGTTTTAAGCTCGTTTTCCTTGTTCTTTATGTCCACGGATTCGTCTTTGTGTATACTAGTATATTTTAGATAACTCGGCTCTTTTAGGTTACGTTTAATGCCTCAAAATACCCATCGTATTCTGCCAAACAGCAAGCAGTTTTCGGAAAAGTAGTTTTCGTCGTTAAGTTTGCAAAAATCATAACTCCTTCGTTATAAACTCGTTTTATTCCATTCTTTCGCCTAAAGTTTCGTTTTTGAATGTATTTTCTAAATCTTTGGTCAAAAATTAGCCACCATCTACTGATTTTCCCACGAATTTAAAATAGGGACAGTAGGTATTTTAAAAGTTTCAAAAACCATTTCCAAGTCTCCAAACTAGTTCCATCATCCATCAAACCTCTTTCAAACACCACAAAACTAATCTAATCCTACCATACACCTTCTTAGGGTGTCATGGGTTCCTAATCACCAAAACCAAGTAGATCTAACAAGGATCTAACCAAAAATCACTTCTAAGGCTTGTATGATCAAAAGTTTGTAAAATAAGGTGGTATAAGCTATCAAATGCATAAGATCTTGCAAGAATCATGTATAATCATAGTAATAACTTTGTAAAAATTATGAAATGAGTTAGTAAACTTACTTGTAAGATTAGTGGAGTTAATGATGATTAAAACTTAATAATCCTTGAGTTTTTATTTCAAAACCCTAACAAGGATACTATAAACACTAGATAAACACTTGGATCTTTGAAAAATTTTGGTTCCTTCCTTGATCTTCCTTGTGGCCGTTTATGTGAGAAGAAAAGAGAGAAAAGAGAACTTTTTCTAGTTGTAAATGAGATAAGAAATGAGATGAAAATTTGGTAAAGTGGTATATGTATTATTAGAAATATATTATAAATAAAAGAGTTAGTAGTAGCATTAATTGAGAAAGTGTATGTAAGTAATTTTGTAAGAAATTTGAGAGGGGGGGGGGGCGGCAAAGTCAAAAGGGGGGGGGGATGAATGTAGTATTTAGTAATAAAATGTATTATTGGTAGTTTTGTGTAGTTTTAAATTATACCGGGTACCGGGTTAACTAAAAATAAATTTTAACGAAGTTAACCGGGCCATAATAAAGTTATAAAAATTATAAAAATAGGTTGGATAAAATTATTGGGTGTTTAGATAATTATAGTTTAATTTTCACGAAAACCGTCGAAGTTTTAGTAAACTTAAGTTAATAATTAAAATAATTATCCAAAATACCGGGTAAATAAATATTATAATTTTTATATTATAAAAATGAATATAAAAATATATTGGAATCATAATCGGAAGTGTTGGACGTGTTAGTCACCTTTATAGTTCGCGTATTAGTGTTTATTTAAAATAAACGTACGTAATTCGTTAATTATATTAAAAATATAATTTGAATATCCTACGAGTGGAATAGTATGCAAGTGCCCTAATAATGACATGTCGACTATTTCTAGTCCGTATGAAATGTCCCTGATAATAATGCATGAATTCGCTCCTGAACCAATATGGTTACGCGAATTTGAACACTCGTAAACTAAATTTACGATGACATGAGCAATGCACGTGAATAGTGGTTTTCTCTCGGAAATGAATAGTGTCAAGTGAATAGTAAAATTTCTGAATATGTCTCGGAATATCAAATTGACCTTGAAAACGATGAATAGTGATCGATGAATAGTAAATGATGAATAGTAACTTGTCGAGGTTTGGAAAATGACCGGAAATTACGAGTTGTGACAAGTAAGTTGATAGATAATATGAATCTAAGCTAAACAAACTCAAGCAGATTAGAATAGATTTTATGAAACTGATTAAAGCAAATAACAACACTAAGCAACCAAAATAGATCAATACTACTATTATTAGTTATGCAGAATTAAAAAAAATAACCGAGACTTACAAACCAAATACCCCCTCAGCATGAAAAGAGGGGGTTTCACTAAGCTTGCCTGTCTCTTAGACAGGCCAAATGGACACCTCTTGGACTGTCTTTTCTCCCAGGAATAAGCTGTAGCTTATTGAACAATAAGCTGATGCTGAATTTGACTGAACCAATTTTTAAACGAATACTCAATCACCACATATACTTATATACTAATAGTTAAACTGAAATGAATGAATCAAAGCTGGAAACAGAATTAAAAATAAATGAGAATTAGAAATTAAATTGCAAGGAAATTTGATGAAAAGTTAATTTTATTAAAGACTGAAAGGAGATTACAACTTTTGAAAAGTGAAATACAATAAAACTGAAATTGCTTCTTAAACTATCTCTAATCCTACTCCTAAGCTAATCCTACATCTAACAGCCCCTAAGTGAGGAGGGGGGAGAGTATATATAGCCTGAGGGAGAGATGCCAGGTCACTGATCCATGTGCTTGTGTGTTTCTTTGAGGTCTCTGATAGCCGTTGATCATCCTTGCTCATCCATCTCTTAATTTACACCCTTGGATTGAATTATTGATAAGACCGATCCTGCGTGAGGCTGGTGATTGGCCCACGTGTCCTTCTCTGACCCCCTGACATACCTCTGACTTATTCTGACCTTCTAGAACATAATCATTGGGTAATTATAGATGAGGTGGGGGTAATTATGAGGGGAGGGTAAACTAGGGTTCATCGAACAGTAGTTTTCTGGGTGAGTTTATGAATTGGGGGTAACTTTTGGGGCGGGGTGTGTTTGTATGTTTTTATTTAATTTCGTTGACCGGGTGTATAGGTTTGACCGGGTAATGGGGTAAAAGTGGGCTGGGTAAAAATTATTAGTGGTGTACTGGTGTGTGGGCTTTGAATATTTTGGGCTTATGGGATCTTTTGGGGTTTGGCAAATTTGTGGATCCGGTTGTATTTTATTATTTAGGAGTAGTATTATTAAGGGCTAAAGTTGTACAATCCGAAATTTAAAGGGCCAAATCTGAAAATTATTCAAAGTTTCTTCCAAGGGCTTATGTTGTAATTCCCTGATTCATGAAGGACAAATAAATAATTTCTTCCAGGGACCATTCTTGTCAATATCCGAAAATGCAGGGACTGAAATCGCCAATTCTTCAAACTTTGACCAGGGATCAAATATGTAACTTTGACGAATCTCTGAGGTTGACTTTGACTTTTTGACTTCCCCGGCTCCGGCTTTTGACCTTTTTCCAATCTCGTGCTCGTTTTTGTCGGTTTTGGTGTGTTTTCGTTCAACTTTCTCATATCCGTACCTGCACATACACAAATAAAAAAAACATACGTTCTCTTGGCATTTTTGGTTAGTATTTGGTGTTTTTGGTCTGAATTAAGGTCTAAAAAGGATGAGTGAATAAGCACTCATCAGTCATTAACACAAAACACACGTCACTTGTATAAATATTACGGAGTACTACGTAATACTCCATAGATTCCCTTTATTAAAAATTTAAAATAACCATAAATTTTTCTGATACAATAACACTTACGTGTCTAATAAACATGTGTTTCTGATACACATATACGATTTGTTATTTAATTATCGACGACCTCATTTGTTTTGACATTTCCCACAAATATATTGCTCTCAATAAAATGTTTTTGGTTAGTACGGTTTTTTTTATGCACTACTTGGACAAAAGATTGTCTACTTTATTATAAAAATGCTTTCAATATCCATAACTAATGGCCCAATTGAAATTTCATATATATATACAAATATATCTGTATCTAAATAGTATTTACGTAATAAAAAAATATTACTCTAATATTGTTAGTTTTTAATATTTGGAAGACTGCAAAATCGATATTTATGTATAATACTATTGTTGAAAACTTAATAAGGCTCGTTTGTAATTGATTATTAATAATAGTTTCGTTATTGCAAATGTTCTAAAAATAACAATAAATGTGAAATGGTGCGGCTTTGGTCGAGAATTGCACACAAATAGGACATCCCGATAAGATACCCGATTAATACGGGGCGGGTTTGGGGGACCATCACGCCCCAATTAGATCCTCAGATGGGGATCGGAAGGCGTTTTGGGATGCGGATGGCCGCCCAGCCCTGTTGCCATCCCTAATTTTTGTAGAAAATGTTACTGTAAAGAAAAAACTATGTTTCTTTTTAGTACTTAAAATAACCACTAAAATCAAAGACAAATACTTTACAATATTGGAAGTAATCTCTAAAATCAAAGACAAATAAATTACAATTCTTCCAAATTAACCAATAATGTTCAAATCGCATATCAGTTTGTGATACGCCCCAAGCTTTATGTCATGTTACATTTATTTAGGATATGTGTTTGTGTCGTATTAGGAAACGGTCATTGTTTAGATATATCTTTATGTTTGGCTTGTTTTACAAGCTAGGGTTATTCGGTTATATATACCGAATCATTATTATGAATAATTCAATCAAGTTTAAAGTCAATAATATTCTAGTTCTCCAATCTTCTTCTTAAGGAGCTCGCGCCTGCTTGAAGTGGTGCCCTATCCCGATACAACCCCTAACCGGGTCGTATCAATTGGTGCTTTCATTGAGAGCTCTCGTTGAGAGGGTTTTTGATTAGGTTTCCAATCTTTTAAAAAAAAAAAAAAAAAAAAAAAAAAAAAAAAAAAAAAAAAAAAATTGAAGTATACAAAAAAGTATTACTAGTAACAGATGTATTTAATTAACAATTTGTAAGCAAAATAAAAAAAAACATTATTTCAGTATATTTATGCATGCGTAAATGTTAAATATACACACGCATAATGTCATAAATTACACGTATGGAAAACCTCAAATGTGATAGTAAGTATTAATAAGAGTACCAACACCCCGGTAATGACGACTGTCATCTGCTCATGCAAAAACCAACAATAGCTTTTTACTATTCTAAAATGCTTTTGTAGAGGGGTTTTTAGCATTGCATTCAAAGCTTTTTGAAAAGCTTTTTACAAAAGCTTGGTAAAACTCAAAGTCATTCTTCAAAGTCTTTGTTATTAATTGTGGTATGCATTTATTGCATTAAATGCATCAAGTCTTTAAAGACTTGATGCATTGTAGATGCTAGGTCATTACTACTGCGACCATATCAAATCAAATAGTAGCCGGCTGGAAAATGTGTAGACTGAAACAAACAGTGTCATTATTATATTCCTGCAACAGTCATTAACACAAAACACACGTCACTTGTATAAATATTACGGAGTACTACGTAATACTCCGTAGATTCCCTTTATTAAAAATTTAAAATAACCATAACAATTTCTGATACAATAACACTTACGTGTCTAATAAACATGTGTTTCAGATACACATATACGATTTGTTATTTAATTATCGACGACCTCATTTGTTTTGACATTTCCCACAAATATATTGCTCTCAATAAAATGTTTTTGGTTAGTACGGTTTTTTTATGCACTACTTGGACAAAAGATTGTCTACTTTATTATAAAAATGCTTTCAATATCCATAACTAATGGCCCAATTGAAATTTCATATATATATACAAATATATCTGTATCTATATAGTATTTACGTAATAAAAAAATATTACTCTAATAATGTTAGTTTTTAATATTTGGAAGACTGCAAAATCGATATTTATGTATAATACTATTGTTGAAAACTTAATAAGGCTCGTTTGTAATTGATTATTAATAATAGTTTCATTATTGCAAATGTTCTAAAAATAACAATAAATGTGAAATGGTGCGGCTTTGGTCGAGAATTGCACACAAATAGGACATCCCGATAAGATACCCGATTAATACGGGGCGGGTTTGGGGGACCATCACGCCCCAATTAGATCCTCAGTTGGGGATCGGAAGGCGTTTTGGGATGCGGATGGCCGCCCAGCCCTGTTGCCATCCCTAATTTTTGTAGAAAATGTTACTGTAAAGAAAAAACTATGTTTCTTTTTAGTACTTAAAATAACCACTAAAATCAAAGACAAATACTTTACAATATTGGAAGTAATCTCTAAAATCAAAGACAAATAAATTACAATTCTTCCAAATTAACCAATAATGTTCAAATCGCATATCAGTTTGTGATACGCCCCGAGCTTTATGTCATGTTACATTTATTTAGGATATGTGTTTGTGTCGTATTAGGAAACGGTCATTGTTTAGATATATCTTTATGTTTGGCTTGTTTTACAAGCTAGGGTTATTCGGTTATATATACCGAATCATTATTATGAATAATTCAATCAAGTTTAAAGTCAATAATATTCTAGTTCTCCAATCTTCTTCTTAAGGAGCTCGCGCCTGCTTGAAGTGGTGCCCTATCCCGATACAACCCCTAACCGGGTCGTATCAATTGGTGCTTTCATTGAGAGCTCTCGTTGAGAGGGTTTTTGATTAGGTTTCCAATCTTTAAAAAAAAAAAAAAAAAAAAAAAAAAAAAAAAAAGAAAAAAAAAAATTGAAGTATACAAAAAAGTATTACTAGTAACAGATGTATTTAATTAACAATTTGTAAGCAAAATAAAAAAAAAACATTATTTCAGTATATTTATGCATGCGTAAATGTTAAATATACACACGCATAATGTCATAAATTACACGTATGGAAAACCTCAAATGTGATAGTAAGTATTAATAAGAGTACCAACACCCCGGTAATGACGACTGTCATCTGCTCATGCAAAAACCAACAATAGCTTTTTACTATTCTAAAATGCTTTTGTAGAGGGGTTTTTAGCATTGCATTCAAAGCTTTTTGAAAAGCTTTTTACAAAAGCTTGGTAAAACTCAAAGTCATTCTTCAAAGTCTTTGTTATTAATTGTGGTATGCATTTATTGCATTAAATGCATCAAGTCTTTAAAGACTTGATGCATTGTAGATGCTAGGTCATTACTACTGCGACCATATCAAATCAAATAGTAGCCGGCTGGAAAATGTGTAGACTGAAACAAACAGTGTCATTATTATATTCCTGCAACAGTCATTAACACAAAACACACGTCACTTGTATAAATATTACGGAGTACTACGTAATACTCCGTAGATTCCCTTTATTAAAAATTTAAAATAACCATAACAATTTCTGATACAATAACACTTACGTGTCTAATAAACATGTGTTTCAGATACACATATACGATTTGTTATTTAATTATCGACGACCTCATTTGTTTTGACATTTCCCACAAATATATTGCTCTCAATAAAATGTTTTTGGTTAGTACGGTTTTTTTATGCACTACTTGGACAAAAGATTGTCTACTTTATTATAAAAATGCTTTCAATATCCATAACTAATGGCCCAATTGAAATTTCATATATATATACAAATATATCTGTATCTATATAGTATTTACGTAATAAAAAAATATTACTCTAATAATGTTAGTTTTTAATATTTGGAAGACTGCAAAATCGATATTTATGTATAATACTATTGTTGAAAACTTAATAAGGCTCGTTTGTAATTGATTATTAATAATAGTTTCATTATTGCAAATGTTCTAAAAATAACAATAAATGTGAAATGGTGCGGCTTTGGTCGAGAATTGCACACAAATAGGACATCCCGATAAGATACCCGATTAATACGGGGCGGGTTTGGGGGACCATCACGCCCCAATTAGATCCTCAGATGGGGATCGGAAGGCGTTTTGGGATGCGGATGGCCGCCCAGCCCTGTTGCCATCCCTAATTTTTGTAGAAAATGTTACTGTAAAGAAAAAACTATGTTTCTTTTTAGTACTTAAAATAACCACTAAAATCAAAGACAAATACTTTACAATATTGGAAGTAATCTCTAAAATCAAAGACAAATAAATTACAATTCTTCCAAATTAACCAATAATGTTCAAATCGCATATCAGTTTGTGATACGCCCCGAGCTTTATGTCATGTTACATTTATTTAGGATATGTGTTTGTGTCGTATTAGGAAACGGTCATTGTTTAGATATATCTTTATGTTTGGCTTGTTTTACAAGCTAGGGTTATTCGGTTATATATACCGAATCATTATTATGAATAATTCAATCAAGTTTAAAGTCAATAATATTCTAGTTCTCCAATCTTCTTCTTAAGGAGCTCGCGCCTGCTTGAAGTGGTGCCCTATCCCGATACAACCCCTAACCGGGTCGTATCAATTGGTGCTTTCATTGAGAGCTCTCGTTGAGAGGGTTTTTGATTAGGTTTCCAATCTTTTTTTAAAAAAAAAAAAAAAAAAAAAAAAAAAAAAAAAAAAGAAAAAAAAAAAATTGAAGTATACAAAAAAGTATTACTAGTAACAGATGTATTTAATTAACAATTTGTAAGCAAAATAAAAAAAAAACATTATTTCAGTATATTTATGCATGCGTAAATGTTAAATATACACACGCATAATGTCATAAATTACACGTATGGAAAACCTCAAATGTGATAGTAAGTATTAATAAGAGTACCAACACCCCGGTAATGACGACTGTCATCTGCTCATGCAAAAACCAACAATAGCTTTTTACTATTCTAAAATGCTTTTGTAGAGGGGTTTTTAGCATTGCATTCAAAGCTTTTTGAAAAGCTTTTTACAAAAGCTTGGTAAAACTCAAAGTCATTCTTCAAAGTCTTTGTTATTAATTGTGGTATGCATTTATTGCATTAAATGCATCAAGTCTTTAAAGACTTGATGCATTGTAGATGCTAGGTCATTACTACTGCGACCATATCAAATCAAATAGTAGCCGGCTGGAAAATGTGTAGACTGAAACAAACAGTGTCATTATTATATTCCTGCAACAGTCATTAACACAAAACACACGTCACTTGTATAAATATTACGGAGTACTACGTAATACTCCGTAGATTCCCTTTATTAAAAATTTAAAATAACCATAACAATTTCTGATACAATAACACTTACGTGTCTAATAAACATGTGTTTCAGATACACATATACGATTTGTTATTTAATTATCGACGACCTCATTTGTTTTGACATTTCCCACAAATATATTGCTCTCAATAAAATGTTTTTGGTTAGTACGGTTTTTTTATGCACTACTTGGACAAAAGATTGTCTACTTTATTATAAAAATGCTTTCAATATCCATAACTAATGGCCCAATTGAAATTTCATATATATATACAAATATATCTGTATCTATATAGTATTTACGTAATAAAAAAATATTACTCTAATAATGTTAGTTTTTAATATTTGGAAGACTGCAAAATCGATATTTATGTATAATACTATTGTTGAAAACTTAATAAGGCTCGTTTGTAATTGATTATTAATAATAGTTTCATTATTGCAAATGTTCTAAAAATAACAATAAATGTGAAATGGTGCGGCTTTGGTCGAGAATTGCACACAAATAGGACATCCCGATAAGATACCCGATTAATACGGGGCGGGTTTGGGGGACCATCACGCCCCAATTAGATCCTCAGATGGGGATCGGAAGGCGTTTTGGGATGCGGATGGCCGCCCAGCCCTGTTGCCATCCCTAATTTTTGTAGAAAATGTTACTGTAAAGAAAAAACTATGTTTCTTTTTAGTACTTAAAATAACCACTAAAATCAAAGACAAATACTTTACAATATTGGAAGTAATCTCTAAAATCAAAGACAAATAAATTACAATTCTTCCAAATTAACCAATAATGTTCAAATCGCATATCAGTTTGTGATACGCCCCGAGCTTTATGTCATGTTACATTTATTTAGGATATGTGTTTGTGTCGTATTAGGAAACGGTCATTGTTTAGATATATCTTTATGTTTGGCTTGTTTTACAAGCTAGGGTTATTCGGTTATATATACCGAATCATTATTATGAATAATTCAATCAAGTTTAAAGTCAATAATATTCTAGTTCTCCAATCTTCTTCTTAAGGAGCTCGCGCCTGCTTGAAGTGGTGCCCTATCCCGATACAACCCCTAACCGGGTCGTATCAATTGGTGCTTTCATTGAGAGCTCTCGTTGAGAGGGTTTTTGATTAGGTTTCCAATCTTAAAAAAAAAAAAAAAAAAAAAAAAAAGAAAAAAAAAAAAAAGAAAAATTGTAAAGTATACAAAAAAAGTATTACTAGTAACAGATGTATTTAATTAACAATTTGTAAGCAAAATAAAAAAAACATTATTTCAGTATATTTATGCATGCGTAAATGTTAAATATACACACGCATAATGTCATAAATTACACGTATGGAAAACCTCAAATGTGATAGTAAGTATTAATAAGCAACACCCCGGTAATGACGACTGTCATCTGCTCATGCAAAAACCAACAATAGCTTTTTACTATTCTAAAATGCTTTTGTAGAGGGGTTTTTAGCATTGCATTCAAAGCTTTTTGAAAAGCTTTTTACAAAAGCTTGGTAAAGCTCAAAGTCATTCTTCAAAGTCTTTGTTATTAATTGTGGTACGCATTTATTGCATTAAATGCATCAAGTCTTTAAAGACTTGATGCATTGTAGATGCTAGGTCATTACTACTGTGACCATATCAAATCAAATAGTAGCCGGCTGGAAAATGTGTAGACTGAAACAAACAGTGTCATTATTATATTCCTGCAACAGTCATTAACACAAAACACACGTCACTTGTATAAATATTACGGAGTACTACGTAATACTCCGTAGATTCCCTTTATAAAAAATTTAAAATAACCATAACAATTTCTGATACAATAACACTTACGTGTCTAATAAACATGTGTTTCTGATACACATATACGATTTGTTATTTAATTATCGACGACCTCATTTGTTTTGACATTTCCCACAAATATATTGCTCTCAATAAAATGTTTTTGGTTAGTACGGTTTTTTTATGCACTACTTGGACAAAAGATTGTCTACTTTATTATAAAAATGCTTTCAATATCCATAACTAATGGCCCAATTGAAATTTCATATATATATACAAATATATCTGTATCTATATAGTATTTACGTAATAAAAAAATATTACTCTAATATTGTTAGTTTTTAATATTTGGAAGACTGCAAAATCGATATTTATGTATAATACTATTGTTGAAAACTTAATAAGGCTCGTTTGTAATTGATTATTAATAATAGTTTCGTTATTGCAAATGTTCTAAAAATAACTATAAATGTGAAATGGTGCGGCTTTGGTCGAGAATTGCACACAAATAGGACATCCCGATAAGATACCCGATTAATACGGGGCGGGTTTGGGGGACCATCACGCCCCAATTAGATCCTCAGATGGGGATCGGAAGGCGTTTTGGGATGGGGATGGCCGCCCAGCCCTGTTGCCATCCCTAATTTTTGTAGAAAATGTTACTGTAAAGAAAAAACTATGTTTCTTTTTAGTACTTAAAATAACCACTAAAATCAAAGACAAATACTTTACAATATTGGAAGTAATCTCTAAAATCAAAGACAAATAAATTACAATTCTTCCAAATTAACCAATAATGTTCAAATCGCCTATCAGTTTGTGATACGCCTCGAGCTTTATGTCATGTTACATTTATTTAGGATATGTGTTTGTGTCGTATTAGGAAACGGTCATTGTTTAGATATATCTTTATGTTTGGCTTGTTTTACAAGCTAGGGTTATTCGGTTATATATACCGAATCATTATTATGAATAATTCAATCAAGTTTAAAGTCAATAATATTCTAGTTCTCCAATCTTCTTCTTAAGGAGCTCGCGCCTGCTTGAAGTGGTGCCCTATCCCGATACAACCCCTAACCGGGTCGTATCAATTGGTGCTTTCATTGAGAGCTCTCGTTGAGAGGGTTTTTGATTAGGTTTCCAATCTTTAAAAAAAAAAAAAAAAAAAAAAAAAAAAAAAAAAAAAAAAAAAAAGAAAAAGAAAAATTTGTAAAGTATACAAAAAAAGTATTACTAGTAACAGATGTATTTAATTAACAATTTGTAAGCAAAATAAAAAAAACATTATTTCAGTATATTTATGCATGCGTAAATGTTAAATATACACACGCATAATGTCATAAATTACACGTATGGAAAACCTCAAATGTGATAGTAAGTATTAATTAGCGTACCAACACCCCGGTAATGACGACTGTCATCTGCTCATGCAAAAACCAAAAATAGCTTTTTACTATTCTAAAATGCTTTTGTAGAGGGGTTTTTAGCATTGCATTCAAAGCTTTTTGAAAAGCTTTTTACAAAAGCTTGGTAAAACTCAAAGTCATTCTTCAAAGTCTTTGTTATTAATTGTGGTATGCATTTATTGCATTAAATGCATCAAGTCTTTAAAGACTTGATGCATTGTAGATGCTATGTCATTACTACTGCGACCATATCAAATCAAATAGTAGCCGGCTGGAAAATGTGTAGACTGAAACAAACAGTGTCATTATTATATTCCTGCAACAGTCATTAACACAAAACACACGTCATTTGTATAAATATTACGGAGTACTACGTAATACTCCGTAGATTCCCTTTATTAAAAATTTAAAATAACCATAACAATTTCTGATACAATAACACTTACGTGTCTAATAAACATGTGTTTCTGATACACATATACGATTTGTTATTTAATTATCGACGACCTCATTTGTTTTGACATTTCCCACAAATATATTTCTCTCAATAAAATGTTTTTGGTTAGTACGGTTTTTTTATGCACTACTTGGACAAAAGATTGTCTACTTTATTATAAAAATGCTTTCAATATCCATAACTAATGGCCCAATTGATATTTATGTATCTATATAGTATCTACTTTATTATAAAAATGCTTTCAATATATAAAAATTTCATATATATATACAAATATATCTGTATCTATATAGTATTTACGTAATAAAAAAATATTACTCTAATATTGTTAGTTTTTAATATTTGGAAGAATGCAAAATCGATATTTATGTATAATACTATTGTTGAAAACTTAATAAGGCTCGTTTGTAATTGATTATTAATAATAGTTTCGTTATTGCAAATGTTCTAAAAATAACAATAAATGTGAAATGGTGCGGCTTTGTTCGAGAATTACACACAAATAGGACATCCCGATAAGATACCCGATTAATACGGGGCGGGTTTGGGGGACCATCACGCCCCAATTAGATCCTCAGATGGGGATCGGAAGGCGTTTTGGGATGGGGATGGCCGCCCAGCCCTATTGCCATCCCTAATTTTTGTAGAAAATGTTACTGTAAAGAAAAAACTATGTTTCTTTTTAGTACTTAAAATAACCACTAAAATCAAAGACAAATACTTTACAATATTGGAAGTAATCTCTAAAATCAAAGACAAATAAATTACAATTCTTCCAAATTAACCAATAATGTTCAAATCGCCTATCAGTTTGATGAATAATCACAAACATAAGTCAAAAGGTTGAATTTGCAATAAACCATAAATATCGGCAACATGGTGGTAGCAGTGGATCTTGAGACAAAACTTGATCTGTAGTTAGCACATCTTATTCATACCCATATTTCCTCCATTGATGACAACTTAAGCTTTTAGTTTCATAAATGAAAAAGTTAGCAAAAATGAGGAGTGAAGATTCTACGAGAAGGGTGTCGGCAGAAAGTTCATGGATCGGTAAGTCACTGACGAGATAGAAGTTGCAGGGGAGGTACCAAAGTGGTGATGATTTGTTAAGTTAAACGGAAGAAAGATGATTTGGGGATATTTTTAAGGTTGTCATAATAGAGAGGAGGTGGGTTTTCTTACCATTTCACATTAAGGATTTTTGTTTGGAACAAGTTTAAAAGAAACATCGTAAATAGCCTTCTTGTGAAAGGAATTGTTACCAAAAAGGACATAAAGCAAAAACTAAACAACCCCATATTAATTCGGGTAAAGAAGGAAAGAAACCAAAAACATATCGCATATCATTGATTGTCAGCTTCATTCGGTAGAAATATGAACCAACATAATAGTTGTCGATGTTTAGAAATACTTTGGTGCAAATAGTAATACCCATCGTTATTTGTTTGTAGCTAAAAATTTTTGTAGATACGCACGTATTCTCTACCAACATTGCTTCCATTAATAGCCTCTGATGATCCACCATTTTTCCGTTCTTGTATAGTTACTACTGAGATCAACGACCATAGAACATTTTTATATGTCCCCACACTCGTGGCTTGCATGGAACTAATTCCCGTGAACCTACCACCAACATTTGTGCAATTGGTGGTGCTGAGGTGGTAGAACGGACGGATTGTGGATAAGCAGTTTGAAAATTTACCAGGAACAAGACTTGTTAAACAAAACGTATCCTGTTTAGGGAAACACCTAAAGATGTTATAAAAGGGATTTTTATGGTAGGTTTGATGAAGAGGGTGGTGTTTGAATGTTATTAGCCGTCATTTAAGAACGGCTAAAAGTTATTAGTAGTCATTTAAGAACGGATCTAGATCATAAGATATCCACCCGATCTGATTCCAATTGTTGGTCCGGTTTAACTTGAGCAACTCATGAATTAACGAAATAAACACAAACACGTGCCGTTTGGACATGGAAAATATAACGAGTTTATGATTCATGAAAAGCGAAAGACACAATCGGTATATATATATAAAAGATGAGGATGGTTAAAATTACATTTGAGTAACTATATATATAGGCTTAAATTCTCCCGAGTTCCAGTGTGAACTTTTAAAATTTTTGAATAGAGTAATAAATGTAATTATGCTATTTAAACGATAATATCTATAGCCTTAAAAACATTCTAAAATATACATTTTATATTTGAGAACATAGCATTGTTTTTGTCTTCGCAATTATTTTCATTTAGTTATTGTTGGATCGATATACTCTGATCAAACTACTTTGTAGCTTGTAAGGATTTAACAATATTGAGTAAACTCAACACTATTAATATTGAAACACTGTTTGACCTTGTAAAGTATGCGGAATCTACTAACACAAAGCTTAAGAAGAACTTTTATATTAACCAAACTTAGAACCTGCTTTGTTACACAGATTCACTAACAATCCCTAACTATTAACTTTGATCGACTTCTAAACTTATCTAAGACTTGTAAAACTTCTAAAACATATATCGACTAATACCTCTTAAGGCTCTTTATATAGATAACCTTAAGTCGGTTTACAACATGTAATCCTTGAACGACAAGTCATTATCCCTAACTAATTCTAGAATATTCTCTTAATATTACACAATAATCCTTGTCTAATATTGCACATCAGTCCTTGCATCCTTCGAAGTACTTTAAGTATTCTTCATATCAGCAGTACTTTGACTTTATTCTTCAGCAGTACTTTGACTTTATTCTTCATGCAGCAATACTTTGACATCCAGAAGCACTTTGATATTTCATATCCCAACAATCCTACCCTAACTTGAACTCTACTTGCTTGATTTCAAGTTTCTTTGTTATCTTTAATCTTCATATCTTTAATTATGCAGTGAGGTTGTTTCTTTATTCCTTTTCTTCTATCTGTCATCTGTCAAAGTACTCTTTATCAGCATCATATCTTCCATAGCATCTTTTCAGCAACTCAGCAACATTTAGGTACAAAGATAATCAAATCTTTAAAGTTTCATACTATTCTCATCACTTCCAGGTGTGTTAACTTCTGTGAGAGGTGAATCATTGAAAATTATGATTTTTAGCAAATCATCAGCTATTAACGGATTTGATATGTCTTTACCATTAGCCGTTTGCTATGGACTAGCCAACTCTTGATCACTTGGATGTATGGTGAGTTGATAACCTAGTTTTTGGTAAACTATCAACCATCAACGGATTTGATAAGTCTTTACCAGTAGCCGTTTGCTCTGGACTAGTTGATTCTTATGTGGATTAGACATGGTGAATCAATAACCATTTGTTGTGTAGTATAAATACTAACACCATGTGTTTCTTTTCAAATCCTTTTTCCTTTTTATCAAAAACATTTATTTTCATTTTAAAGGACTTATACTGGTTTATTTCAGCAAGCAGTACTTTGATAAAATACTGTTTGTTTTTGCAGTACTTAGAAAAATACTTTAACTTTACAAAACAAATCATACCAGTATTATGCAATATTACTCTTCAGTCTTAACCCATCTGATAAATAGCTTGATAACATCCAAAGCTACTTCAGATTCATCTTCAAGTTCCATTCCATCTCTAATGTATGAATCATGGTACCATCTTCCATCTCTAATGTATGAACTCCTGATGACTCAAAGAATCTCCATCTTGTTATTTCCCAATTCTCTTGATCATTCCAGAGAGTATCAACACTTGTTTCTTCAGTATCCCAGATGGTAAATAAATCTCCAAGCAAAACTAATCCCACTTCTGAAGCTTCATTCTTTGTATAGTAAGTCTGCACTTGCACATATAAGTCATACAGATCTTCCCTTGTGATACAGTGCAACAAATCCCATAACATATAGAATGTTGTGAAGCTTTCATCTTCCCTGTGGATCATAAAATAATTTCCCTCTTTAGATTCAACAACAGAAAATGAGATTATCTTGGACTTAGTTCCAGACTCTTCACTCCTTTTGTTCTCAAAATCAACAACTCTAAAATAATTTCTGAGTTCATCAACTGTATCTTCATGAACTAGCTTCAGCCTTTTTGACAATTTTTCATCCTCAGCTAATTTCTTTCTTTTCAATTTCCTTTGCTCAGCTTGTTCCTTCCTTATCTCTTCTAATTTCTTTTCTTTATCAACTTCTATAGGTACAAAGCTATCTATTTCTCTTCTGATATCTTCTTATACTTTGTCCCATAAAGCTTTTATTTTTGGATACCTTTGTTTATGCAAATTCTTGTATCCCTTCTTTCTTAAGAATTGCATCATCCAATTTCTTTTCTGAGCTTTGTTCATTGGCTTCTTTGAAATTGGCCTTCTGACTTCCTCCAAATACTCAGCATAATATTCAGCTTGTTGCTTTTTAGCAAGCTCTAAATCACCTGCAGTTTCTAATTCTCTAATCTGAGCAATAGAAAATTTCTTCTTCTTCTTCTTAGAGTCTTTCTGAACCATTATACCTTTCCCTTTATCTTTTGGATCTGGTTTTTCTGATTCAGAAGTACTTTCATCATCCTTTTGTGCAGGCTCAGATATATGTATTCCTCCAGTAAGTCTTCTCAAATTCATCATAACCTGAGCTATTGTTTCATCATCACTAGCAGTATGTTCTCTTTCTTCTTCAGGTACAAAAGTGGAAGGACCAGCTTCATCTTCATAATTAATTGTAGAAGGTCCAACAGAAGTTCCAATAGCAGCAGTACCTTGTTCAGCCGTACCTTGCACATCTGTATAATCAACAAAAGTACTTTGAACATTATTACCTTCTAAATTAATTTCTTCTGTATCTCCACTTTTCACATCCTCATTCTCAACTTCAAGATTAATTTGCTCTGTCTCATCACTTTGTCTTTCAATATTGTCTTGAGTAACATTTTCAACTTGATCATTCTTTTCCTATGAAAATTGAATCATATCATCATCTCTATCCAAATTATCATCCTGATTCCTCCCCAATTTGATAGATGATGACTTCCTAAGCTTCCTTTTAGACTTAGACTTTTTCTATTTAGATTGTTGCTTCTGATACTGCTTCTTTTCTTTCACAAAAAGCCTAAAATGCTTAATAAGACGCCAAACAAATTTCTTCAATCTGATGAACTTCTTTCTAAGGCGTTTGATCTTTGCATCTTGAACAGTAACAGTAGACTTGAGCTTCTCCAATTCCTTAGCCAAATCAGAAGTACCTTCAGTACCTTTCATTCCCTCATCTCCTCCAGATGTTTGAAACCCACCTGTGGAAGTATAATCATTGGGAGTAGGTACTGATGAATCCTCCGAAGCAGTACCTTGAGGATCAGTACTTTGAGGAGAAGTACCTTGAGCAGAAACAGATTGATCCAAAGAAGCTGTATATGAGGGAATCTTTTCATCTGAAACATCATGGTGAGGAGAAACAACAGGTGGTGTGGGAGTATGCACTGAAGCAGAATGCTCAGAAGAATCAGATGAAGCATCATGATCAGAGTGTGCAGAACCACTATTTGCATCTTCATCCCTAACAGCTTGAGCTACCTCTAACATATAAGCATTAAGAGGTGTATTCCTACCCGAAAAGTTAATTCCCTTATGTGACATAAAAGGGAAAACTTTAGGTGGCATCCTAATGGTAGGTACATAATTCTGAGGTTTGGGTACACCATCTAGTGGATTTTCTAAAAGCAATTGAACAAACATAGGATACATAAGAAAAGGTTTGCCAGCCTTAATATGAGTAAGCATACCCTCAAGAATCATGTATGAAAAATTAAAAGGCTGATTGGTAATCAGACCAACAAAAGCAGAAGCTATAGAATGACTGAATTGATCCCAAGCAGTACTCTTTGGACTTAAACAATGTAACAAAACATGAATAAGAAATTTCCAATGAGGACTAACCATAGCCTTCTGAAAAGTAAGCTTAGTCAAAGCACCTTCATACCCAATATCTCTGAGTGTATTCCAAACTTCTTGTTTCCCAAATAAAACAGAGCCTCCTTCATCTTCAAATAACAAAACCTCCCTAATTGAAGCCTCTGTTACACGAATAACTCTCCCAGCAACTGTAGCAGTAATGATATCTTCTCCATCCTCAACCTGTGACTGAGCTGTATCCCAAAAAGCTTGAATTCATGGTCCAATAACCTCAGGGTTAACAAGAATGGAGTAACAGATGTTGGTACCATTGAGAAAATCAATAATGCCATGAAAATCAATGTTTGCTTGGGTTTTCTCAAGGTTTGCAATCATGTTGTATTTGGTGTTGGTTTGACGATTAGCCATGATGATTAGGGTTAGAATACAGAGAGTGATGAGCGATTGAAAAGTAGGTATGGGTTTATATGGATGAGTAAGGTGAATAAAAGGAAAAGATATGAGGGTTATATACGGATAAAATTACAAAAAATCACGGTGAATTAATGACTTTACCGTTATTTTTGGAAGTAAATATCCCATATCTTTCCAAAGATTGTTAGCCGCAAATCTGACCGTTGGAACAGTATCTTGACACGTCAGCGAATCCTTTAATTACACCAAGCAGTACTTTCCATAAAGAATGGAGAAGTACTTTCCAAAGTACTTGTCTTTCCCAAAAGTGCAAAAATTGACCATTTGACCAAAAGATCTTAAAAAGTCAATATGCATTAATTACTATCACCTCATTAAATACCAAAACAACCAGGGTAAGTGAACTTCAATACACTTCAATAAATACCCATTAACCTTCACCTTGCTTATAAAAACAACTTCACCAATAACTTTGAAAACACCAAATCTTCTCAAAACACAAACAAGTAAGCAGAATGAGTGACATACCCATTGTTAACATTTCTTCAGACTCAGAGGGTACCACAGACTCAGAGATAAGTTACTACTCTAATTCTGAGTTTGAAGATCCAGGATGGTTAGACTACTTTCCTCCTAATGCTCAGTGGATGGGACACCAAGAAGCTGCATCATCAATGAGTGCTGCCCACTCTACCATAACTGATGCATGCAGTACCACCAACAAAAAGCCTAAAAAGAAAGTTGGTTCTGGTTCATCTTTGGCTAAAGAACTTCCTCTTGCTTTGACTCAAGCTCTGGAATCAGCTATCCAGAACATGAAGTGGCCTGCTCCAAGAAATGAAAGACCTCCCAAACAGGTACTTGGCCTAGCCTGCCCAAGAAAATAGACTTCTTTTGATGACAAGAGAAGGACTGCTCAGAAGGGAAAGCAAAGCTATGAGGGCAAGGGTAAAAGGCCTATGGAGTAGGATGTGGAGCTTGGTAGTAGGTGTATGTAGTCGTGTGTTTGTGTTGTGTTTGTTGTGTTTGTGGTATCTGTGTCATGTACTTGAAAGTAAGAGTATGGTTGTACTTCTGAATCATGAATAAAATTCTTACTTTGGAATGATACATGTAGCCTCCCCTCAAATAATGACTAACTAAAAACTACTAAAGCCTCCCCTCAAAAATAGCTTACATATTAATCATGCCTATACTCACAACTAAGAAAGTAAATCTTGAAACATCAAAGCCTTTTGTGAGTAGATCTGCTACATTATCATCAGTATGAACTTTAACCACATTAATAAGCCTTTGTTCATAGCAGTCTCTTATGAAGTGATGTCTAATCTGAATGTGTTTGGTTTTAGAATGATAGACTGGATTCTTAACAATGCAGATGGTACTCTCATTATCAATGTTGATGGGAGTATTCTTGAAATTGAACCCATAATCCAAAAGCTGATTTTTCAACCAAAGTACTTGTGCACAACAACTTGCAGCAGCCACATACTCTGCTTCTATAGAAGAAGTTGCTGCAATTGTTTGCTTCTTACATTGCCATGAGACTAATCTGCTTCCAAGGTACTGGCATCCTCCAGTTGTGGACCTTCTATCATAGTTATCTCCAGCATAGTCACTATCTGAGAAGGCATGGAGATGGAAAGGTGAATCCCTAGGATACCATAATCCCAACTTAGGTTGTTGCCTAAGATACCTGAAAATCCTCTTGACAGCATTCAAATGAGATACTTTAGGATTAACCTGATGTCTTGCACATAAGCTCACAACAAAAGTAATATCAGGTCTTGATGCAGTTAAATACATAAGACATCCAATCATAGACCTGTATAGTGTGACATCAACATCTTCTCCATCTTCATCTTTTCCTAAAGGTTTGTTAGTATCCACTGGTGTAGATGTAGGCCTAACAGTTGTAAAAGTGAATCTTTTGAGAATATCTGCAACATACTTATCTTGACAAATATAAATCCCACTGCTTGACTGTTGTACTTGAAGGCCTAAGAAGAATGTTAATTCTCCCATGGAACTCAACTGAAATTCTTTCTGCATAAGATCTTCAAATTCCTTCACCATAGATTGCTTGGTAGCACCAAAAATAATATCATCTACATATACTTGAACAAGCATAATATCCTTCTTATCTCTCTTGATAAACAAAGTTTTGTCAATAGCTCCTCTTCTGTAACCATGTTGCAGTAAAAAGTTGGAAAGCCTTTCATACCAAGCCCTTGGAGCTTGATGAAGACCATAAAGAGCTTTTATTACCTTGTAAACTTTGTTTGGATGTGCAGGATCTTCAAAACCAGGAGGCTGTTTGACATAAACTTCTTCTGTGATTTTGCCATATAGAAAAGCACTTTTAACATCCATCTGATATACAGGGAATCCCATATAAGATGCAAAAGCCAAAAATAGCCTAATGGCTTCAAGTCTTGCCTCAGGAGCAAAAACTTCATCATAGTCTACTCCTTCTTCTTGTCTATATCCTTGAGCCACTAATCTTGCCTTGTTCTTAATCACATTTCCTCTTTCATCTCTTTTTACTCTGAAAACCCATTTAGTTCCAATAAGTTTCTTTCCATCAGGTAGATCACATAATACCCAAACTTCTTGAAGTTTAAACTGTAGAAGTTCTTCTTGCATAGCTTCCACCCAGCTTTCTTTGGCTAGTGCTTGTTTGATATTCTTGGGCTCTTCCTGAGATAGAAAACAAGCAAATAAACACACCTTCTGATCCTTGTGATTCACCCTGTTTTGCTTGTAGATAAAACTAAGTAAAGAAGTATGTTGTTGAGACATATTATTAGCCTTAGTCCTTGTGAGCACCCCTGATGATGAGGGTCCAATAATATTGGTAGCAGGATGAGTTTTATGAATTTTGAGAGTTGGAGTTGGTGGAACTTCAAGATTATCTTCCAAATTAGTGATATCTGGATCTTCATCAGAATCTGAGAAAATGCCTTCTTGATCCAATTCATCATCAGTATCTTCTAAAGTAATGATATTTGGATCAGCAGTATCTTCTAAATCAGGCATATTAGGATCATGAACAACATCAGTATTTTTCCAATTTGAAGTATCCAAAGGTTGAAAAGTACTTTCAAATGGATTAGAAGTGCTGGCTGTTTCCTTTGCTTTCTTCTTTTCTGCTTCATAGGCTCTCCTTTGTTCATCATCATATGACTTAGCCATTGTTTCTTGAAAAAGCATTCTAGAAAGTTCATCTTGAATGGCTTGATCTTCTGCAGATACTGGTATGTGTGGTGAAACAGTACTTTGAGGATCAACAGTACTGTTAGGTACAGCAGTACCTTGAGGCTCAGAAGTACTTTTCTTCTTACCATTGGCATTATCTTTTGGCTCATCTTCAGATCTTAAATTAACATCATGAACAATGTATTGTGCTTCATCTTCAGTGGGAGCAGCTTGATTTTCTTCCCTTACAGGTACATAATTCATTGATGAAGACATTAAATCAAGATCAAACATCCAATCAGGACCTTTACCTTTAGAGTTTTCTTGTTCTTCCAAAAAATCAACATGAAGAAATTCTTGAACCTTCTTGGTGACTTTATTGTACACTCTGAATCCTTTGCTATTTGTACAATATCCCAATAAATATCCTTCATCTGACTTCCCATCAAACTTGCCCAAATTATCGGCAGTATTTAAAATAGTTAGGGGACATCCAAAAGGTTTCATAAACTTGATACTAGGCTTCTTTCCCATGAGTAACTCATAAGGTGTCTTCATTTGAGGTTTAGTCACTGACACTCTATTCAACACATAGCAAGCAGCACTTACAGCTTCAGCCCAGAATGGAACTGGTAGTTAAGAGTCTGCAAGCATTGTTCTTGCTGCTTCTATAAGAGTTTTATTCTTTCTTTCTGCAACTCCATTTTGTTGAGGAGTTCTAGCAATACTGAATTCTCTTTTAATTCCTTTCTTGGCACAAAATTCATCCATAAGCTGATTCTTGAACTCAGTCCCATTATCACATCTTATGCCTCTAACCTTGAGCCTTAACTGATTTTCTAATGCTATAATTAGGTCATGAATAGCATCAAAAGTTTCATCTTTAAAACATAAGAAAAAGACCCAGCTAAATCTACTGCAGTCATCTGTTACAACCAAACAGTACTTCTTCTTGTTCAGACTGACAACAGAAACAGGTCCAAACAAGTCCATATGTAGTAATTCTAAAGGCTCTCTAATAGTCTTCTCATTAATCTTCTTACAAGAGGCCTTGTGTTGTTTACCCTTCTTACAAGCAAGACATGTGTGATCATTCTTAAATGTCTTAGAAGGTAAACCTCTAACTAAATTTCCTCTGACCAGCTTATTGATGTTCTTGAAATTCACATGTCCCAGTCTTCTGTGCCATTGATGTGCTTCCTCCATAGATGCTCTTGCAATCAAACATGTTGCTTTTTCAGCAGAATTCACATTCTTCAAATCTATGCTGTACACATCATTAGTTCTTGGTGCTCTCAGTAACACCAAATTTCTGTCTTCTAACTTGAAATCAGCAGAAAGTATGAGACATTCTGTGTCAAAGAATAACACAGGATACTTCTTATCACAAATCTGAGAGACTGACAAAAGATTGAATTTGAGCTCCTTCACATATCTAACATCTTCAAAATCAATGTTTCCTGCCTTGATTGTTCCTTTGCCAGTAATTCTTCCTCCATCAGGATCATTCCCAAATGCAACTTTTCCTCCATAATAAGCTTTAAAATCTGACAAGAGCTCCTTTTCTCCTGTCATACTGCCAGAGCAACCACTATCTACAATAAGATGATCTTTAAGCTCCTCCTCTGGGTTGCCCTGTATTAACATGAAAAAGGTTAGTTATGTAGAAAACTAGAAGGGGGGGTTGAATAGTTTTATGTCCTTTTTAAAATTTATTTCCAAAATATTTTGTTGGTTATAAAAACTTTCGATTCGATCTTAAGTAAATTCAAGCAACAACCAATATAAGCAATTAAAAACTAATATTGAAAGTATTGAAATATAATGAAGAAAAGATAGAGTTAGAAAGATCAAACCACAACACGTGAATTTATAGTGGTTCGGCTACAAGGACACCTTCCTTGCCCTACTCTACTCCCCGAGTACCACACTCGAGAGTTTTCTTCACTATGTCAACAAACTCCTTATGGTGGAGAAACCTTACACACCTTGGCTTACACAAGTTAACGACACTAAGCTAAATGTCGAGTTCTAATCGTAGCTAGAACCAATCTCACACCAAATATCACACCACATGATCTTCACACCTTCACACCTTCTTCAAGACTTCACACCGTCTTCACACCTTGTCAATCTTTACACCTTCTTCTATGCACAACTAAGTCACAACTACTAAACTAGTTTACAACACACCAAGATTCTACAATCAACAAATATACACAACACCTTAACAAATAACTATCACTAGTACTATATGAAACTAGCTATACACAACACCACTACAATAAGATGGATGTAGAGAAGTGTTCTTCTTCTTGCACTTGAATGGATGAAGCTTTGGATCACTTGGAAACAAAGACTTATGAAATATATGATCAAAGGATTTTAGATCTAGAGAAGAAGATTGGATCAGAAAGTTTATAGTGCAAAAAGGTGAGAAAAATATGTGAAATGATCCAATATTTATAGGGCCAGAAAATACTGTTCGGGAGCGTTCCGGTCCTCTTAATTGTAGGCCGGTCCCCTTAATGATTAAGGGGGCCGCCTAGTAAAATTAAGGGGGCCGCCCTCCTGAACGTTTCAAAAGTTTTTCTGGATAAAATTTGCCCTTTTTGGTTGGAAATTTGAAATCATATTTTTGTGGTTTAATAAAGCTTTACCAAAAATGATTTACAAATATATATAAAATGTTAAAATCATTTTATATAATGTTATGTATTAATATAAAATTTCCTTTGATCATGTAATGCATAAGTTACTAAGTTTATGCATACCTTAAGTGATATAAGATGTAGAGGTAAATATTTGTCACCAAATACTTGTTTATGTCTTATTCTTGACTTAATTTGATTTAAGTTTTGTGATTATCAAAACATAGGTTTATTGAGAAATATTAATAACATTCACAAACATTATTTATATCAACAATCTCCCCCTTTTTGATGATTACAAAACTTAAACTCATTAACTCAAAAATTAGTTTTTAAACAAGTATTTTAGTGAGTTTATATGTACTTCTCCCCCTTTTTGTAACATCAAAAAGGTTATGCCGAGAAGTTTTCATACGTGAAAATTTTGACGGCTAGAAACTCCCCCTTGATGTGTACTCCCCCTCGCTTGGGGGCACCAAGAGAACGAGCTATGGAATGCTTGCAAAACAAAAATATTAGAAGCACAAGTATAAACATGCACGCAAATATAATGTAATAAGAAAAGAAAGAAGCATTCATATTAGAGCAATGGTTGTGTCAAGACACAACAATACAAGTACAAGTAATGAATAGTACAAGATGTTAGCAATTACATAAGCTAACAACAATAGAAATACATCATCATGCAAAAGTCCATGGACTTCATAGAGCTTGCAAGCAAAAGGGGTGGCAAAGACTTTATTTATTAAGCATGTCAAATGCTTAATTTGGAGAGCATGATGGTGATGGTGGAGGAGTGGATGAGAATTGTGGTGGAGGAATTATAGGAGAGGATGGTGGAGATGGAGGTGGTGGTGGGTTGGTAAGCAAATGTTCAATATATGAAAACATATATTGAATTTCATCTTTAAGGCCAAAGATGATGGTTCGGTTGTGGATACAACAAAGGAAAGTATCACCATGTGATTCAAGCATCCTCCAAGGTACGGGATTGGTAAAGTATGGTGGTGTAATTTGTGGAGATGAGAGTTGAGTATCAAGTGGTGTTATTGGTGAAAGTGAGATTGTAAGATGGGTGGATATAGGTTCTTGTGTGGGAAGTGGTGATGATACTTGTGGTGACAAGTGTGAATTTATGTAGTCATTGATTGATGAGGTTGAGGGTAAGGAAGATGAGGAAGTTCCATGAGTGGAAGGTGTTTTGGATGGTGCATTAGGTGCACTTGGAGAGGAGCATTTTGGTGGAGGTGATGGGGTTATGTTGTCTTCATTTGTTAAGTCAATGAAGAGTTGTTTTGGAGGAATGACCACAAGTTTTTGTTTCTTGGAGGTTTTGGAGTTTGAGGTGCTTGGAGGAGTCATGATGATATGATGAATGATGAGATGAAGAATGGTGATAATGGAGGGAATTTATAGTATGGAAATAGGTGATTTAGGTAAATGTTTGAAATGGTTGAAAGAGATTCTAAAATCAGTTGGGTCAACATGGGAAATGGTAGCTGAAACTAGAGAAAGGATTCACAAGATGCAAAAGAATACAGTAAACCCAGTTCCAGATGGCCGGTCCCCTTAATTGTATGCCGGCCACCTTAATAATTAAGGGGACCGCCTAGGGAATTAAGGGGGCCGCCCATCTGGTGTTTTCCCAAACGACCAGAAACCCAAAATTTGCAAAATTTGGTAATTTTTCAAGTGTGTTTTTCCAGCAAGCTCTATTAGGAGTACATACTTTAGGAATGATGATATATAAACATATATATATAATCAAATTTTGCATGCAAATAAACATATTATAATCCATATTGAAAAGAAGCATGGCATAACATTAATATAGAAGCATGATAATAATTAAAGTCTAAACATCATTCCGAATAACACAAGAAATTAACACAAGTATTTCCGAATAAATCGGGCAAATAGCAAACCATACAAATGTCTAAAAGAAACAAGTAATAACAAGTAACAACACGTCAATATCTTCTACTTCTTTTTCTTTCCAAGCATCTTCCTAAACATGTTCCCCACGGATTTGAATCCCCCTCGAAGTTCTTCATGCATTTGTTGTTGACGATTGATGATAGACGTTTGACGAGTGAAGAGAAGCTCATCGGTACGTTCATGAGGAAGAGAAATTTGATACTCGGTATCATCAAGATCGGAAAGATCTTCAACAAAGGTCGTGGGGGATGGAGTACTAACACGTGAGGTGTCTTCCTCCTCATCATCATCGTCATCATGATGAGACGTAGAACCACGAGGCCTAGAATACAAAGGAACACGAGATTTTCCTTTGTCACTACGAGGACGGCGAGTACGAACACGAGTAAGTTGGTTCAAAGTAGGAAGGATATGAACGTAGTAGTCTCTTTGAAGATGTGGGTAATGTTCCATCACATAACGATAAAGTCGTGTGAGAAACATACCGTAAGGAAGATTGGCATTTGGGGTGTTTTTGGCGGACATGATTCGATGAACAAAAAGATAAACCAAATTGTATTGCTCTTCAGCAATAACACAATAAAGCATGTGGGCAATGCTCGCCGTGACATGATCACGGTGACCACCAGTATGAAACGCATTCTCTCGAATGAGTTCTTCCTACTTCTTCATATCTTGGCTTAGCTCTTTGAGGAGGATTTGATTGGCATGAATATCGACATTCTTCGACTTGATTACTCGACTAGTCGTACGACGTTCTAGTTCAAGCATTCGACGAATGTCTTCAGGACTAGGAATATCAGAATAGTAGGGGCCATCCTGAGGACGATTTCTTTCATGAGTGGAGAGATCCCATTCATTTGAGAAAACGGCTTGGCCGTTGAATGGGATTCTAAGAATTTGTCTAAATTGAGCGAGAGTAAGAGTAATAAATTGATTTTGAATCATGAAGGAAATGAGGAGATTACCATAGGGATCGGTTTGCACCGTCACTTGGCTATAGAAGTCGAGGACAAAACGAGGAATGATAGGTTCGTTGGTTTGGAAAAGACATTCAAAACGAATATTGGAGAACATTCATTCGGTGTCATCAGATTCATATAAAGATGGATCGACAATTCTTCCTTCGTGAATGTTTCTATTTTCAATAGGACGATAGAAACTTGCAACTGAAGGAGACATGCCGGGAGTAGAAGAGACTTTTGGAATGTATTGTTTGGTTTTGGAGACATCACCAACCGTGGTCTTAGGCATTTTCACCTAGACAATATAACAACAAAAATAGAATTAATATAAAAACAACTATCATGCATATGTTATATATATGTATATATAATTATATACAATATATGTGAAACGAAATTCTACTTCGACACAAAAAAATATTCAATGAAGTAGTTTCATGATGTTCCTTTTATTTTGATTTTAAACTCGTTTAGAATGTATAATATCAAAAGGATATGATATCATAATTCATTTCGAAATAAGGCTAGATATATATTAGATTATATATCTTCCATTTCGTAAGAGTTTGACACAACATAAGCTTGTTTAAAAGATTGAAATGCAAATTTTAGTTTTCAAAAATATCATTTTAAAGATAAACCAAACGCTCCCTTAACTAGATAAAGACATCCTAAAACATCAATATATATATTGATTATATATCTTGATGACGTCTATTGATCTTAGTAGTATTAACAAGTTATATGAAAAAGTTTTAAGTTTCAAATAACTACATATAGTTATAGTTTGTTCATGAACTAAACGCCCATGTTGTCTTCATGAACCATTTAACAACAACTTGAAAAGTATGCTTTGATTGTTTAGAGTGTTAAAACAATGTAATGTAGTAAGTTTTAAATGGTTTTTAAGAGTTATATCAACAATGTGCCTTTTGAAAAATAAAATTCGACTAGGGTTTATGGGCGATTAATGATTTTGACAAGATGATATGTTATACTAATTTTGAGTTGCAAAACATCATCCTAATCCTATGGGGAGCATTTGGTAGTTCAATTTCTAGCTTCAATTTCACTTAAAATCGAATTAAAATGAATTTTAATAAAATGCATAATTATTGATTAGACACCAAATCGAATGAAATGTGATGAAATGCATGTTGGAAAACTTACAAAAGATGTTGTTATATGTTTGGTTGATGTTTGCCCCTTGCGAAACAACCCCGGATTGGTGATATGATGGAGGATTTTGAAGTTTTTGGGTGTTTTGGTTCGTACTCAGTAGCAGTGGGGAGGAACAAATGAGTGAATGGAGTGTTTGGGAATGGAATTAAGGAGAAAAAAAACGGATTTGGAAGTGTCAGATGGCCGGCCCCCTTAAACATTAAGGGGACCGCCCTCGATAACAAGCCGGTCCCCTTAATCATTAAGGGCCGCCTTTGAAACTTTCCAAATTTCGCGGAATTCGTTTCTGGAACAAAAATATTTATACGTATATAATTAGATTTATAATATATCAAAAATACGTAAACGTTTATTGGCACGATGATAGAATTCTTAACAATTTTTAATTACCGTTTCGATAATTAAAATATACCTTTGACAATTTTTAGATAAAATGATCAAAGTGTTAAGTTGATGAAGGGTTTGAGGTATGTTCGGGAATATGTGAATAAGTGTGTATATATATATAAGTATAAATGTGAGTGAAAGATGGGTTGATGGGTGAGGTTTAAAAGATGGTAGCGGAGATAGGATATAGTCGGCGAGAGGAGTTTGTATCATCCATAGTGTTCACGTGCGAAGGCGTTCTTGCATTATAGAAGTCCACTTGACTCATATCCCTTCATCATCATGAGTCTCCTATAAGAGGACTTACTAGAATAACGCGAGGGGGGAAGGAAAGGGTTCGATAAAGAACGATTTCCTGGAGTTCTAGAAAGTCAACAAATGACGTATCTAGGTTATGTGCAAGTGAATATATATATATATATATATATATATATATATATATATATATATATATATATATATATATAATATTACGTATAATAGTATATATATATGTATATATAAGTATATATGTGATTCTAACAAATAGAAGACAATAACAAATTATATCTAAATAATTGACGAAATCAAACAATGCATATTTATCTAAGCATGGCAATGAGTTGTGAAAGAATGGCGTACCCGGTGGTCTTCAAAAGAAATCTTCAACATCATCAAGATGAAATATAGACTTTGAAAAAGTCTATGTTGAGAAAAAGACCAAGATTTCCTCAAGGAATGTTCGTCTAGCCATTTGATCTCCATTGTTCTTTTGGTCCAAAGTTGTTTGGTCCAAACATGGTTAACATTTGACTCGGGTGCATGAAAGGTGGTAGAATGCCCCAAGGATTGTAGCTTTGTTGGTAGTTCCATATTTGATTGCTATTGTTAATATAGTTTTGTCTATTTTGATTTCTTCTTGGTTGAGGTGTTTTAGACCTAGGATGAGAATTATTTGGTTTTCTAGGTGGTGGAGTTTTAGATCTTATTTTGGGTTTAGAAGATCCTACTTCGGTCTTTAAAGACGGTTTATAAAAATCTTTAACTTCTTCGTCGTTGGCAAGAGGTATTTTCTTATCATTAATAAGTATATACTTAGGATTAGATTTTAAAGGTTTTTGTTTGTTGAGTTCACTTTCAAATTTTACATTTTTAATCTCGCTTGTTGAAGCCTCATTTAAATTAAATCCTAAGCCGGTTTTGTCTCCGGATGTTCTTTGAATACTTATTATTTTACTAAGTGATTTACTACTATTTTCAAATTTGTCAAGTTTGCGAATTTCTTCCCTAAGTATTTCGTTTTCACCTTTAAGCTCTTGACATGATTTACATTCTTCAAAAATTTCTTTACCTTTTTCTAGTTGATGTATTTTAATTTTTAGTTCAAGTACTTCACTTTCTAATTGATTGTTAATGTATTTTAGTGATTTGTTTTTGGTCATTACTAGTTGTCCTAATTTGCTTAGTTTAATATATTCATTATCTAGATCTTTTTCATCTAATGATATACTTTCATCACTAAAATATTCGGTTTCGAAACGTACCTCATTTGGTGTATTCGCCATGAGACATTTTTCTTCCTTTGTCGTTTCATTCTCATCATCATCACTATCACTCCAAGCACCTCCAACAAATGCTCTTTGATTTTGATCTCTTGTCATCATTGGACATTTTCCAATAAGGTGATTTGGATCTCCACACTTGAAACACTTTCTTTCAATCTTGTTGTTCTTGTCATCTTTACTCTTTTGAAATGTTTTCTTTTCATCATACGGTTGTCTTACGAATCTTCCTCGCCTTTTGAAGAATTTCTTGAAATCTCTTACGGCCATGGCGTATTCTTCGTCATCACTTTCGGAAGATGAGCTATCTTCGATACTAGATTCCTTTCTAGCTTTCAAGGCGATTGACTTGCTTTGCTCTCGTTTTTCCTTGACCATTTCGGAGTCCTTCTTAATGATGACTTCGTAGACTTTTTGATTTCCAATTAATTCGTCAAGTTGCAAAGTTGACAAATTCTTCGATTCTTCAATAGCCGTCACTTTAGCTCGCCATTTTGGATGAAGAGCCCTAAGAAACTTCCTAACAAAATTCTTACTAGAAAAATTCTCATCAAGTGCTTTTAAACTTGTGATGATAGTGTTAAATCTAGCAAAAGCATTGTCAATTGATTCCTCTTCCGGAATCGTGAATTGCTCGTATTATTGAACAAGTAGATCTATCTTATTATCTTTGACTTGACTATTACCTTGGTGAGTTATTAGTAGAGAGTTCCAAATTTTTTTTGCGGTTTCACACATAAAGATCCTTTCGTACTCTTTACGTGGTAGCGCATTATAAATAACTATTTTTGCTTCATTATTTTTAGCAAGTTTTCTTTTTAAATCATCATTTTGTTTTTCAAAAGGTACGATTTCATCTTTCTTAGTTTCCAGGTTATTTTGAATAGGTAAAAAATCACCATTAGTAATAACATGCCAAAGATCTAGATCTTTTGACTTCACATAAGTTTCGAATCGATTTTTCCAATATAAAAATCCATCACTTTCAAATAGTGGTGGTCTTTGCATAGATTGCCCTTCTAAATATTTTTCAGATTCCATAGATCGTTACAAGTTTTAAAATACAATATATTTTAAAGATCTTGCTAGACGTGGCTCTTGATACCAATTGTAGAAAACTAGAAGGGGGGTTGAATAGTTTTATGTCCTTTTTAAAATTTTTTTCCAAAATATTTTGTTGGTTATAAAAACTTTCGATTCGATCTTAAGTAAATTCAAGCAACAACCAATATAAGCAATTCTAAACTAATATTGAAAGTATTGAAATATAATGAAGAAAAGATAGAGTTAGAAAGATCAAACCACAACACGTGAATTTATAGTGGTTCGGCTACAAGGACACCTTCCTTGCCCTACTCCACTCCCCGAGTACCACACTCGAGAGTTTTCTTCACTATGTCAACAAACTCCTTATGGTGGAGAAACCTTACACACCTTGGCTTACACAAGTTAACGACACTAAGCTAAATGTCGAGTTCTAATCGTAGCTAGAACCAATCTCACACCAAATATCACACCACGTGATCTTCACACCTTCACACCTTCTTCAAGACTTCACATCGTCTTCACACCTTGTCAATCTTCACACCTTCTTCTATGCACAACTAAGTCAGAACTACTAAACTAGTTTACAACACACCAAGATTCTACAATCAACAAAGATACACAACACCTTAACAAATAACTATCACTAGTACTATATGAAACTAGCTATACACAACACCACTACAATAAGATGGATGTAGAGAAGTGTTCTTCTTCTTGCACTTGAATGGATGAAGCTTTGGATCACTTGGAAACAAAGACTTATGAAATATATGATCAAAGGATTTTAGATCTAGAGAAGAAGATTGGATCAGAAAGTTTATAGTGCAAAAAGGTGAGAAAAATATGTGAAATGATCCAATATTTATAGGGCCAGAAAATACTGTTCGGGAGCGTGCCGGTCCCCTTAATTGTAGGCCGGTCCCCTTAATGATTAAGGGGGCCGCCTAGTAAAATTAAGGGGGCCGCCCTCCTGAACGTTTCAAAAGTTTTTCTGGATAAAATTTGCCCTTTTTGGTTGGAAATTTGAAATCATATTTTTGTGGTTTAATAAAGCTTTACCAAAAATGATTTACAAATATATATATAAAATGTTAAAATCATTTTATATAATGTTATGTATTAATATAAAATTTCCTTTGATCATGTAATGCATAAGTTACTAAGTTTATGCATACCTTAAGTGATATAAGATGTAGAGGTAAATATTTGTCACCAAATACTTGTTTATGTCTTATTCTTGACTTAATTTGATTTAAGTTTTGTGATTATCAAAACATAGGTTTATTGAGAAATATTAATAACATTCACAAACATTATTTATATCAACAAGTTTTTTTTAGGAACCCAAGCCATTACTGACTTGTGTTCCCCTTGTGGAGTGACATACTCAAAGTTTTTGAGTATGTAATCACCACTGTCTTTGAAAGCATGATCAAGAATTAAGGTTTTTGTTTCCAAAACAGTTTGTTTTTCATGATCAATTTTCCCTTTTTCACCCTTAACCTCTGAAAGTACTGGTTCTATCCCAACAGTACTTTCTTTCTTAACCCATTTTGTTGTGACTTTAGGAGTTGGGTTCTGTGTCCTAGCATCTTTTCTTGTGTTGTAAGTCTTTCTAGGGTTGTAATGACTGTAACTCCTAGGTCTTACACTTGAGTGTTTGCTAGAAACATTAGGGAACTTTCTATCAGTACTTTGTGAAGGTACTGATGGTTTAGAGTATGGTCATTTCTGATGAGGGTTCCTATAGTTTTTTGAGAAGTTACTATGGTTAACCCTATTTGAGTAATTCCAAATTGGTTTGTTATCCCTTGGCCTATTCTCTCTATAACTTGATTGTGCAGTTCTGGTCTTAGGATATTTACTAAGATATTCTGAATGATAATTACAATCTTTAATCAGATGATTAGGACTATAACAAACATAACAGACCTTTGGACCAATGTCCCCAAATCCCCTTCCATAAGTGTTTCTAAAATTAGCAGTATTTTGAAAGAATTTTCTTTGAGGTACTGCTGAGTGATCAGCAGTTCTTTGAAAAGTGTTTGAAGGTACTGCTTGTTTTGGAAACATGATCTCTTCAACCTTAGGTGCTTCAACAGACTTTTCTAAAGTTTCAGGATTAAATTTACTTTTAAGCTTTTTCCTAAACTCTAGATTATCTACACCATAACAATCAACATCTTTTCTAGGTGGTTGAAAGCTACCTGGAGGGTGAGGAACTGCATTATAACCCTTTTCTTTCTGAAATACAGGAGGTGTTTGACTAGGGGATTCCTCATCACTAGATGTGTTTTCATCTAGACTTAGGAACTCTTCATCACTAGTGGAGGTTTCAACAGTTAGATTTAGTTCCTTGCTCTTAAATGGAATTCCTTCATTACTATCATAACCTAGGCCTGTCTTAATATTAGATGTTCTTTGCTTTTCAACAAATTGAACATGTGACACACCTGCCTCATTCCAAACAACAAGTTTTTCTAACAACTTATCCCTTTCAGCAGTCACTTTCTCTAGTTCAGACACCTTGCAACCTAGTTTCCATTCATTCAACTTAACTAGGTAATCCTGTTGTTTATATGTTTCAAGCCATGCTACTTCATTGTTTTCATGTGTAAGGATTTTTGCCTCCATTGACTCTAAAGTTAATTGATAACCTGTTATCTCAGCCCTAGCTTTTTGAAATTTATCTCTTTCAGCTACATACTCAGTAAGTAACTTTTGATACATATCATTACACTTAGAGCATACCTCAGATTTGGTGGATGGACTTGGTGAAGCAGCTACCATAGCAAGCTGAACTCTTTCTTCTTCAAACTCCATGCTCCAATCAAAGCTTGCTAACTCTTCTCTTGACTCCAAAGCAGCATATGCAGGCTCTTCATCAAATGCTGTGCTCCAATCTTCCAAGGCAACCATTGAATAAGTTATAGGTTCTTCATCAAACTCATTGGACCAATCAATCTCTGACAGATTCTCTTGAGTAACCAAAGCTTTTGGTTTTGGTTCAGTAATTGGAATCTCTTTTCTTTCAGGCTTGGGTGGTTCAATCATCTTGTTTGCTTGATACTTTGCAAATTTGCACTCCCTTGCAAAGTGACCAGTCCTTAGACAGTTGAAACATTCAATCTTTGATTTGTCAAATGTTATGCCTTGTTTAGCTCTGAAGTTGATGCCTTTACCTGTCTTGTTCACATACTTCTTAATCCTTGCAGTGAGCATAGCAACTTGCCATCTGATATCAATTTCTTCCAAAGCATCATCATCTATTTGCAATACATCTTCTTGATAGGTGACAGGCATAGATGCTTGTTGAGCAAAGAATGAACATAGAACTTCATCTGAGGTGGGGGTTAGTGATTGTGATGAATTGGTGGTGACCATTGTTGTGCAAGGAACCTGTGTTTCATTCACAGTACTTTGAGTAGGGTAAGCAGTACCTTTGTTAGAAGTACTGCTTCTCTTTTCAGAAGAGACAAAATCAATGTTCTGTTGAGTGCTTGAACCTGTAGTACCATTCATCTCATGCTCATACACCTTCAGATTGTTGTAAAGATCATCAAAGTCCATAGTATCCAGCCCTGATTGTCCTCTGATCATAGTAGCAACTACATGCCATGCTGATGGCAAACTTCTTAAGAACTTCAAATTTGCATCTTCAACAGATACCTCAGCATCATATAGTTCTAACATGCTCAAAAGATGTTGAAATCTTTCATATGCAGAATCAAGACCTTCTCTTTCACCAACAGTGAAAGTTTCAAATTGTTGCTTCAGCAAATTCCTATGCATCTTTTTGGAAGCATCATTACCTCCAAACTTCTTCTTTATTGCAGCCCACAGTTGTTTGGCATCTTTGGCATCATGAAACTTTAGTAGGTGACCATCAGGAATAGCAGAAAGTAGTATGTTAAGAGCTTTGTCTTGATTTCTTTTGGTAGCAGCAGGTACAGGTATTTTTGGAGGTGTTGGTTGTCCAGGTACCTCAACTGGTTCTTCAACTTGCATGTTACCATTGACAATCACATCCCACAAGGCATGGTCTGTGATAGCAATGTACTGCCTCATCTTCATAGCCCATAGATTGTACTCTCCCTTCTTAACTATAGGAATTCTAACAGCAGTAATTGAGGGAGCAGGTGCAGCATCAGTCGACATCTTAAAAGGGTTTGTAGTGAAATCGGTTTAAAGGTTTTAAAGGTTTGTCTTCTTAATTCAGAGTTTCCAACACAAGCTCTGATACCACTTGTTGGATCGATATACTCTGATCAAACTACTTTGTAGCTTGTAAGGATTTAACAATATTGAGTAAACTCAACACTATTAATATTGAAACACTGTTTGACCTTGTAAAGTATGCGGAATCTACTAACACAAAGCTTAAGAAGAACTTTTATATTAACCAAACTTAGAACCTGCTTTGTTACACAGATTCACTAACAATCCCTAACTATTAACTTTGATCGACTTCTAAACTTATCTAAGACTTGCAAATCTTCTAAAACATATATCGACTAATACCTCTTAAGGCTCTTTATATAGATAACCTTAAGTCGGTTTACAACATGTAATCCTTGAACGACAAGTCATTATCCCTAACTAATTCTAGAATATTCTCTTAATATTACACAATAATCCTTGTCTAATATTGCACATCAGTCCTTGCATCCTTCGAAGTACTTTAAGTATTCTTCATATCAGCAGTACTTTGACTTTATTCTTCAGCAGTACTTTGACTTTATTCTTCATGCAACAATACTTTGACATCCAGAAGCACTTTGATATTTCATATCCCAACAGTTATTCAGAATGCAACGATTGTTAATCTTATGAATTGTTAAATAATGTCACTGTTACTGTTGGAAAATATGATTTTAGTTTTTTTTTTTTTGAACGGATTATTAGTTGTTAGTGGTTAAGGTAGCAGTGATATCCAATTGGGCATTATGCTGACCCTGAACTCCGCCGTACTTGTTAGTTGTTAGTGGTTCAGGTAGCAGAAAACCGTTTTCGGGGACAGTCCATCCAAAAGAAATTTTTCAAATTGAATAATTCGGAAGAGAGGAAAGCAAAAGGCCAGGCAAAACCTTACACATCTAATATCTTTTACACATCAATTCACTGTGGAAAACCTTTACAAAACATTTTTGAGACCTTTTGACCTTTTGACATCATAGACATCTACTGTACTACTTAAGGGACTGTGTACTGTGGTGCGTCACAACTAGTTTCCATAACCTTTACACATCTCTTACCAAGATATTTTTATTTTAGCTAAACTAGAATCTTAAGCTAGATTAGTTTCGTTTTTTTCTAGACTTTGACTAACTACGTAGGGACTTAAAGCTCTTGATAGACTTCCGGCGTAGTAATGATTATTTTTATTCGGTTGAAGTGCCATTGTTTAGAAAAACGTGTTCACTTGCATATATACCCATGTAAAGCTTTGATTCCATCTAAACACCCATTTGCATTTAATGTCTCTCTCTCTCCATATGACTTTTTTTTTTTTTTTTTTTTTTTTTTTTTTAACCGTATAATTGATGAAAAGTATACAAAAAAAAAGTATTACAAGCAACAGATGTATTTTATTAACAATTTGTAAATAAAATAAAAAAACATTATTTCAGTATAAATGCATGCGGAAAATGTTTTGGTGCAAACCTAAACACACATGATTTTTTTAATATCACTGTAACACTCATACTTATGTTTTGAATTTTTTTAATATCGCCGTAATTTTTTAATATCGCAATGAAAAAAAACAATGATATTAAGTTTATTACTAATATAAAAGTAACTTTTTCAATACACGGTTCAGTTTTACATGTAAAAAAGCTTAATATCGCGTCGGTTTTATATTATCAGCGTAACTATCATATAATCCTTTTATAATACCCTTAATATCACGGTAGCACTCATAATCACAAAACAAAAAGTGCTTCGAAAAATCTGCAAAAATAAAAAAGCAAAGAATACAACAATAGGAAAAAATTTAATATTATAGCGTAATGTTCGGCATTTACCACAAGAATATTAAATAGTAAATGCCGAACATTACGCTATGAAAACTTCTATACAACCCATATGCGTCGCACACATTTTAAATCTATGAAAACTTTTATACCACCCATGTGCATCGCACGGGCATTGTTTACTATCATAATAAATAGTTGTATAACTTAGCCGGATGTATTAATATTAGTTACTTCCAATAAAAAACGACAGTACAGGCGGCGGCAGCACTGTTTTCCACAAACCCTCCCTATAGAGGGGGTCCGGTTAACTCATGCCTAAAAAAAACAAATCTCCTCAATTACCAAAAAACTGCCTTTCATTAATTCCTTTGTGTCTATAAAACTGAAAACTTCTTTTGAATTTCAGTAGTTCATTCTAAAAAACACAAAAAAATGTATTTTGATTTTCAAAATATCTTTCAATTGCTTATTTACGATATTGAGGGTTTTAATATTGCTTTTTATCTGATAAGAAACCTAGATATTTTACCGAAAATTATATGGACGAGGAAGAGGTATTTTAAATTGTATAACTTCATTTGAAATACTCTTTCCCGTCTATCACTTGCATTTTATCACCATGGTATGAAACCTAGATATTTTACCGAATATCAGGTGATGAATGCCATATTTTTGCAACAACTAACACCTATATTATTTTTTCCTTTTTTCTGGTGTTTTAAAATTGATAAAGTCGTTAGGTATTATTTCAACTCGATTGTTTTGTATTTTAATTTTGAATGATTTTAAAATTACATGAATCTTGTTTATTCTAGTTAATTGAAACATTTTAAAGTACTTAAGAATCATATAATTTGTTAAAATAACAAAAATATATGAATCTTGAGAACTTTTAAAGAAAGTTTCAATTAAACCAAGATACTCAAAAAAAATTTTGTAATTTATACTTTTTACAAAATTAATTTCTAGAGTCCTCAGTAGGAAAAAACTATAAAATAATAGTAGAAGATTATGAAGAATTTGGTATTTGAAGAAAATGAAGATGAAGTCGAAGACCAACATTATGAAGAAGATGCAAAAATATGAAGATCATTTAACTGTGTTGTGTTTCTGTAATGTGATATTTATTTAAAACAAGGGATGAATTAAAATTTCAATATGTATTCGAGTTGTTATGTGATATGTAATTTTTGTATTCGAATTGTAATGTTATATTTAATTTTTATGTTGTGTGATATCTAATTTTTCTTTAATATTGCGATATTTAATTTCTTTTAATTTAGTCGTTTAATTTTCTTTTAATATAAAAGTTATTAATTATTTTTATGTAGTGTGATAATTCAAATAACTCATAATTAAAGTGACACGTGTCGTGGTTAAAACTTGATATTTAAATTAAAAAAACAAAGACTATATTACTTGAACAATTTCCTTTAAGTATTTAAAAACATTAAGATATATATGCTTAAATATTTGACTTTAAAAATTTTAATCAAACTTGCTAGTCCATTATATTGGTAGCCATTATATTGCTATTTACTTTTTAATACATATATATATATATATATATATATATATATATATATATATATATATATATATATATATATATATATATATATATATATATAGGGGGACTTTCTTACGAGAACCATTTTATCTGCGAGAACCGAGAGAACCACAAAAAACATGCATGCACGCCTTTTAAAATAAAATAAAATACATGCAAATCATCAATAATCGTAAGCATCCACCTATGTTCTTCAATATCATTATGAACTCATCATCTTTTTTCACAAAAACCTTACCCACGGCCGCAATATTGTCGTTGCACGTCTTATAAGAACATACATGCACACCTTCAAAGAAAAATTTTGTATTTTCAATTTCTTATCAAATTCTTTAGAACAACTATGTTTTTTTTAAAACATATGTGTTGTTTTTAAAACATATGTGCAAAAATATAATTATTGAAGGCGTGCATGTATGTTTTTGGTGGTTCTCTCAGTTCTCACAGTTAAAATGGTTCTCGTTTGAAAGTTACACTATATATATATACTAGACGAATACCCGTGCATAGCAACGGGATTTTATAATGACATATCGTTTAGTGATAAAAGAAAATTTATGGGTTATAAATGAAAAATAATATAAGTTAGGGGTGGCAATTATTGCCCAATTTGTAATTTTTGGGAGATTTTTGACACTTTTTTAAAGGTTTGGGGCGTTTTTTGCCCCCTTGCATTTATTTGATGGGCTCTTACAGGCAAAAGATAAAAACAGATATTATTAGATGGGCTTTCGAATCACACAATTCAACTTTCAAGCAATTACTCTCATTTTTTTAATTAGTTGCATTTTTATTCATTTTTCCCAGCAGATTTTCTCAAATTTGCAATCAGATTTTTTTTTATAAGAAAAAATAATTAAATATAGTTAAGACTTAGATGCTTGAAATTTTTTTACAAGATGAATTAAAGGGGTTTTTAGGACTGTTCCGAATGTTTTTAATAGTTGAATTATAATTTGCTCGTTTTAGCTCGTGCCCGTTTGGCCCGATTTATAATTTGTCCGTTTAGCCCGTGCCCGTTTTAACCCGTGCCATTTTAGCCCGTGCCCGTACCCGCCCGTTTTGCCACCTCTAATAAAAGTTTGAAGATTTAAGGATTAAACATATGACATGAGCTTAAGTATCAAAGTCAATAACTCAACACATTTAGTAACTGATTTTCCCGCCCAAATTGATATGAAAATCAGTTACTAAATGTGTTGACTTATTGACTTTTTTGACTTATTGAGTTTGATACTTAAGCTCATGTCAACATAATGTTTTGAAACCCGGTTGAACCGTTCCGGTCGAAAAACGGGTCAATTTAAACCGAGTCATGCTTTTAATAACTGAACCCGTCGTGTCCAGTTTTCAAAACTATATGTTTTTCCCAGTTGAACCTGTTGGTCCGGTCCAGTTTTCAAAACTATATGCAACATCAACTTATTAGCTTGTATAAAGTTTTGTGTGTTTTATTAATTTGTATAATGTGTATAATAACATATACTTTTCATTCTAGGGTGTTTTAAAAATAACATTAATTAGTGTGTTTAATTATTTTATATTTTATATTATGTAGTAGTTTGTTTAAATTGTATATTGTGAAAATTTTATTGTACTTTTTTAGCAAGTGGTGTTTTAATTGACTGTTTTTAATTTAATATAGATGCTTTTAATTGGTTGTACCATATGAATAAATTATTGTAATTTTAAGTTATGGGGTGTTTTAATAAAAGCATTAATTACACAATTCATTTTCTCTCACCCTTGACTTTCAAGATTTCACTTTCAAGAGCATTAATTAGAAGGGCAAAATGGGGATTGACTGAAAATTCAGTTTTCCACTTTTCCCCTTTGACTAAATCTACATTATAAGTAGTTAAGATATATATATATATATATATATATATATATATATATATATATATATATATATATATATATATATATATATATATATATATATATATATATATATATATATATACACATTTTGAACGGCGGGTTAGTTGTTAGCTGTTGGCTCGAGTTAGTGTCGCATCCTCGGGCAGAGATACCAACTACAAGCCTCTCCTTAGGGGATGATTTCCCCATATGGAAAGGGAAAATCATTCCTGTTTTTGTGATGTACTTTGCATTGGAGATTGCAAATTATGCATTAATGATGAAATCATCCCTGTTGTTGTGATGTACTTTGCATTGGAGATTGCAAATTTTGCATTAATGGTGACCTAATGCATAAATGATTTGTACCGTTATTCACTTATGCATTAGGTCACCTTTTAGTTAGGTCCCTCTGTCTAGATGTGGAAGGGGTGTGTTAACACCTCTTCATGTGTTTTATTTTATTTTTATTTTTACTTAATGATTTTATTATTGTTATTATCATTTTTCTTTATTTCAACTTTGTATTTCAATTCGTATTAAAAGTACATTTAAATAGAATAATTACATATTGTATGTATGTTAGATTATGAATGTAAAAAGAGAGAGCTATGAGTTAAAGTAAGAAGTGAAAGTTCAGTCCTTACAGTTTCCCTATTCTTTTTTGATGTCAAAGACCAGAAGCTACGCGAGAATTTTCATTGGATCTCGGTTGTTCTTAACGGCGATGGATATTCATTTAAGTGTTCGGGTTGCAACCCTAGACCTTCAACAGGGTGGAAATTCTCGTATTCCTTATGTACACGTTCCTGCGGCTCGGATGAGTATTATTGTTTATCGCCACGGCTATAAACACGTTATTGTTCCTATTAACAAAACATCCCCTTTTTCTTAGCTCTTTCGAAAACGGTATAGAAATGGGTTTCTTTTTCTACGTTGTTTACCTTAGTTACCTAGGGGGTTTCGGTAGATTATGAGTGTAAAACATGATGAGATACTAATTTAGTTAATCATTTTGAAAAGTTCAATCTAAACACCGTCACATTTAATTTCTTTTTGTCAAATAAACATGAGTTTGAATGTTTGGTCTTAAATACTTCTAAATTTTAATTGACTATATTACAATTTCTTTTTATGTTTAATAAAGTTGTTTATTTCTCGCGCGAATGCAATTGTTTATATTTAAAGTGTAAAACTGATATTTCAACATATTCAAACCTTTTTACATAAACAAACCTTTTTACATAATCTAAAAAAAATAAAAAAAACATGCCTTTGGAGTAAACTAGGGTTCCTGTTCCTCTTGTGCTTGTTCTGTGAGAGAAAATGGCTTGGATACTATTGTGTGCTTCTTTGGAGTAAATCCCAGCCATTGGTGTGCCATGGAAGCATCTCAGCCTTTGATTGGTTTTGGCGCCTAAAGAGAGTTGTGGATTACCAGGTTGGAGGTAAAATATCTCATGGAGATTTTGAGGGAGCAATGGGGCGGCTAGAGCAGGTGTTGGTGTAGTGTGGAGGAGACAAGGTTCTGGGAGATCGTGGGATTTGCTTCTGGTTCTGTTTTGTTGGATCAAATTTTACTCCGATCACGCCTTCATTAGAAACAAATCAGAAAATACTACGGAGTAGATAAGTTAATTACTACTACTACAAAAAAAAATATATACCTGAATTAATGGAAAAGTATCTTTACTCAACATTTGTGGATTGTTTGTGTTACTTTGAGTCTGGAATTTCAACATACCTTTCTATTCTAACTTCCCATACTGTTTCTTTTGTTTTTTCAACAATCTAGCAATGCGGCTGGTGCAGTCCTTTGCTCAAAGGGAGTTGAAATGACAAAAGGAGCAGTAGTGGGAAGTTAGAAGGGTTACGTCTGTTAGTTTATTGCATTCCATTATTTTTTATGATCTAAAACCAACCATTCACCATTCCTAAACATTTGGCTAATTGAGTACTACTAGCTTCTATCAATTATTACAAAATACTTGAGGCTATGACAAGTACAATGATGAAGCTGAAGATGAAAATGAAAAAAGAAGAGAAGGAAGACTATGAAGATGCTCAAGTACCAAAGTCAAGAAAATACTCAAGAACTTTGGTACATGGTAACATTCCTCAATCATCTACTTCAGCTTCTCCTTTCCCTTACGTATGATCTCAGCCTTCTTGCTCTGTCCAATATGTTCTTGATGAGGATGACCAGGTTCTGGAGCAGGAAGATCCAACACCAAACTTTGTGATGTTGGAAGAGATGGATCTCTCTTACTTGATCTTGGTTGGGATCTCTCTGGTGTGGAAGGAGGAAGAAAGGTTGGATCTTCATTTTCTTCCTCTGAAGAGTCTTCATTAGAGGTACAGATGAAGGGAGAGACAAGCTCTCTCTCAGCAGAAATGGGAACATGGCTTGGTTCACCCTTTCTATGTGCATTCCATTGTCTTTCTTGTGCATCCCATCGTCTCTCCATTTCTCTTTCATAGTCAGAATTATCAAGCCCCCATGGATATGGTGGTAAATCTTCTTCTGATGATGAAGAAGAGGAATTTTGATCTGAGGCTTCTGGGTTTGATGACATGGTTTTGGTGGAGAATTGGGATTAATTGGGAAATTAGGGTTTGAAAGATTATTTGGGGTGAATTGGTGACTGAGATGTGTTATTTGGGGGTGATTAAATAAGCCAAGTTTAGGCGTTACTTTAATTAATGCAGAATATTTACTCTCACTTGTTTTGGTAGGTTGGAGGAGTAAATTTGGTTATTATCGGGTTGACTTTTGGAAGATATTTTTGAATAGTAACTTGGTTAAAAAGTTACTTTGTGATAATCTTTATGGGTTAAGTTGAGAGTTACTTTGTGTTGCAGAATAAAACCCATATCATTGGAGTTATAAGGTGTGTATCATAGACACACAACAAATGGTTATTGATTCACCATGTCTAATCCACATAAGAATCAACTAGTCCAGAGCAAATGGCTACTGGTAAAGACTTATCAAATCCGTTTATGGTTGATAGTTTACCAAAAACTAGGTTATCAACTCACCATACATCCATGTGATCAAGAGTTGGCTAGTCCATAAGCAAACGGCTCATGGTAAAGACATATCAAATCAGTTGATAGCTGGTAGTTTGCTAAAAACTATGATAAGAGCAGCAAATTTTCATGTTTTACTTACCACTGCTCTTTGATATTTTTGTGGAAATTTTACCACTGCTAGTTCATTAGTTACCACTGCAAGAGTAATTTTTCCACTGATGAACTAGCCGTTACAACTGTTGTGTCAGTAATCCAATTTTTACTAGCCGTTGTTAAAATAACCGTCATTCCTTATTAATAGGGTAAAATCTTTTGTGAATTATCTACTTACTTATTATAAATTATTCTTTTTCCAAAGATAATTCTTTCTAAAGATAATTCACATTACACACCTCCTCAAACCCTATTAGTATAAATTGATTATCATACGGCTTGCTTTTTATCTTGATTACTAACACTTTTATTCTCTTTTTCACAAATATCATGGCGATTCTAAAATTTGTCGAGGAGCACAACCAAGTGGCCTACTTACAAAAGTCAAACGAGAAGAGTGGCCCTGTTTTTCATCAGATTGTGGATTTTCTAAACACAACTCATATAAGGTATGCCTTAACTATTAATCCCACAATCTATGTCTCTCATATCAAACAGTTCTGGAACACTGTGGAGTTCATAATTCTTGAACAGGGAGACACACATGAATCTGTGGATGCTCTTAGAGCCACAGTTGATGGGGTAACTATTGATGTTACTGAGTTATCTTTGAGGAGAATTCTCCAATTGATTGATCTCAATGGTATCATCACATTACCTAATTCAGAAATTTTCACTAATATTGCTTTAATGGGGTATGATACATCTGAACAAAAAGTTACTTTCAGAAAAGGATGTTTTTGTCCCCATTGGAGATTTTTGATTCATACTCTTCTACATTGCCTAAGTCCTAAGAAAACATCTTATGAACAATTTGCATCAACCATGGCTTATGCTTTGGTTTGTTTGGCAACTGATAGGACTTTCAATTTTTCAAAGTTTATTTTCAATAATATGACAGGCAATGTAAAGAGTCAATATAAATTTTTGATGTATCCAAGGTTTGTGCAAGCAGTGTTAAATGAGTTTCAACTGCGACCTCACAATAGAATTTATGAACCTTCCACTCTTAAGCCAAAAGTTTTTCAAAATATGTCTAAGGCTTCAGATCTTTGGAATGGGGAGGTTCATCCACTTTTTCCTCAAATGCTTGCTAAAATTGCTCAAGTACAGGGTGAGGATGCACCAATCCCAGTTGCATCTCAAAACATACCCACTATTGTTGTTCCACCAATTCAACATACCCCTGCAGTCACTCACACTTATGAGAGAAGGTCTAAACAGCCAACTTCTCTCATCTCAACATTGCATGTTGCTGAGCCTTTTGGTTTAGGAGCAAGCAGTGGTGGTTCAAGGCTTAATCCTACTCCAACTAGGGAAGAGCCTGAATCAATGCCTCATGATTCACCTCTCCCAGCAGGTTACACAGTTGGAAGTGATGAAGGCAGTGTGCAACAAAATGAATTGATGGACATTTGTACTAAATTAGTCAAGCAGGTTCAAGCTCTGGAGAAAGATCTGGCACAGACCAAAGAACAACATGCCACAGAGCTGAATAAATTGAAGGCTGAGATTCAAAGATTGCAGATTGAAGTTGAGAATCTCAAGAAGCAAAGACCTCAGGTTGTATCATCATCATCTTCACCTTCAGATGAGTTTTCTGCAAGTTCTACTAAAGTCTTGAGAGATTCTTCCAAACAGGGGAGGAAAATAGATGCAGAGCTTAAGGGGAGGAGTAAAAGTTTTGATAAAGATTTTGCTGAGCTTAATGATTCTGATAATGCTCATGCAAAAGATGATGTAGCTGAGATTGAGGGGAGGAAATTGGGTTTTGATAAAGATATGCTGATACAGGTTTTAACTTTGATGATTTAGTTGGAACTGCTCAACCAATTTCCACTGAAGCAGAACAAGTTCCCACTGATCAATCTTTTCCCACTGCAAGAGAAAAAGTTCCCACTGCTACTCAAGAAATTACCACTGCAGAGGAAGAAGCTGCCAGAATAAGATCAGTTAAAGGAAAGGCTATTGTAATTGCTTCAGATCAAGAGACAAGAAAAATTTCTAAGCATGAACAAGCTCAGATTGACTTTGATGCAAGATTAGCATAGCAACAACAAGCTGAAGAGAATGAAAGAAAGAAAAATCTTAAGGAAGATGAAGTTGCTAGCTTTATGGAAGCAACTAGGTTAGATAAACTTGAAGCAGTAATGGCACAACCACTTTCAGTTGTTCCACCTATGATCATGCATGAGAAACCTCCATTGTTCACTTATGTGCCTACAGAAGATGAGATTGACTATTTGGTTAATAATGATCAGATAATCAGGAAAAAGGCTATTGAATTAATTGCTAATACAACCTTGAATGAAGAACAAAGGTCTGCTCAACTTAAAGATTTCATTCAAATGAAGAATCAGCAGGCTCTTGATGAAATCATTGGGGATGTTAGAAAAGGTCAAAAGAAGCCAATAAAGCTTACAAAGGCACAGATTATTGCTGAGATGAAGACTTTTTGTTGCCATGTTAGTAATATGAAGATGGCTCAATTCAAAGGAATGTCACATGATCAGGTTGAAGGTATTTACTACAGGATCAAAAGACAAGATAGTAATTTCATTCCAATGGATCAAGAACCAATAACAATGAAGACAAAAAGGACTGGAGTGAGTCTTGAATCTAAAAATGCGAAGAAGTTGAAGACTCAGAAATCATCTCAAGCAGAAGAGGGTCCTAGCAAGTTGACAGAAGAGCAAGTTACAAACATGGTGTTCATAGAGACTGATGTACTTAATATTGAACCTCTACAAGCAAGATATCCAGTAGTTGGTTGGGAAATCTTTTCTGATAGTTTTGGTGTAGCTTGGAAAATCATCAGAACTGGAAGTGTCACAAGCATTTGCAGAGATTTTGAAGATATTGTTAGATCTTGTGATAGAGAAGATTTGGATACTTTGTGGAGAATTGTTCAAGATCAGTTTAAGAAGGATGAACTTGTTGATGTCAAAGCTAAGGAGTTATGGGTTCACTTCAAAAGATTATATGAACCTGACCCAAGTGATAGATATTCGAGATTTGAAGCTCATGGTACAAGAACTTTGTGGAAATTCTATGATTCAAGTTCTGTGCATCATATTTCTACTCAAGATGGAGTTGATGTCTTTATGCTGGCTGAGAAAGAATATCCATTGAGAGCTGGAATATTGACAGTGATGTTGACTGAGAAGCTTAGGTGCTGGGAAAGAACTCAAGTCATAGATGATTTGCTACAAAGGATTTATGATCAAAGTGTAATTTAGGTCATCTATAGTAGATTAACTAGCAGGGAGGCCCGCGCATTGCTGCGGGAACGCGGTGCTAAGTCGTCTTTGATAGTTAGTCGTTAAGGACTAAATTTGAAAAAGACCAAGAAACCAAAGGACTATTTTTGAAAATTAATTTTTGAAATATCAATTTTTTTTATGGAAAAAGTCCCTAAAATTATGTGCATTTTGCATTTTTAGTCCTAAAGGACCTCACGTGCAAAGAAAGTTACATCTCAGGGACTATTTTTACCAGTTACTGTTTGAACCACTGTTGCTACTATTCATTCTACAGTGCCCAAATTCTCATCTTTAGATATATATAGATAATTGGAGCACGGTTTCCTAGGGCACTACATGTAATTTAGGTCATCTATAGTAGATTAAGTATTTTTTTTTATACGATGACATGACTTGGCGTGTAAGGGTTTGGATGAGTTTGATCTTGGCCATACACCTGTAGCTGGTGTACATCAAGTATAATTTTACACCACCACCATGGGTATATTTGTAAAAGCTTCAAAAGTTAGGCTCTGCAAGACACACATGTGTGTATGGGTATATATACAAGTAATTTTCGGATTTTAGACTATTTATTTGTGCACAACAATATTTATTCTTCAAACACATCTCTCTCTCTCTCGCCAAAAGTAGTAATCTTTAGTGTCAAAGTAATCTTTAGACTATTTATTTGTGCACAACAATATTTTTTCTATCCTTGAACGACTCCATTTCATTTTTTTGAACGACTAATATTCGTTTGAACGACTCCATTTCATTTTTTTGAACGACTCTATTTCATTTTTTTGAACGACTCCATTTCATTTTTTTGAACGACTCCATGACATTGACGATGTAATATGGTCAATTTGGAAATTTCAGAACTCATAAATTAAAGCACACACAATCAACTTATGACATTGTTTTGTCTGTTCTAATAAAGTTTAGTTACGTATATTATACATACGACGTGTGTTATTTATTAATGCTTTATCACGTATTATTTATTACAGTATTATTTATATTTATCACAAATCCTAATCTAATAATGACACTCGGCACTATATGTTTCAGTCTATGCTTTTTCTAGGCGGCTACTATTCGATTGATGTTTGTCAGTGACAATGGTCTCATAGCCATCATTACCTGGTGTTTATAGTTTATGGTTATCGGGTTTGTAGTTGAATAATAATTTATTACGGTGTATTTATTTATCTATAGCAAAAGCAATATTTTAATAAATTACTGTAGCGCCACTCACAAAAACACTATACCAGAAACATTTTTTTTAGTAACATGGGAATAGTAACTCCATCATAAATGTAATATTAACTAGGTAGTTTTCTTGGCCGTGCTTGGCACGGCCCAAGGAAGTCGATATATGTTATGCGGGTAGATTGCGTGTAGTTTTATATTGAATTCAAAGAGTATTAAACCTTTACTGTATCAGCACGTATGAAAACTGGAATCATTTTACATGAATAAAATATACACATTAATCAAAATTTTAGAACTTTGTATTTTAATAACAAAAATTAAAAATTAAAAATAAAAAAATATAAAAAATGACAACACGGAACAACAAAAATTGACAAGTTAGATGCATTATCAAATAATCAGCCCTTTCATAAAACAATTTGGCAGACCAAAGACACGTCACATTTAAGCTTGCTAAATTATTATAAGTTAAAACAAATGTCTCGAAAAGAATATGCAAAAGGTCGAGCAAACCAAAGCATATAGAGATCAGACATCATTCATAGGGTATGGTAACTTGGTGTTTATTCTATAATTGGGTCTCTTAGATGGAAAATATTTTATCTATACTACTACTATATAATGCATTTGAGACAATTCTATAATTAGAAAGGCATAAAATTCGGATTTTTACTTGCTTATTATGGAAGGATTTCAAAATTAATTGGTTAGGAAGCAAGTTGGTTTGGAAGTTTGTAATAAAGCAGGTTGGTTGTTCAAATTAAAATTATTTGGCTTAACCCATCTCTACTTATAAAGCATAAAGACAACTAAATGTGTAATATAGTCGTAGTAACATGCAAAAAAAATAATAAAAAAAGGACAAAATAAAATTTAGAATCGCTGAAAAAAAATAGAAAAAAGAATCGTTTTCATGGGTTAATGGTATTATGATACCATGATTTTTTTAATATCACTATAACACTCATACTTATGTTTTGAATTTTTTTAATATCGCCGTAATTTTTTATTATATATACTAAAAGGGGGAACTATTTACTATTCTACACTGTAGCTACAGTGGACAAAATAGTGCCCACTTGCAAAATAGTCCCTAAGGTGAAACTGTCGTTGCAAGATAGGTCCTTCATGGACTAACGATGCAACACACTGGGGACTAACGATGCAACAGGTCGAGAATTTTAGGCACTTTTTACGTAAAAAAACATATTATTTCCAAAATTATTTTGTACCTAACGAATTTACAAAAATGGTCCCTCAGGTTAGCTGTAAATAGCACCGTTAGTCCCCTGTTAGCGATCTTTTGCAAATTTAGTCCTTAATAATTTTTTTTCCCGATCGTTTATTTCGATTTTAGATTAGACACAACATCTCGCAGCAACGCGCGGGTGCTCCATATATACTAAAAGGGGGAACTATTTACTATTCTACACTGTAGCTACAGTGGACAAAATAGTGCCTACTTGCAAAATAGTCCTTAAGGTGAAACTGTCGTTGCAAGATAGGTCCTTCATGGACTAACGATGCAACACACTAGGGACTAACGATGCAACAGGTCGAGAATTTTAGGCACTTTTTACGTAAAAAAACATATTATTTCCAAAATTATTTTGTACCTAACGAATTTACAAAAATGGTCCCTCAGGTTAGCTGTAAATAGCACCGTTAGTCCCCCGTTAGCGAGCTTTTGCAAATTTAGTCCTTAATAATTTTTTTCCCGATCGTTTATTTCGATTTAGACTAGACACAACATTCTCGCAGCAACGCGCGGGTGCTCCCACTCGTTTAAAACCAAATGCATTCATATATTTTGATACTAGCCGGACCCAGCCCCAGACAATGATGACCTATTCTCATTAACCTAATTTGCCAGGAGTTGAGATTTAATTACCCAGACCATTTCCTTAATTCTTAAAGACTCCCTTATTGACTGGTCAACTAAGCGTTTGCGGTGCGGGACTAATGCTAATGGAGCAAGCCCTCATTGTTCGGTCAAGTATGATAAATCTACTCGAATTTGCAACGTCAAAGAAGTAGGTGACACAAGTGTTATAAATCTATTTTCATATAATTATATCGACTTACGGCTGAACATTTTTCCGACTTAGGGCAACTTTCATTTTTTAGCTCGACTAAATTAACATGTATACTGCCTCTTATACATTTTTTAAATAATGTTTGATCGGACAGAATAAAGTGTACACATTCTTGCGTACTAAGTTTTTTAATTGATGGAGTAATAGTTTGTAATTCAAGTTCACAAATCGAATATAGTAAGGAATTGTGGCACACAATCCATAATTTATCTCTTATTAATTTGGTTTGGTATTAAATGATACATAACCTAACCAATCCTAAACTCTTAAACCTAAATTTATTTGGTGTGGCATTAAGTTGTTTATATTTAATTCTAGTCTAGCAAAAAAATGAAACGTGCCATAAGTCGCAAATAACGCAAAAGCTTCCCCGTAACCGCTAAGGCCCCGCCTCGCGCAATTTATAATTTTGATCCGAACATTTACTACAAATTTAATTTAAGCACCTTCCTAAGAACTCTGTATCTTCTCCACTACGTATATTTATTACTTGACCCGCCAATCCTATGCCCTAAAACACACTTTACATTCAAACCCCATAACTCTTTCTAGACTTGATGAATCTCCTGTAATCAAAAATTTTTTTTTTTTTGAACATTGTACTCATTTTGTTAAATTACTAGTACTACGTAATTTTGAAAAGACTATATGGTGAACATACCTTTCCATTGACTATAACAATGAGTCTGTGACTATAACTTTCAATGTTAGCACTTTCCCCGAGAACTCCCCATCTTCGCAACTACTCATACTTATTACCCTAAACCCAACAATTGTCTATAAATTCAAATTGTGGCTCGTGATTCACTTTCATACACATATTGTGTTTCAAAATGTAGGTTGTCTTACTGTGGTTTCCGAACTGCTTATTCATCTTGTGAATCTAGATAGTGATGTTGAGGATCCTGAATCTGAGGTTCTAAAATTTCTTCTAAGTCCTCCAAAGGTCATCTTAGTTACCTTGTTAAGAAACTTAATTGTTCCACCGAAAATACGGATGTATATTGGTTTGTATGGGCACTCAAGGTTAGATTTTATTTGTAACATGCATTATTTCAGCTTTTATTTCATAATTATGGTCCTTAATATGTCTATCCATAATATTTACAATTGGTTAATGACTATAGATGTCGGTATTAGATGGTGTGCCAACCTTTGTTTCAGTTAATTGTAAACATAGAAAACCTGTCTGGTTTTAGAATGTTTTGTTGGCTGTGGTTTTAGAATGTTTTAGAAAACCTGTCCGTTTTATGTAAACGGATGAGTCGATATTATATCGTTATACAAGACTTGACGGTTCTGATATGTTTATATATGAGATGTTATGGATATGCATAACATGTTAAACGATGAGTTGAGATCCTATGGATATGCATAAGCTGATATTAAACGATGAGTCGAGATGCTGTGGATATGCCTAATTAAGATGTTAAATGGATAAATCAGGATGTTATGGATATGCATAACATGTTAAACGAATCAGTCGAGATGTTATGGATATGCATAACATGTTAAACGAATCAGTCGAGATGTTATGGATATGCATAACATGTTAACTGATGAGTCGATGTGTTATGAATATGCATAGCATTTAAACGGATGAGTCGATATGTCATGGATATGCATAACATGTTAAACAGATTATTTGAGATGTTATTGATATGCATAACATGTACTAGTTTAACGCATTTGTCATGTCCTGAGCCGAATAATGTAACTTTTCGATATATCATTGTAGTTTAATGCATTTGTCATTTCCTGTTTATAGGAATCGGTTACATTGCTATGGATATGCATCCCAAATCCTTGCAGTTGTCTATTAAAGCCATATTACCACTCTCAAAACATATATTCCCAATGCTACCCATCGAATACTTTGCGCCAGAACTTCCCACCAAACATTTTCCCCCCAAAACTTTTCACCAAAAGCTAGCAGATATGCTCTATCCTCACAAACACATTATATACACTCTTATCCTCAAAACCACTCAACCTCACAACCTGTTGTCTTCACACCAATTTCAGAACCTGAGATGCAGCGATGTAATCCTTTTATCTGTTATTGTGGAATATTATGCATGTCCTCTTTCGAAGGTAAACAATAATACATTTCTTATTTATGTAAATATACTACTAATTGGGTTGTAATCTCTTATAATTTCCTTATTATGTAACAGCCAAGACAAAAATATCATGGATGTGGATGTTTTATGTGGAAGAGTCAATTTGATGATCGAGCACTTAAGAGTTATCTCCTCTGCTTCAACATCTCAAGGTTCTGGATCTGCACCTATACAGAGTGCTCAAATTGTAATGCCAAAGATCTTAGGATAAACAAGCTGGAATCACAAAAACAGGTGCTAGAGACAAGAGTAAGGATGCTGGAGGCAAGACTTGAAATGGCAAGGAATCCTGACGACCACGACCACGACCACGTATGTCAGTCGGATGCGATACTCCGTGAGCTGTTAAGTGACATGGAAAATCTTTGTAGTTGTTTAATAAAATTTTATTATCGAACATGGCATACACCCGTCTCTTGGTGGGTCGAACCAAAACCAAGATTTTTATACATCAAAGCACATTCTGGATCTGTAATGTAACTCGTATGCTTTAATGTTTAAAATTTTATCGATCTGTGATGTAATTCGTTCGCTTTAATGTTTGAACTTTTATCGATTTGTAATGTAATTAGTACGCTTTAATGTTGGACGTTTATCGATTTGTAATGTCGTTTGGAAAGTCAAATTTGACGAATATAATACCAACGAAATGTTGTTAGGATTTTAGTTAACAAAAAATTCAACGCTTGTCGCTCTCGGTCAAGTATTTTTTTGGCGTTTAGTGTAATTTACCGACGACAATGTGTCGTCGGGATTTCTCTCGTTGTCGTTCTGCTTTTAGTGTAATTTACCGACGACACCAAAGTGTTTTTCTAACTTGTGCCCCAGGGGCATTTCTAGCAAAAAGTGGTCATAAAAACTGTCATATAATTAAAACAATTGAGTTACCTCCGGTGATCTCAGTTTGGGGAGTGTTGCTTGGACAGTTGGACTAGGAGTACGCATTTCGGGACTCTTATTTGTCAATGACTAATTAGACACCATTCCTGACTAATTAGGTCAATGAGAACATGTGATCATTGCCTAGGGCTGGGTCAATGGGGAAGGGTCCAGTTGGCATCAAAAGATGCATGGGATCTCTTATGTTTATACTTGACGCTTTACAAGCCATGCGTCCCTTTTGGGCTCTTTTGCACACTCCAGCCGGAGGTCTTCCTGGAAGCAGTCTCTTTACCTTAAGGTGTATCCTGAGGTAGGGGTAGGATCTGTCTACATCCCACCTCCCCCATACCCCGCCCCGGCGGGATTGGGTATGTTGTTGTTGTTGTTTTGTTAAATTAAAGTGTCTGTTTGGATATATGCTGTCGATTTGTAGATGAATAAATGCTTGTTTATTTCGTGTGATATATAAAGTGTCTGAATTAGAAAAATTGTCGTTATACCCTTATATTTAAAATAAGTGTTGAATTAGAGGTTAAGAAGTGGGAGGGTAAATATGTAAAAGTAGGATAAAAGTGATGACTTAATATGAAGACTCTCAATCCCATGGCTTTTTCTAGAAGGTCATTCATTTAAATTAAGCACCAAACAAACATTCAATTAATAACTTAATAAAGTTACCTATTTAATTAAGACTCTTTAAGTCATTATCAAACACTACCTAAATGTGTAATATAGTCGTAGTAACATGCAAAAATAATAATAAAAAAAGGACAAAATATAATTTAGAATCGCTGGAAAAAAAATAGAAAAAAGAATCGTTTTCATGGGTTAATGGTATTATGATACTATGATTTTTTTAATATCACTGTAACACTCATACTTATGTTTTGAATTTTTTTAATATCGCCGTAAGTTTTTTAATATCGCAATGGAAAAAAAACAATGATATTAAGTTTATTACTTATATAAAAGTAACTTTTTCAATACACGGTTCAGTTTTACATGTAAAAAAGCTTAATATCGCGTCGGTTTTATATTATCAGCGTAACTATCATATAATCCTTTTATAATACCCTTAATATCACGGTAGCACTCATAATCACGATTTTGTAAAAGGTTAGTACTCCGTATTATGTAACCATTGGGCCGTAAAAACATTGGGCCCACAGTTACATTAAACCAATTGAAATTGAGATTTGATAATAGTTGATATTAACCCGATCCACTTCATCTCATTTAGAGCATATCGACTAGTCTCATCCGACCAGGCGCTATGTATTTGTAGAGATGTCTTATAAGAGATGTGATTGTGACTTCCATTTAAAATAGCTTGTGGTGGGATCAAAATTTCTATTTCTAGTTGTATGTCTTTAATGTATCTATAATCAACTTATCACGAGAGTAGGAACATAAGGAGTCTAATTAGTGGGTCTTTATGTTACTCAAAGCAATATGGAACTAGCCGGCTTACTTACTCGAACATATTAGTACTTTTTTGTTTCCATATAAGCTCACAAGTAGGAGATTTGCTAACTTGAGACATATGAGCATGCAAGCATAAGATAGTGCATCATTAACGGAGATATGAATTACCGAGATATATCAGCAAAATGTGAATGACCACTAACAGGCTTTGCATAGATTATAATACAAACTTATACACACGGAAAAGAACTCCTGTTCTAGTTAACGCTAGAAGAATGAAGTTACTTGGGAGTGTAAGGCATGATTGGATTTCCTACACATCAAATGTCTATCTTTTAAATTTCCGCACAATTCCGAGGCTGCGGTATGTACTATCTCATCTTTATGCTTTGTGGTATTTTGTTTACCTATTAAATTTAGGAGAAAAATCTGTTTATATTAGCTCATTTAATCTATTTCCCCAAAATTCAAGCACATTTTTGGCCTTGTAAGTTGTAACCATGGTGGTCTACCCACGCTTTCTCCATGTGTATATCCTATTATGACTTCTTTCTAGTACTGACGACGTTTGTTCTTGGTTTTTATGTTTTTTTGAACAACTTGATTCTTGTTTTTTCTATCCTTGAATGACTCCATTTCATTTTTTTGAACGACTAATATTTTTTTGATCGACTCCATTTCATTTTTTTGAACGACTCCATTTCATTTTTTTTAACGAATCCATGACATTGACGTTGTAATATGGTCAATTTGGAAATTTCAGAACTCATAAATTAAAACACACACAGTCAACTTATGACATTGTTTTGTTTGTTCTAATAAAGTTTAGTTACGTATATATTATACATACGACGTGTGTTATTTATTAATGCTTTATCACGTATTATTTATTATTATTTATATTTATCACAAATCCTACAAGAATCTAATAATGACACTCGGCACTGTATGTTTCAGTCTATGCTTTTTCCAGGCGGCTACTATTCGATTGATGTTTGTCAGTGATAATGGTCTCATAGCCATCATTACCTGGTGTTTATAGTTTATTGTTATCGGGTTTGTAGTTGAATAATAATTTATTACCTTGTTTTTTCTATCCTTGAAAGACTCCAATTCATTTTTTTGAACGACTAATATTTGTTTGAACGACTCCATTTCATTTTTTTGAACGACTAATAGTTTTTTGAACGACTCCCTTTCATTGTTTTGAACGACTCCATGACATTGACGATGTAATATGGTCAATTTGGAAATTTCAGAACTCATAAATTAAAGCACACACAATCAACTTATGACATTGTTTTGTCTGTTCTAATAAAGTTTAGTTACGTATATTATACATACGATATGTGTTATTTATTAATGCTTTATCACGTATTATTTATTATTATTTATATTTATCACAAATCCTACAAGAATCACAGAATTAACTGCGTCTCCTCCAATAAACGCACAAACAAGAATTTACTCTTCAATGACATTAAACTCTGTGTCTTTCATTTGGATTTCCTCAAGATGTAGGAATATATGTATAAATGAGATAGAGTCCAAGTAACTGAAGCCTTTCTTAGAGAAGGAAATGTAGCTAGGTTACTTTGGAAGAGCCCCCCATGGATGGGTTATGGGTTCCTGGTGAAGCCACACACTTATCTGTCTTTACCATTGTGGGTGTTGCGGGTTGAATGGTTTAGATGGAAAGTGATGTGGAAATGTAGCTAGATGGTGGGTGCTTTAATGGTGAATAAATAGTAAACTGGCATGGTTTCTGTTATAGTCCAGTTTAGCTCTGAAAATGGTTACAATTCTGTTCTGTCAGAGATGTTGAACCTTTGGTATTCGATATCAGACATGACTGTATCTGATATTGGACTTAGAATAGCATAGTGTCTGCTACTTTGAATGTTTGCTGGTTGAAGCATGTTTCAATCCAGTGTATCAAATAGTGTAACTTGTGTAAAGTTTTGATATTAATGTAAATTCACCTTTTGCAAAAAAAAGTAATAATAATAATAATTCATTACTATTCTTTCATTAATTTCTTTAATGCCTTGATTCATAACATGTTAATCGTAACTTGTTTTTCTATTTTATTTTTCCATCTCTATTCTGTGCTTCTTTGGAGTAAATCGCAGCCATTGGTGAGCAATGGAATAATCATCTCAGCCTTTGATTGGTTTTGGCGCCAAAAGTGAGTTGTGGATTGCCAGGTTTGTTGGGATTTATATTTGAGTTGATATGACAAAATACATGAAAGATGAAGGACTAAAGTAGACAAAGGATAAAACTTCATATGCAAGAAAAAGATTACTACGGATCTTTTTATTATTTAGAAATATTCTTTGTAACCCTAGTATCTCTAGTATATAAAGAGATACAGGGATTGATTATTTGTGTGCACAAAGTAAAGATGTAGACGTCTAGTAAAGGTGTGTGTGTCTAGGCGTCAAGTTCCTACAATGGACGCCTAGGGTTTGTAATAGTTGGTAGAGATGATGACGAAGAAACCTTATTGAATTACTAGGGTTACAAAGATACTAGGGTTACAAAGAATATTTCTAAATAATAAAAAGATCTGTAGTAATCTTTTTCTTGCATATGAAGTTTTATCCTTTGTCTACTTTAGTCCTTCATCTTTCATGTATTTTGTCATATCAACTCAAATATAAATCCCAACAATCTTCCCCTAGTTGATATTGACAAAACCAATAAGCATAAACTTCCTCTGAAGTTAATATATATGAAAGATAAACGAACTTCCCCTTAAACCATGCTATATCATCAAGGCTCTTCAAGTTGCAGCTTCTATGTATATCTTCTTCCCCTTTTTGTCATCATCAATTAGGGGACAAAAGTAAGCAACCTTGATCTTCACAATCACCAACCAGTACCATACATCAAATTTAGTCCTTTAATGTCTTGAATTACCCACCATTAAGAACACCAAAACGCTTACTTATTAAATGAACTCAAGACATAAAAATCCCAAATCTTCAGTAAGAATACCAACGAATAATCATGAAAACCTTCACCTTGATGTAGCACATAAATGGTTAAACATTGAAACATTAAGCTTCCCCTGAAACCCATATGTTAACCATTTGTTGAATCTTCAATTCTGTAAACTTTATGTAATGATGAAGAAAACTAACCATTACCAATTTGATGCTGAAGTAGAATAAACCAACCTTGTGTCTTATCTCTTGTAATAAAATTGACTTCGAACGTATACTTAACGTATAGGGAGATTGCAATCCCTTGACAATAATCACTGAGCACAATAATGTAACTCCTTCAAGTGATTGTCAATTCGTAGTCACCTGAACGAACGAACAAGTTACCTCCTGCTAAAAGGTATGATAAAACACAACTTTGAAAAATTCCACTTCATTGTCAAATAAGCAACAAATAATCCTATTCGCCAATAAATAATAAATGCGAGCCATTGAACCATTAAGAACAAAATAACCATCTTGTGTGTGTGAACCAATAATCCCATGTGTGTAAAACCATCTTCAAATCCGCCATAACTAAACCCATGTACTTTGCCCAATATCGAATAATACTAGCAATAGAAACAATATACCGGACAACACAAGCAGTAGTATTTGATAAGCGCAGCAGCAGAATATTATAACGAGCAACAATATCGATTTTCTCAGCAGCAGAATACGAACAATAAAGAGCATAATAGACTGATTGATGGAAACGATCAATTAGGGTTTGTGTTAAACCTGAACGTATAGAAAGTGAAACCCTAAACATGAACAATCAACATCATAGCCTCCCCTTACTCGTATAAAGACGACACATTTTAGCCTTTAGTGACACTATTTAGAGTCATGAAAACCCCTAAAAATTCGAAATAATATACCTCTCTGTAGCAGTTTTCAAGAATTTTTATCTTTTTATTGGAAGCTCAGATTGAAGATCCCTCTGGTGAAACTCTTCTTTGACATGTAGAGAAGCTCCAATAAAAATTTCAGCCCGATCCAACGGTTAACGAAGGAGATATCGATGTTTGAAAACTGACCTGCAGTGAGTTTTGAAGATACGAACCAGATTCGAATTTTCTTCCATCTTCGACAAACCAAACCTTGTTTAATCCCACGATCACGAGCCCCATGGCTCTGATACCAATTGATAAGCTTCAAAACCTTATTTATTTAAACCTTATTTCAATAATAATGATGTTTGTTTATTCCGCTGCGTATCATGTTTATTATCATTATTATTGTTTAACCCTAGTGCTCAAAACGATCCATGGAGTCTAACAAACTCTACAAGGTTGGAGGTAAAATATCTCATGGAGATTTTGAGGGAGCAATGGGGTGGCTAGAGCAGGTGTTGGTGTAGTGTGGAGGAGACAAGGTTCTGGGAGATTGTGGGATTTGCTTCTGGTTCTGTTTTGTTGGGAATACTTTTCCAATAACTCGACGTCGGTAGGATCAAATTTTACTCCGATCACGCCTTCATTAGAAAGTAGAAACTAATCATAAAATACTACGGAGTAGATAAGTTAATTACTAGTACAAAAAAATAAAATTATACCTGAATCAATAGAAATATATCTTTTAGTGAAGATAAATATAATCAAAAGCACACTTAACACCATTTGCAACCATTTTTTGATTACATGTTTTACAATATATTTTCCTTATCTCAAATGTTTTTATTTGCATTAAAGAAAGTAGTTTGGTTCTAGGATGGATCCAAGAGGGTGTTTAAATACGACAAGAATATGTGTAGTTGAAGCGGATGAGAAATATGTGCCAATTCAATATAATATGGACAAAGTATATATGTAAAGTTTTACTCCCTCCATCCTAAAATATAAGTCCATATTTGACTTTTCAATGGTTTTTTCTTTTTTCTTTTTTTCTTTTTTTTTTTTACCGTATACTTGTAAACAAAATAAAGTATTACTAGTAACTGATGTATTTTATTAACAATTTGTAAACAAAATAAAAAACATTATTTCAGCATATTTATGCATGCGTAAATGTTAAATATACACACGCATAATGTCATAAATTACACGTATGGAAAACCTCAAATGTGATAGGAACCAACACCCCGGTAATGACGACTGTTAGGTCATTACTACTGACGATCATATATCAAATCAAATAGTAGACAGAAACAAACAGTGTCATTATTATATTCCTGCAACAGTCATTAACTCAAAGCCCACGTCATTTGTAAAAATATTACGGAGTACTACGTAATACTCCGTAGATTCCCTTTATTAGAATAACCATAACAATTTCTGATACAATAACGCTTACCTGTCTAATAAACATGTTGTGTTTCTGATACACATATACGATTTGTTGTTTAATTATCGACGACCTCATTTGTTTTGACATTTTCTACAAATATATTGGACTCAATAAAATGTTTTTGTTTAGTACGGTTTTTTATGCACTACTTCGACAAAAGATTGTATACTTTATTATAAAAACGTTTTCAATATCCAAAACTAATGGCCCAATTGAAAGTTACGAAAAAAAGAGTAAATGGCATAAATCATCCCTAAAGTTTTGTAAATATTGCATGTTTCGTCCCTAATGTTACGAAAGTGCAAGGATCGTCCCTGTGAAAAAATCATTGGTGCATGTTTCGTCCCTACGATACTTGCACCAAAAGCTTCCCAAAAATGACAATACTTGCAACAAAGGTTTCCCCACAGGGACGATTCATGCACTTTGGTAAAATTAGGGTCGAAACATGCAATTTGACCAAATTTTAGACTTTGACTAATTAACTGAGCGACTTAACGCTATTGAAAGACTTCCTGCGTATTAAACTATTAATGATTCTTTTTGTTCGGTTGGATTGCAATTAAATTAGAAAAAAGTGTATACATAATTACATATATAGCTATGTAATTTTTGACACCGTCTTCTAACTGATTACACACAAACATAGATAACAGTTAAATTTCAGGAAATTATTATCAGTTAAATCAAATGTCTCGCAAACAATATGCAAAAGGTCGAGCAAAAGCAGACTTAACACCATTTGCAACCATTTTTTGATTACATGTTTTACAATATATTTTCCTTATCTCAAATGTTTTTATTTCCATTAAAGAAAGTAGTTTGGTTCTAGGATGGATCGAAGAGGGTGTTTAAATACGAGAAGAATATGTGTAGTTGAAGCGGATGAGAAATATGTGCCAATTCAATATATAATATGGACAAAGTATATGTAAAGCTTTACTCCCACCATCCCAAAATATAAGTCCATATTTGACTTTTCAATGTTTTTTTTTTTTTTTTCTTTTTTTTTTTTTTTTTTTTTTTTTACCGTATACTTGATGAAAAGTATACAAAAAAAGTATTACTAGTAACAGATGTATTTAATTAACAATTTGTAAGCAAAATAAAAAAAAACATTATTTCAGTATATTTATGCATGCGTAAATGTTAAATATACACACGCATAATGTCATAAATTACACGTATGGAAAACCTCAAATGTGATAGTAAGTATTAATAAGAGTACCAACACCCCGGTAATGACGACTGTCATCTGCTCATGCAAAAACCAACAATAGCTTTTTACTATTCTAAAATGCTTTTGTAGAGGGGTTTTTAGCATTGCATTCAAAGCTTTTTGAAAAGCTTTTTACAAAAGCTTGGTAAAACTCAAAGTCATTCTTCAAAGTCTTTGTTATTAATTGTGGTATGCATTTATTGCATTAAATGCATCAAGTCTTTAAAGACTTGATGCATTGTAGATGCTAGGTCATTACTACTGCGACCATATCAAATCAAATAGTAGCCGGCTGGAAAATGTGTAGACTGAAACAAACAGTGTCATTATTATATTCCTGCAACAGTCATTAACACAAAACACACGTCACTTGTATAAATATTACGGAGTACTACGTAATACTCCGTAGATTCCCTTTATTAAAAATTTAAAATAACCATAACAATTTCTGATACAATAACACTTACGTGTCTAATAAACATGTGTTTCAGATACACATATACGATTTGTTATTTAATTATCGACGACCTCATTTGTTTTGACATTTCCCACAAATATATTGCTCTCAATAAAATGTTTTTGGTTAGTACGGTTTTTTTATGCACTACTTGGACAAAAGATTGTCTACTTTATTATAAAAATGCTTTCAATATCCATAACTAATGGCCCAATTGAAATTTCATATATATATACAAATATATCTGTATCTATATAGTATTTACGTAATAAAAAAATATTACTCTAATAATGTTAGTTTTTAATATTTGGAAGACTGCAAAATCGATATTTATGTATAATACTATTGTTGAAAACTTAATAAGGCTCGTTTGTAATTGATTATTAATAATAGTTTCGTTATTGCAAATGTTCTAAAAATAACAATAAATGTGAAATGGTGCGGCTTTGGTCGAGAATTGCACACAAATAGGACATCCCGATAAGATACCCGATTAATACGGGGCGGGTTTGGGGGACCATCACGCCCCAATTAGATCCTCAGATGGGGATCGGAAGGCGTTTTGGGATGCGGATGGCCGCCCAGCCCTGTTGCCATCCCTAATTTTTGTAGAAAATGTTACTGTAAAGAAAAAACTATGTTTCTTTTTAGTACTTAAAATAACCACTAAAATCAAAGACAAATACTTTACAATATTGGAAGTAATCTCTAAAATCAAAGACAAATAAATTACAATTCTTCCAAATTAACCAATAATGTTCAAATCGCATATCAGTTTGTGATACGCCCCAAGCTTTATGTCATGTTACATTTATTTAGGATATGTGTTTGTGTCGTATTAGGAAACGGTCATTGTTTAGATATATCTTTATGTTTGGCTTGTTTTACAAGCTAGGGTTATTCGGTTATATATACCGAATCATTATTATGAATAATTCAATCAAGTTTAAAGTCAATAATATCGCCGTAAGTTTTTTAATATCGCAATGGAAAAAAAACAATGATATTAAGTTTATTACTTATATAAAAGTAACTTTTTCAATACACGGTTCAGTTTTACATGTAAAAAAGCTTAATATCGCGTCGGTTTTATATTATCAGCGTAACTATCATATAATCCTTTTATAATACCCTTAATATCACGGTAGCACTCATAATCACGATTTTGTAAATGGTTAGTACTCCGTATTATGCAACCATTGGGCCGTAAAAACATTGGGCCCACAGTTACATTAAACCAATTGAAATTGAGATTTGATAATAGTTGATATTAACCCGATCCACTTCATCTCATTTAGAGCATATCGACTAGTCTCATCCGACCAGGCGCTATGTGTTTGTAGAGATGTCTTATAAGAGATGTGATTGTGACTTCCATTTAAAATAGCTTTTGGTGGGATCAAAATTTCTATTTCTAGTTGTATGTCTTTAATGTATCTATAATCAACTTATCACGAGAGTAGGAACATAAGGAGTCTAATTAGTGGGTCTTTATGTTACTTAAAGCAATACGGAACTAGCCGGCCTACTTACTCGAACATATTAGTAGTTTTTTGTTTCCATATAAGCTCACAAGTAGGCGATTTGCTAACTTGAGACATATGAGCATGCAAGCATAAGATAGTGCATCATTAACGGAGATATGAATTACCGAGAAATATCAGCAAAATGTGAATGACCACTAACAGGCTTTGCATAGATTATAATACAAACTTATACACACGGAAAAGAACTCTTGTTCTAGTTAACGCTAGAAGAATGAAGTTACTTGGGAGTGTAAGGCATGATTGGATTTCCTACACATCAAATGTCTATCTTTTAAATTTCCGCACAATTCCGAGGCTGCGGTATGTACTATCTCATCTTTATGCTTTGTGGTATTTTGTTTACCTATTAAATTGAGAAAAATCTGTTTATATTAGCTCATTTAATCTGTTTCCCCCAAAATTCAAGCACATTTTTGGCCTTGTAAGTTGTAACCATGGTGGTCTACCCACGCTTTCTCCAAGTGTATATCCTATTATGACTTCTTTCTAGTACTGACGACGTTTGTTCTTGGTTTTTATGTTTTTTTGAACAACTTGATTCTTGTTTTTTCTATCCTTGAATGACTCCATTTCATTTTTTTGAACGACTAATATTTTTTTGATCGACTCCATTTCATTTTTTTGAACGACTCCATTTCATTTTTTTTAACGACTCCATGACATTGACGATGTAATATGGTCAATTTGGAAATTTCATAACTCATAAATTAAAACACACACAGTCAACTTATGACATTGTTTTGTTTGTTCTAATAAAGTTTAGTTACGTATATATTATACATACGACGTGTGTTATTTATTAATGCTTTATCACGTATTATTTATTATTATTTATATTTATCACAACTCCTACAAGAATCTAATAATGACACTCGGCACTGTATGTTTCAGTCTATGCTTTTTCCAGGCGGCTACTATTCGAAAATTATAAGGGGTAGGGTAAACTTTATTTCAGTCGACCAAAAAACAGAAAGTCGCACTAAGTCGCAAAAATATTTAGCCTTCGGTCGAGCAAATTTATTCAAAATTATTTGGAGCAATGTTTTCTAGAAATATTGTTTGTATGCTTTCCAAAACTATGAAGTAATATGTTTGATAGGAATACGAGTTGGTAAAAACATAAATAAAGACGTTTATAAGAAGACTAACGTTGCAAACGATAATTGGTAGAAAGGCGTATGTTGCAAACGACCATTGGTATAAAGGACTAACGTGGCAAACGTTGCAAACGATATTAGGTAAAGAGGAATAATGTTGCAAATGTCCATTAGTATAAAGGACTAATGTAGCCACTTTACGATTAGAGTTAACTAACTGAACTAACGTTGTTATCAAAATTGACTGAAAGTGGAACGAAACTATACATTTTGGACTAAATCCAAAACTTATAAAATGGTCTAAAAATGAAATACTCACCAAACCAGAAGGCGAAAATCGGTGGGAACACCCCGATCGCATGCATCTTGTGATGGTAACCGGACCCGGTCCTAGACAATGGATCACATGTTTTCATTGACCTAATTAGTCAGGAATTGGGATTGAACCCATGCCATTTTCTCCAAGAGGCCCACTTTGACGGGTCAACTAAGCGTTTGCGGTGGGGGACTGATACCACTAAATGTATATGTTAAGCTATTTTTGCTTGTTATTCCGTATAATTATCTCGGTATTTTTGTTAAAGGATTTAAAATGTAAATTTCTTTAGGGGCTTGGGGAGGTCTCAAGTTTGAGTCCCATACTTGAAACTTTTTCCCCTTCAGGCGAAATAAGAGGAAGTACAGGCAGAGTTCAAGGTCAGCTACTGCCCAATTGGATGTCACTGCTACCTGAACATGTATGTTACACAGGTATTTGTATTACAGTGTATGTAAGAAAACATACATGTTTTATATGAACATGCATGTTTTCTAATGCAAAATTGGAGTTCTCGCAGTTCCCGCACTTAACAGGGTTCTGAAAATAAAGCCTCCCTATATATATAGGGGGACTTTCTTACGAGAACCATTTTATCTGCGAGAACTGAGAGAACCACCAAAAACATGCATGCACGCCTTTTAAAATAAAATAAAAATACATGCAAATCATCAATAATCGTAAGCATCCACCTATGTTCTTCAATATCATTATGAACTCATCATCTTTTTTCACAAAAACCTTACCCACGGCCGCAATATTGTCGTTGCACGTCTTATAAGAACATACATGCACACCTTCAAAGAAAAATTTTGTATTTTCAATTTCTTATCAAATTCTTTAGAACAACTATGTTTTTTTTAAAACATATGTGCAAAAATACAATTATTGAAGGCGTGCATGTATGTTTTTGGTGGTTCTCTTAGTTCTCGCAGTTAAAATGGTTCTCGTTTGAAAGTTACACTATATATATATATATATATATATATATATATATATATATATATATATATATATATGTATATATATATATATATATATATATATATATATATAATGTATTTGGGACTATTGACTTTTACTTACTAATTATGGAAACAACCACCCCTAACAATTACCCCCAACAATTTATAACCACTTCAACAACCACCCCCAACAATTTATAACCACCTCAACAACCACCCCAACAACCACTTTCCACCACCCCATCTCCCTCCTCTTCACCCCAATAATCCGCCCCCGCATCGCGCGGGCACCTTTCTAATATATATATATGTCGGGACTTGGGAGGTCATCCCTGCTGAAACTGCAGGAATGTTACCTGCTGTTGTTGCTTATTAGCTAGGAGGAGGGACCTTCAATGCAAAATTAGAAAATGATGAAGGGTGTAAGTGTATAAAAATGTAACTTGCAAAATTTTTTTGGCCTTGCTACAGATATTTTAGATGCTGTACACTGCAGGGATAATTTCCCCATATGGAAAGGGGAAATCATCCCTGCTGATGTGATGTACTTTGCATTGGATATTGCAAAATTTTGCATTAATGGTGACCTAATGCATGAAGTACAGTTATTCACATACTCGTTAGGTAACCTTTTAGTTAGGTCCCTATGTCAATACATCATATTTGCATTGGAGATTGCAGAGATGATGTATTCATATTAGTTTGAAACTTATCAAGTGACTAACTTTTAATACACGATATCTAATTTATATTAACTCCCTTTTTGATGTCAAAGACCAGAAGCTACGTGAAATTTTCACTGGATCTCGGTTATTCTTAACAGCGATGGCTATTCATTTAAGTATTCTGGTAGCACTACTACACCTTCAACAAGGTGGAAATTCTCGTATAACTAATCAATCTTTCCTTTCAACCAACCGGGCTAGCTCAGTTGGCCACCAAGATTCCTTAGGGGCTTGGGGAGGTCTCAAGTTCGAGTCCCTCCCGAGACTTTTACCCGTTCAGGCGGAATAGAAGGAAGTACAGGCGAATTTAATTGGCTTCAAGGTAAAGATGCATGCTTAGATGTGACTGGTATCTCTCCATTTCCTGGTATTGGGGCGACTTCATGGGCTCCTGGCCGGGGTAGCCTTGTACAATGCCGTGGAGAAGAAAAATAGAAAGTATGCATCGAAATGTGAGGACAACGGATACAAGTTCATATCATTTGCTTTTTCTACGTTAGGGGAATTTGATACGGATGCTTTAGACACACTTTCACGTATTAACTATTAAGTCTATTGCAATTAGCCACTCAAATAATGCTAAGAGTGGTGTTTTTATTTGTCATAGGAGTGGGAGCATAGCTTAAATCTAGACTCCCATCCAACTTCATGTAAATTTTTATAGTTCTAATAAAGTGATGGTAAATAATAATAATAATAATAATAATAATAATAATAATAATAATAATAATAATAATAATAATAATAATAATAATAATAATAATAATAATAATAATAATAATAATAATAATAATAAAATCAATCTTTCCTTTCGAGAAATGTGCTATACCACAAATATTTGTATTTTTCGGACATAATAGAAAGCCGTAACTAACATTGGAAGTTGTAAAAGATAATGGTTTTATTTTCAAGGATAATCATTGCGATAATATTTGTATCTTTCTTTCCCAGGTAATTTTATTTAATAGTTTAAACAATTAAAAGTAGTTAGTAGAATATTACATATACGAATGTGCTAAAATGGTAAGAAGATATTTGAAATAAACTAAACAAATTATTTTCATTCACTTTCAGCCCAATGAAAGTTTTGGAAAAAATAATAAATAATAAATAAATAAAATAAATAAACCCCCAAATTTAAGCACTTTCATTTTACTAAATACCTTTTAAACAAAAGATTATTTTTTAGCTTTACTGTTCATTGCAATAAAATAGTGCACAAGTTTAGTGCAACAAACGTCGCCTGCTCCAGTGGCTTCAGTCTCCCCCGCAAACGCTTAGTTGACCGGTCAAGGAGTTCCTTGGTGAAAATGGTATATAGCCTAGTTTGCAGTAAAGACAATTTTTTTTTTTTTTTTTTTTTTTTTTTTTTTTTTTTTTTTTTTTTTTTTATCAATTTCTTTCATGCGTTTCATGTCCATACTTTCAGTTTTGTTGTTTTTTGATATAAATAAATTATTAAAATAAAAAAATAATTAAAAAGATGATGTATTCATATTACTTTGAATCTTATCAAGTGACTAACTTTTAATACACGATATCTCATTTATATTAACTCCTTTTTTGATGTCAAAGACCAGAAGCTACGTGAAAATTTTCACTGGATCTTGGTTATTCTTAACAGCGATGGCTATTCATTTAAGTCTTCGGGTAGCACGACTAGATCTTCAACAAGGTGGAAATTCTCGTATAACTAATCAATCTTTCCTTTCAACCAACTGGGCTAGTTCAGTTGGCCAGCAAGATTCCGTAAGAGCTTGGGGAGGGGAGGTTTGGCTATGGGAGGTCTCAAGTTCGAGTCCCACCCGAGACTTTTACCCGTTCAGGTGGAATAGAAGGAAGTACATGCGGATTTCAAGGTCATCATACTGCCCAATTGGATACCACTACTACCTGAACCACTAACAACTAACAAGCCGTTATAATAATAATAATAATAATAATAATAATAATAATAATAATAATAATAATAATAATAATAATAATAATAATAATAATAATAATAATAATAATAATAATAATAATAATAATAATAAGGTTGGGATCATGGTGCGTAAAGAGGCTCCTATGGGGTCCCTTTCGGAGGATGGGATGGAGCTAGGACCTGCAGATTTGTTATTATTTAATTGGCTTCAAGGTAATGATGCATGCTTAGATGTGACTGATATCTCTTCATTTGCGGGTATTGGGGCGACTTCATGGGCTCCTGGGGTAGCCTTGTCGTGGAGAAGAAAAAGAGAAAGTATGCATCGAAATGTGAGGACAACGGATACAAGTTCATACCACTTGCTTTTTCTACATTTGGGGAATTTGATACGGATGCTTTAGACACACTTTCACGTATTAAGTCTATTGCAATTAGCCACTCAAATAATGCTAAGAGTGGTGTTTTTATTTTTCATAGAATAAGCTTTTGTATTCAGAAAGGAGTGGGAGCATAGCTTGTATCTAGACTCCATCCAACTTCATGTAAATTTTTATAGTTCAAATAAAGTGATGGTTCATAATAATAATAATAAAATCAATCTTTCCTTTCGAGAAATGTGCTATACCACAAATATTTGTATTTTTCGGACCAATGGAAAGCCGTAACTAACATTGGAAGTTGTAAAAGATAATGGTTTTATTTTCAAGGATAATCTTGCAAAAATATTTGTATCTTTCTTGCTCAGGTAATTTTATTTAATAGTTTAAACAATTAAAAGTAATTAGTAGAATGTTACATTTACGAATGTGTTAAAATGGTAAGAAGATATATAAGATATTTGAAATAAACTAAATAAATTATTTTCATTCACTTTCAGCCCTATGAAAGTTTTGGAAAAAATAATAAATAAATAAAATAAAATAAACCCCCAAATTTAAGCACTTTCATTTTACTAAATTCCTTTTAAACACAAGATTATTTTTTAGCTTTATTGTTCATTGCAATAAAATAGTGCACAAGTTTAGTGCAACAAACGGCGCCTGCTCCGGTGGCTTCAGTCTCCCCCGCAAACGCTTAGTTGACCGGTCAAGGAGTTCCTTGGCGAAAATGGTATGTGTTGAATAGCCTAGTTTGCAGTACAAGACAATTTTTTTTATGAGTTTCTGTCCTGTGTTTTCTGTCCATACTTTCAGTTTTGTTGTTTTTTGATATAAATAAATTATTAAAATAAAAAAAATAGTTAAAAAATCGTAAAAATCATAGGGGTGTCCATCATCTAATCAATCTCATGTAGCCATTTTGATAGTGATTATTAGTGGCAACTTCAATAACAATATATATATATATATATATATATATATATATATATATATATATATATATATATATGGGGGAAGTCATTCCTGCTGTAACTGCAGGGATGTTACCTGCTGTTGTGGCTTATAAGGAGGGGCCTTCAATGCAAAATTAGAAAATGATGAAGGGTGTAAGTGTATAAAAATGTAACTAGCAAATTTTTTTTGGCCTTACGTACTGCAGATATTTAAGATGTTGTACACTGCTGGGATGATTTCCCCATATGGAAAGGGAAAATCATTCCTGTTGTTGTGATGTACTTTGCATTGGAGATTGCAAATTTTGCATTAATGATGAAATCATCCCTGTTGTTGTGATGTACTTTGCATTGGAGATTGCAAATTTTGCATTAATGGTGACCTAATGCATAAATGATTTGTACCGTTATTCACTTATGCATTAGGTCACCTTTTAGTTAGGTCCCTCTGTCTAGATGTGGAAGGGGTGTGTTAACACCTCTTCATGTGTTTTATTTTATTTTTTATTTTTACTTAATGATTTTATTATTGTTATTATCATTTTTCTTTATTTCAACTTTGTATTTCAATTCGTATTAAAAGTACATTTAAATAGAATAATTACATATTGTATGTATGTTAGATTATGAATGTAAAAAGAGAGAGCTATGAGTTCAAGTAAGAAGTGAAAGTTCAGTCCTTACAGTTTCCCTATTCTTTTTTGATGTCAAAGACCAGAAGCTACGCGAGAATTTTCATTGGATCTCGGTTGTTCTTAACAGCGATGGCTATTCATTTAAGTGTTCGGGTTGCAACCCTAGACCTTCAACAGGGTGGAAATTCTCGTATTCCTTATGTACACGTTCCTGCGGCTCGGATGAGTATTCTTGTTTATCGCCACGGCTATAAACACGTTATTGTTCCTATTAACAAAACATCCCCTTTTTCTTAGCTCTTTCAAAAACGGTATAGAAATGGGTTTCTTTTTCTACGTTTTTTACGTTAGTTACTGGGGGGTTTCGGTAGATTATGAGTGTAAAACATGATGAGATACTAATTTAGTTAATCATTTTGAAAAGTTCAATCTAAACACCGTCACATTTAATTTCTTTTTGTCAAATAAACATGAGTTTGAATGTTTGGTCTTAAATACTTCTAAATTTTAATTGACTATATTACAATTTCTTTTTATGTTTAATAAAGTTGTTTATTTCTCGCGCGAATGCAATTGTTTATATTTAAAGTGTAAAACTGATATTTCAACATATTCAAACCTTTTTACATAAACAAACAGGTTTATTTGATTCTGATTCAGATTCAGATTTCTCGACCACTTATTCAGATTAAGATGGAATCAGATTTAGACTTTTCAACCATATAACGAATCAGATTCAGACCCAGAGTCTCTTAATAAACAAACAGCACAAGAATTTTGTAAATTAAATGAAGGCGTAACCGGTCTACAAAAGCAATACAAGTAAATTAATTGGAGCACGGTTTCCTAGGGCACTACATGTAATTTAGGTCATCTATAGCAGATTAAGTATTTTTTTTTACACGATGACTTGACTTGGCGTGTAAGGGTTTGGATGAGTTTGATCTTGGCCATACACCTGTAGCTGGTGTACATCAAGTATAATTTTACACGACCACCATGGGTATATTTGTAAAAGCTTCAAAAGTTGGGCTCTGCAAGACACACATGTGTGTATGGGTATGTATACAAGTAATTTTCCGATTTTAGACTATTTATTTGTGCACAGCAATATTTATTCTTCAAACACATCTCTCTCTCTCTCGCCAAAAGTAGTAATCTTTAGTGTCAAATGGATCACAAGCTCAAAAGAAAATGGGAAAGTTCTAACCAAATTTATCATAAAGATTATGCGTGTAATGGTATTTCTTGGTGTCAAATAAACGTTATGTACAACTTTTCCAACAATGAGTTTGGAAATGCACAAGCTATTGGTGGACAGATGAATGTTCACAGAAGATATGGAGCAAGCCTACTCTCATCATCACAGTATCTTCATCAAACCCCGATCCCGAACCCTAACACTAACCTTAACTCTAATTTCGCATCCCCACCATCATCGTTATTTTGCTTACCCCAAAACACCTTCCATGCTTCTCGTGTTCCTCTACCTTCACCATCTTCAACATCAAATTTTAATGGAGGTAATTATAGGTTTGATGAACAGCCCCTTTTCACAATTACCCAAAAAAGAAGGTATTCATTTACACTCTGTTCCTGAGTTTTAAGTAATGTGATATTAAAATTTCAAGATGTATTCGAGTTGTTATGTGATATGTAATTTTTGTATTCGAATTGTAATGTTATATTTAATTTTTATGTTGTGTGATATCTAATTTTTCTTTTATATTGTGATATTTAATTTCTTTTAATTTAGTCGTTTAATTTTCTTTTAATATCCAAAGTTATTGTCCAGTTTGAATTTTCAAAGTCAAACTAGTTCAACTTTGACTATAAATATATTTTTTTTTATTATATAATACTTGATGAAAAATTATACCATTAAAAAGTACAATTAAAACCCAATCCATTTATATATTTTGTATCAAATATTATATAACACCCACAAAAATATTTAAGGTCAAAGTTGAAAAAGAAAGACTAAAAAAGTGAATAGTGGACAATAAATTTGGGACGGAGACTACTTTAATTACGAATGTAAGACCATTTATTCTACAGTAGTATTTTTACAAATGACATGTGTTTTGTGTTAATGACTGTTGCAGGAATATAATAATGACACTGTTCGTTTCAGTCTACACATTTTCCAGCCGGCTACTATTTGATTTGATATGGTCGTCAGTAGTAATGACCTAACAGTCATCATTACCGGGGTGTTGGTTCTCTTAATACTTACTATCACATTTGAGGTTTCCATACGTGTAATTTATGACATTATATGCGTGTGTATATTTAACATTTACGCATGCATAAATATGCTGAAATAATGTTTTTTTTATTTTGTTTACAAATTGTTTATAAAATACATCTGTTACTAGCAATACTTTTTTTTTTTTTTACTTTTCATCAAGTATACGTAAGCGTTATTGTATCACAAATTGTTATGGTTATTTTAATAAAGGGAATATACGGAGTATTACGTAGTACTCCGTAATATTTATACAAATGACGTTTGTTTTGTGTTAATGACTGTTGCAGGAATATAATAATGACACTGTTCGTTTCAGTCTACACATTTTCCAGCCGGCTACTATTTGATTTGATATGGTCGTCAGTAGTAATGACCTAACAGTCATCATTACAGGGGTGTTGGTTCTCTTAATACTTACTACTATCACATTTGAGGTTTTCCATACGTGTAATTTATGACATTATGCGTGTGTATATTTAACATTTACGCATGCATAAATATGCTGAAATAATGTTTTTTTTATTTTGTTTAAAAATTATTAATAAAATACATCTGTTACTAGTAGTACTTTACTTCGTTTATACAAGTATACGGTAAAAAAAAAAAAAAAAAAAAAAAAAAAAAAAAAAAAAAAAAAAAATTGAATAGTCAAATCAAATAGTACTATGATTTTAATTATTTTTGGTCCTCTTCTTTTTATTATTTTTTTGATTTTTTTTAATGTTACTATGATTTTAATCCGCACAATCCCTACTTAAAACCGAAGATCCGCACCAGATCCCTTCCTATATATATAGACATACACACACACAATATATATATATATATATATATATATATATATATATATATATATATATATATATATATATATATATATATATATATATATATATATATATATATATATATATACACACACACAAGAAGATGCATCCACTTTTGTAGGTGCATCTGAAATGTGTGGTTGTGGTTACTTCTTATCATTCCTATTTTCCTCATAGTACAGCTAAAAAGTGTTACTTCTTATCATTCCTATTTTCCTCATAGTACAGCTAAAAAGGATGCATGAAAGTTACAAAGGGTGTTGCAACTAGTCATTCCAACTTACAGCTAAAAGAGTTATAAATTCTGCCCAAATGTAAGAAAATAGACATAATATTATCAAAAACGTCGCTTTTCCTCATAGTACAAGGGGTGTTGCAACACTACAAGTATGGTTGTGCACGGTCAGTTGTGTGTCTTTTACTCTTTGGCTAGGCGAGAGGCACGTTGAGCAACTGCAATGCTAAAACCTTTAAAAGCTTTTTAACATTTAATTATATTACCTTTTTAATATCAAAAAGTTATTGTAATTAATGTCTTCCAATTGCTAAAACCTTTAAAACCTTCAACCGGTTTTAGTTTGCAAAGTCATTGGCAAAAGCTTTTGGAAAAGTTCATATATGCAATGCAAAAAAGTCATTGAAAGACTTTGTTAAATAGTAAAAAGCTTTTATAAAAGCCTTTCAAAAACCTTGCGATGCAGATGCTCGATGATCAACTTGCGTTGGTTGGTTTCTTGTTATAAATGCTAGACAATGTGGTTGGTAATTGGTCAATCTAACATTGGAGAATGTGTCATTTGACTCTTTCTTCGAAACTAATTACATAGTAACGTAGACAAAATTATTTTTAGTTAACTTTTACACGATGTTTGTGTAAATTATACTACTTTTGTGACTTTTATTCACATTATTTTGAATTTATACCTATTACTGAAGTGTGCATTATTTAAGTGAGTTGTTTTTCAAGTTTCGTACTCATATATGGGATCCGGTGCGGGTTAGATTTTAATTAGGGATGGAGCGGATAATATCACAATAACATTCAAAAAAAAACAATTCAATAAAATCTGAAAAAACTAAAAAAAGAAAGAGGACAACAATTTATTAAGAATCGCTGAAAATAATTTAAAAAAATCATTTTCAAGGTTAAAAGGTATGATGATATTATCGATTTTGTTAATATCACATAATTATCATGGTTTCATAATATTAAAGTTAATATCAGTTAATTTTTTTTTAATATAACTGTAACTGTTCTTAATATCGTAATAAAAGAAAAAAGCAGTGAAATTAATTTTTTCTACTAACATCCAAGAAACTTTTTAAGTAAAATGTTAATATCACGGTAGGACTCATAATAATAAAAATTCCAAAAAACGGAGAATTTCATATCTCCCCCTAAAAATAGTTCTTTTAATTTCATATATACCCAACCCGATTTGCAAATATCAAATATACCCATTTGAAAAACATCAATATCCCATTTTCAAAATATTTGAATTAAAACATGTTACTTTATGAAAACTAATGACCTATTATCAATTGTCAATGTTACTTTTAAAAGTAAAATTTAGACCAAGCCGAATTACTTTTGAAAGGACCCGACTGTTCTATGCAATGATTACGGTAGACGAATACTCCCCCAGCATTTAAGTGCGACTTCCCACTTTCCCATGCATGAAATTATGGAAAGACCTAACTGTTCAATGCATTAAAAAAGATGTCCTTTAGTGTTAATAAAGTAGTTAAAACTGGCTAAATAAACAAAACATAAATTGTTTGTTTAATCATTAGTTAATTATACAAACAGAAATTTGCTCAAAAAAATTAATCAATTAATTAATTAATTAATTTAGTAATAACTAAAAGAAAAGTTAGTGAAGAGATAAAGGTTTTTCAATACTTTCGTAAACGCCTTTAATTTTCTGCTGCCATTCTTCTATTTCTTACTTACGTGCATCAACTTTCTCCTGATGCTTCGATATTATATTATCTTCTTCCATGATTCTTTCTTTAGCGTTCTTGATAAGTTTGTTATAAAGATCAACCAATAAATTGTTTGGAATGTTTTTTTGTTCAACTTTGACCTAATTTTTATTTATGTTATATAATATAGTACTTGATGAAAATTATAGCAATGAAAATACATTATTTTATTATATATACTAAAAGGGGGAACTATTTACTATTCTACACTGTAGCTACAGTGGACAAAATAGTGCCTACTTGCAAAATAGTCCTTAAGGTGAAACTGTCGTTGCAAGATAGGTCCTTCAGGGACTAACGATGCAACACACTGGGGACTAACGATGCAACAGGTCGAGAATTTTAGGCACTTTTTACGTAAAAAAACATATTATTTCCAAAATTATTTTGTACCTAACGAATTTACAAAAATGGTCCCTCAGGTTAGCTGTAAATAGCACCGTTAGTCCCCCGTTATGCGATCTTTTGCAAATTTAGTCCTTAATAATTTTTTTTCCCGATCGTTTATTTCGATTTTAGACTAGACACAACATTCTCGCAGCAACGCGCGGGTGCTCCCACTCGTTTAAAACCAAATGCATTCATATATTTTGATACTAGCCGGACCCAGCCCCAGACAATGATGACCTATTCTCATTAACCTAATTTGCCAGGAGTTGAGATTTAATTACCCAGACCATTTTCTTAATTCTTAAAGACTCCCTTATTGACTGGTCAACTAAGCGTTTGCGGTGCGGGACTAATGCTAATGGAGCAAGCCCTCCTTGTTCGGTCAAGTATGATAAATCTACTCAAATTTGCAACGTCAAAGAAGTAGGTGACACAAGTGTTATAAATCTATTTTCATATAATTATATCGACTTACGGCTGAACATTTTTCCGACTTAGGGCAACTTTCATTTTTTAGCTCGACTAAATTAACATGTATACTGCCTCTTATACATTTTTTAAATAATAGATGTCCTTTAGTGTTAATAAAGTAGTTAAAACTGGCTAAATAAACAAAATATAAATTGTTTGTTTAATCATTAGTTAATTATACAAACAGAAATTTGCTCAAAAAAATTAATCAATTAATTAATTAATTATTTTAGTAATAACTAAAAGAAAAGTTAGTGAAGAGATAAAGGTTTTTCAATACTTTCGTAAACGCCTTTAATTTTCTGCTGCCATTCTTCTATTTCTTACTTACGTGCATCAACTTTCTCCTGATGCTTCGATATTATATTATCTTCTTCCATGATTCTTTCTTTAGCGTTCTTGATAAGTTTGTTATAAAGATCAACCAATAAATTGTTTGGAATGTTTTTTTGTTCAACTTTGACCTAATTTTTATTTATGTTATATAATATAGTACTTGATGAAAATTATAGCAATGAAAATACATTATTTTATTATATATACTAAAAGGGGGAACTATTTACTATTCTACACTGTAGCTACAGTGGACAAAATAGTGCCTACTTGCAAAATAGTCCTTAAGGTGAAACTGTCGTTGCAAGATAGGTCCTTCAGGGACTAACGATGCAACACACTGGGGACTAACGATGCAACAGGTCGAGAATTTTAGGCACTTTTTACGTAAAAAAACATATTATTTCCAAAATTATTTTGTACCTAACGAATTTACAAAAATGGTCCCTCAGGTTAGCTGTAAATAGCACCGTTAGTCCCCCGTTATGCGATCTTTTGCAAATTTAGTCCTTAATAATTTTTTTTCCCGATCGTTTATTTCGATTTTAGACTAGACACAACATTCTCGCAGCAACGCGCGGGTGCTCCCACTCGTTTAAAACCAAATGCATTCATATATTTTGATACTAGCCGGACCCAGCCCCAGACAATGATGACCTATTCTCATTAACCTAATTTGCCAGGAGTTGAGATTTAATTACCCAGACCATTTTCTTAATTCTTAAAGACTCCCTTATTGACTGGTCAACTAAGCGTTTGCGGTGCGGGACTAATGCTAATGGAGCAAGCCCTCCTTGTTCGGTCAAGTATGATAAATCTACTCAAATTTGCAACGTCAAAGAAGTAGGTGACACAAGTGTTATAAATCTATTTTCATATAATTATATCGACTTACGGCTGAACATTTTTCCGACTTAGGGCAACTTTCATTTTTTAGCTCGACTAAATTAACATGTATACTGCCTCTTATACATTTTTTAAATAATAGATGTCCTTTAGTGTTAATAAAGTAGTTAAAACTGGCTAAATAAACAAAATATAAATTGTTTGTTTAATCATTAGTTAATTATACAAACAGAAATTTGCTCAAAAAAATTAATCAATTAATTAATTAATTATTTTAGTAATAACTAAAAGAAAAGTTAGTGAAGAGATAAAGGTTTTTCAATACTTTCGTATACGCCTTTAATTTTCTGCTGCCATTCTTCTATTTCTTACTTACGTGCATCAACTTTCTCCTGATGCTTCGATATTATATTATCTTCTTCCATGATTCTTTCTTTAGCGTTCTTGATAAGTTTGTTATAAAGATCAACCAATAAATTGTTTGGAATATTTTTTTGTTCAACTTTGACCTAATTTTTATTTACGTTATATAATACTTGATGAAAATTATAGCAATATTGAAAATACATTATTATTATTTTAGTATATATACTAAAAGGGGGAACTATTTACTATTCTACACTGTAGCTACAGTGGACAAAATAGTGCCCACTTGCAAAATAGTCCCTAAGGTGAAATTGTCGTTGCAAGATAGGTCCTTCATGGACTAACGATGCAACACACTGGGAACTAACGATGCAACAGGTCGAGAATTTTAGGCACTTTTTACGTAAAAAAAACATATTATTTCCAAAATTATTTTGTACCTAACGAATTTACAAAAATGGTCCCTCAGGTTAGCTGTAAATAGCACCGTTAGTCCCCTGTTAGCGATCTTTTGCAAATTTACTCCTTAATAATTTTTTTCCCGATCGTTTATTTCGATTTTAGATTAGACACAACATCTCGCAGCAACGCGCGGGTGCTCCATATATACTAAAAGGGGGAACTATTTACTATTCTACACTGTAGCTACAGTGGACAAAATATTTCCTACTTGCAAAATAGTCCTTAAGGTGAAACTGTCGTTGCAAGATAGGTCCTTCAAGGACTAACGATGCAACACACTGGGGACTAACGATGCAACAGGTCGAGAATTTTAGGCACTTTTTACGTAAAAAACATATTATTTCCAAAATTATTTTGTACCTAACGAATTTACAAAAATGGTCCCTCAGGTTAGCTGTAAATAGCACCGTTAGTCCCCCGTTAGCGATCTTTTGCAAATTTAGTCCTTAATAATTTTTTTCCCGATCGTTTATTTCGATTTAGACTAGACACAACATTCTCGCAGCAACGCGCGGGTGCTCCCACTCGTTTAAAACCCAATGCATTCATATATTTTGATACTAGCCGGACCCAGCCCCAGACAATGATGACCTATTCTCATTAACCTAATTTTCCAGGAGTTGAGATTTAATTACCCAGACCATTTTCTTAATTCTTAAAGACTCCCTTATTGACTGGTCAACTAAGCGTTTGCGGTGCGGGACTAATGCTAATGGAGCAAGCCCTCCTTGTTTGGTCAAGTATGATAAATCTACTCGAATTTGTAACGTCAAAGAAGTAGGTGACACAAGTGTTATAAATCTATTTTCATATAATTATATCGACTTACGGCTGAACATTTTTCCGACTTAGGGCAAATTTCATTTTTTAGCTCGACTAAATTAACATGTATACTGCCTCTTATACATTTTTTAAATAATGTTTGATCGGACAGAATAAAGTGTACACATTCTTGCGTACTAAGTTTTTTAATTGATGGAGTAATAGTTTGTAATTCAAGTTCACAAATCGAATATAGTAAGGAATTGTGGCACACAATCCATAATTTATCTCTTATTAATTTGGTTTGGTATTAAATGATACATAACCTAACCAATCCTAAACCCTTAAACCTAAATTTATTTGGTGTGGCATTAAGTTGTTTATATTTAATTCTAGTCTAGCAAAAAAATGAAACCTGCCATAAGTCGCAAATAACGCAAAAGCTTCCCCGTAACCGCTAAGGCCCCGCCTCGCTCAATTTATAATTTTGATCCGAACATTTACTACAAATTTAATTTAAGCACCTTCCTAAGAACTTTGTATCTTCTCCACTACGTATATTTATTACTTGACCTGCCAATCCTATGCCCTAAAACACACTTTACATTCAAACCCCATAACTCTTTCTAGACTTGATGAATCTCCTGTAATCAAAAATTTTTTTTTTTTGAACATTGTACTCATTTTGTTAAATTACTAGTACTATATGGTGAACATACCTTTCCATTGACTATAACAATGAGTCTGTGACTATAACTTTCAATGTTAGCACTTTCCCCGAGAACTCCCCATCTTCGCAACTACTCATACTTATTACCCTAAACCCAACAATTGTCTATAAATTCAAATTGTGGCTCGTGATTCACTTTCATACACATATTATGTTTCAAAATGTAGGTTGTCTTACTGTGGTTTCCGAACTGCTTATTCATCTTGTGAATCTAGATAGTGATGTTGAGGATCCTGAATCTGAGGTTCTAAAATTTCTTCTAAGTCCTCCAAAGGTCATCTTAGTTACCTTGTTAAGAAACTTAAATGTTCCACCGAAAATACGGATGTATATTGGTTTGTATGGGCACTCAAGGTTAGATTTTATTTTTAACATGCATTATTTCAGCTTTTATTTCATAATTATGGTCCTTAATATGTCTATCCATAATATTTACAATTGGTTAATGACTATAGATGTCGGTATTAGATGGTGTGCCAACCTTTGTTTCAGTTAATTGTAAACATAGAAAACCTGTCTGGTTTTAGAATGTTTTGTTGGCTGTGGTTTTAGAATGTTTTAGAAAACCTGTCCGTTTTATGTAAACGGATGAGTCGATATTATATCGTTATACAAGACTTGACGGTTCTGATATGTTTATATATGAGATGTTATGGATATGCATAACCTGTTAAACGATGAGTTGAGATCCTATGGATATGCATAAGCTGATGTTAAACGATGAGTCGAGATGTTGTGGATATGCCTAATTAAGATGTTAAATGGATAAATCGGGATGTTATGGATATGCATAACATGTTAAACGAATCAGTCGAGATGTTATGGATATGCATAACATGTTAAACGAATCAGTCGAGATGTTATGGATATGCATAACATGTTAACTGATGAGTCGATGTGTTATGAATATGCATAGCATTTAAACGGATGAGTCGATATGTTATGGATATGCATAACATGTTAAACGGATTATTTGAGATGTTATTGATATGCATAACATGTACTAGTTTAATGCATTTGTCATGTCCTGAGCCGAATAATGTAACTTTTCGATATATCATTGTAGTTTAATGCATTTGTCATGTCCTGTTTATAGGAATCGGTTACATTGCTATGGATATGCATCCCAAATCCTTGCAGTTGTCTTTACAAGCCATGCGTCCTTATCCATTCATGAGTATATAGGAAGCCAAGTCCAAGCTTCTTGAGGCGGCAAAACTTCATACTTATATTGGTAGTTTCTTTTAATCATGCCCTGCGTTTGCACTTTTTCAAAAGAACTATTAAGAAGATTAACTTCAACCTCTTCATCTTGCAGGTCTGAACGAACACATAACTTGGGATAGTATAAAATGTGTTCTTTAACCATTATAATTCCTTAAAACAACGAATTATATATATATATATATATATATATATATATATATATACATATATATATATATATATATATATATATATATATATATATATATATATATATATATATATATATATATATATATATATATTTCGTCCCTTTTGGGTTCTTTTGCACACTCCAGCCGGAGGTCTTCCTGGAAGCAGTCTCTTTACCTTAAGGTGTATCCTGAGGTAGGGGTAGGATCTGTGTTGGGATCATACTTTAGTATTTAGTCAAGTCTCGGTCATTACATTTTGTAATAGGTTGCTTAAGTAATATTTATCATTATTGTTTAAGTTAATGGGCAACATGTAAAAGCCCATAAGGCCTTAAAGCCCACGTATGAAAGGATAAGGGAGGAAGGGAGTGTTGCCCTAACTCCTCCCTTATAAATAGAAACCTTATGTTACACTTTATTTTGTTGGTTATTTGATTATCTTAAGGAAACTCTTGCACTCTCACCTTTCATATTGTCTCATAATCAACCAAACTCTTTTCTCATCTTATTTCTTTATTTATCATACTTGTGTTTACAAAATGGTGACCTAACAAGTGGTATCATTCGCCTACTAGAAGTTTGAAGTGTGTTTCTTTAATTTACGTGGGGTTTGGTGCTTAGTTCTTCATCTTTTTGCATTTTTCTTTGTTTCTTTCACTCAAATCTTGAAGCTTGGACAAGTTTCAAGGTTGATATAGTGATTTGAAGCTTAGTTGTTGCATAAAGTTGTGATTTTTAAGGTTTTTTTTTGGTTTTATAGCTTCTTTGATATTGGAAAACTAGTTTTTGGGAGCAAAATCTTCAATAGTTAGTGTTTTCTAAGTATTGGTGAAGTTATTTGATCAAAAGTACCTTATTCTTAAGCATTTTTCTTCAAAAATTTGAGATTTTTCAAGTTTCTGACCTGTTTACGCGTAACTCTAGTGAATAGTACGATTCTAAAGCTGTCAACAGTACTTTTTGTCCTTTTTACGCATAACTTTTGGCCTAAAACCCTTTTCTTACGCGTAACTAAGGTCAAAACCCTTTTCTTACGCGTAACTGTGGTCAAAACCCTGTTCCTACGCTTAACTTGAAAGTCTACGCGTTAAATCCTACGCGTAAGTCTATTTCCTACGCCTAAGTTCCTACGCAGAAGACAGATCCTACGCAGAAGTTGTCTTTACGCCTAAGTTTCTACGCATAAGTCAGATCTTACGCGTAAAATCTAATCTTACGCGTAAGTTTCAGAGTCTACGCATAAGCTTCATCAACGGTCTTCTCTTTGTGCTACGGTGACTCAGTACTTCCCTAGCTTGGATAAGTTAGTGGAATACTTCGACTACGGATATCTTTCAAGCTTGGATAAGTTTGAAAGATTTGTTTGATCTTTGAACCTTACGCATAAAATCTTACGCATAACTTTATAGTTTACGCATAAGATCAATCTTACGCGTAACTTTGAAGTCTACGCATAAGTTTCTTTATTACGCGTAAGATTCCAACTTACCCCAGGGATTTTTGAACTTAACCAAAGGATTTTTGAACTTAACCAAAGGAACGGATTTTTGAACTTACCCCAGGGATTTTTGAATTTTGGCGGGAAAATTTGAGTAAAATTTAATTTTTACAGGAGACTAAACGTTCAATTTTTACGCGAAATTTAAATTTTGGTATAACAGTGAAAATTTTGGCCCAAAATTCAAATTTTTAGGCCAAAATTCAAATTTTTTCGGTAAAATTTGGCGGCAAAATTTTTGAAACTCAAATTTTTCTTGCAACCTTATAATTGCATTTTAAAGTGATTTTCAAAATTTTGGAAGAGAAAAATTTTCAAATTATTTTGGAGGGAAAACCAGAAATCACTATTCCGACCTTGAGTGTGACATTTTGTTTGATTATTTCGATTACGTCGCAACAATCAAGGGGGAGAGAAAGGTCATCTACAATGTCTCAATCATCTTCTTCCAACTATCTTCCTCACCAATATTCTCATCAGCAACAGTCATCAGCATCAGTACCTTCTTCCAACTACCTTCCTCACCAATATTCTCATCAGCAACAGTATCATCAACAACAAAGTCACAGCTCCCTCATTCGTCATATTCTGATCTTTGGCGATGAAACAAGGCCTCCAATGTTACTACCAGGAACATATACTGTTTGGAAACGAAGATTTCTTCAATGGCTCATATATCGTCCTGCTGCAGATCTCATGCTTAAATCCATTAGAGAAGGTCCTTACAAAATGATATTTCTTGCTGACTCAACAGGGATTATCAGACCACAAACTGATGAAGATTTGAATGCTAATGAACTTGCTCAGTATGATGCTGACCAACAAGCTGCATGGTTTATGACAGTAGCCCTTCCCAATTCAATTTACATGAATATGGACTTTCAAGCCAGTGCTTATCAAATGTGGAAATATCTTGAAGCTATGCATCGTACAGAAGAACTTCATCACATCAGAATGATGCAAATTCTTGAATCCTGTTTAAGCATGAATCCTCTAAAGACCATTTTCTCTGCTCCAGCTGTTGACCATGGATCCTTAATTTACACTCCAAATGGTCTCTTCTTCAATCCTCCGAATGCACCTGAGCCTTTCTTCATTCCACAGTACCATCCTGCAACAGTACATAATAATGTGCAATCTCTTCTGCAAAATCTAGTGAAGCTTAGTCAAGTATCTTCTAAGAAAGGCAATGGCGATATAACTTCAACTTCTGAATGCTTAAACACAATGAAAGATACTGATGATGAAGAAGATCTTATCGAACCAAGCATGGCATTCTTGGCATATACAGAAAATATTGCAGATGAGGAAGCTCAGGATTATGATTCAACTCCAGTTTTTGACGATAATGTTGAATACAATGCCACACTTAGTCAAATGGAAGTTGAAGGGAGTAATCTCAATGAGGTTTTGCAAAGTGTCATGGGAGATATTACATCTGATGATGAATATGCTGATTTGGAATCCAATACTGCAGATTTGGAAATCGATACTGCAGATGTGATGTTAATGGCAAACATGCAGGAATTTCACATGATTAATACTGGCTCAGAGTATGAGTCTGATAATTCTGTAGATCCAGTTGTGAGATTAAACAGAGAGAAAATGTATCAATCAAGGTCGCTGATGCATGAGTTAGAGACATATTTAGTGAAGAGATGCATGGAACAATGTTGATCACTTAAGTCACACCTTAAGGTCCTCTCAAACAAAGACTTAGCAGGAACTCGTTCCGAGTATGGATTCAAACGGGCATTTCCATCACTCCTTGGAGAAGACTTTGACATTTTCACAAACATGATGTTCAAAAACGTGAATCAACTTGAAAAGCAGCTTGCATCAGAAGAAGTTCACGAGAATGAATCCAACGCCACCTTCAGAGTAATCAAGGAACAGTTTCAGCAGTTCATCAAATCCCGAATCGAGGATGTAACTTTCAAAGACATATTGATACGAGATTTGGATTCGATTGAGAAGTCAATTCTTCACAGAAGAAATTATGTCCAAAGAATGAATGAACAGAAGTTGCAGATTCAAGAAGAGCAATCTAATATGGTTGATGTGTTGGAAGCTAATTTGGTTTTCATGGATTACAATGGGACAGAATAAGAAGGGCAGGATGACAACAGCAGATTGGGGAATGATACAGATGCAGACTGTGCAGAGATCATACCCTTCTACGACTCAGAGCCCAACTTTGACAAAGAACAGATGGATGAGGAAGATGTCATACCCATCTATGACAAAGAACCGAACTTTGACAAAGAGCAAATGGTTGAGGTACAATCTACTGTTGATCATATTATGCCTACAAATGAGATACAACAATCTGAGCAACCTAACTTCAGTAATGAAGGAGAGGTTGACCAGGATGTTGTACAATTTCTTGACAAACGTTCTGAGTCTGAGTCCTTACTTGTTAATCTAATAACTGAAACATCATACCAGACTCTTGAGTCTGAAAATATTCTTCTCAAAAAGACCATTGCCCAGTGTCATAAAGATTTTTCAAAACTAGAGGCACATTGCATCTCACTTGAACTCCAAATGCAAAACGGATCTCTAAATTCGGGCAACAATGGTCAAGTTTCAAATGAACTAAGTAAACGTGTGGATACATTGGTTAAAGAAAATGAGCTTTTAAAAGGTCAAATTCAAGAAAAGGTGTTTGCACATGCTGCATTGCAAAACAAATTAAGAAGACTGACTGGCAATAGTGTGGATACTAAGTTTGCAAAACCATCAATCTTGGGGAAACCGCCTTCTCAAACAAACAGAAAACAATCAGTGGTTAGACAACCAACTGCATTTAAATCTGAACGACCTAAATTTTCAAAACCTCGGTTTGCCTCCCAAGTTGTTGAGAATAACAATTTGACAAAACCAGTCACTCCACATTCTTGGCCAAAGGAAAATGCATCTGTGTCTGCTAAATCTCAACACGTGATTATGCCTGGCTCATCTAGGATTAGTTCGAAAACAGTGTCTAAAACGAGCATTAAAAGTAAAGAGTTTTATGGCAAATATGACATGTACAAGAACCATGATCTAGAAAAGGCTAGAAAAAAGGCGCTACTTCAAAAGGATGGAATTCTAGGTTCAAAACCTCATGTGAAGCCGTCCAATGTAGTGCAAAACACTGCTAGTAGTAGCAAACCAAAACCTAGGAGTTCTCAACAAACTAATAGGAATTGGCTAGCATCTAAGAGTAGTTGCGGTAATAATCATGATGTCTGTGCTTTAAATTATCTTCAAAAGGGAATTTCACTTGAAAAGGCTCAATCGACTAAGACAAACAAACCCGTTGAACCAAAAGTCATAAGTCAGAAACCTAAGAAGTGGATCAACATAGGACGTAGGTTTTCTCAACAAAGTGATGCTCAAAGATTTCATTCAACTGCATCTAAAAGGAAAACTTCTCCTAGATCTAACACTAGGTGGGTACCCACGGGTAGAATTTTCAAATCAATTGGTCTTAGGTGGATTCCTACAGGAACGATTTTAGACATTTGCACCAAAACTAATGTGATCTCCACAACATCTACCTCTGAGACAAGAATGTAAACCATCGGTATTGTGTGTTCGAGTGTCAAGAAGATAATTGACACTACTTCTTTATGCTTCTAACATCTGGAACCCATTTACTCTTGGGAATCCTTGTTCTCTGTTTTCTTGTCTCTTCTTTCTTTCTTTGCAGATTCTTCAACACAATGGCTTCTGAGCACAACAGCTTAGGACCCGCAGCCAACCGTTTTAAAAGCACTTCAGCAATGGCTTCTGAGCAACACGGCTTAGGACCCGCAACCAACCGTCTTAATTTTCCGGTCTCTTCGGCTGAACCATTGTCACTTTCTCGTAAAGAAGTGGAAACCTTGTTTGCTCCATTATTTGATGATACGCTTGTTAACCGTCCACCTGAGGCCACACCAAATTCCGCTGCAAACCTTGATCAACATCAAGTACCTGATACACCACAACAAACGACAACTTCTGTTGGAAGTGACGGTCCTCCAGTCATATCACCTACAACAACCGAACAAACCAGGTCCAACTCACGACAATCAGCTGGAGATTCCATACCTTTATCAGTTCCACAACCCGCAGAGCATGACTCAGAACCATTTGTTAATCCATTTGCAAATGCTCAACTTGTCCCCGACATTTCTGAGTCATCTACACGCAATTTGGGTCCTGCTCACTTGCGAGATTCTTATCAACTTCATCCCTCGACACATAAATGGACCAGAGATCACCCCTTAGTTCAAATTATTGGCCATCCAGATGCACCTATCATGACAAGACAACGCCTTCACACAGATGGTGAAACTTGCATTTATGTACTCACAGTTTGTGAAACCGTACCCAAGAATGTCAAAGAAGCAATGACTTATGAAAACTGGATTGAGTCTATGCAAGAAGAATTCGAAACCTTCCAAAGATTAGAAGTATGGGAATTGGTTGATAAACCTGAAGGCATCATCGTCATTGGTTTAAAATGAATCTGGAAAAACAAACTGGATGCAGAAGGCACAGTCATACGCAACAAATCACGCTTGGTAGCAAAAGGTTATTCTCAAGAAGAAGGTATCGATTTTGAAGAATCATTTGCTCGTGGCTAGACTTGAAGCTGTGCGGATGTTCTTAGCATTTGCTGCTCTTCAGAATATGATTGTTTACCAAAATGGACGTGAAAACGGTTTTTTCTGAACAGTCAACTCCGAGAAGTAGTTTATGTCAGTCAACCTGAAGGATTCGTTGATCCAGAACGTCCCAATCATGTCTACAAGCTTAAGAAGTCTCTCTACGGTCTTAAGCAATCCCCCAGGGCGTGGTATGACAAGCTTTCTAAATTTCTGATGGCTAATGATTTTACTCTAGGCTCGGTAGATCCAACACTATTTACAAAAACCTACGGGATGGACTTATTAATTGTTCAAGTGTATGTCTATGACATTATTTTTGCTTCAACCAACAACAATTACTCAATGGATTTTGCAAAATTAATGACAGATAATTTTGAAATGTCCATGATGGGTGAACTTACGTTCTTTCTAGGACTACAAGTTCATCAATCACCCCGTGGAATTTTTCTAAATCAGTCCAAATATGCTCTTGAGATTTTAAAGAAACATGGTATGCAAAGTAGTGATACTATGAATACACCGATGGCCAACTCTACTAAACTAGATGATGATTTATATGGGACTCCAGTTGACCCTACCAAATACCGAAGTATTATTGGGTCCCTCATGTATCTCGCATCCAGTAGACCTGATATTGTTTTTGCTGTGTTTATGTGTTCTCGCTATCAGGCTAATCCAACTGAAAAACACCTCAATGAGGCAAAAAGAATCCTTCGATACATAAAGGGAACCATCCACTTGGGGATCTGGTATCCGAAGGATTCTGGTTTTGAACTTATAGCTTTTTCAGACGCTGACCATGCAGGATGCTTAGACTCGCGAAAAAGTACATCAGGTGGCTTACAGTTTCTTGGAGATAAACTTGTGTCTTGGCAATCAAAGAAGCAGGATTGCACATCACTGTCCTCTACAGAATCTGAATATGTAGCTATGTCTGCTTGTTGCGCTCAAGTCATTTGGATGAGATCACAACTTAAAGACTATGGCCACTTATTCAACAAGATTCCGATTTACTGCGATTCTAAAAGTGCATTGCAATCTCCTGCAACACAGTTCATCATTGCAAATCCAAACACATTGATCTCCGATACCATTTCATCAAAGAGCATGTCGAGAAGGGTACATTGAATTATATTTTGTGGGTACTGAGTACCAATTAGCGGACTTACTTACAAAACCCTTAGCTCCATCAAGGTTTGCAAGTTTAGTTCACCAAATTGGTTTGCGATGTTTGACACCATTTGATTTACAAAAGTTTTAAAACAAAAGTAAAGTGTCAAACATCAACAATTTTACTATCTTTGTATAATAACTTTTATTTTATTTCTTATAAACCTCAAGAAAAAAAAAAAAAAAAAAAACCTACAAAAAGAATCTTCTTTCTTTGTGTACAAACTTCTAATCTTCAAAACTATGTTCCTCCATTAAAACAAATTTTGCTTCACATTGTCAAAATGGAACATGTTTTGAGGGGGAGAAATTTTTTCACAAAATTATGAAGTTTGCACACCTAATCATTATTCTTCAAGGACAAAATGTTTTCTTCATCATTCGGATTAAAAACTCATTTTCAATAAGTTCTATGATCTCTCAAATTAAAATGTGCAAAAATGTTTCACAAAAAAAATGCTAATTCGAGGGGGAGAAAAGAAATTTTTTTCGGCAAGGATTCCAAGTTAACCATGTTTAGACTTCAAATGGAAAAGTAGTTAACCTTTAATGAGTAAAGTTCACAAAAGTCTTAAACTTAGGTAAAAGGACATTGCATGAAAAAATAAAACAGGCTCGCATCAATGTTTTCACAAATGTTCTCAAAAGTTTCACACATAATCAGACTAACAATTTTTTTTTCCTCGATTTCTTTTCGATTGTGAGTTTCTAAATTTCTTCATTGTTGTTATCTAATCGTTCCCTAAATGTTTCAAATGTTTTCAACAGTCAAAAAGGCATAATCAGAAACTAGGGTTCAAGTAATTATCGATCGGGGCATTTTCTTTTATGTGTTTAGTCTAATTAATCATTTCATATAGCTTTAGAGAATACTAAAGAATGCTCGATTGGTGTGTTTGCACGATTAGATACAACATAGGTTTGAAATCAAGTGATTTAGGGTTTAAGATGTCGATGTCTTTGCTGCTACTACTAGGGCGTTTATTTGTACAATATTCTTGCATTATGATGCTAACATGTGTGCAAAGTCTCAAATCATAACCCCAAACCATGATAATAATTAGAAAATTTCGAGTGAAAGAATGAATTAATCTGTGATCTTGTGTGTTAATCTGAGAATTCTGAGCACTTAGGAAGATTTAGAATGAGTTTCTTTGATTCATCCGCATACTTGTTTATGCCTGATGCATTTTCTCTGTGTGCTATTACATGTCATCTCATTGAAAGTCAAAATTTCAACATTTGTCAAAATGTTTCTCATGGAACATATTTTGAGGACAAAGGGCAAAATGTGTTTAAAGGCTAAACGGGTAAAAGGATTCAAAATGGTGAGAAACAAATTTTTCCAAACTCTACACTCTCGTTTTACACCGGTAAAGCAAGTGTGAAGACCAAAGCAAAGTCATTCAAAACCTTTCAAATTTTCACAATCTGGAATGCTTTGGCTTCAATACAAGAATGTCTCTGATCTGAACATCCCAAATACCGGATGTTTTCCATGAATCACAAAAACAAATCTTCAAAAAGAACCCATGAGGTTCAACTTTAGATGGAAATCTTTTCCAGATTTTAAAACTCAAAAGAGAGACTCCGGGTCTCAAACAACTTTTCAACAGTAAAAGAGTTTTGAATTTCAAGCATTCTTTGTTGTATAATACTTGATTGTGTTTTCTAAAACCTTGAGCAGAGTCGTCTCACGAATTTTCTAATAGTATTTTATAATACGATTCAAAAATCTGCTCAAGAAGACTTTCTCTCGAATAACATTCATTATTTGAGGGGGAGTATTTTTTTGTTTAAAGAAAACTAATTTTGTATTAAAACAACGACTTGTGCACACATTTCAGTGTACAACTCGGGTTTCAAAGAAAGGAAAGTGCCTTGCTAAACTGTTCTTTAAAACCAAACGCGCACTTATCCTTAAAAACAAGAAGAAGTTTTTCATGCGAAGCTTATCTAAAACTTCTTAATCCTGAGCAAAATTTATTCAAAATTTCTCAAAAGGTTTTTTCAAAACTTTTCTAAATTTTGCTCAAGATTTTTCAAACCTTTTCTCCCCAATTCGCTCCAAAGTTTAAAAAATGTCAAAACACATGCTCGTTTTGAGGGGGAGTATTCAAAATCAAAATGCTTTGTCAAAATCATGTTTTGATGGTTTGTGCACACATAACAGTGTACAACCCGTGCTTGTAATTAAAGGACCCTGAGGTACGCATCAGTGCCTCAATCCTTATATAAGGAGCGAAGGCTTCTTACTTTTGAGTAGAATTAATCAAACATTTATGATTTTTCATAATTCTACTCAAAAGGACAAGTATTTCACCTCAATAAGACCTAATCACTTGTTGAGGGGGAGCACTAGTCAAAACAAAAAATACTTTGCTCTAAATCAAAAGTTCTTGATGAATCTCCCCGTAAGACTCAAAAAGCATATTTTAATCAAATGCTTGTCAAAAACATCATCTTATATGCTATTTTTGAGGGGGAGAAAAGGAAAGTGATTAAAATATGAAAGTTAAAAGTTGCTGTAATGTTAAATCTCATGCGAGCTAGACTCAGATTCACCCAGGAATTGACAAGATAATACAAGTTAGTAACATCGAAAAGACTTATCCTCGACGGGTAATAACATCAAGTTAGTTACTAGAGCTAGTTGTCACCTAAAAGCTGACAATGCATCTCTTTAACTAACCACGTAAGCGTGTCTCGAAAAGGATATGTCTTAGTAGAAATGTACCGTCTCGAGAAGCTTTCTGTGAACTTGATCAGGCCGGGTAATAACTTCAAGCTAGTCTAACTAGTGATGTAAGCGTGTCTCGAATCGGTCTTGTTCACGGAAAGTGGATCAATTCATAAGTGCTTGCTCCTCCCGCATGTGCAAATTTATTAAATACTTATGAGCACATGTGCAGGGGGAGCCCTTCAAAAAGTGTACACAAAACTCTCAAAGTGTTAACCAAAATATTTGATTATCACAAACACTTTGAGAGATTTTTCAATCAAAGGTTTCTTGGCTATTGTCGGAACTATAAGGTGATTAAGATAGGAATATCCATCCTATGATCCGCCAGAGCCGGAGGGATCTACCCAAGGACATCTCCCATAGTTAGAATTAGAAGTCCTTAGGTATGATACGAAAAAAGGAGAAAAGAATGAAAGGGAAAGAAGGAGTTGAAGAATTAAAAAGAAAAGTAAAGAAAAGGGTGAAAAGAAATAGCCCTCCATATGTTCAACTTTAGGGCAGACACCGGGTTCAACTCATATGCTACTGGTTGTTGCTAAGGCAACACCGGTATTGAAGATTAAGTCGTCATGGACCCAGTGACGCAATGCACTAAACCTTCTGAACCACTCAAGTTCTCTTAAAAGGACTTGTTTCATTCTCACGGGGAACCTACGTAACCTATCAACCCATCTCTTAGAGACGGTTGATATTGAAGCAGGACATCCCCAGTCTCCGCATAGGAAACCTAGGTGTGCACTTATAGAGTCTAGAGCCATGAGATACATCAAAGATCTCTTAGGAACACTTAGCATTTCTACAACTGGTGTTCTGCATCAATGGGCACCAGATGTAAATTATCGAGTCCTTCGCAGATCTTAGCAATCTGCCTAGAACGTTTATGAGAGAATTGCATAAGTATTTCTCAATGATTGAACGGAAATTCCTGTCAGGGTCATCATCTAACAGCCTTGACAGGTCACTTCGGTAACTCCTCGTGAGTTACGCTTAGTGTTCGTGGTGGTTTCTAACGGTCTACAGTCGTGGAGTGATCCCCAGCGACTCACCCAGTCATTGAGCTACCTAGTAGGTCTCGTAAGCTCCTTCGGGAGTATCTGATATGGGAACGGCCTTGATAAGGGTTAGAAGGAGTCTTCACACTATGCTGTTGACGATCTCTAATTTCTTATCTGTAAGTACCGGTTGTTTATTGCTAACTGTTTACTTTCAGGGACATATCATCTCCATGGAGACTGATTCTGCATGCTCATACATACATCTTGAAGTCAACAAAAGCTCCCCCAAAGATCCTAGCAACACAAAGTTCAAAGAAAGATTCTACGGGAATAAGCAGAATCTACAAAGTATTATGACAAAGATCTCAATGCATGAAAAGGAACTTCTTGATCGTAAAAGTCTTAGTCCAAAGATGTATGAGTATGTTGGAATGGCGGACAACCACCACAGACACAGGAGTGACGAACGGCAGACAACTTCATAACTCAATCACTGCATCATCACCAAAGAACAAAGACAAAGGGCAAAGTACTCTCATTATCATTCATTTTGAAGACGTCTAAAGTTTTACATGTCACAAGTCGACGACAAAGATGAAGACGTCAAGCAACCGTGATGACCGACCCTTAGGGGGAGATTGTTGGGATCATACTTTAGTATTTAGTCAAGTCTCGGTCATTACATTTTGTAATAGGTTGCTTAAGTAATATTTATCATTATTGTTTAAGTTAATGGGCAACATGTAAAAGCCCATAAGGCCTTAAAGCCCACGTATGAAAGGATAAGGGAGGAAGGGAGTGTTGCCCTAACTCCTCCCTTATAAATAGAAACCTTATGTTACACTTTATTTTGTTGGTTATTTGATTATCTTAAGGAAACTCTTGCACTCTCACCTTTCATATTGTCTCATAATCAACCAAACTCTTTTCTCATCTTATTTCTTTATTTATCATACTTGTGTTTACAAAATGGTGACCTAACAATCTGTCTACATCCCACCTCCCCCATACCCCACCCCGGCGGGATTGGGTATGTTGTTGTTGTTGTTGTTTTGTTAAATTAAAGTGTCTGTTTGGATATATGCTGTCGATTTGTAGATGAATAAATGCTTGTTTGTTTCGTGTGATATATAAAGTGTCTGAATTAGAAAAATTGTCGTTATACCCTTATAATTTAAAATAAGTGTTGAATTAGAGGTTAAGAAGTGGGAGGGTAAATATGTAAAAGTAGGATAAAAGTGATGACTTAATATGAAGACTCTCAATCCCATGGCTTTTTCTAGAAGGTCATTCATTTAAATTAAGCACCAAACAAACATTCAATTAATAACTTAATAAAGTTACCTATTTAATTAAGACTCTTTAAGTCATTATCAAACACTACCTAAATGTGTAATATAGTCGTAGTAACATGCAAAAAAAAAAGAAAAAAAAAAAGGACAAAATATAATTTAGAATCGCTGAAAAAAAATAGAAAAAAGAATCGTTTTCATGGGTTAATGGTATTATGATACTATGATTTTTTTAATATCACTGTAACACTCACACTTATGTTTTGAATTTTTTTAATATCGCCGTAAGTTTTTTAATATCGCAATGGAAAAAAAACAATGATATTAAGTTTATCTTTACATATATATGAGACAAGTTTTGACTTGCACTTGATGTTTTGAAAGCTGTACCATGACCCTCAAATGCCACTTGGCATCACATGCTGACTGGATAATATGAGTCATCATGTGACTAGGCACTATCCTCCAAGCTGGCAATGCATGGTACCACGAATTTGTAACAAAAAATAAGACACTTGTGGGAATCGAACCCGGGTATAGGCTCTCGAGACACAAGAGTGTCAACCACTAGAGCACTTTAGACATTTTGTAAGAAGCTTTGAAAACAAAATATACATTCTTAAAATAAACATCCAAAACTTATGATAATAATTAGGATCTCAATCCTCTGTATTCATTTGAAATTGTATAACGCATCCCTTGAAATTAGGCATTCTCCTCTCAAACAACAACACACATTCCATCTTTATCTTTTTCAATTGTTTTTTGATTTTCAAATTCTCAGATGCGTGAATGAAGCTCTAAATCATGAAGACATCCTAATTATCATTTAGTTATCGATCTCAAACACACACAAGATCCGGTTATTTCATCCATAAATCGTATGTATTTTCTTAATTATATGTTCTAAGCTAATTTAATTTTTAATTATCTGGTTCTAATTCGATTTTCAATTAAATTTAGATCTCATCAATTTTCAATTAAATTCACTTTGTTTCAGGTGATCCAAGCAGTTTGAAGAAGCGGAATTAGGATGATAATATGATAAGTAAGTTAAAGATATTAGGTATGTCATTTATCATGTTACAAGCTTTTTTTTCAATGCTATATATCATTTTATCTGTTAATGAATGGATAATTTAATTGAGTGTGTCTCACTTACCATCAATGTTGGACAATGTGGTTTAGTTTTGAATGCGTGGCAAGTGTTTGTGAAAATGTCTCATTGAATTTACCATTTTTAATTTAGACAAAAGACGCTATTGCCAATGGTTGTTCCAATTAAAATGACATGTATGTGTGTTATTTTGGCACTGAATCTATCCATGTTCCAACTGTGTTATGCAGGTCGTTATATCTTGCTAAAACTACTGCCAAGTCATCCAATGGGCGATGAGGTGTTCTTTACTTTCACATTATATAGTTGTGGATCTAATTTAGTTGTTTTTATGAGTATATTATATATGCATATAGCTTCCAAGGATTATGAGTGGCATTTTGTTGTAGGTGATGGTTGTAACCACTCACGAAGGGGGGCCGGAAGAATTTCATGGCGCAAAATTGGTTGGTTCCCGAAGGTTGGTATCTTGATTAAAAAAACTATTTGTCAGACATTAAATATAATGTTATGAACTATGATACCAACGGTACCTACATCACCTACAAGGTAAGATAGATTAACTGTTATTGTAATATTGCAATTTTGTGTGCATAAATCCACTGACGGCTGCAAATTATTTCAAAATGACATTACAGATGGTTCACAATGAACAAAACGATTTTGTGAACCATTTTTAATTTCAAGAAATGTCTCACAGGTTCTAACTGTACTTAGTACTATCAATAAGCAATCTCGATAATATAGCTACGTAACTTATGACTTACGAAGTGGATGTGATTCTCGAATTTCTAATGACTTTTGTTTTCCCTTTTGTTGAAAGTAATTCAATGGATAAAGATAGGACAAACTCTGTAGCCAGCGCAACCATGTGGTAAAAATTGGTGACGGATCGACATCATCAATTCAAGATGCAAATGCTCCCAGTAATGACAAGAGAAGTACAGATTCAAGAACGAAAGGTAGCAAATACGAAAGCAAAAGAAACGCGTCATCGTCGTCTTGTTCTAAGGCAATTTTGGCTATGGTTCCTTGTGCTTTCATATGCCACTGCACGAATTAAGATGAAGAGTCGTCTGGACTTCAGACAAGTGAAGATTGCATGTCCTAATTCAATATGGTGAAGTTGAGGTATGTTCTTGATCATTGAGGTCATAGTTGGATTTGTTTTTTCTTCTCTTTCAGATAGATTGTACTAATCCCTTTTTTTGTTGCAGATCAATTGATTTTAATTTTCGAGGTAGAGCTTATTGGTTATGCAGCGAGTAATCGCATGTCAAATAGTTCGACAACCTTAAATTCTCTGTAAGTGTTATAAAATATTCGCACAAATATCATGGTTTTGTTCATTTGTCTATGAATTTTTCCCGTATTTTGTGAATATGAATTTAGGATTACAGTTGGGAAGCACCTGGGATGACAAAAGAAAATCTAAAGTAGAAACGACAGCCGATTTAGAGAGCAAACAAGAGGCTGCTATTCATTTAGAACGAGCGCCGACTTATGCACATACTCATCAGGTATTTCCAATTACTTAATCCAACTATAATATATGTTCTTTGATAATGTACAAAGATATGTTCCATTTTATTTATTTTGGTGTCCAACATAATCACATTTTTTCTTTATTTTCAAAGCTCTCTGATGTGGGACTTCTTGGTTCGGGTAGCGGTCAGGTTAGGGCATGGCGGACTTCAAATTGTAATGGTATTTTTTTAACTTCTTTTTAGTTTATGTGTGATAAATAAGTAATTAGCATCATAATTGTTTATAGTAGGATTTTTTTTTTTTGGTTTTTAACATTATCTTTGATGAGTAGATGATTTAGGATTTTACACTAACTGAATGTTATGTTGGGAGCAATATATATTTACATAAGCTTCAACTCATAGACTTTTCTCTTCTCTATGCTTTCAGGAAAGTTTTTCACTTCATTTTACAAGGCAAGTTTATGTTTTTTGGCAATTGTTTCTCTTTGTGTTTAACTAATGACTAAATATACATCTGGTACTTTCTTCAATAATTAAGTAGAAGCCTGGATGACTTTATTTTTTCAAAACCAAATATTAGCTGGAAAATTACTTGATTGGTGTGAAAAATACCAAACATTAGCTAGACTATTACACTATACAGTGTGGTCTATTACTTGATTTGTGTTGTCAACTACCTGGCTATAAATACAATATGATATGTTGTAAGATTAGATTATACATCTTTAGAACTATGTATCCTCCGAAAGTGGGTTGTAATGAATATCCTAAGAAGATTTAAAAATATTTTTTAATGCAGGTAATGAGTATCTAATAGTGGAAGATGGTATACAGTGTGTTCTATTGCTTGATTTGTACCATGTGGCTTGGCTGGGTTGGATTGGATTTTCGGCCACTTGCTTCCACCTCTGTTTGAAGAGTAAGTTACGGTTCATTTATCTTTCATTTATTAGATCTATCAAGGATCACAAAGTGCACAACTCACTTTTTTCATTTGTGCAGGGCTGTCCTAAACCTATTTTCAAAGAATATGAGTACAACGGTGGAAAGTTTTCAGGTACACATGCATTTTTATCCCTGTACGACTTATCCAGCGGGCCCAACAGCCCATTCTGCCCATTTCTAGTGATATACTTAGTTAAGAATTGTGAGCCCAAATTTTATTTGAAGATGTTACTCATTCTTTGCACAACTAACTATATTTGGATCCTCATATTGCTATAATAAATTTTGCAATATCAGGTGTTAGTTTAATGCTTATTACCAAAAACTAAGCTCTTGCGCTCTTTTTTGGTTAAACTAAGCTTTTCTGAAAGTTTGATTTAGATAACTACGTTAAAGTAAGTTTGAATTAGTTAAAATCTTCTTTGGAACAGAGCTTAGGCTTAATATGATTGAGTAGAATTTATGTAATTGTCACCTTAGATTCGTTGTTCTGTAAGAAAGAGCCTAGAAAGTTCATATTTATGATACTATTTAGTAAAACCACTGTCATCTTGTGGTTGGCAAAGCCGCTGAATTATGCTATAATAGTGGACGATGTTTGGAAGATGCTTAGTGAGACAATTTAAATGCATAAATAACCACATTATATCTACTTTTAAATAAGTCTTTAGGCATGAGAAGAAAGTAGTGGTGTGACTTTCTGATCTGTAAAACCAACGTTTATAAGGCTATGTTGTTTTACTTGATGTAACTAAAGTAGCGTACATGTTTGGTTTTCTAATAATTTATACCACTGGTAGCTGAAGTTGTATCATATTTGTTGCATGATGAAAACTCTTATTAATTCAGTTAAAAGAACCGTCATTTTTAATAATAGAACATTTTAATTGCAATAGTGTCCATTTCTTTTCTTGTGGTCAAATCAGTCGCATGGGTTCTAAAAATTGGTTAACAAAATAGTTACATGCTCTTATGAATTTTGTCCTGAGATCAGGTATTCATGCATGTTAAAAATAGTCATAACTACTGAATTATTTATATATCTATCTGATATCACCTATTGTTGTCACACTATGCGATATTTAGAGTTGTCGATGCAATTCTTCATTACTTTATCCGGGGAACATTTGACATGGTGGGAACAAGATGAGAAATACATCAAGAATGAAAGGTAGCTAGAGGTTCATATTGTTTCTTTGTACATATTGGTATCAAGCAAATGTCATTTCAATAGTTACGAAGACATAACTTAAAGGTTTTCAATGACAGAGAAAGAGCATAGAAAAGCTCAGCTAGAGGTTCATTGCTCTCTCGGCTTTACTCTTTAACCTCAGAAAGGTAAAAATTTGTCCCATTTTCCTGGATTGCGTATGGGCCTTTAATTTTTGCCTTTTTCACAGATCTTGGACTTACGGGTGAGAAAGCAAACAGATGCCCACCATTGATTACGAGCTCAACATAAGGTAAAACATTCAAATATCTAATTTCTACCTTCGAGTATCTTTACCAAGGTAACTTTTTTCTCTAATAAATTTGCAATATGGTTAAATAACCAATTATTTTTGCCTCTTTTTACAGGTCTTGGACTTATGAGTGAAAAAGCAAACATATGCCCACCATTGATGATGAGCTACATAAGGTAAAACATGAAGGTGAGAATTGGTATGAGTGTTGTTTTTTTTTATTTGATGAGCCAGTAAATATCTACCATGAAAGCTATCTGCTGTCTTATGGACTTTTTTGGCAGGCTCAATTATGGCAGCTTGCTCAAAGGACAACTGCTCTCCCTATTAGCCATAGTGACAGAGGTAATGCCCTTTTTGTTTAAAAGTGGTATTTGGTGAACAAGCAAATACAAGATAAGAATGTGTAGTTAAACATTTCTTTATTTCAAGGATGATTTAAAGATATCAAGGATATTTAAATTTATAACAGCTGCAAGATTGGCTTGCCATTCATGTAACACCCCCAAAATACCGCAGCGGAAGACTGTGTCATAGGGGTGCTACTTCATAATACAAAGTACAAGTTATAGATAACGAACTCTAAATGAGACGTTTTGAAAAGTTACCATTCGATTAATGAATTCAAAGTTACAAACATGAGATTCCAAAGTATGATACATAAATGTATACAAAGTTTTTGAATGGTAAATGATAAAAGCGTAAGTCTTCAGAATATGCAGCTTGACTCTAAGTTCCACGCACTAGCTATCACCTTACTAACCTGAGATAAACATGCTAAAGTGTCAACACAATGGTTGGTGAGTTCATAGAGTTTGTCTTAAAACAGTTAAAAAGTCTTAAAGAATGTTCACACAGCAAAGGCATTGAGAATCCACTCAGTTGCAAGTCCCGCCATAAGAGACTTGCAACCTGTGTGTCCACAACCCACTGCTAAAAGTTAGTTTATACAATGCACCAGATTATATTCACCCAAGGTCAAGAATAGACACAAGGGCGGGGGCATCTTCCCAAATAGTACTACGTCATCCAAGGTCAAGTATAGACACGAGGGTAGGGGGCATCATCCCATGAGTACTACCAATACCTCTCTGACAGAATAGAGTATTATGTATGTATGTAAATACGAATCTTGTATTTAAATTAAGCAAGTATAGTGTAACAAGTATGTATAACGCAATCAAGTATAATGCTAATCAAGTATAACACAATCAAGTATAAATGTTTAAGAGTATTTGTACAAGTAAGCAAGTAGTTGTGCATGTATCTCCCCCAAAGAGTTAAAACAAGTATGAAAAAGTAGGGGCTATGACTCACCTTAAGCTTATGTAATGAGAAATGAAAGTGGTAGTCGAATCGCGAAAGTCTCTAAGAGCAGCCTATAATAGAACGTTGCGACTTAGGTTTGGAGTAACGTCTAAGGATACGAAGAATTGCCAATATATGTCTTGCATAATGTTCATGATGTAGTACTTAGTATATAGTGTAAGTCCTTGAATATAAGTCGTTTATGAAACATGTATAGTTTGTACATCTCTTACTACCGTTCGGGCCGACATAATTCAGAAGTCATGGAGTAAACGTTCGAGGAGCCAGGACACTTTAATTCGTAAATCCACAACTCGTCTCGACGGCTTACTTAATGAACTCCTCACATGAGGCTCCCTACTATTGTAGTATTTGATAACATATATATATATATAAGCTTTTTGATCTTTAAAAGTTATATGGTCTTTAGCCGTGGCGTTGCCGTGACCTTGGTCATTTTTTCATGGTCTTGAGACTCAACCTTGGCTTTAGCCATGGTTGTGGTCTCGGCTTTAGGTCATTAGACCTCTTGGTCTTAGTAAATCATAACTATAATATAGTGACTTTGGTCTAAAATGGGCTGTTAAGATTTTGAAGAAAATTATCACTCGGAAAGCGTTTTCAGGGCTCGAGCTTCTTTGTTCCTGAACGAAAACGTCGTTCCGGACAACTTTCATGTTTTAACTTTTTGATGAATCGGACCAGAAGTGGGACTTTCAAAATCATAATTTGATCAGAATACTATTTAGGCAGTTTTGCCGTTTTGGTTTCGCTAACTTCAAATGGTCATAACTTTTGACTCGTGTACTCGTTTTGGGTGATTCAAATTGCTATGTTTTCCTTGTTAAGTCCTCTTTAACAGTAAGTAAGTGTCAAATATCAAAGTTATACTATTGTGGTCGTGGTTTTCCATAAAAATCACTAGTTTGCTTGTTTACTTGTCATAAGTTAACATATGTATACCAATACTCGTTTTATCCATTTTTAAACATCATGAACACAATAACAAGAACATATATAGCATGAAAGAACCATAATAAGAATGAAAATGATATTGAGCAAGAAAGTGTATAAGGGTTTCTTACAACTTTTGGCTTTCACTTAAGAAAGGAAGTCAAGTATAGAACTAGGACACTAAACCTAATCTTGTAAACCCTTCACCATAACTCTTGTAACCCTTGCTAGCCTTGATCTAACCCTTGTGAAAACCATTTAACTTCAGCCCTAGTAACCTTGTGTAGCTCCTAATTCAACCATGGAATCACCAAACAAACTTAAGAACTAGGTAGAGAATACTAAGACATTGAACTCTTATGTGTAACTTGTATATTGAAGATCAAAGGATCATGGTGCTAGGACTAAAGGGTGTGGTATTTTTGGTGATGAAAAGATGAAGATCAATGTGTTTCTAGTTGGCTATTTATAGCATGAATGAGGAGGTTAGGAAGGTGCCTAGGAAAGTGCTAAAACTTGGAGACAAAGTTGTAATTAAGTAAGATCTAATGGTTAAAGTCAAGATTTAACCACACATGGTGACTCCCCCCCCCCCTAGGTCGGTTCTAAAAGGATAAGGGTGACTAGATGAGTAGTCATGGTCTTTGGATGATAATATCCTAAGTATGTAGCTAGTTTTGACTCCGTAAATCGCTAACCGTAAGTTATTAAGCCTCAAAACGTAAAACCGGGTATCGTAAAAATATGAAACTTGAAAGTATTGTTAAACATGTCAATATAGTCCATAATAAAATATAAAATGAGTGGTAGGTTCTATCGGGTGCTAAAACCCTGCTAAAAACTGGAAACACGGGTCTAAAACGCGTAATTCGCGTAAAACGCTGAACTGAAAAACGTAAAATTCTAAAACTTTTGGAATTGTCATAAAATGATAGAAAATCATATTTCTATTGTTTATAATGTTTTATGGATATATCGGGATGCTGGAAGGACGTTTAAACCTAAATGTAAATCTCGAACACGGCTTTGTGATTTTTGCAGAAATGATCCGACGAGCGTCAAACTCTCGGATTATCGTTAAAATAGTTTAACTTACGAGAATATGAAATAAAAATTTCTGAGATGAATAGTGAAAAGTGAATAGTAAAAAGTGAATAGTAAAAAGTGAATAGTGAAATTTTCGGGAATAAAAGTTAACCTGAAATTGCGAATTGTTACAATTCAGGTAACTGAATATATCCTGGAAACATAATATTAGTTTTTTTTTAGATTTAACTTTGCGTTTAACTCTTTACAAGTAACTGAATATATGACAAAGCCAAAGAAGAATACCACATTTTACAGATCTGAGTTTTTAAGTTGGAGGTTGAATTAGAAGTATCTCAAAACTTGCGCGTGGAAATGAGCATTAAATTGGAAGATAACCTATCAAAAGAGAATGAACGTCAATCTAACAAGAGGATGATGGGTTTACAGCACTTTCAGCTGGTACGCCTAATAATGCTTTACTATTTTTGTTGGTGTTTACGGCCTAAGTATTACATTTGAGTTGCCATGTGTTCGGTGTTTTATTAGATACAATAGTATGCACGGATAAAATAAGGTTATATTCTAGAGTCAGCTAACATATCTTCATCTTCTTATTACTGTTTAGGTTTTGGAACTGGAATCTTAAATCGATAGCTTTGAAGCTGTGATTGAACAACAACTACTCAAACTCCCAAACAAACGTAGTTTAGAAAGAAGTTTTAGTTCGTATTTGAATACACAACATAGTTTTGTATTAACAAACAACTTCATTATCTTTATTTTCTTCAAACAACACAATTGCTTTACATACATTTAGAATTCAACATGTATTATAATGAAGCGAACCCGCCCATCGGGCGGGTTATGAAGCTAGTTACTTATATAAAAGTAACTTTTTCAATACACGGTTCAGTTTTACATGTAAAAAAGCTTAATATCGCGTCGGTTTTATATTATCAACGTAACTATCATATAATACTTTTATAATACCCTTAATATCACGGTAGCACTCATAATCACGATTTTGTAAAAGGTTAGTACTCCGTATTATGCAACCATTGGGCCGTAAAAACATTGGGCCCACAGTTACATTAAACCAATTGAAATTGAGATTTGATAATAGTTGATATTAACCCGATCCACTTCATCTCATTTAGAGCATATCGACTAGTCTCATCCGACCGGGCGCTATGTGTTTGTAGAGATGTCTTATAAGAGATGTGATTGTGACTTCCATTTAAAATAGCTTTTGGTGGGATCAAAATTTCTATTTCTAGTTGTATGTCTTTAATGTATCTATAATCAACTTATCACGAGAGTAGGAACATAAAGAGTCTAATTAGTGGGTCTTTATGTTACTCAAAGCAATACGGAACTAGCCGGCCTACTTACTCGAACATATTAGTACTTTTTTGTTTCCATATAAGCTCACAAGTAGGCGATTTGCTAACTTGAGACATATGAGCATGCAAGCATAAGATAGTGCATCATTAACGGAGATATGAATTACCGAGAAATATCAGCAAAATGTGAATGACCACTAACAGAATTTGCATAGATTATAATACAAACTTATACACACGGAAAAGAACTCCTGTTCTAGTTAACGCTAGAAGAATGAAGTTACTTGGGAGTGTAAGGCATGACTCGATTTCCTACACATCAAATGTCTATCTTTTAAATTTCTGCACAATTCCGAGGCTGCGGTATGTACTATCTCATCTTTATGCTTTGTGGTATTTTGTTTACCTATTAAATTTAGGAGAAAAATTTGTTTATATTAGCTCATTTAATCTGTTTCCCCAAAATTCATGCACATTTTTGGCCTTGTAAGTTGTAACCATGGTGGTCTACCCACGCTTTCTCCAAGTGTATATCCTATTATGACTTCTTTCTAGTACTGACGACGTTTGTTCTTGGTTTTTATGTTTTTTTGAACAACTTGATTCTTGTTTTTTCTATCCTTGAATGACTCCATTTCATTTTTTTGAACGACTAATATTTTTTTGATCGACTCCATTTTATTTTTTTGAACGACTCCATTTCATTTTTTTTAACGACTCCATGACATTGACGATGTAATATGGTCAATTTGGAAATTTCAGAACTCATAAATTAAAACACACACAGTCAACTTATGACATTGTTTTGTTTGTTCTAATAAAGTTTAGTTACGTATATATTATACATACGACGTGTGTTATTTATTAATGCTTTCTCACGTATTATTTATTATTATTTATATTTATCACAAATCCTACAAGAATCTAATAATGACACTCGGCACTGTATGTTTCAGTCTATGCTTTTTCCAGGCGGCTACTATTCGATTGATGTTTGTCAGTGATAATGGTCTCATAGCCATCATTACCTGGTGTTTATAGTTTATTGTTATCGAGTTTGTAGTTGAATAATAATTTATTACCTTGTTTTTTCTATCCTTGAAAGACTCCAATTCATTTTTTTGAACGACTAATATTTGTTTGAACGACTCCATTTCATTTTTTTGAACGACTAATAGTTTTTTGAACGACTCCCTTTCATTGTTTTGAACGAGTCCATGACATTGACGATGTAATATGGTCAATTTGGAAATTTCAGAACTCATAAATTAAAGCACGCACAATCAACTTATGACATTGTTTTGTCTGTTCTAATAAAGTTTAGTTACGTATATTATACATACGACATGTGTTATTTATTAATGCTTTATCACGTATTATTTATTATTATTTATATTTATCACAAATCCTACAAGAATCACATAATTAACGGCGTCTCCTCCAATAAACGCACAAACAAGAATTTACTCTTCAATGACATTAAACTCTGTGTCTTTCATTTGGATTTCCTCAAGATGTAGGAATATATGTATAAATGAGATAGAGTCCAAGTAACTGAAGCCTTTCTTAGAGAAGGAAATGTTGCTAGGTTACTTTGGAAGAGCCCCCCATGGATGGGTTATGGGTTCCTAGTGAAGCCACACACTTATCTGTCTTTACCATTGTGGGTGTTGCGGGTTGAATGGTTTAGATGGAAAGTGATGTGGAAATGTAGCTAGATGGTGGGTGCTTTAATGGTGAATAAATAGTAAACTGGCATGGTTTCTGTTATAGTGCAGTTTAGCTCTGAAAATGGTTACAATTCTGTTCTGTCAGAGATGTTGAACCTTTGGTATTCGATATCAGACATGACTGTATCTGATATTTGACTTAGAATAGCATAGTGTCTGCTACTTTGAATGTTTGCTGGTTGAAGCATGTTTCAATCCAGTGTATCAAATAGTGTAACTTGTGTAAAGTTTTGATATTAATGTAAATTCACCTTTTGCAAAAAAACAAAATAATAATAAAAAAATAATAATAATAATTCATTACTATTCTTTCATTAATTTCTTTAATGCCTTGATTCATAACATGTTAATCGTAACTTGTTTTTCTATTTTATTTTTCCATCTCTATTCTGTGCTTCTTTGGAGTAAATCGCAGCCATTGGTGAGCCATGGAATAATCATCTCAGCCTTTGATTGGTTTTGGCGCCAAAAGTGAGTTGTGGATTGCCAGGTTGGAGGTAAAATATCTCATGGAGATTTTGAGGGAGCAATGGGGTGGCTAGAGCAGGTGTTGGTGTAGTGTGGAGGAGACAAGGTTCTGGGAGATTGTGGGATTTGCTTCTGGTTCTGTTTTGTTGGGAATACTTTTCCAATAACTCGACGTCGGTAGGATCAAGTTTTACTCCGATCACGCCTTCATTAGAAAGTAGAAACTAATCATAAAATACTACGGAGTAGATAAGTTAATTACTAGTACAAAAAAATAAAATTATACCTGAATCAATAGAAATATATCTTTTGGTGAAGATAAATATAATCAAAAGCACACTTAACACCATTTGCAACCATTTTTTGATTACATGTTTTACAATATATTTTCCTTATCTCAAATGTTTTTATTTGCATTAAAGAAAGTAGTTTGGTTCTAGGATGGATCCAAGAGGGTGTTTAAATACGACAAGAATATGTGTAGTTGAAGCGGATGAGAAATATGTGCCAATTCAATATAATATGGACAAAGTATATATGTAAAGTTTTACTCCCTCCATCCTAAAATATAAGTCCATATTTGACTTTTCAATGGTTTTTTCTTTTTTTTTTTTTTTTTTTTTTTTTTTTTTTTTTTACCGTATACTTGTAAACATAATAAAGTATTACTAGTAACTGATGTATTTTATTAACAATTTGTAAACAAAATAAAAAACATTATTTCAGCATATTTATGCATGCGTAAATGTTAAATATACACACGCATAATGTCATAAATTACACGTATGGAAAACCTCAAATGTGATAGGAACCAACACCCCGGTAATGACGACTGTAAAAATATTACGGAGTACTACGTAATACTCCGTAGATTCCCTCAAATGTGATAGGAACTCAAAGCCCACGTCGTTTGTAAAAATATTACGGAGTACTACGTAATACTCCGTAGATTCCCTTTATTAAAATAACCATAACAATTTCTGATACAATAACGCTTACCTGTCTAATAAACATGTTGTGTTTCTGATACACATATACGATTTGTTGTTTAATTATCGACGACTTCATTTGTTTTGACATTTTCCACAAATATATTGGACTCAATAAAATGTTTTTGGTTAGTACGGTTTTTTATGCACTACTTCGACAAAAAATTGTATACTTTATTATAAAAACGTTTTCAATATCCAAAACTAATGGCCCAATTGAAAGTTACGAAAAAAAGAGTAAATGGCATAAATCATCCCTAAAGTTTTGTAAATATTGCATGTTTCGTCCCTAATGTTACGAAAGTGCGAGGATCGTCCCTGTGAAAAAATCTTTGGTGCATGTATCGTCCCTACGATACTTGCACCAAAAGCTTCCCAAAAATGACGATACTTGCAACAAAGGTTTCCCCACAGGGACGATTCATGCACTTTGGTAAAATTAGGGTCGAAACATGCAATTTGACCAAACTTTAGACTTTGACTAATTAACTGAGCGATTTAACGCTATTGAAAGACTTCCTGCGTATTAAACTATTAATGATTCTTTTTGTTCGGTTGGAGTGCAATTAAATTAGAAAAAAGTGTATACATAATTACATATATAGCTATGTAATTTTTGACACCGTCTTCTAACTAATTACACACAAATATAGATAACAGTTACATTTCGGGAAATTATTATCAGTTAAATCAAATGTCTCGCAAACAATATGCAAAAGGTCGAGCAAAAGCAGACTTAACACCATTTGCAACCATTTTTTGATTACATGTTTTACAATATATTTTCCTTATTTCAAATGTTTTTATTTGCATTAAAGAAAGTAGTTTGGTTCTAGGATGGATCGAAGAGGGTGTTTAAATACGAGAAGAATATGTGTAGTTGAAGCGGATGAGAAATATGTGCCAATTCAATATATAATATGGACAAAGTATATGTAAAGCTTTACTCCCACCATCCCAAAATATAAGTCCATATTTGACTTTTCAATGTTTTTTTTTTTTTTTTTCTTTTTTTTTTTTTTTTTTTTTTTTTTTTTTTACCGTATACTTGATGAAAAGTATACAAAAAAAGTATTACTAGTAACAGATGTATTTAATTAACTATTTGTAAGCAAAATAAAAAAAAACATTATTTCAGTATATTTATGCATGCGTAAATGTTAAATATACACACGCATAATGTCATAAATTACACGTATGGAAAACCTCAAATGTGATAGTAAGTATTAATAAGAGTACCAACACCCCGGTAATGACGACTGTCATCTGCTCATGCAAAAACCAACAATAGCTTTTTACTATTCTAAAATGCTTTTGTAGAGGGGTTTTTAGCATTGCATTCAAAGCTTTTTGAAAAGCTTTTTACAAAAGCTTGGTAAAACTCAAAGTCATTCTTCAAAGTCTTTGTTATTAATTGTGGTATGCATTTATTGCATTAAATGCATCAAGTCTTTAAAGACTTGATGCATTGTAGATGCTAGGTCATTACTACTGCGACCATATCAAATCAAATAGTAGCCGGCTGGAAAATGTGTAGACTGAAACAAACAGTGTCATTATTATATTCCTGCAACAGTCATTAACACAAAACACACGTCATTTGTATAAATATTACGGAGTACTACGTAATACTCCGTAGATTCCCTTTATTAAAAATTTAAAATAACCATAACAATTTCTGATACAATAACACTTACGTGTCTAATAAACATGTATTTCTGATACACATATACGATTTGTTATTTAATTATCGACGACCTCATTTGTTTTGACATTTCCCACAAATATATTGCTCTCAATAAAATGTTTTTGGTTAGTACGGTTTTTTTATGCACTACTTGGACAAAAGATTGTCTACTTTATTATAAAAATGCTTTCAATATCCATAACTAATGGCCCAATTGAAATTTCATATATATATATACAAATATATCTGTATCTATATAGTATTTACGTAATAAAAAAATATTACTCTAATATTGTTAGTTTTTAATATTTGGAAGACTGCAAAATCGATATTTATGTATAATACTATTGTTGAAAACTTAATAAGGCTCGTTTGTAATTGATTATTAATAATAGTTTCGTTATTGCAAATGTTCTAAAAATAACAATAAATGTGAAATGGTGCGGCTTTGGTCGAGAATTGCACACAAATAGGACATCCCGATAAGATACCCGATTAATACGGGGCGGGTTTGGGGGACCATCACGCCCCAATTAGATCCTCAGATGGGGATCAGAAGGTGTTTTGGGATGGGGATGGCCGCCCAGCCCTGTTGCCATCCCTAATTTTTGTAGAAAATGTTACTGTAAAGAAAAAACTATGTTTCTTTTTAGTACTTAAAATAACCACTAAAATCAAAGACAAATACTTTACAATATTGGAAGTAATCTCTAAAATCAAAGACAAATAAATTACAATTCTTCCAAATTAACCAATAATGTTCAAATCGCCTATCAGTTTTGATACGCCCTGAGCTTTATGTCATGTTACATTTATTTAGGATATGTGTTTGTGTCGTATTAGGAAACGGTCATTGTTTAGATATATCTTTATGTTTGGCTTGTTTTACAAGCTAGGGTTATTCGGTTATATATACCGAATCATTATTATGAATAATTCAATCAAGTTTAAAGTCAATAATATTCTAGTTCTCCAATCTTCTTCTTAAGGAGCTCGCGCCCGCTTGAAGTGGTGCCCTATCCCGATACAACCCCTAACCGGGTCGTATCAGTTTGATGAATAATCACAAACATAAGTCAAAAGGTTGAATTTGCAATAAACCATAAATATCGGCAACATGGTGGTAGCAGTGGATCTTGAGACAAAACTTGATCTGTAGTTAGCACATCTTATTCATACCCATATTTCCTCCATTGATGACAACTTAAGCTTTTAGTTTCATAAATGAAAAAGTTAGCAAAAATGAGGAGTGAAGATTCTACGAGAAGGGTGTCGGCAGAAAGTTCATGGACATTGATGACAACAAGATATTTTTGTTCTAGCTAGGTTACTTGGGTGGAAATAAATTTGCTCGACATTTGTCTTGACCATTGCGCGTCTTTTTTTTTAGCAAAACCTGTTTAATAATAATTTATAACATGTAATATTCAATGAAAGAAAGTTTTGAAATTTCTATCGCATTATAAATTTCTTTTTAAGAAAGAACAAAGTCGTTCAAAAATGAAACAATATTTGACTGGTTAAAAAAAAGGAGCTGCTCAAGAAAAGAATTTTTATTTTTATTTTTTTTTATTATTATTTTTTAAAGGAATCTGGTCGTACAGAACCAAGACAATATATTAGCAAGAATATTCCACAACAACCAAACCAATTACAAACAAAGGCATCCCCTATATTAATGGAAAAGTATCTTTTGGTGAAGATAAATATAATCAAAAGCAGACTTAACACCATTTGCAACCATTTTTCGATTACATGTTTTACAATATATTTTCCTTATCTCAAATGTTTTTATTTGAATTAAAGAAAGTAGTTTGGTTCTAGGATGGATCCAAGAGGGTGTTTAAATACGAGAAGAATATGTGTAGTTGAAGCGGATGAGAAATATGTGCCAATTCAATATAATATGGACAAAGTATATGTAAAGCTTTACTCCCTCCATCCAAAAATATAAATCCATGTATTTTAAGTAACAGATGTATTTTATTAACAATTTGTAAACAAAATAAAAAAACATTATTTTAGCATATTTATGCATGCGTAAATGTTAAATATACACACGCATATAATGTCATAAATTACACGTATGGAAACCTCAAATGTGATAAGTAAGAGAACCTACACCCGGGTAATGATGACTGTTAGGTCATTACTACTGACGACGTTTGTTCTTGGTTTTTATGTTATTTTGAACAAGTTGATTCATGTTTTTTCTATCCTTGAACGACTCCATTTCATTTTTTTGAACGACTAATATTTGTTTGAACGACTACATTTCATTTTTTATTTTTTTGAACGACTAATAGTTTTTTGAACGACTCCATTTCATTGTTTTGAACGACTCCATGACATTGACGATGATTATATGGTCAATTTGGAAATTTCAGAACTCATAAATTAAAGCACACACAATCAACTCATCGACACGTGACGCGTACAATACAAGGTGCCCCCTCTCGATAATCAAGATAATTAAAAGAGGATGGTGACAAAAAAGATACACGGGAATTTTATCGATGTCCTGGACGGAGAGCGGGGAACAACATTCCAACCCGGCCGCCTCCAGCAGGACGGAGTTCGAGGAACAACATCCCTACCCGGCCTGCACCCGAAACGACAATAGAATAATTTGGTGGTCCTTAATTGAGAATGAGAGGTTTTGATTGATCTTCCAATTAAGATGAATTAAGGGATTCTCAACATCCAAAGATTTGCCATATCCTAAGTTGTACATACAAACAACAACTAGAGGCAGGCACGTTCACAATCTATCAACGCGGGATTTTGTATTTCCAAAAGAAGCGTGTCGTGTGTTCCCTGTACGCCAAAGCTGTTTTTATTGGACAACGGGTATCCATGCTTACTCCATAAGCAAGCCTGTACAGCATAATGCACACCCAGACGCCAAAATCTCCGTATAAATCACCCTGTATCGGTGTACTCGTTGAAAAGCTGAAGCTTATTTTATAGCTGTTGGGATCTATGCCCTTTTTCTTGAATATATCATGCTTTGACATGCCAGGCAGCAGTTGATCAAGTAACTTTTTCCGTAAATGGAGCGACCACTCACACGTTTCCTTCTCCTGACGTGTTTGACCGCCCGATGTATCATAAAAGGTGATGGCACCTGTCTTAATTTCAAACTCGGCAAGTAACCAGTGGGATTTCTGTTTGTTTATAGGAATATAAACCTACAAGACGCGGAAAAATAATGTTAGCATAAACCTACAATAATGTAGGTTGTCGGAAACCTAAACCATCATGACCTGCACAAACTAAGTGAACAATAATATCTTGGTTTTGAATACACACCTTCTCTACGTCGGCCCACCCCACAGGGTACGTCGTGCGGTTGAATATATAGTCCCCGAGGTCATTCCGATCAAGTATTTGGGAGAAATATGTGTTTAAAATTGACCAATCGGCATTCTTCGGCCTGAAATGCCACATCAACTGGATCCATACCTCGAGTACCTTATATACCAGAATTAGCGTTTTTTTTATTGTACACATTATCTGCAAGATTATACTATTTGAACACAACATTAACACACATAACAACAATTAATCTCCGATCTCTGTTAACATCATATTAAGATTATCTCAGGTACTGGAGCCTAGAGACATATCACCGTCATGTATAAACCCTGATGACACAAAATTACCTAACGTGCACTTAAAGTGCTCAAATGAACTACGTACAAAGATATTTAATAAAATGGTCCTTTTGGAACTTACAGATGAACAGATCATTATAACCCCAAATTTGTGAACAGGGTAATCTAGAAATCCAATGCACTTGCAAACCTTTTTGTGAAAGAGGTTCAGATCTAGAAATATTTAAGTAATTACTTACGTCGTCAGTTAGCCAACCTTGACAATCAGCATCCTTGGCCACTAAACATCGCCAAAACTTATCGTCGACTGCCACACCATCCCACCAAGGAAACGTATTCTTTGGTTTCTGGGCTTGATTCAAGAAATCCAAAACTTCTTGGGGGACCTGTATTCTGCGGTTGCTTGCGGAACCTCTCTCAAGATTCTAGAAAAGAATTCGATGGTGTCAATGAACTGAAAACAAATTAACATGTTAGTATAAAATATAAAACATATACCTCTCTCCAAGGTTCAAGTATGATTTCCTTCCCATACTTTCCAATAACCGGCACGCATTCTTGTAAGAGACTTCTCTGCTTCTTTTTCCTCTTTGAGCGCATTTTGATGGCCGTAGACGGGTTACTTTTACCCTTGCAGTGGAAGTTCTTTCTTTTCCTCTGGTATTTGCCAATAATTTCTGCTGCACTCATGTTCTGATCAGCCTTTGGTTCGTAACTCACCTCCACCTTTATGGTATACTCCGATGCTGGAACATCCTTCTGAAAACGTGTATGTATTCGAGGTTAGGTTGTTAAAGTAGGAGTACATTCAAGAACACTCAATCGGCAAATATAGCACCAGTTAATAAGAATTACCTCATCTGACAATATCCAATCACTAGCTACATTTTCATCTAAACAGTTTTTCTCAACATCGCCCTGTAATGTTTTGTTAAAAGGTATGAGTACGTTTACAAGAACACTCTATATAGGAGCAGTTCACAAGTAAGAATTACATGATCAGACAATATACAATCATTAGCTACAGATTCATCTAAACCGTCTCCAACATCAAGTATTTGATGATTAGGAGTGTCTGCATGTGTAACACCCCCAATTCATGGATGCAGCGGAATTCAAACTGGGTGTTACTCGACGGCACAATAGTCACAATAATAGAAAACGAACTCCAATTGAGTCGTTTTAAAAGATTTATCATTCAAATTGTATAAATTTCAGAGATTACAAAATGAGGTCCCAATTGGTTCCATGTTTACAAATTACATTAGATAAGTTTTTGAATGATAATAAAATTTATAGCCCTCTTGAGTATCCGTGCGCTTCCGTGCCATCCTTGATCGTCATGAACCTGAAATACATGCTTGAGAGGTCAACACAAAGGTTGAGTGATATTCATAGAGTTTGTTTAATGTTTTGAACACAATATGTTGGTAGTGTGAGTTATAGGCTCACACCAATGGTTGGAAAACAAAACAGGTAGGCTACGTTATTATACGCCCAGTACGGTTATTAATTCACTAAGCTTATGACACCAAAACGTTAACGGGTACCAATATCGATCGGCGGAGTTATCCCAGTAGGTACTTTGCCGTCATACCTAATGTCTCAAATATTAATGCATTTGTTTGAACTTAGTCAATACAAATGGGATTCGTCAATCCCAATAGGCCTATTCACAATATTCGCGCTCACTATTTCTAGTGATTAAATGGTTCATAATAAGGGATCTCGGTTTGGCAAGGATGGTACTTAGTGATAATAAAACAATCAGGCAAGCATACAATTTAAAAACATTGTCCTCGGTTAAAAATAGCATGTATTCCCCCCAAGGGTTTGTAAAACAATTAAGTAATGGAAAGTGGGGCTATGAACACACCTTGGGATGTAGTGATGTAATGAACACAACTGTGCCAAGGAGTATGGCAGAATAGTAACATAAGTGATGTCAATAATTAGAGCGCAACGATACAGAATCGGCATAACCTAATGAATATAAGCTTGTCTCAAAACATAATACGCAGAAAGTAATCGATACATATGAGTTTCAAAAGGTAGAGTGTTGTAGTTTTCGTGGAATATTTGTATCAATGTTTGTAAAAAGTTTAGTATCCCATTCGTGTGGTGGTATAAAGTCATAGACTCACACAAAACGCACGCCAAAGCACAAATCATATAGCATAAGTATGAAAGGTAATAAACACGTATAAAAGAATAAACCGGTAATAAGTGATTTGTTATTAAGTCGTAAGTCCATTAAGAGTGCAATACATTAATCCTAAACCCTTGTAAGATTATATATGTATTTGACATGGTACATGAGGTTTGTAACTTGAAGATTTGCTAAAACAAGCCCTATGTATGAGTTAGAAACTGAAATTCTAAAACAGTCCGAAAGATTGGAAAGTCTGCACAACTCAGTGAGTTATGGGCCTTATGTAATTAGATAGGGTGATAGATCTATGTCTTGTGGTAGTTTCGCCGGGTGGCGCACCTCATAACCCATCCCGATGAGTAAATGAGAGCCAAAATGGCGAAAGGTGTCAAAATCTGCACACCAGATTTCAATCAGAAAAAGCTCATGGTTCTGGTCATTTCTGGAGTTCGTCCCAATTTTATGAAATGTTGGTAAGATATAAACTTAAATGTAGCCGCAAACGGTGCATCAACCGGAGTTGTAGAACTCTAGATATCGCCGAAAAGGCGGGACTGCAGTGAACTGTTCCAAACAGCTCATGTACGCAGTAAATAGACAAACAAAACGCACCCATTTGGTGCAGAAAATCAGCACACAAACACTCCTATTTGGGGCTGTTTTGCAGCCACTAAACACCCTCGGTTGGGGCTGTTTTGGCAGCCAACAAACACCCTCTATTGTGCAGAAAAATAGGCATACGAAATGCACCCCTGTAGGGGCGGAACTAAGCAGACAAACGCACCATTGCTGGGGCTGCGTAGCAGCAAGCAAATGCCCCTGTTGGGGCTGTAATAAGCCCTATCCAAGCGCACCCTTTGGGTGGCTGTTACAGCAGACAAACGAACACCCCTTTTGAGGGCTATGGTGTGGGTCAAACTACAAAATCAAGCGCACCCTCTTTGGGTCGTGGCTGTGAACCAGTTCTTCAAACACACCCTCTTGTGGGTTGATATAAACTAATCAGCCGCACCCCCCCCCCCTTAGGTGGGGCTGTGGTACGCATAAACAAATACACCCTGATGGGTGGTGTTGTTGACTGAACCGAAACAAGCACCCTACGTGGGTGTCCCTTTTGTGAATCGAACCCATCAAAACACCCTCTTTGGTTCATTTTCTATTCTAGGCTGGCAACAAACAAGCACCCCTAGCTGGTGTAGCTGCGATAGCAGACAACAAACACACCCTAGTGGATGTTTCTCTTGAACCGAGCAAACAAAACAACTAAACAACCTCAAGTGGGTTTCTAGTTGAACCTCAGCAAGAACAAACACCCCTTGGGTGTGACTGAAACAAACAAGCCAATCGTACCCTTGTGGGCTTGCGTTGGTGGTTCGAGACAAGACAACCAAACAAACAAACCACCTCTTAAATCTGTTTCACCACACGAATCTTTACTAAAAACATGTTTTAATCCAATTTATTTCCACGAAAATCATACAAATAATATATTAGTTGGTTTAATATTAAGAAGATAATATACCAGATGTGTTTCGACATACCACAAGGAAAGGAGGAGGTAGTAAAGAGATGATGATATTGATGGTGCGGCTGTGGTGATTCACGGACACAAACCAAACCACAAAGACCTATGAGTGACCCTTCTCTTTAACCCGTAACGAGCCACCCTTGTCTTCTCCTCGTGATGGTGTGGCGGTTATCAAGAGAGTTCAGGAGGTGGGAGAGGCGGTGTAGTGAGAGAGATGAGGAAGAGATAGATAAGATCTGATTTTATCTGCTTATTTATATGAAGAGGGAGGCGGTGGAGGTGATAAGATAAGGGTAAGTTTGTTTAATTATTATATCATGTGTCCCGTGTCCCGTTGAGCTAAAGTGTAACCTCGGTACTTTGATTTGGTAATTGTGAGAAATATATTTCTGGAAGCGTTTTTATATTAGCAAAAATAAAAATGAAATTATTGACTCCAAATAATAATGATAAAATTTAAACCATTATTAATGCGGTGTCGGTATCGTTCTTCAAGAAAAGCGATATATCCTCTAGCTTTTAAGTTTTAAATCACCGGTAATCGTCAGAAAATAAATAACTCGTATTTTCTGATAAAAATAAATAGTGGTACTATTTAGAATAATAGTCTGAAAAATTATAGGTTGTGCCGGTACGCGTTGTGTGCGGTCTTCACGTTTTGCAAGATAACTTCTCGTTAAATAGACCGAGGTGAACGAAATTGTTTAGAAAGTAATAATTCAAAACAGAATGAATTATTTAACTTGGAAGATTACTGGTTAACTACTGGTCATAGTAATTGCTTTTACGTTACGGTAAAAGTGAAATAGTCAAAAGTCAAAGTCAAAGGGCAAAATAGTCATTTTGCCTTATGAAAATTTACGGGTTGCTACAGTATCCACCCCTCATTTGGAACTTCGTCCCGAAGTTCAGCGGGTGTTATCTGTTGACAGAGTGTTCGAGAGTCGAGACAAGATGGAAGTACATGCGACGTATCTGGTCTTCACGCTCCCACGTGAATTCGAGTTCTTACCGAAAGTTCTAACGAACTCTTGAATAATAGGAATGCGACCTTACTTAAGTCGTTTGACCTTACGGTCTATGATCTTGATTGGTTTTGTGATAAAGTTCAGACATTCGTCAATCTGGAACTCTTTTAGAGGAATAGTGACCAATCCTAGTCTGGATCTTGTATAGTCCGATGTTGAGATGTCTGGGAAAGAGTGTAGGTATTTGTGGAGAATTTTGATCTCACACTCCCAGGTGAAATCAGGAACTCTTTTAATGTTTTGATGGGTGAGCGAAAGTGCTACGATTAATATCATGGCTCAAACTAACATTTGTAAGAAATAAAGTAAGGGTATAGATGTTTGGAGGACTAAAACAATTGGAGAGTCTAATGTTGCAGGGCTAGCTGAAAATATTGGAGAACCAAATGTTGTGGCGCCTCTTCGAGTGATTGTTGTGCCAGGTGTTAAGAGGTTGTTTTCACAAGGATTTCATGAGTTGCAAATGCAGCAGTTTCAAAAGCCTAGAGAGAGTGATTGCATTTAGGTGCCTAGATGATGAATCAATTTTGATGTCTCGTAAGCCAGTGGATCATGTTGTAAGAGCTCGGTCTGCTCATGAATTAAATAATGGAAAAAATAACAATAGTAACAAACGGTGTGGGGATGTGGAGAGAGAACATTTCGAGAAACAATGTCTCTAAAATAAAGGTCAACAAATGGAAGGAACTCTTGGGAGAGTTTATGTGTAGGTGTCCACACACCCAAGTAAAGTAGGTAGAATATCAAACACAGTCTGTTAGTTTGAGACTGAACCAAGTCAAAAGTGTAACAAGTCTGTTAACTCAATAAATAACTCATGATTGTAAAGATTTGCAACGGCAAAAGTGACAACTTATGAATGAACTTAGGAAGTTCTAATGAGATCTTAAAACTTTTGCTGAGAAATAGAATACCAGAGATTCTAAAGTTCGAGTTCATACTCATGTCATATCGGATACAACTAAGCCCACTTGTTTATAATTCTTTATTTACATAGAGAGGCATCCCAAACAATGTAAATAGAGGAATATAAACTTATGGTTCGGTGATTTACAATTTCTTTATTTAAATAAAAAGGTATCCCAATCCATTCCAAATAAGGACGTTATAAATTCTCCTACCTAAGAATTCCCAACACAACATTAATACTTAGCCGGTGAGTTACAAGGTAGTGTATTACGAGATGATACTGGTGTTCCAAAAGTAAAAGATGAATATTCAATGTTGTAAAGCTGATGAGGGTGCTTGTGGTGTAACTAAGGATGATTTGAGCTTTAAAAGTGCATCAAGATCTGTTAATGAGCTTGTGGTTGTAACGGTTGTGAAGATAATGATGTGATATGTTGGTGAACAGAAGTGTGTAGTGTATGCTTAACATTGATACTCTTAGGTATAGATGTTGAGTTTGTTTTGAAAATCTTAAGAGATTTTAACGGTTTATGATGGAACGGTATCCTTAGGACCTAAACAGGATAGTATTTCTACAGGATGAAGAGAATAATTTATAACTATCCCAAGATAGTAGTTCGGATTATCTCATAAATGAAAAATTTCAAGAATGAATTTAGATCATACAAATAAGGTGTTAAGATCTTGCTGAGTGGTAAGGCACTATCGTGTCTCTAGATTGTTTTAATGTATTCTGGTGGTTTATCGTGTTCATGTAGGAAATCAATCTAAACATAACCCTAGTACAACTATTCTCAGTATTTGAAAATTTTAAGTCGAATATAGTTAGTCAGACTATATTCCACTGTCCCTAGGTTAAATATAGGTGACTAGTCTATATTTAGCCAAGGTTCGATAAAATTTTCAAATACCTAAATTAGGTATACTTGTGATATGTCCGTTGCTTTTGGGAAACTGTCCACTAAACAAAGGCGATGTCAAACCCTTCAGTTGCAAGTCCCGGCCATACAAGATTTGTAACGTATGTTTTCATATTCCATTGCATAGAAGATAGTACGGGTAGGTACGTGTGGAAAAGAAGTTTTAAGTAGTTCTAAAATAGAACATACTTGGCCAGGATCACGAACTTTTAATAATGAAGGTTTCAGAAGAAAACTTTGATGAATGTAGAGCTGAACTTCAGCTTTTGTAGGTGATGGATTTGTTTGTCCTTTAAAAATCTCATATTTCTATTTCGAAATCGATAGATTGTGATGGGTTTTTGATGTCATATGAAATGATATTGATGATGTGATGGAATGATTCTAGAGACCATTGCACAAAACACAATGTCTCGGAAGTAGGTTAGACCATTGTGCAATTCACAATGTCTGGGAAGTAGGTTAGACCATTGTGTGACTCAAAGCATTTGAGAAATGGTTAAGACCATTGTATAATACAATGTCTTGGAAAATAGGAAAGACCATTGCAATCAGTTACAATGTCTTGGACATAAAATGTTGGAGTAGGAACATGATTGGGAGAATGTGATTGTGTCGAAATGCCCTAGAATAGGCATACGCAGATATGTTTAGTCCATTGTTTAGATAAATGATTGAAAATAAACCGAGTTTATATATCAATATACTAATGCTTACGGGGAAATGCTCAATTATGTTTAGGGTACATATATTAATATGCAATTATGTTTGTGTAGCACAAAAATGTCTACGGGGAAATGCTCAAAATGGGTATATATGAATATACTAATATGTTTGTGTATCATAACATGCTTACTAAGTCCATAATCGTCTGGAGGATGGAAGACACGGAGAGCGGAAGGCTATAAAAATGTTTTTGCTTGTATGTGTGGTTATAGTTTAGGTCTCAATTAGACCCGTTTCTCTATAACCCTGGCTCTGGTACCAATCTGTAACACCCCCAATTCATGGATGCAGCGGAATTCAAACTGGGTGTTACTCGACGGCACAATAGTCACAATAATAGAAAACGAACTCCAATTGAGTCGTTTGAAAAGATTTATCATTCAAATTGTATAAATATCAGAGATTACAAAATGAGGTCCCAATTGGTTCCATGTTTACAAATTACATTAGATAAGTTTTTGAATGATAATAAAATTTATAGCCCTCTTGAGTATCCGTGCGCTTCCGTGCCATCCTTGATCGTCATGAACCTGAAATACATGCTTGAGAGGTCAACACAAAGGTTGAGTGATATTCATAGAGTTTGTTTAATGTTTTGAACACAATATGTTGGTAGTGTGAGTTATAGGCTCACACCAATGGTTGGAAAACAAAACAGGTAGGCTACGTTATTATACGCCCAGTACGGTTATTAATTCACTAAGCTTATGACACCAAAACGTTAACGGGTACCAATATCGATCGGCGGAGTTATCCCGGTAGGTACTTTGCCGTCATACCTAATGTCTCAAATATTAATGCATTTGTTTGAACTTAGTCAATACAAATGGGATTCGTCAATCCCAATAGGCCTATTCACAATATTCGCGCTCACTATTTCTAGTGATTAAATGGTTCATAATAAGGGATCTCGGTTTGGCAAGGATGGTACTTAGTGATAATAAAACAATCAGGCAAGCATACAATTTAAAAACATTGTGCTCGGTTAAAAATAGCATGTATTCCCCCCAAGGGTTTGTAAAACAATTAAGTAATGGAAAGTGGGGCTATAAACTCACCTTGGGATGTAGTGATGTAATGAACACAACTGTGCCAAGGAGTATGGCAGAATAGTAACATAAGTGATGTCAATAATTAGAGCGCAACGATACAGAATCGGCATAACCTAATGAATATAAGCTTGTCTCAAAACATAATACGCAGAAAGTAATCGATACGTATGAGTTTCAAAAGGTAGAGTGTTGTAGTTTTCGTGGAATATTTGTATCAATGTTTGTAAAAAGTTTAGTATCCCATTCGTGTGGTGGTATAAAGTCATAGACTCACACAAAACGCACGCCAAAGCACAAATCATATAGCATAAGTATGAAAGGTAATAAGCACGTATAAAAGAATAAACCGGTAATAAGTGATTTGTTATTAAGTCGTAAGTCCATTAAGAGTGCAATACATTAATCCTAAACCCTTGTAAGATTATATATGTATTTGACATGGTACATGAGGTTTGTAACTTGAAGATTTGCTAAAACAAGCCCTATGTATGAGTTAGAAACTGAAATTCTAAAACAGTCCCAAAGATTGGAAAGTCTGCACAACTCAGTGAGTTATGGGCCTTATGTAATTAGATAGGGTGATAGATCTATGTCTTGTGGTCGTTTCGCCGGGTGGCGCACCTCATAACTCATCCCGATGAGTAAATGAGAGCCAAAATGGCGAAAGGTGTCAAAATCTGCACACCAGATTTCAATCAGAAAAAGCTCATGGTTCTGGTCATTTATGGAGTTCGGCCCAATTTTATGAAATGTTGGTAAGATATAAACTTAAATGTAGCCGCAAACGGTGCATCAACCGGAGTTGTAGAACTCTAGATATCGCCGAAAAGGCGGGACTGCAGTGAACTGTTCCAAACAGCTCATGTACGCAGTAAATAGACAAACAAAACGCACCCATTTGGTGCAGAAAATCAGCACACAAACACTCCTATTTGGGGCTGTTTTGCAGCCACTAAACACCCTCGGTTGGGGCTGTTTTGGCAGCCAACAAACACCCTCTATTGTGCAGAAAAATAGGCATACGAAATGCACCCCTGTAGGGGCGGAACTAAGCAGACAAACGCACCATTGCTGGGGCTGCGTAGCAGCAAGCAAATGCCCCTGTTGGGGCTGTTTTGGGGCTGTAATAAGCCCTATCCAAGCGCACCCTTTGGGTGGCTGTTACAGCAGACAAACGAACACCCCTTTTGAGGGCTGTGGTGTGGGTCAAACTACAAAATCAAGCGCACCCTCTTTGGGTCGTGGCTGTGAACCAGTTCATCAAACACACCCTCTTGTGGGTTGATATAAACTAATCAGCCGCACCCCCCCCCCCCCTTAGGTGGGGCTGTGGTACGCATAAACAAATACACCCTGATGGGTGGTGTTGTTGACTGAACCGAAACAAGCACCCTACGTGGGTGTCCCTTTTGTGAATCGAACCCATCAAAACATCCTCTTTGGTTCATTTTCTATTCTAGGCTGGCAACAAACAAGCACCCCTAGCTGGTGTAGCTGCGATAGCAGACAACAAACACACCCTAGTGGATGTTTCTCTTGAACCGAGCAAACAAAACAACTAAACAACCTCAAGTGGGTTTCTAGTTGAACCTCAGCAAGAACAAACACCCCTTGGGTGTGACTGAAACAAACAAGCCAATCGTACCCTTGTGGGCTTGCGTTGGTGGTTCGAGACAAGACAACCAAACAAACAAACCACCTCTTAAATCTGTTTCACCACACGAATCTTTACTAAAAACATGTTTTAATCCAATTTATTTCCACGAAAATCATACAAATAATATATTAGTTGGTTTAATATTAAGAAGATAATATACCAGATGTGTTTCGACATACCACAAGGAAAGGAGGAGGTAGTAAAGAGATGATGATATTGATGGTGCGGCTGTGGTGATTCACGGACACAAACCAAACCACAAAGACCTATGAGTGACCCTTCTCTTTAACCCGTAACGAGCCACCCTTGTCTTCTCCTCGTGATGGTGTGGCGGTTATCAAGAGAGTTCAGGAGGTGGGAGAGGCGGTGTAGTGAGAGAGATGAGGAAGAGATAGATAAGATCTGATTTTATCTGCTTATTTATATGAAGAGGGAGGCGGTGGAGGTGATAAGATAAGGGTAAGTTTGTTTTATTATTATATCATGTGTCCCGTGTCCCGTTGAGCTAAAGTGTAACCTCGGTACTTTGATTTGGTAATTGTGAGAAATATATTTCTGGAAGCGTTTTTATATTAGCAAAAATAAAAATGAAATTATTGACTCCAAATAATAATGATAAAATTTAAACCATTATTAATGCGGTGTCGGTATCGTTCTTCAAGAAAAGCGATATATCCTCTAGCTTTTAAGTTTTAAATCACCGATAATCGTCAGAAAATAAATAACTCGTATTTTCTAATAAAAATAAATAGTGGTACTATTTAGAATAATAGTCTGAAAAATTATAGGTTGTGCCGGTACGCGTTGTGTGTGGTCTTCACGTTTTGCAAGATAACTTCTCGTTAAATAGACCGAGGTGAACGAAATTGTTTAGAAAGTAATAATTCAAAACAGAATGAATTATTTAACTTGGAAGATTACTGGTTAACTACTGGTCATAGTAATTGCTTTTACGTTACGGTAAAAGTGAAATAGTCAAAAGTCAAAGTCAAAGGGCAAAATAGTCATTTTGCCTTATGAAAATTTACGGGTTGCTACAGCATGAGTGATAGTGTCATGTGCATCCTTCATCAGCACTTCTCCGTTATCAAAGTTGAGAAGATCGCAAATGGACTCTAGTGATGACTGCATTTCTGTAATATCTTCTGTTTTTGGGTTCTAAAACGATCAAAGCCGATGATTAAATACTTATATAAACAAAGGTGTGTCTACAATAAAATCATGTGTTCATAATTGGTTTAATAATAATGCAATTGATGAAAAATATTTTACAATTATACAAACCTTTGCATTATCATCGGCTGCAGAAAAAGGTCCTTCATTCTCACCAGGAGCACTCGTGGCCTATATATATTAATGCGGTTATTGTTTAATAATACAAATCGTACTTATTTGTGTTTAGTTAAACGAACCTTTGCATCATCGGTTGGGTTTGCAAACACAGGCACAAGCTTTTTAACTACCGCCTCTACAGATTCATCTAAAACGTCTCCAACATCAAGTATCTGATGACTAGGAGTGTCTGCATGATTGATAGTGTCACGTGCATCCATCATCAGCATGTCACCGTTATCAAAGTTGAGAAGATCGCAAATGGACTCTAGTGATGACTGCATTTCTATAATATCTTCTGTTTTTGGGTTCTAAAACGATCAAAGCCGGTGATTAAATACTTATATAAACAAAGGTGTGTCTACAATAAAATCATGTGTTCATAATTGGTTTAATAATAATGCAATTGATGAAAAATATTTTACAATTATACAAACGTTTGCATTATCATCGGCTGCAGAAAAAGGTCCTTCATTCTCACCAGGAGCACTCGTGGCCTATATATATTAATGCGGTTATTGTTTAATAATACAAATCGTACTTATTTGTGTTTAGTTAAACGATCCTTTGCATCATCGGTTGGGTTTGCAAACACAGGCACAAGCTTTTTAACTACCGCCTCTACAGATTCATCTAAAACGTCTCCAACATCAAGTATCTGATGACTAGGAGTATCTGCATGATTGATAGTGTCATGTGCATCCATCATCAGCATGTCTCCGTTATCAAAGTTGAGAAGATCACAAAAGGACTCTAGTGATTACTGCGTTTCTGAAATATCTTCTGCTTTTGGGTTCTAAAACGATCAAAGCCGGTGATTAAATACTTGAATCATTGTGGTGGCAGGTTGAATGGTTCTTGTGGAAAAGAGGTTGGAAATGTAACTAGATGGTAAAGGTGCAAATGAGGTGAATGGAAGTGTCTGAGAATGCTTGATTGTTCAAAAAAAGGAAGAATAGTGAGCAGAACTGTGAAGCTCTGCAGAGATTGTTGTATCTAGTATTGTCAGATACTACGTATTTACATGTTGTCTGATATCAGATATAGAAATTGTTGTTGAGTTTTCTATTTTGGGACATGTCCAAAACAGTTATGTTTATGTCAAGCATTGTACAAAAACATTTGAGTGATTAATATAAAATTCACATTTGCACCAAAAAAAAAATAAATAAAAAAAAAAAAAAAAAAAAAACGGTGATTAAATACTTATATAAACAAAGGTGTGTCTACAATAAAATCATGTGTTCATAATACAAATCATACTTATTTGTGTTTAGTTAAACGAACCTTTGCATCATCGGTTGGGTTTGCAAACACAGGCACAAGCTTTTTAACTACCGCCTCTAGCTCTGCAGTTCGGCGGACACAAGACCCTAGTTGAACAGTCAACGACTTTACCTGTTTTTCTTGCTCCACCACTTTAGTTAATTCTCTAGTTGATTTTGTTTCTCCTCCTCGATCTCCTCCACTCGATCTGTCGGTGTCTTTCATAACCTCAAAACTATCTTTGGTTCTATCTGTGTCAACACCTCCATCGTGTCCAGATTGTGTCTTACCCTCAAAATAGTCGAGCGATTTCTGTTGATATAAATAATGTCTAAAAACATTATTAACATATATCGATATCTCTATGTTTTGATAATCACAAAACGTAAACTCATTGAACTACAAATTATGCCGTAAACAAGTATTTAGTCGTAAATATTTGCTTTAGCATCCATATCACTTAAGGTATGAATAAACAAAGTGTCTAATGCATTTTATGATCAAAGGAATTTTTATTTTTACAAACCTTACATTTTATTAAAATGGGACAAACATTTCTAAACTTATACAAAACATTTTTGTATTTATAAGAAATGTTTTATTCAAAATAAAGATTTTGAATTCAAATTTCTACCCAAAAAACGGCCACATTCTTCAGGAAAAACCTACCCCACAAAAAGACAAAAAAAATCTGAAGAAATTCTTTTTTCTTAGGCGGCCCCCTTAATTATACTAGGCGGTCCCCTTAATAATTAAGGGGACCGGCACACAATTAAGGGGACCGGCCACGCTCCCTGTCAGATTTTGTCAGAAATTTTTCCCTATAAATACCACCTCAAACCTGGAATTTTTCTCACCTCTTTGCACAAATATTTTCAGATCCAATTCTCTCTAAACATCTTTCTAAAACCCTTTGATCATAAATACATAATCCTTTGTTTCAAAGTGATTCTTACATCATCCTCTCAAGTGCAAGAGAAGAATACTTCTATCCTCCAAGACAAGAAGTATTACAACTTGTTGTGACCTCCACATCCAAGTTGTTGGTGCATCATCAAGAATATTTACATATATCTTTGTGTAGTGGGTTGTGAATATTTGATTGTAGATAGTTGTGTTAGGAATATAGATAGTGTGATTGGCTAGTAGATTGTAGTGAAGATAATTGGTGTGTAGAAGATAGGTGTGAACTAGATTGTAGTAAAGATAGTTGGTGTGAAGTAGTTGTGAAGATAGGTGTGTAGTAGATTGGTGTGAAGTAGTTGTGAAGATAGGTGTGTAGTAGATTGGTGTGAAGTAGTCGTGAAGAAGGTGTGATTTCGTTGTGACGAAGCTTTGGTGTGTAATTGGTGTGTAATTGGTGTGTAAGGTTTTCTCCGCCATAAGGGAGCTTGTTGATATAGTGAAGAAAACTCTCGAGTAGGTGACTCGAGGAGTGGAGTAGGGCAAGGAAGGTGTCCTTGTAGCCGAACCACTATAAATCCTTTGTCTCGCGGTTAGATCTTTCCATATCTTACTTATTATCTTGCTTATGTCGTTATTACTTTTGTAGACGTAGACGTATATATATAGTTGCTCATATAGTGCTAGTATTGATTTTACTTAAAGATCAAACGAAAGTTTTATTCACAAAACAAAGTTTTTACAATCAAACTAAAAAGGTTACATACATATAATTGATCATTTCGATCAAGTATAGTTTTCATACAAAATATAACTAAGGATTATAAAATAAACGATTACGTACTTATCTCTCGTATATAGCTACAATTGTTTATATTATGCATGTGTTGATTTCACATACTTAGCATACATTATTATTATTGTTTATACTTAGATATACTTGTTCATATTGTTCAAGATTTGAGTTCACATAAGATTGAATCAAAGTTTTAAAAGCAAACAAGGTTTTAAAACTAAACTAAGTTTTCAAGATAAAATTAAAAAGACGTAAAACTATTCAACCCCCCCTTCTAGTTTTCCACAATTGGTACCAGAGCCACGTCTAGCAAGATTTTTAAAATATATTGTATTTTAAAACTTGTAACGATCTTTGGAATCTGAAAAATATTTAGAAGGGCAATCTATGCAAAACCACCACTATTTGAAAGTGATGGATTTTTATATTGGAAAAATCGATTCGAAACTTATGTGAAATCAAAGGATCTAGATCTTTGGCATGTTATTACTAATGGTGATTTTTTACCAACTCAAAATAATTCCGAAACAAATAAAGATGAAATAGTACCTTTTGAAAAACAAAATGATGATTTAAAAAGAAGACTTTCTAAAAACAATGAAGCAAAAATAGTTATTTACAATGCGTTACCACGTAAAGAATACGAAAGGATCTTTATGTGTGAAACCGCAAAAGAAATTTGGAATTCTTTACTAATAACTCACCAAGGTAATAGTCAAGTTAAGGATAACAAAATAGATCTACTTGTGCAACAATATGAGCAATTTACGATTCCGGAAGAGGAATCAATTGATAATGCTTTTGCTAGGTTTAACACTATCATCACAAGTCTAAAAGCACTTGATGAGAATTTTTCTAGTAAGAATTTTGTCAGGAAATTTCTTAGGGCTCTTCATCCAAAATGGCGAGCTAAAGTCACGGCTATTGAAGAATCAAAGAATTTGTCAACTCTACAACTTGACGAATTGATCGGTAACTTAAAGGTCTACGAAGAAATAATAAAGAAAGACTCCGAGATGGTCAAAGGAAAAAGGGAGCAAAGCAAATCAATTGCGTTGAAAGCTAAAAAGGACTCTAGTGACGAAGAATGCTCAACCTCCAAAAGTGACGATGAAGAGTATGCTATGGCCGTACGAGACTTCAAGAAATTCTTCAAAAGACGAGGAAGATACATTAGGCAACCATATAATGAAAGGAAGTGTTTTAAATGTGGCAATCCAAATCATCTCATCGGAAAGTGTCCAATTATGTCAAGAGATCAAAATCAAAAGGCATTTATTGGAGGTGCTTGGAGTGATAGCGATGAGGACAAGAAAGAAACCACAAATGAAGAAAAGTGTCTTATGGCTAAGACATCAAGCGAGGTACGTTCCGAAACCAAATACTTTAGTGACGAAAATTTATCATTAGACGAAAAAGACCTAGATAGTGAATATAATAGGTTATGCAAATTAGGTCAAAAGGTTATAGCTAAAAATAAGTCACTAAAACATATTAATAATCTATTATAAAATGAAGTACTCGAATTAAAAATTAAACTACAACATTTGGAAAAAGGAAAAGAAGTTTTTGTAAAATGTAAAACTTGCTTAGAGGTTAAAAATGAAAACGAAAAACTTAAAGATGAAATTTTCAAACTTGACAGGTTTAAAAATAGTAGTAACCCACTTAAGAAAATACTAAGTGTTCAAGAAACTTCGGGAGATAAAACCGGTCTAGGATTAACCTCAACTAATGTTTCAACTAGTGAAAATAAATGTATAAAGTTTGAATGTGAATCTAGTAAACAAAAATCATTAGAATCAAATCCTAAGTATATACTTACAAAAGATAGAAAAATACCCATTGCGAATGATGAAAAAGTAAAAACTCTTTATAAACTATCCTTAAAGACCAAAGTAGGATCCTCTAAACCTAAATTAAGATCTAAAACTCCACCACCAAGAAAACCAAATAATCCTTATGCTCGGTCAAAAACACCTCAACCTAGAAGAAACCAAAATAGACAATACTACAATAATACTAGTCATCAAATGTGGAATTATCAACCAAATTACAATCCTTGGGAAATATTACCACCATACATGCATCCTAGCCAAATGTTAAATATGTTTGGACCAAACAATTTTGGACCGATGAGACAATGGGGACCAAGTGGCTAAATTGTCAATCTTGGAAGAAGTTGGAATATCATCTACAAATGACTTCTATAAGTCAACATGGTCACTTGAAGTGCTTGAAGATATTCCATTGAAGACTAAAAGGTACGCGTTTCTTTTAAGTTCATCACTATAATTTGCATGCTTAGATAAATGATTAGTTAGATTAATGCTTAGTACATAATTGCTTATATTCTTATAACCTAGAAACATCATTGGTTGACTTTCCTAGGAATAAGATAAAATTGTTCATTGCCGAACAAAATCGAAAATGGAAATCTTCTATATCCACTATTAGGAAACTCATGGTGATGAAGTGAAATGAGTTAAGTGGATCAATCGTTAATATAGAAGTAGGATTAGATCCCTCGTGTAAGAAAACTATGGATGAAACAAGCTCTCGTAGACTATGGCATTAAGTCAGATAAGCGTGCGAAAACAAAGGAACTATAGATGTTAGGTTATACCCCATTCAACACTCTCGCATCTAACATATAAATTATCGTCTTCATTTCCTTTAGGATCATAGGATATGTAGAAACGATAGCATGAGATAATAATAGGTTTAACCAATCCTCTTGAGCATGAGATCTTTAATAAACATTTTTTTAAAATATTTGATTTATGATATTTGTTGTCAAAAATCTAATATCTCTAAAAATATGCAAAAACCTCACATTTTGGAAAATAGTCTTTCAAATAACTATCCCACTTTTAAATAACATGTTTTCACTATCAATATCCACAATTTTGTTTTGATCAAAACTAAAGATTGGGAAAATATTCTTTACCGTTCATTCACACATTTTAAAGTAAAAACCCAATCTATTTTATTCAAATAACTCTCATATCCAAGTGAAAACTTACTTTCAAACATTGTTGAATAATGCTAAAAACGTCTCTTTTAAAATCATGCATGGTGATCTCATATTTGTCATCTATATGTATATAAATGACACTTATAAGTGAACTAAATCAAATCAAGAGGACCATGGTTTGTTCATTAAGACTTTGTTTGTAACAAGTCTAGAAATACATGCTATCATAACTACCCACTTATTGCACATTGATACACATTAGGATTAATCCTCATTGTTATGTAGTTATGAAATACTTGACGTTGCTTATTGTTTCCTAGCACTTATATTTTACTTACTTGATGAGTATGTTTGCATGCTAGATGAAATTGCTTGTTTACTTATTCTCTTTGGTTAACATGCTTTGGCTACATAATTGCCTACATAATTAGTATATGCTTAATTGCCTCAAAGAGTTGGACTTGTTTGAAACCAAAAACACAACCTTTCTGCAATTCACTACCAAAAACCCTTTTCTGGCAATCTGGGAATCACCAGATGGGCGGCCCCCTTAAATCATAAGGCGGCCCCCTTAATTATTAAGGGGACCGGCCATCTGATGGTCGAAGGTGTTGTTTCCCTTTTCTATTTTTTAGCCCATTTCATCCTACACTTCCCAAAATTCACAAACCTATTTTATCCTAAACCTTCCATCAATGTTTATCCATCCTTGATCCCACCAATCCTACATTATAAACACTCTCATTCCTCTCAATCTCCACTCATCTCATCATTTCCTCTCCCATTAAACCAAAACCACCAAGAAACTTGTTTGGAGAAGAAAGCCTAACTTCCTTTAAAATTCCGTCAAATCAAATGACGTTGTCAAACATCCAACACCAAATTCCTCCTATGTTTTCAAACATTACTTACCTAACACCTCACTTTCCTTCTCACCAACATTACATATCAAAAACCTTTACTCACCCATATCCTTCTACATTACACTCAAACCTCATAATCTTTTCACAACTCAAGCGATGTTGTTCATAATCAACCAACACCTAAACCTCACTCTCACACAAATGATCCATTTAACAACAAATCATCCATTCGTGCTTCGACTAATGCTCCTTCTTATGATGAGCATGCACAATCCCAAAACAATAATCCCAACCTTATTACCAACACTTTACATGTTGCTCATTCAAAAAAAACACCATCCACTCATGAAGGATCTCTTCCACCCATATCATGTTTTCATGATTACCCAAGCTCAAACATGTCTCCACCACCAAGAGTATCACCACCACATCCTACAACTTCACATGCCATTCCTATGTTGCATGTTCAAACCATCACCCAAGACAACTATCATGCTCCACCACCATCACCTTCCTCCGAACACTTGAAGTTCGTTGAGGCGCTAAAAGAAGCCCATGAGCTTAGTGCTCTTTTAGCCTTACATCTTGCTCAACGCAATTTGGATCCACCTTCATCTAGATCACCCTCATCACCACACAACTTAAATCAACTTGAGAAGCATGTCAACAATTGACGTTGTTGCATCTTTCTCCTAAAAACCATTGCATTCAATGAACACTTCACTTGGATTGAATATCTTCTCACTAGATCATATCCAATACCCTCACTTGAACAACATCCAAAACCTTAATCAACCTCTTCCGCTACAAACTCTCCACCACCAAACTCTCCAACATTCAAGACCCAAACATATACCTCCATTAATCCAACAACCTTACCCTACTCAACCATCTTCATTCCAAACACTCAATCATCAACCATCTAAGCATACTACATGCTTATGATTTTCACTTTCAAATACGAATCAACCAACCTTTTGTTTCAAGCAAGTCCAATGGCTCTCTTTGGCAAATTAGGATCTTTTAACATAATCACTTTGAATTAATTGTTATGTATCCTTAATATTTGTTTGCTATGCTTGTTATTTGCTATGCTTGTTATGTATCCTTAATATTTGTTTGCTATGCTTGTTATTCTTCTATATATGCTTGTGCTTCTAATATTTTTCTTGTGAGCATTCCATTTCTCGATCCCTTGGTGCCATCGAACGAGGGGGAGCACACATCAAGGGGGAGCTTTCATCCCCGTCTAACTTCATTTATGAAGCTAGACGGCATAACCTTTTTGATTCTACAAAAAGGGGGAGAAGTGAATATAAACTCACTAAGTACTTGTCTAAAAATTAATTTTTAGACTTAATGAGTTTAGGTTTTGTAATCATCAAAAAGGGGGAGATTGTTGATATAAATAATGTCTAAAAACATTATTAACATATATCGATATCTCTATGTTTTGATAATCACAAAACGTAAACTCATTGAACTACAAATTATGACGTAAACAAGTATTTAGTCGTAAATATTTGCTTTAGCATCCATATCACTTAAGGTATGAATAAACAAAGTGTCTAATGCATTTTATGATCAAAGGAATTTTTATTTTTACAAACCTTACATTTTATTAAAATGGGACAAACATTTCTAAACTTATACAAAACATTTTTGTATTTATAAGAAATGTTTTATTCAAAATAAACATTTTGAATTCAAATTTCTACCCAACAAACGACCACATTCTTCAGGAAAAACCTCCACCACAAAAAGACAAAAAAAATCTGAAGAAATTTTTTTTTCTTAGGCGGCCCCCTAAATTATACTAGGCGGTCCCCTTAATAATTAAGGGGACCGGCACACAATTAAGGGGACCGGCCACGCTCCCTGTCAGATTTTGTCAGAAATTTTTCCCTATAAATACCACCTCAAACCTGGAATTTTTCTCACCTCTTTGCACAAATATTTTCATCTCCAATTCTCTCTAAACATCCTTCTAAAACCCTTTGATCATAAATACATAATCCTTTGTTTCAAAGTGATTCTTACATCATCCTCTCAAGTGCAAGAGAAGAATACTTCTATCCTCCAAGACAAGAAGTATTACAACTTGTTGTGACCTCCACATCCAAGTTGTTGGTGCATCATCAAGAATATTTACATATATCTTTGTGTAGTGGGTTGTGAATATTTGATTGTAGATAGTTGTGTTAGGAATATAGATAGTGTGATTGGCTAGTAGATTGTAGTGAAGATAATTGGTGTGTAGAAGATAGGTGTGAACTAGATTGTAGTAAAGATAGTTGGTGTGAAGTAGTTGTGAAGATAGGTGTGTAGTAGATTGGTGTGAAGTAGTTGTGAAGATAGGTGTGTAGTAGATTGGTGTGAAGTAGTCGTGAAGAAGGTGTGATTTCGTTGTGACGAAGCTTTGGTGCGTAATTGGTGTGTAATTGGTGTGTAAGGTTTTCTCCACCATAAGGGAGCTTGTTGATATAGTGAAGAAAACTCTCGAGTAGGTGACTCGAGGAGTGGAGTAGGGCAAGGAAGGTGTCCTTGTAGCCGAACCACTATAAATCCTTTGTCTCGCGGTTAGATCTTTCCATATCTTACTTATTATCTTGCTTATGTCGTTATTACTTTTGTAGACGTAGACGTATATATATAGTTGCTCATATAGTGCTAGTATTGATTTTACTTAAAGATCAAACGAAAGTTTTATTCACAAAACAAAGTTTTTACAATCAAACTAAAAAGGTTACATACATATAATTGATCATTTCGATCAAGTATAGTTTTCATACAAAATATAACTAAGGATTATAAAATAAACGATTACGTACTTATCTCTCGTATATAGCTACAATTGTTTATATTATGTATGTGTTGATTTCACATACTTAGCATACATTATTATTATTGTTTATACTTAGATATACTTGTTCATATTGTTCAAGATTTGAATTCACATAAGATTGAATCAAAGTTTTAAAAGCAAACAAGGTTTTAAAACTAAACTAAGTTTTCAAAATAAAATTAAAAAGACGTAAAACTATTCAACCCCCCCTTCTAGTTTTCCACAATTTCCTATACCAGTCACGCCTCATTTCTTCAGCAGTCGGTTTAAGCATAGTAACTGGATCTGAATCCTATAAAAAAAAACATAACATGGTAATTAAAACACATACCACTAATTAAAACAATATTTCATATTTTATATTCATTAGGGTCTGCTAACGATTATTACCGGCCCAAATAGTTCAGGGTAATGGCATTTTTCAAAGTTGCTTTCATTGGACCACGCAAGACACCTGGGTATCCCTCCTGGTGTTTTAGACCACCATCGATCACTCTTGGGGAGCGATTCCAATATCCAAACCTGTAAATTTTGTCAGTTACACAAATAGATTTGTTATTTGAACAAATTTAAGGTACTTAACAAATACTTGCCTTGAGTGCCCAAGCAAATCCATATATGCTGTACGTTGGTTTTGAAGAAGTATTTTTCTCTAATATTTTCATATGCACTTTTGCGCGCCTGTGAATCAAATTCTTAACATTCTCATAAAATTGTTCCCAATAGTATTCACCCCAAGGAAAAGCGTTCCAAGCTGGTATATCCTCTACTAGCCTCAGCATACATGGCTTGACAACCTTTTCAAGCTCTTGCCCCATAAAAATTACCTCCGACATGTACAACAAACAAACACGTACAGAATCCTCGTCACTCAACCTTTCCCACATTGCATGATCCTTTATCAAATTTTCTAGGTCTTGGATTTTCACATTGCGCATATCGTCGCTAGGCTGGGCTGCTTTAACTTTTGCTGCTTTGCCCAAACTTGCCATCTTCTTTTCCATGTTTTCCACTTTTTCCGGAAACACGCGTCGAACAAAAGGAGGAATGTCTTTATCCATATATTCAGGGAAAACAACCTCCCCGAAAGCGAAACCAGTCAACAAGCAAAACTCAGACCTTCCTAGCGATAAGTTATGACCAGCAATGTGAAATTCAATATTTTGATCAATCCTCGGAAACTTGTCGGGCCTTTTTTTTTGGGTAAAGGGTTTTCACCCTGGTAAATTTGATGCTGGAGAACATAGTTCAGCAAATGGTTATCATGGCGTGTCTCCTTGATATCTAACCAGTTTGCAAATACAGTTTTTTAAAAAATACTCAGTCGGTATGGGGAACGAGAAAACCTTTCTTTAATAGTCTCAATCATAGAAAGTTTGGACCGTATGGTAATCTTGCAGTCATAGGGCTGCATTATAAAACACAACTAAAGACTACATGTATTTAAGGTTATTCCAAAACTGTGCATATTTTTGGTGTGTGTGACTGTGTTCTGTCTGTGTGTTTGATGATCGATGTGTGTGATGGTGTGTGCGTGTTTGTTTTGTGTTGGAGTTAGCTTTGGTTGCGTTTGGTTAAGGCCTTTTGTTATATACTTATATACAACGTCCGGGCTAAAACATAAGTCCATTTAAACTTTTTGAATAGAACTTTAACCATAAAAAGATTTAAGATCAATTGAGGACCAAACATTTTTTACTGACTAATCTCTACCCTTCGTCTTCCTAGAGGTGCAAAAAAATCGGTTTTTTCCGGTTTTTGGTATTTTAATAACCAGTTTCGGTTCGGTTTTGGTTTTTCGGAATCGGTTTTCTTCGGTTATAAATGTTCGGAATCAGTTTTTTTCGGTTATAAATTTTTGGAATCGGGTTTTTTCGGTTTTTTTACCGGTTCGCTTTTTTCGGTTAAAAATGTTCGGATTCGGATTTTTTATCGGTTATTTACCGGTTCGTTTTTTTCCGGAATTTTACTAAAACCTTCGAACATTTATTTAATAAAATTGTCAATTATCAAACATATAATTAAACAATATTCTCATAACTTTTATTTAAACAATACAATTATACAATCATAACTTTTATTTAAACAACACAATTATACAACAAAAAAAATACAATCATAACTTTTATTTATACAATACAATCATAACTTTTATTTAAACAATACAATCATAAAAACATATAAATACTAATACATTTCGAGCTTCAGCATGGCCATCACCCGAAAACATATTAGTGTAATCAAGTATATCGAGCTTCGGCATTGCCATCACCCGTTATACTCAACTACTCAAGTGAAGATCATTTTCTTCCAAAAAATCTTGTACATCTACATCTTCAACATCAAATTCTTCAAGCTCACCTTCATCTAATTCGCCTTCGGTATTCGAAGGTGATATCTCCATTTCATCTTCTTCTCTTAATATCTCTTAACTTGCCGTTAGCCTCGGTAAATAAATAAAAAACCACAAAAAACCGGGTTTAACCGGTTAAAACCGGGTAAATCCGTTTAATGGCTATATATATATATATAATTTTTTTCCAAAAAACGGGTATAAAAAAAAAAAAAAAAAAAAAAAAAAAAAAAAAAAAAAAAGGTTAAATCCGGTTAAATATTAAAACGGTAACTTTTTTTTAAACGGGCCACGTGTATATATATATATGTATATATATATATATATATATATATATATATATATATATATATATATATATATATATATATATATATATATTTATAAAATAAAATAAATAAATAAATAATGTAAATTACTCTCATGCATTTCAGGTTATCGTCAATAAGTTTTTCTTCAAGGTCTATGCATAATGAAGTTTTCACATGTCATTACTGATCATTATGTATTACAAAGCTATCTTTTGGGAACTGAACTTTGTAACTAAAATTGACGATGTCAGCTATAACAATGTCGTAATGACATATATTTTTTTTCCATAATGTAAATTATGGTATTTTTCTATATCTCTTTTGTGATGATTATTGATTATGTTGCACCTCATAACAATGCTATGCATAACTCGTTGAACTATGTTGAGGAGATTTTGTTTATGGTTATTGCACATTTTACATGAAACTATAGTAATACAATTATTATTTATCCAACTATGTATATAACTATACACTCCAAATTTATTTGGCATCCTGCTAAATGTATATAAAACTTACATTCATATAAATAAACTAACTTAATATAAAACATTGAAATAATATCACAGTGTCAGTGTCTGCTAGTTTGAATGTTTACTGGTTGAAGCATGTTTCAATCCAGTGTATCAAATAGTGTAACTTGTGTAAAGTTTTGATATTAATGTAAACTCACCTTTTGCAAAAAAAAAAAAAAAAAAAAAAAAAAAAAAAAAAAAACATTCATTACTATCAGGGTTCTAAATAGCGCGCCATAGCGGCGCCATAGCGCGAGGCGTGGCCTCCACGTTACGAAACAGGCCAAGGCGTCTTTTTAAGGCGTAGCGTGTTATGAAGCGCGAAAAAGCGTGGTAAGGCGTGCTATAGCGTGAAGCGTGGCGCTTTATTTTGAAGCTTTTGTAGGATTTAGTGATTTACTATTATTAGGCTAGAAGGAACTTGGGCTTGGGCTAACTTTATAAATCAAATGCTAAAAGATAATATAACAAGTGAATGTGAATATGTGAATGTGATGTTTTATACCGTAGTTTTTAGGTTTTACATTTTATCTTTTAGCAGTTTACTCTCCCGGAGAAGGTTTTATTTAAAGAAATGACGAAAAATGCAATAATAGTTTAGCTTTTTGAGTTTATTTCTTATGTATAACGCGTTTTGTAAACTTGATGTACTATATATATATATATATATATATATATATATATATATATATATATATATATATATATATATATATATATATATATATATATAACAGGAGGCGTTTGACCATTGACTGCCATATAATCACCCATAAAGTCCATGTCATCAGTTTTTCCTGCCATGTCATCAGTTTATATTTTTCGGATTTACATGTCATCATTTTTAATTTTTTTTTAAGTCACACCTCATTGCCATGTAATTGTCATAGCCGCCATGTCATCACATTGTGTCCATGTATTGCATTCAGAAAATTCGGATTTATTTTTTTTTCAAAAAATCATGGAGTTAGATTCGAACCTGTATCTATTACGCCTAAATCAAGCACCTCAACCAATGGAGCCAATCCATAAGTTGTGATCAAAAGGCCAAAACAAAATTTATATCTAATAGTAATATTTAATCTACAACAAAGGTAAAAATAAAGCCCAGTCCATTCATTATACGGAGTTTTTTTTCCCAAAACCCTAAAAAATCACTCATTCATCTCTTTATTGCACGCACGTTTTTTTTTCTTTTCTGATTTGATGTGCAGATTGGTTGTCTTCTTTGTTGGTAATATGTCTGTTGTTTATAATATTTGTCTACTGTTTGCTTTGCTTGCAGGTTATCTATTTAATCAAGCGATGATACATGGCATCATGAGGTATGTTTATATTACATTGTATCCGAATTCAAAATTAATGTTTTGTGCCGACCCCTGGACATATGCTCATTATAGATATAATGAGCTTCTGTAGGTTATGGTAACCCTTAACGATGGAAGACAATTCGAAGGTGATATCTTAGTTGGTGCGGATGGAATTTGGTCAGACATGGCATCATGAGGTATGTTTATATTACTTTGTATCCGAATTCAAAATTAATGTTTTGTGCCGACCCCTGGACGTATGCTCATTATAGATATAATGAGCTTATGTAGGTTATGGTAACCCTTAACGATGGAAGACAATTCGAAGGTGATACCTTAGTTGGTGCGGATGGAATTTGGTCAGAGGTAATCCAGATGCTTGATTGCATGATTACAAACCAGTTTCAGCAATTAATTGTCATTTTTTCCTGTGTTAAACAGGTCCGTCAAAAGTTATTTGGAGCACAAGAAGCAAGTTATTCAAGTTATACGTGTTATAGTGGACTAGGAGAATATACTCCCTCTTACATTAATTCTATTGGGCACATTTATTTACTCAAGATAGATAAGCTAATTAACAGATTTTGGAAAAGAACAAAACTAACAGTTTTTTTAAGGTGATTAACGCTGCAGGTATTGAAACTCTTTCCAAATCCAATAACTGCCACTACCGTTTAGTTTGCTCTCGGGAGTAGCCCTCAGGTTATTGTCCTTGCACTTTGTATTAGTATGTTTTTTATTCGTGTCATGCCAGTTTTAAATATTATGTTATGTTCAATGTATATCTATTACGTTTTTGGACAAGTTTATAATGTAGCTGAAACATAGTTGTTTGGACATAAGGTTTCTATGCTGATTTTTATAGCAGAAACAATGTTTAGACAAGTTTATGATGCAGCAGAAACATGGTTGCTTGGACAATAGATTATATGGGTGTTTGGACATGTGATTCTAAGAAATATGGGTGTTTTCAGTAAGTGAATGTAATATGATATTATTGTGTTTTGTATTTGTAACTTTTGTGTTTAATGTCTTTTATGCTGCTACTTATTTAACAAGAGCTTTTTTGGACTTAAGCTATTATTTTTCTTTATTATATTTACTCTTGCTATGGTTGCAGCACATTGTCATGTTGGATCAAATAACTTCAACTTACTCGGCGGTTGAAGTCATACTATATTAGTATATTTACCCTAGTATGATATCTTATGTTCATCTCTTAAGGTTATAATACAGTTTCATGTTGGCTCTCTCTTAAGGTTATATATAGTTGAATTTACATGATTTTATAAGTGTCACCCACCTAAAAAAACAATAGCCTCAACAATTAAAGTGCGGCATGAAAGAAAATCTTTACTTGCCCGATTGTAAATTTTGAAATTTCAATTGATTTTTAATCTTTAAACCAAATCAAACAGCAATCCATATTAAGATTTCTTGGGTATTGGATCTTTCTTAGTTGATCACATCTCATGCAACCAATATGTTGATAGATGGGTTAAGGGGGTTTTCAGTTGAGAATGCTGTTAGGAAGGGATCTCTCTCTTCGAGGCAAAGCAGTAGTCGGTCCATGTTAACCGGATACCACTATTCCACCAAAATATGGGGATAATGGAGTTCGAGTCAGAAGCCTAGTGTGGACATCAATGGCTAATTCATGTTATGCCTCTCTCTGAAGGACTTATGTTCAAGCTGTAGAAAACTAGAAGGGGGGGTTGAATAGTTTTATGTCCTTTTTAAAATTTATTTCCAAAATATTTTGTTGGTTATAAAAACTTTCGATTCGATCTTAAGTGAATTCAAGCAACAACCAATATAAGCAATTCTAAACTAATATTGAAAGTATTGAAATATAATGAAGAAAAGATAGAGTTAGAAAGATCAAACCACAACACGTGAATTTATAGTGGTTCGGCTACAAGGACACCTTCCTTGCCCTACTCCACTCCCCGAGTACCACACTCGAGAGTTTTCTTCACTATGTCAACAAACTCCTTATGGTGGAGAAACCTTACACACCTTGGCTTACACAAGTTAACGACACTAAGCTAAATGTCGAGTTCTAATCGTAGCTAGAACCAATCTCACACCAAATATCACACCACGTGATCTTCACACCTTAATCACACCTTCACACCTTAATCACACCTTCACACCTTCTTCAAGACTTCACACCGTCTTCACACCTTGTCAATCTTCACACCTTCTTCTATGCACAACTAAGTCACAACTACTAAACAAGTTTACAACACACCAAGATTCTACAATCAACAAATATACACAACACCTTAACAAATAACTATCACTAGTACTATATGAAACTAGCTATACACAACACCACTACAATAAGATGGATGTAGAGAAGTGTACTTCTTCTTGCACTTGAATGGATGAAGCTTTGGATCACTTGGAAACAAAGACTTATGAAATATATGATCAAAGGATTTTAGATCTAGAGAAGAAGATTGGATCAGAAAGTTTATAGTGCAAAAAGGTGAGAAAAATATGTGAAATGATCCAATATTTATAGGGCCAGAAAATACTGTTCGGGAGCGTGCCGGTCCCCTTAATTGTAGGTCGGTCCCCTTAATGATTAAGGGGGCCGCCTAGTAAAATTAAGGGGGCCGCCCTCCTGAACGTTTCAAAAGTTTTTCTGGATAAAATTTGCCCTTTTTGGTTGGAAATTTGAAATCATATTTTTGTGGTTTAATAAAGCTTTACCAAAAATGATTTACAAATATATATAAAATGTTAAAATCATTTTATATAATGTTATGTATTAATATAAAATTTCCTTTGATCATGTAATGCATAAGTTACTAAGTTTATGCATACCTTAAGTGATATAAGATGTAGAGGTAAATATTTGTCACCAAATACTTGTTTATGTCTTATTCTTGACTTAATTTGATTTAAGTTTTGTGATTATCAAAACATAGGTTTATTGAGAAATATTAATAACATTCACAAACATTATTTATATCAACAATCTCCCCCTTTTTGATGATTACAAAACTTAAACTCATTAACTTAAAAATTAGTTTTTAAACAAGTATTTTAGTGAGTTTATATGTACTTCTCCCCCTTTTTGTAACATCAAAAAGGTTATGCCGACAAGTTTTCATACGTGAAAATTTTGACGGGTAGAAACTCCCCCTTGATGTGTACTCCCCCTCGCTTGGGGGCACCAAGAGAACGAGCTATGGAATGCTTGCAAAACAAAAATATTAGAAGCACAAGTATAAACATGCACGCAAATATAATGTAATAAGAAAAGAAAGAAGCATTCATATTAGAGCAATGGTTGTGTCAAGACACAACAATACAAGTACAAGTAATGAATAGTACAAGATGTTAGCAATTACATAAGCTAACAACAATAGAAATACATCATCATGCAAAAGTACATGGACTTCATAGAGCTTGCAAGCAAAAGGGGTGGCAAAGACTTTATTTATTAAGCATGTCAAATGCTTAATTTGGAGAGCATGATGGTGATGGTGGAGGAGTGGATGAGAATTGTGGTGGAGGAATTATAGGAGAGGATGGTGGAGATGGAGGTGGTGGTGGGTTGGTAAGCAAATGTTCAATATATGAAAACATATATTGAATTTCATCTTTAAGGCCGAAGATGATGGTTCGGTTGTGGATACAACAAAGGCAAGTATCACCATGTGATTCAAGCATCCTCCAAGGTACGTGATTGGTAAAGTATGGTGGTGTAATTTGTGGAGATGAGAGTTGAGTATCAAGTGGTGTTATTGGTGAAAGTGAGATTGTAAGATGGGTGGATATAGGTTCTTGTGTGGGAAGTGGTGATGATACTTGTGGTGACAAGTGTGAATTTATGTATTCATTGATTGATGAGGTTGAGGGTAAGGAAGATGAGGAAGTTCCATGAGTGGAAGGTGTTTTGGATGGTACATTAGGTGCACTTGGAGAGGAGCATTTTGGTGGAGGTGATGGGGTTATGTTGTCTTCATTTGTTAAGTCAATGAAGAGTTGTTTTGGAGGAATGACCACAAGTTTTTGTTTCTTGGAGGTTTTGGAGTTTGAGGTGCTTGGAGGAGTCATGATGAATGATGAGATGAAGAATGGTGATAATGGAGGGAATTTATAGTATGGAAATAGGTGATTTAGGTAAATGTTTGAAATGGTTGAAAGAGATTCTAAAATCAGTTGGGTCAACATGGGAAATGGTAGCTGAAATTAGAGAAAGGATTCACAAGATGCAAAAGAATACAGTAAACCCAGTTCTAGATGGCCGGTCCCCTTAATTGTATGCCGGCCCCCTTAATAATTAAGGGGACCGCCTAGGGAATTAAGGGGGCCGCCCATCTGGTGTTTTCCCAGACGACCAGAAACCCAAAATTTGCAAAATTTGGTGATTTTTCAAGTGTGTTTTTCCAACAAGCTCTATTAGGAGTACATACTTTAGGAATGATGATATATAAACATATATATATAATCAAATTTTGCATGCAAATAAACATATTATAATCCATATTGAAAAGAAGCATGGCATAACATTAATATAGAAGCATGATAATAATTAAAGTCTAAACATCATTCCGAATAACACAAGAAATTAACACAAGTATTTCCGAATAAATCGGGCAAATAGCAAACCATATAAATGTCTAAAAGAAACAAGTAATAACAAGTAACAACACGTCAATATCTTCTACTTCTTTTTCTTTCCAAGCATCTTCCTAAACATCTTCCCCACGGATTTGAATCCCCCTCGAAGTTCTTCATGCATTTGTTGTTGACGATTGATGATAGACGTTTGACGAGTGAAGAGAAGCTCATCGGTACGTTCATGAGGAAGAGGAATTTGATACTCGGTATCATCAAGATCGGAAAGATCTTCAACAAAGTTCGTGGGGGATGGAGTACTAACACGTGAGGTGTCTTCCTCCTCATCATCATCGTCATCACGATGAGATGTAGAACCACGAGGCCTAGAATACAAAGGAACACGAGATTTTCCTTTGTCACTACGAGGACAGCGAGTACGAACACGAGTAAGTTGGTTCAAAGTAGGAAGGATATGAACGTAGTAGTCTCTTTGAAGATGTGGGTAATGTTCCATCACATAACGATAAAGTCGTGTGAGAAACATACCGTAAGGAAGATTGGCATTTGGGGTGTTTTTGGCGGACATGATTCGATGAACAAAAAGATAAGCCAAATTGTATTGCTCTTCAGCAATAACACAATAAAGCATGTGGGCAATGCTCGCCGTGACATGATCACGGTGACCACCAGTACCAAACGCATTCTCTCGAATGAGTTCTTCCCACTTCTTCATATCTTGGCTTAGCTCTTTGAGGAGGATTTGATTGGCATGAATATCGACATTCTTCGACTTGATTACTCGACTAGTCGTACGACGTTCTAGTTCAAGCATTCGACGAATGTCTTCAGGACTAGGAATATCAGAATAGTAGGGGCCATCCTGAGGACGATTTCTTTCAAGAGTGGAGAGATCCCATTCATTTGAGAAAACGGCTTGGCCGTTGAATGGGATTCTAAGAATTTGTCCAAATTGAGCGAGAGTAAGAGTAATAAATTGATTTTGAATCATGAAGGAAATGAGGAGATTACCATAGGGATTGGTTTGCACCGTCACTTAGCTATAGAAGTCGAGGACAAAACGAGGAATGATAGGTTCGTTGATTTGGAAAAGACATTCAAAACGAATATTGGAGAACATTCGTTCGGTGTCATCAGATTCATAGAAAGATGGATCGACAATTCTTCCTTCGTGAATGTTTCTATTTTCAATAGGACGATAGAAACTTGCAACTGAAGGAGACATGCCGGGAGTAGAAGAGACTTTTGGAATGTATTGTTTGGTTTTGGAGACATCACCAACCGTGGTCTTAGGCATTTTCACCTAGACAATATAACAACAAAAATAGAACTAATATAAAAACAACTATCATGCATATGTTATATATATGTATATATAATTATATGCAATATATGTGGAACGAAATTCTACTTCAATACAAAAAAAATATTCAATGAAGTAGTTTCATGATGTTCCTTTTATTTTGATTTTAAACTCGTTTAGAATGTATAATATCAAAAGGATATGATATCATAATTCATTTCAAAATAAGGCTAGATATATATTAGATTATATCTCTTCCATTTCGTAAGAGTTTGACACAACATAAGCTTGTTTAAAAGATTGAAATGCGAATTTTAGTTTTCAAAAATATCATTTTAAAGATAAACCAAACGCTCCCTTAACTAGATAAAGACATCCTAAAACATCAATATATATATTGATTATATATCTTGATGACGTCTATTGATCTTAGTAGTATTAACAAGTTATATGAAAAAGTTTTAAGTTTCAAATAACTACATATAGTTATAGTTTGTTCATGAACCAAACGCCCATGTTGTCTTCATGAACCATTTAACAACAACTTGAAAAGTATGCTTTGATTGTTTAAAGTGTTAAAACAATGTAATGTAGTAAGTTTTAAATGGTTTTTAAGAGTTATATCAACAATGTGCCTTTTGAAAAATAAAATTCGACTAGGGTTTATGGGCGATTAATGATTTTGACAAGATGATATGTTATACTAATTTTGAGTTGCAAAACATCATCCTAATCCTATGGGGAGCATTTGGTAGTTCAATTTCTAGCTTCAATTTCACTTAAAATCGAATTAAAATGAATTTTAATAAAATGCATAATTATTGATTAGACACCAAATCGAATGAAATGTGATGAAATGCATGTTGGAAAACTTACAAAAGATGTTGTTATATGTTTGGTTGATGTTTGCCCCTTGCGAAACAACCCCGGATTGGTGATATGATGGAGGATTTTGAAGTTTTTGGGTGTTTTCGTTCGTACTCAGTAGCAGTGGGGAGGAACAAATGAGTGAATGGAGTGTTTGGGAATGGAATTAAGGAGAAAAAAAACGGATTTGGAAGTGTCAGATGGCCGGCCCCCTTAAACATTAAGGGGACCGCCCTCGATAACAAGCCGGTCCCCTTAATCATTAAGGGGGCCGCCTTTGAAACTTTCCAAATTTCGCGGAATTCGTTTCTGGAACAAAAATATTTATACGTATATAATTAGATTTATAATATATCAAAAATACGTAAACGTTTATTGGCACGATGATAGAATTCTTAACAATTTTTAATTACCGTTTCGATAATTAAAATATACCTTTGACGATTTTTGGATAAAATGATCAAAGTGTTAAGTTGATGAAGGGTTTGAGGTATGTTCGGGAATATGTGAATAAGTGTGTATATATATATATATATATATATATATATATATATATATATATATATATATATATATATATTTATATATAAGTATAAATGTGAGTGAAAGATGGGTTGATGGGTGAGGTTTAAAAGATGGTAGCGGAGATAGGATATAGTCGGCGAGAGGAGTTTGTATCATCCATAGTGTTCACGTGCGAAGGCATTCTTGCATTATAAAAGTCCACTTGACTCATATCCCTTCATCATCATGAGTCTCCTAGAAGAGGACTTACTAGAATAACGCGAGGGGGGAAGGAAAGGGTTCGATAAAGAACGATTTCCTGGAGTTCTAGAAAGTCAACAAATGACGTATCTAGGTTATGTGCAAGTGAATATATATATATATATATATATATATATATATATATATATATATATTTAATATATTACGTATAATAGTATATATATATGTATATATAAGTATATATGTGATTCTAACAAATAGAAGACAATAACAAATTATATCTAAATAATTGACGAAATCAAACAATGCATATTTATCTAAGCATGGCAATGAGTTATGAAAGAATGGCGTACCCGGTGGTCTTCAAAAGAAATCTTCAACATCATCAAGATGAAATATAGACTTTGAAAAAGTCTATGTTGAGAAAAAGACCAAGATTTCCTCAAGGAATGTTCGTCTAGCCATTTGATCTCCATTGTTCTTTTGGTCCAAAGTTGTTTGGTCCAAACATGGTTAACATTTGACTCGGGTGCATGAAAGGTGGTAGAATGCCCCAAGGATTGTAGCTTTGTTGGTAGTTCCACATTTGATTGCTATTGTTATTATAGTTTTGTCTATTTTGATTTCTTCTTGGTTGAGGTGTTTTAGACCTAGGATGAGAATTATTTGGTTTTCTAGGTGGTGGAGTTTTAGATCTTATTTTGGGTTTAGAAGATCTTATTTTGGGTTTAAAGACGGTTTATAAAAATCTTTAACTTCTTCATCGTTGGCAAGAGGTATTTTCTTATCATTAATAAGTATATACTTAGGATTAGATTTTAAAGGTTTTTGTTTGTTGAGTTCACTTTCAAATTTTACATTTTTAATCTCGCTTGTTGAAGCCTCATTTAAATTAAATCCTAAGCTGGTTTTGTCTCCGGATGTTCTTTGAATACTTATTATTTTACTAAGTGATTTACTACTATTTTCAAATTTGTCAAGTTTGCGAATTTCTTCCCTAAGTATTTCGTTTTCACCTTTAAGCTCTTGACATGATTTACATTCTTCAAAAATTTCTTTACCTTTTTCTAGTTGATGTATTTTAATTTTTAGTTCAAGTACTTCACTTTCTAATTGATTGTTAATGTATTTTAGTGATTTGTTTTTGGTCATTACTAGTTGTCCTAATTTGCATAGTTTAATATATTCATTATCTAGATCTTTTTCATCTAATGATATACTTTCATCACTAAAATAATCGGTTTCGAAACGTACCTCATTTGGTGTATTCGCCATGAGACATTTTTCTTCCTTTGTCGTTTCAGTCTCATCATCATCACTATCACTCCAAGCACCTCCAACAAATGCTCTTTGATTTTGATCTCTTGTCATCATTGGACATTTTCCAATAAGGTGATTTGGATCTCCACACTTGAAACACTTTCTTTCAATCTTGTTGTTCTTGTCATCTTTACTCTTTTGAAATGTTTTCTTTTCATCATACGGTTGTCTTACGAATCTTCCTCGCCTTTTGAAGAATTTCTTGAAATCTCTTACGGCCATGGCGTATTCTTCGTCATCACTTTCGGAAGATGAGCTATCTTCGATACTAGATTCCTTTCTAGCTTTCAAGGCGATTGACTTGCTTTGCTCTCGTTTTTCCTTGACCATTTCGGAGTCCTTCTTAATGATGACTTCGTAGACTTTTAGATTTCCAATTAATTCGTCAAATTGCAAAGTTGACAAATTCTTCGATTCTTCAATAGCCGTCACTTTAGCTCGCCATTTTGGATGAAGAGCCCTAAGAAACTTCCTAACAAAATTCTTACTAGAAAAATTCTCATCAAGTGCTTTTAAACTTGTGATGATAGTGTTAAATCTAGCAAAAGCATTGTCAATTGATTCCTCTTCCGGAATCGTGAATTGCTCGTATTGTTGAACAAGTAGATCTATCTTATTATCTTTGACTTGACTATTACCTTGGTGAGTTATTAGTAGAGAGTTCCAAATTTCTTTTGCGGTTTCACACATAAAGATCCTTTCGTACTCTTTACGTGGTAGCGCATTATAAATAACCATTTTTGCTTCATTATTTTTAGCAAGTTTTCTTTTTAAATCATCATTTTGTTTTTCAAAAGGTACGATTTCATCTTTCTTAGTTTCCGGGTTATTTTGAATAGGTAAAAAATCACCATTAGTAATAACATGCCAAAGATCTAGATCTTTTGACTTCACATAAGTTTCGAATCGATTTTCCAATATAAAAATCCATCACTTTCAAATAGTGGTGGTCTTTGCATAGATTGCCCTTCTAAATATTTTTCAGATTCCATAGATCGTTACAAGTTTTAAAATACAATATATTTTAAAGATCTTGCTAGACCTGGCTCTTGATACCAATTGTAGAAAACTAGAAGGGGGGGTTGAATAGTTTTATGTCCTTTTTAAAATTTATTTCCAAAATATTTTGTTGGTTATAAAAACTTTCGATTCGATCTTAAGTGAATTCAAGCAACAACCAATATAAGCAATTCTAAACTAATATTGAAAGTATTGAAATATAATGACACCTTCCTTGCCCTACTCCACTCCCCGAGTACCACACTCGAGAGTTTTCTTCACTATGTCAACAAACTCCTTATGGTGGAGAAACCTTACACACCTTGGCTTACACAAGTTAACGACACTAAGCTAAATGTCGAGTTTTAATCGTAGCTAGAACCAATCTCACACCAAATATCACACCACGTGATCTTCACACCTTAATCACACCTTCACACCTTAATCACACCTTCACACCTTCTTCAAGACTTCACACCGTCTTCACACCTTGTCAATCTTCACACCTTCTTCTATGCACAACTAAATCACAACTACTAAACAAGTTTACAACACACCAAGATTCTACAATCAACAAATATACACAACACCTTAACAAATAACTATCACTAGTACTATATGAAACTAGCTATACACAACACCACTACAATAAGATGGATGTAGAGAAGTGTTCTTCTTCTTGCACTTGAATGGATGAAGCTTTGGATCACTTGGAAACAAAGACTTATGAAATATATGATCAAAGGATTTTAGATCTAGAGAAGAAGATTGGATCAGAAAGTAGTGCAAAAAGGTGAGAAAAATATGTGAAATGATCCAATATTTATAGGGCCAGAAAATACTGTTCGGGAGCGTGCCGGTCCCCTTAATTGTAGGCTCGTCCCCTTAATGATTAAGGGGGCCGCCTAGTAAAATTAAGGGGGCCGCCCTCCTGAACGTTTCAAAAGTTTTTCTGGATAAAATTTGCCCTTTTTGGTTGGAAATTTGAAATCATATTTTTGTGGTTTAATAAAGCTTTACCAAAAATGATTTACAAATATATATAAAATGTTAAAATCATTTTATATAATGTTATGTATTAATATAAAATTTCCTTTGATCATGTAATGCATAAGTTACTAAGTTTATGCATACCTTAAGTGATATAAGATGTAGAGGTAAATATTTGTCACCAAATACTTGTTTATGTCTTATTCTTGACTTAATTTGATTTAAGTTTTGTGATTATCAAAACATAGGTTTATTGAGAAATATTAATAACATTCACAAACATTATTTATATCAACACAAGCCATACCCTGGACCTGGATACACGACCCCAAGTCCCGGTTCTCTACCTTGATAAGAGTCGTTGTTTGGTAATTCTTGATGTGGTTTTGTAATTTATTTGATACTTATAGCAAACATTTTTGATATTGAATTGATATATATATACAGAGTATTTCTATTGCATCTCATATGGTCAAGTACGTACATTAGGTGCAACCTTAGAGACATATGGTTTCTTCCTTTTTTTTTAGAACAACAATAGTCAAGTATTTTACCTATGCTAAACTATGTTCACATATTTTTTTTATAACTCACACGTCATGCCCACCCGTACTAACATTTAGGTAGTTTGATAATGTGAATTTTTTGATTGTTTATATAGTTTTTTTAAGAGAATTTAGTAACCAATTCTATTGAGGATGAATTAATATATCTTGATAAAATTATTGAAATTATAATTACAAATCATTTGGTTATGGAAGCCTTTTTTGGTCAATACATAGAAGTTTATATCTATGTAATTTAGATAATCATTGTCGCTGGATTCAAGTGATATGAAGTGAAGTCATAGTATATCACTGCTTTTGCTTTTTTAAATGGATTGTGTAGTAAAATACATTTAGAAACTGAACCTCCAAGAGTAGTAACATTGAACTCTTTTTTATAGTAAAAATGAAGTTTGCCGCACTATTATGGTTATGTTGAGGGTTGCTCGAAGTGTGGTGTTAATTTAGAGCAGTTATAATTTCATATTCTTTTATTAATTGCTTCAAAGTAGCTTATGTCCACTTATAATAATTAGATTGTAGTTATTTAGATTATGCTATTTTAGATTATACTGTAAACACAAAGAACTTTAGGGAGCTTGCAATTATTTAGATTATACTGTATTGGGGATATGTCTTGAGAATTTATTTATCTTTGGCTATGCATGGATCATCATGTGTAAAAAGGTACTATTATTTTCTTCTTTACTTGGTATATTCATTATTCATTTATATGTTTTATAACGATGAATATGTTAACATTACTTTTCCTTATAGCTCATGATCTGTGATTTCTATATTGATGCAAACATCTATTTTTGAAAACAAAAACTTATGCAAAGAGTTAATGGTTGTGATCTATATAACCACGAAAACATATGATTCTTTAATGATTTAAAGACCACTAGCAATTTTAGGCGTTAAACGGGTCAAACAAGTGAACATTGCATTAGTTGAAAGGTGGAATTGCATATACCCACTAATAATACCTCATATGAATTATGGGCATTATTCATTTTGGAAAAAAAATAATAACCGTTTAACTTGGAAAAAAAATGAATACCCCGTCACGGTGTGTTTTCAAATAACTATTCATATAAGAAAACGTAAAATATACCCGAGAATACTAACATTTCTTCAGTAGTTGGTGATGGGTATATTTCTTTAGTATTCGGTGCCCGTCAAGAACAATTGTATATTTCTTTATAGATCGAAAATATATCTGTATTAATTTCCATCCGAAAGTATTCTTCATTCTTAATGAAATACAAACTTTAAAAAAAAATGTTTACATACTCTTATCAGTTTACTAATACCTTCCAAACTCAAAAAAAAAAAAAAAAAAAAAAAAAAATACACATCCCTTAAAAATAAATTTTATTTCATATTAACAGTTCAATAATTATCACAAATCATGCCCTCCCGGTGAGCGGGTTCGTAAATAATATGTATTCTAAATCTAAAACTTTTCAAAAAGTATTTGATTTTTTAAAATATTACTAAAGAAACTAAAAAATATATAACAACATATTCACATAAATTATCTACAACAACTTTCCCATAATAATATGAGTTGTCTAATTATATAAATACTCATTATGTTTTACAACTAATCATAACAAATATTCATATATCTAACTAAACACATATAATTAGCGATTAATAGTAACTTTCAAACACATTATTTACACACAAATACGTCATGCATGTTTCTTTAATAATAGATAAATTATAACTGTAAAAGATCACTAACATACGTACATCACTAAATTAAAATGTAATTTACAAGTCATGCCCGTCCATCGGGCGGGCTTAGAAACTAATATATATATATATATATATATATATATATATATATATATATATACACACACACACACACATATATATATATATATATATATATATATATATATATATATATATATATGAAATATGATATAAATATATAAATCTATAAAAAATTATGCCGTTTTGGTCACGCCTCAAAAAACTCTATAGCTCGTATAGCTTGAGGCTTGGCTTCGCCGCCACGCCACGCCTCACGCTATTTATAACTTTGATTACTATACTTTCATTAATTTCTTTAATGCCTTGATTCATAACATGTTAATCGTAACTTGTTTTTCTATTTTACTTTTCCATCTCTGTCTAGTATATATAGCAATTGGAAATTTAAAGGTTTTATGTAAAACCTCTTTAAATTATATTTTTATATTGAGTTGACTGTGGATCAAGAAAGGGAGGAAATATAACAAATCAAGGTTATACAGTTAATTATACAGTATCACCTTAAAGAAAAAACTATAACATAGTAGGGTTGGATCAGTTGGAAAACCCCTTGCCTCTCAACCTAGAGGTCAAGGGTTCGATCCTCACTCCCTACAAAAGGCTGGAGGTCCTTTTCTACTTAAGTAGAACTGGAAGCAGCCTCTCTACCTTAGGTAGGGGTAAGGCTGTCTACATTTCAACCTCCCCCATACACCGTGGAAGACGGTATTGGGACCCATAACCCGTGGAAGACGGTATTGGGAGTTACTTTTTTACCTTAAAGAAAAAACTATAGGGTTGTGCGCAAATCCTTTCGTATTTTTCCTAGCCTTTGAGTAACTTTCGGTGCGGCTTAACGCTATTGCTAGACTTCCAGATTAGAATGATTACTTTTTTTTAGGTGGAAGTGTGATTAATATAGAAAATCGTGTATAAAAAGCACAGTTCTCTATATAATCTCTGAGTCCGACTAACAAATATTTGCAATTAATGTGAATAAAAAACATATATTCCGTACTGTATACTGTATCATTTAAATGGGAATTGATTTGCACACTTTTATTTTTTAGTGGGACATTCCAATTACTGCAGCAGACACTTGTACTATTATATTAAGCTGTAAAAAAAATAAAAAAAATAAAATAAAAACATAGTTAAAATGTAGTTTACAAATTAACAATTAAAAATGGCTTCATTTCCTCTCACTGTGCATAACAAGATAGTTTCGTTCTAGCTAGGTTACTAGGGTGGAAATAAATTTGCTCGACATTTGTCTTGACCATTGCACAACCAATTTTATAAGTAGAAACCTTCCACCATGTGCAGCACAGTAGGGCAGGAATAAAAAAGCCGCAAAACTAGACTGCAGATACTTGGGCAGTTGGGCAAACACAATAAAACTGCAGACCGCGATTTTCCATTCCATACCAGACTGCACCTAATAAGTCTTACCTGTAGACTTCATCGAACTCGACATTTTACCGGACATTTTTTTTTAAAGATATTTAAGATGACTGAAACTTTATTTTTAATATCAGACTTTATATAGTTTTTTATTTTCATCCTGTTACGAAGTATAGTAATATATACAGAGATTGTTGAAAACGAGGTTTTAAACCCGCGCGTTGCGCGGGGTGTTTGTATACGTAAGTTAGGCAAAAAAAAAAAGAGGTGCGAAGTTGCTAATATTTACAGTATTTTTACAAATTCTTGCTAGAAAGACAAATTATTTTTAAAGGTTACATCATCATACACAATGACGCTAATAGATATCAACCTGAAACGACGTACTTCACATCCGGTAAGAATTAAAGAAAATGTCACACCCTAACGATAATTGTTACATAAAGTACATTATTGTCGAACAAATATTAACATAACAACTTCTCAGTATGTAAATTAGTCTTCTTTTCATCCCCCATCATAGTTATAAACAAAGGCATGATCATTCAAATATTCAATACAACTAATCTTTTATGTAGCCCGAAATGGAACAACATCCTCGTGCAATAAGGTCACAACTAAAACATATTAGTGTAATCAAGTATATTAAGCATATTAGTGTAATCAAGTATATCGAGCTTCGGCATTGCCATCACCCGTTATTGTCACACCCCCAAAATAGGGTCCAGCGGAAGCATACGTATAGCTGGGGTGTAACTCAATTGATATCACAACACTAGTTCAAAAATGGTTTGCACTTGAATCATTTAAAATAAAATAGTTAAATCAAATTGTTGAATTTACATCGTTAAAAGTAATGCGGAAGTAGGCCCTTAAAGTAGTTTAAAACGGTCCTCAAATGATTAAATCAGAGTCTTCTATGACCATGCCATGCCCTGCCAAAACCTCCAGTAGTGTGCCATAGCTTAAAACCTGAAATACATGCTAAAGTGTCAACACAATGGTTGGTGAGTTCATAGAGTTTGGTTTAATACAGTTGAAAAGCCTATAATGAATGTTCACACAGCAAAGGCATCGTAAATCCACTCAGTTGCAAGTCCCGCCATAAGAGACTTGTAACCTGTGTGTTCACAACCCACTGCTACAAAATATAGTATGAGTAAGATATGTATAAGTTCATAACAACAGTTCAGCAATTAGTAGTGAGTCTACACTTCATCTCCGAAGACCTCACTTAAGTATGTATATTTCCATGGTTGTGCCCAGAACCTTAATCTGGGGCCATAAGAAGTATATGTGTCTCCATGGTAGTGCCCAGAACTAAATCTGGGGCCATTGGAAGTATGTATGTATGTATCCATCACAGTTTAGTATAACACAGTTAAGTATAACACAATCACGTATGTATGACATCAAGTGTAATGTAATCAAGTATAAATGTTATGTGAATCTGTACAAGTAAGCAAGTAGTAGCATGTATCTCCCCCAAAGAGTTGATAAAACAATTAAAAGAGTAGGGGCTATGACTCACCTGATGCAACAGCTACGATGACAAAAGTGTATACACAGAAATGAGGTTCGATCTTAAACCGCAACCTAAAATGAATGATGAATGATCTCATTTAGATCACCAAATGATGTTATGAATGTCCATGCTCATGTTTGTATACCACTCTAGTCTTTTGAAAAACACTTGTGTTGTCAAAAATATATAATCCAAGAATTTGGAAAAATATTGCTATTAGAAAATATAATAAGCTAGTTGAATATATATATACTTATATATATATATCGTAAGTTTCCATGTTAGCGTTGAAATCCTCGGGTTGTAATCCTTGTAATAATGAAAATGTACTCGTAATAACTAATACTACATTAGTTATAAAGCTTGGTACTTAATATTACTTCTAGCTCAAAAATGTACTTCGTAGTTTTTGTGCCAAATTTATATAAAAGCTGTCAAATATAAAGTGGTTTTAGCCGATATTCAAACGTGAATATCTTTGTCGTTACTTGTCCGTTTTACTTGTTCTTTATGTCCACGGTTACGTCTTAGTATGTAGTAATATATTTTGGAAAGTTCGGCTCCTCCGGGTTACGTCTAAAGTCTCTTTTTGTACCATGAAAAACGTCCAACAGCAACTATTTTCAGAAAAATACTTTTCGTCAACAATCTTGCAAAAATCATAACTTCTTCGTTATAGACTCTTTTTAATCCGTTCTTTCGCCTACGGATTCGTTTTTGAAAGTATTCTAAAAATTTTGCCAAAGTTTCCTTGGTGTTTACTGATTTTCCAGATTTTTACAAAACGGGACAGCATGTCTAAAATAGGTTCCAAATCAAGTTTCCAAGGTTAAAAACCAATTTCTACCATCACCAAACCTCTTGTAATCACCACATGACTAATCTAATCTTACCATACACCTTCTTAGGGTGCCATGGACTCCTAACCAAGTTATTATAGCAAGGGGATTCATAACTAAAAAGTTAGGGTTTGTATGTTTCATTTTTGACAAAATAAGTGGTGGTATAGCTAGTTGTACATGGTTTTTAGCATGGAAATCATGAAATACAAGTAAAAATAAGATGATCCATGAAAAATTAAAGTTGATTACTTACTTGACAAAAATGAGATGATTATATGATGATTATGCTTGATGTTCTTGTGTTTTTGTTGCTTGATTCTTGATTAGGCATGTAAAAGGAACAAGTTTGTAGCTTTAACTTTTCAAAAACCATGGATGGATCTTTGTTATGGATTATGGTCGTGGGTTTGGACAAGGATGAAGAGAAAGATGAGTTTTGATCTTACTAAAAAGGTATGTTATGATTTTGTGAAATTTGGTAAAGTATGTTATAAGAGTTTATTAGTATAAATAATGATAAGTTAATGCAATAGGTTAAAGGGTGTGGTCTTGGCCGGTTTTTAGGTGTGAAAAGGAAGTAGCCAAAACGGTTTTGATCACTTGGGAAATGTAGTGTATCGTTAAGTGTTATTACGTGTTATTCGTTAAATTCGGGTAACGGTTTTAATAGAAATAATTGTTCACGAAGTTAACCGGGATGAAATAAAGTCATAATAATGTTAAAAACATATTAAAAATATGTTGGGTACATTTACTGAGTGATCGGGTGATTATTGTTTAGTTTTCACGAAAACCGTCGTTATATTCATACGCGTACGTTAAAAATAAAATAAATTTCCAAAATACTGGGTAACTGAATGTTATAAGTTTTATGATGTTAAAATGGATATAAAAACATGTCGGGACCATTGTGGGAATATTTAGATATATTCGTCATGTATAAACCGGGTGTTAACGTTTACTATAAATACTTATACGTAAAAACGTTAAATGTACTGAATGTAGTAATTTGAAAATCCTGAGAGTGGTATAATCATGAAAATGCTGTTATGATGATATGCAGACTATCCCCAGTCCGTATGCAGTGTCCTTAGCACTAATGAAATAAATTCGCACCTAAGCCAATCCGGTTACGCGAATTTGAATACCCGTAAACTAAATTTACTATGAAATGAGTAATGCAAGTGAATGATGAAAACTTTTCCGGAAATGAATAGTGTTTAGTGAATAGTAAATTTCCCAAAAGTTTCTCACAATATCAAAATGACCTCGAAAATGATGAATAGTAAAACGATGAATAGTGTTTTAATGAATAGTGATTTATGAATAGTGTTTTTCCAAAGTTCCCGAAATGACCTGAAATGGTGAGTTGTGACAGTCTTCCCCTCTAAATGGAACTTCGTCCCGAAGTTCAGTTGATGTTAATCAGTTAAGTGTGTGTTTAAGAAAATATGTCAAAGCTTATGTATGTGGGTTTCCTATCCAACTAGGTATGTTCTCGTGGTCAGACTTGATGAGGCAAACCTTCCCAATCCCGAGCTTAGTCCTCAAAAGACCTCCTTTAGGTTAATCCTTTAGGTAACCGATTTTCACTTAATCCCACAACCCAATCAAACAAGAACAGTCATGAGGTTAGGCTAAATCGGTTTGAGTGATGACTTTAACTTTTAGCTTGATTTTCGCAACCCAATCAAACAAGAACAGTCACTAGAACCAAGCTAAAAATCAAGGTCTGGATTCAACGTCCTTGAAAAAGGTCTTTTGAAAGATTGGCTCGACTTTGGAATTGCTTACACACAATCCAGACAAAATATCATTATAGCTATTCTCAGTGTTGCAAAATTCATTTCTAAGTCGGATATAGGTGGTCAGCCTATGTCCTACTATCCCGGGTTGAATATAAATGACCAGTCTATATTCCACCGAGGTTCCATGAATTTTGAAATACTCAGCTCAGTTATACTAATACTATGTCCTTCACAAATACTAAGGTGTTCTGAAAGACTAAGGCAAGTGACCAAACTCGAGGTCAAATGATGAAACTATGAAAAGAAAAAAAACATAACGCTGTGATATATATGATACGTGAACATGCTTATATGAAAGACAATTATAGTAATCAACTATAATAAATGAATATAATATATCAGATAATGAGACACAAATCTCATCACCTATGTCAGCAACTAACCACAAATGAGGCTTCAGCTTGGCAGGCAGGCACGTGACGGTCATAGGGTTAAGTTTTCTTGAAAGTAGCTATAGTCTAGGTTTTAAAAACACTTAGTTCGCTATAGCCAAAGCTCTGGTACCAATCTGTCACACCCCCAAAATAGGGTCCAGCGGAAGCATATGTATAGCTGGGGTGTAACTCAATTGATATCACAACACTAGTTCAAAAATGGTTTGCACTTGAATCATTTAAAATAAAATAGTTAAATCAAATTGTTGAATTTACATCGTTAAAAGTAATGCGGAAGTAGGCCCTTAAAGTAGTTTAAAACGGTCCTCAAATGATTAAATCAGAGTCTTCTATGACCATGCCATGCCCTACCAAAACCTCCAGTAGTGTGCCATAGCTTAAAACCTGAAATACATGCTAAAGTGTCAACACAATGGTTGGTGAGTTCATAGAGTTTGGTTTAATACAGTTGAAAAGCCTATAATGAATGTTCACACAGCAAAGGCATCGTAAATCCACTCAGTTGCAAGTCCCGCCATAAGAGACTTGTAACCTGTGTGTTCACAACCCACTGCTACAAAATATAGTATGAGTAAGATATGTATAAGTTCATAACAACAGTTCAGCAATTAGTAGTGAGTCTACACTTCATCTCCGAAGACCTCACTTAAGTATGTATATTTCCATGGTTGTGCCCAGAACCTTAATCTGGGGCCATAAGAAGTATATGTGTCTCCATGGTAGTGCCCAGAACTAAATCTGGGGCCATTGGAAGTATGTATGTATGTATCCATCACAGTTTAGTATAACACAGTTAAGTATAACACAATCACGTATGTATGACATCAAGTGTAATGTAATCAAGTATAAATGTTATGTGAATCTGTACAAGTAAGCAAGTAGTAGCATGTATCTCCCCCAAAGAGTTGATAAAACAATTAAAAGAGTAGGGGCTATGACTCACCTGATGCAACAGCTACGATGACAAAAGTGTATACACAGAAATGAGGTTCGATCTTAAACCGCAACCTAAAATGAATGATGAATGATCTCATTTAGATCACCAAATGATGTTATGAATGTCCATGCTCATGTTTGTATACCACTCTAGTCTTTTGAAAAACACTTGTGTTGTCAAAAATATATAATCCAAGAATTTGGAAAAATATTGCTATTAGAAAATATAATAAGGTAGTTGTAATATATATATACTTATATATATATATATCGTAAGTTTCCATGTTAGCGTTGAAATCCTCGGGTTGTAATCCTTGTAATAATGAAAATGTACTCGTAATAACTAATACTACATTAGTTATAAAGCTTGGTACTTAATATTACTTCTAGCTCAAAAATGTACTTCGTAGTTTTTGTGCCAAATTTATATAAAAGCTGTCAAATATAAAGTGGTTTTAGCCGATATTCAAACGTGAATATCTTTGTCGTTACTTGTCCGTTTTACTTGTTCTTTATGTCCACGGTTACGTCTTAGTATGTAGTAATATATTTTGGAAAGTTCGGCTCCTCCGGGTTACGTCTAAAGTCTCTTTTTGTACCATGAAAAACGTCCAACAGCAACTATTTTCAGAAAAATACTTTTCGTCAACAATCTTGCAAAAATCATAACTTCTTCGTTATAGACTCTTTTTAATCCGTTCTTTCGCCTACGGATTCGTTTTTGAAAGTATTTTCTAAAAATTTTGCCAAAGTTTCCTTGGTGTTTACTGATTTTCCAGATTTTTACAAAACGGGACAGCATGTCTAAAATAGGTTCCAAATCAAGTTTCCAAGGTTAAAAACCAATTTCTACCATCACCAAACCTCTTGTAATCACCACATGACTAATCTAATCTTACCATACACCTTCTTAGGGTGCCATGGACTCCTAACCAAGTTATTATAGCAAGGGGATTCATAACTAAAAAGTTAGGGTTTGTATGTTTCATTTTTGACAAAATAAGTGGTGGTATAGCTAGTTGTACATGGTTTTTAGCATGGAAATCATGAAATACAAGTAAAAATAAGATGATCCATGAAAAATTAAAGTTGATTACTTACTTGACAAAAATGAGATGATTATATGATGATTATGCTTGATGTTCTTGTGTTTTTGTTGCTTGATTCTTGATTAGGCATGTAAAAGGAACAAGTTTGTAGCTTTAACTTTTCAAAAACCATGGATGGATCTTTGTTATGGATTATGGTCGTGGGTTTGGACAAGGATGAAGAGAAAGATGAGTTTTGATCTTACTAAAAAGGTATGTTATGATTTTGTGAAATTTGGTAAAGTATGTTATAAGAGTTTATTAGTATAAATAATGATAAGTTAATGCAATAGGTTAAAGGGTGTGGTCTTGGCCGGTTTTTAGGTGTGAAAAGGAAGTAGCCAAAACGGTTTTGATCACTTGGGAAATGTAGTGTATCGTTAAGTGTTATTACGTGTTATTCGTTAAATTCGGGTAACGGTTTTAATAGAAATAATTGTTCACGAAGTTAACCGGGATGAAATAAAGTCATAATAATGTTAAAAACATATTAAAAATATGTTGGGTACATTTACTGAGTGATCGGGTGATTATTGTTTAGTTTTCACGAAAACCGTCGTTATATTCATACGCGTACGTTAAAAATAAAATAAATTTCCAAAATACTGGGTAACTGAATGTTATAAGTTTTATGATGTTAAAATGGATATAAAAACATGTCGGGACCATTGTGGGAATATTTAGATATATTCGTCATGTATAAACCGGGTGTTAACGTTTACTATAAATACTTATACGTAAAAACGTTAAATGTACTGAATGTAGTAATTTGAAAATCCTGAGAGTGGTATAATCATGAAAATGCTGTTATGATGATATGCAGACTATCCCCAGTCCGTATGCAGTGTCCTTAGCACTAATGAAATAAATTCGCACCTAAGCCAATCCGGTTACGCGAATTTGAATACCCGTAAACTAAATTTACTATGAAATGAGTAATGCAAGTGAATGATGAAAACTTTTCCGGAAATGAATAGTGTTTAGTGAATAGTAAATTTCCCAAAAGTTTCTCAGAATATCAAAATGACCTCGAAAATGATGAATAGTAAAACGATGAATAGTGTTTTAATGAATAGTGATTTATGAATAGTGTTTTTCCAAAGTTCCCGAAATGACCTGAAATGGTGAGTTGTGACAGTCTTCCCCTCTAAATGGAACTTCGTCCCGAAGTTCAGTTGATGTTAATCAGTTAAGTGTGTGTTTAAGAAAATATGTCAAAGCTTATGTATGTGGGTTTCCTATCCAACTAGGTATGTTCTCGTGGTCAGACTTGATGAGGCAAACCTTCCCAATCCCGAGCTTAGTCCTCAAAAGACCTCCTTTAGGTTAATCCTTTAGGTAACCGATTTTCACTTAATCCCACAACCCAATCAAACAAGAACAGTCATGAGGTTAGGCTAAATCGGTTTGAGTGATGACTTTAACTTTTAGCTTGATTTTCGCAACCCAATCAAACAAGAACAGTCACTAGAACCAAGCTAAAAATCAAGGTCTGGATTCAACGTCCTTGAAAAAGGTCTTTTGAAAGATTGGCTCGACTTTGGAATTGCTTACACACAATCCAGACAAAATATCATTATAGCTATTCTCAGTGTTGCAAAATTCATTTCTAAGTCGGATATAGGTGGTCAGCCTATGTCCTACTATCCCGGGTTGAATATAAATGACCAGTCTATATTCCACCGAGGTTCCATGAATTTTGAAATACTCAGCTCAGTTATACTAATACTATGTCCTTCACAAATACTAAGGTGTTCTGAAAGACTAAGGCAAGTGACCAAACTCGAGGTCAAATGATGAAACTATGAAAAGAAAAAAAACATAACGCTGTGATATATATGATACGTGAACATGCTTATATGAAAGACAATTATAGTAATCAACTATAATAAATGAATATAATATATCAGATAATGAGACACAAATCTCATCACCTATGTCAGCAACTAACCACAAATGAGGCTTCAGCTTGGCAGGCAGGCACGTGACAGTCATAGGGTTAAGTTTTCTTGAAAGTAGCTATAGTCTAGGTTTTAAAAACACTTAGTTCGCTATAGCCAAAGCTCTGGTACCAATCTGTCACACCCCCAAAATAGGGTCCAGCGGAAGCATACGTATAGCTGGGGTGTAACTCAATTGATATCACAACACTAGTTCAAAAATGGTTTGCACTTGAATCATTTAAAATAAAATAGTTAAATCAAATTGTTGAATTTACATCGTTAAAAGTAATGCGGAAGTAGGCCCTTAAAGTAGTTTAAAACGGTCCTCAAATGATTAAATCAGAGTCTTCTATGACCATTCCATGCCCTGCCAAAACCTCCAGTAGTGTGCCATAGCTTAAAACCTGAAATACATGCTAAAGTGTCAACACAATGGTTGGTGAGTTCATAGAGTTTGGTTTAATACAGTTGAAAAGCCTATAATGAATGTTCACACAGCAAAGGCATCGTAAATCCACTCAGTTGCAAGTCCCGCCATAAGAGACTTGTAACCTGTGTGTTCACAACCCACTGCTACAAAATATAGTATGAGTAAGATATGTATAAGTTCATAACAACAGTTCAGCAATTAGTAGTGAGTCTACACTTCATCTCCGAAGACCTCACTTAAGTATGTATATTTCCATGGTTGTGCCCAGAACCTTAATCTGGGGCCATAAGAAGTATATGTGTCTCCATGGTAGTGCCCAGAACTAAATCTGGGGCCATTGGAAGTATGTATGTATGTATCCATCACAGTTTAGTATAACACAGTTAAGTATAACACAATCACGTATGTATGACATCAAGTGTAATGTAATCAAGTATAAATGTTATGTGAATCTGTACAAGTAAGCAAGTAGTAGCATGTATCTCCCCCAAAGAGTTGATAAAACAATTAAAAGAGTAGGGGCTATGACTCACCTGATGCAACAGCTACGATGACAAAAGTGTATACACAGAAATGAGGTTCGATCTTAAACCGCAACCTAAAATGAATGATGAATGATCTCATTTAGATCACCAAATGATGTTATGAATGTCCATGCTCATGTTTGTATACCACTCTAGTCTTTTGAAAAACACTTGTGTTGTCAAAAATATATAATCCAAGAATTTGGAAAAATATTGCTATTAGAAAATATAATAAGCTAGTTGTAATATATATATACTTATATATATATATCGTAAGTTTCCATGTTAGCGTTGAAATCCTCGGGTTGTAATCCTTGTAATAATGAAAATGTACTCGTAATAACTAATACTACATTAGTTATAAAGCTTGGTACTTAATATTACTTCTAGCTCAAAAATGTACTTCGTAGTTTTTGTGCCAAATTTATATAAAAGCTGTCAAATATAAAGTGGTTTTAGCCGATATTCAAACGTGAATATCTTTGTCGTTACTTGTCCGTTTTACTTGTTCTTTATGTCCACGGTTACGTCTTAGTATGTAGTAATATATTTTGGAAAGTTCGGCTCCTCCGGGTTACGTCTAAAGTCTCTTTTTGTACCATGAAAAACGTCCAACAGCAACTATTTTCAGAAAAATACTTTTCGTCAACAATCTTGCAAAAATCATAACTTCTTCGTTATAGACTCTTTTTAATCCGTTCTTTCGCCTACGGATTCGTTTTTGAAAGTATTTTCTAAAAATTTTGCCAAAGTTTCCTTGGTGTTTACTGATTTTCCAGATTTTTACAAAACGGGACAGCATGTCTAAAATAGGTTCCAAATCAAGTTTCCAAGGTTAAAAACCAATTTCTACCATCACCAAACCTCTTGTAATCACCACATGACTAATCTAATCTTACCATACACCTTCTTAGGGTGCCATGGACTCCTAACCAAGTTATTATAGCAAGGGGATTCATAACTAAAAAGTTAGGGTTTGTATGTTTCATTTTTGACAAAATAAGTGGTGGTATAGCTAGTTGTACATGGTTTTTAGCATGGAAATCATGAAATACAAGTAAAAATAAGATGATCCATGAAAAATTAAAGTTGATTACTTACTTGACAAAAATGAGATGATTATATGATGATTATGCTTGATGTTCTTGTGTTTTTGTTGCTTGATTCTTGATTAGGCATGTAAAAGGAACAAGTTTGTAGCTTTAACTTTTCAAAAACCATGGATGGATCTTTGTTATGGATTATGGTCGTGGGTTTGGACAAGGATGAAGAGAAAGATGAGTTTTGATCTTACTAAAAAGGTATGTTATGATTTTGTGAAATTTGGTAAAGTATGTTATAAGAGTTTATTAGTATAAATAATGATAAGTTAATGCAATAGGTTAAAGGGTGTGGTCTTGGCCGGTTTTTAGGTGTGAAAAGGAAGTAGCCAAAACGGTTTTGATCACTTGGGAAATGTAGTGTATCGTTAAGTGTTATTACGTGTTATTCGTTAAATTCGGGTAACGGTTTTAATAGAAATAATTGTTCACGAAGTTAACCGGGATGAAATAAAGTCATAATAATGTTAAAAACATATTAAAAATATGTTGGGTACATTTACTGAGTGATCGGGTGATTATTGTTTAGTTTTCACGAAAACCGTCGTTATATTCATACGCGTACGTTAAAAATAAAATAAATTTCCAAAATACTGGGTAACTGAATGTTATAAGTTTTATGATGTTAAAATGGATATAAAAACATGTCGGGACCATTGTGGGAATATTTAGATATATTCGTCATGTATAAACCGGGTGTTAACGTTTACTATAAATACTTATACGTAAAAACGTTAAATGTACTGAATGTAGTAATTTGAAAATCCTGAGAGTGGTATAATCATGAAAATGCTGTTATGATGATATGCAGACTATCCCCAGTCCGTATGCAGTGTCCTTAGCACTAATGAAATAAATTCGCACCTAAGCCAATCCGGTTACGCGAATTTGAATACCCGTAAACTAAATTTACTATGAAATGAGTAATGCAAGTGAATGATGAAAACTTTTCCGGAAATGAATAGTGTTTAGTGAATAGTAAATTTCCCAAAAGTTTCTCAGAATATCAAAATGACCTCGAAAATGATGAATAGTAAAACGATGAATAGTGTTTTAATGAATAGTGATTTATGAATAGTGTTTTTCCAAAGTTCCCGAAATGACCTGAAATGGTGAGTTGTGATAGTCTTCCCCTCTAAATGGAACTTCGTCCCGAAGTTCAGTTGATGTTAATCAGTTAAGTGTGTGTTTAAGAAAATATGTCAAAGCTTATGTATGTGGGTTTCCTATCCAACTAGGTATGTTCTCGTGGTCAGACTTGATGAGGCAAACCTTCCCAATCCCGAGCTTAGTCCTCAAAAGACCTCCTTTAGGTTAATCCTTTAGGTAACCGATTTTCACTTAATCCCACAACCCAATCAAACAAGAACAGTCATGAGGTTAGGCTAAATCGGTTTGAGTGATGACTTTAACTTTTAGCTTGATTTTCGCAACCCAATCAAACAAGAACAGTCACTAGAACCAAGCTAAAAATCAAGGTCTGGATTCAACGTCCTTGAAAAAGGTCTTTTGAAAGATTGGCTCGACTTTGGAATTGCTTACACACAATCCAGACAAAATATCATTATAGCTATTCTCAGTGTTGCAAAATTCATTTCTAAGTCGGATATAGGTGGTCAGCCTATGTCCTACTATCCCGGGTTGAATATAAATGACCAGTCTATATTCCACCGAGGTTCCATGAATTTTGAAATACTCAGCTCAGTTATACTAATACTATGTCCTTCACAAATACTAAGGTGTTCTGAAAGACTAAGGCAAGTGACCAAACTCGAGGTTAAATGATGAAACTATGAAAAGAAAAAAAACATAACGCTGTGATATATATGATACGTGAACATGCTTATATGAAAGACAATTATAGTAATCAACTATAATAAATGAATATAATATATCAGATAATGAGACACAAATCTCATCACCTATGTCAGCAACTAACCACAAATGAGGCTTCAGCTTGGCAGGCAGGCACGTGACGGTCATAGGGTTAAGTTTTCTTGAAAGTAGCTATAGTCTAGGTTTTAAAAACACTTAGTTCGCTATAGCCAAAGCTCTGGTACCAATCTGTCACACCCCCAAAATAGGGTCCAGCGGAAGCATACGTATAGCTGGGGTGTAACTCAATTGATATCACAACACTAGTTCAAAAATGGTTTGCACTTGAATCATTTAAAATAAAATAGTTAAATCAAATTGTTGAATTTACATCGTTAAAAGTAATGCGGAAGTAGGCCCTTAAAGTAGTTTAAAACGGTCCTCAAATGATTAAATCAGAGTCTTCTATGACCATGCCATGCCCTGCCAAAACCTCCAGTAGTGTGCCATAGCTTAAAACCTGAAATACATGCTAAAGTGTCAACACAATGGTTGGTGAGTTCATAGAGTTTGGTTTAATACAGTTGAAAAGCCTATAATGAATGTTCACACAGCAAAGGCATCGTAAATCCACTCAGTTGCAAGTCCCGCCATAAGAGACTTGTAACCTGTGTGTTCACAACCCACTGCTACAAAATATAGTATGAGTAAGATATGTATAAGTTCATAACAACAGTTCAGCAATTAGTAGTGAGTCTACACTTCATCTCCGAAGACCTCACTTAAGTATGTATATTTCCATGGTTGTGCCCAGAACCTTAATCTGGGGCCATAAGAAGTATATGTGTCTCCATGGTAGTGCCCAGAACTAAATCTGGGGCCATTGGAAGTATGTATGTATGTATCCATCACAGTTTAGTATAACACAGTTAAGTATAACACAATCACGTATGTATGACATCAAGTGTAATGTAATCAAGTATAAATGTTATGTGAATCTGTACAAGTAAGCAAGTAGTAGCATGTATCTCCCCCAAAGAGTTGATAAAACAATTAAAAGAGTAGGGGCTATGACTCACCTGATGCAACAGCTACGATGACAAAAGTGTATACACAGAAATGAGGTTCGATCTTAAACCGCAACCTAAAATGAATGATGAATGATCTCATTTAGATCACCAAATGATGTTATGAATGTCCATGCTCATGTTTGTATACCACTCTAGTCTTTTGAAAAACACTTGTGTTGTCAAAAATATATAATCCAAGAATTTGGAAAAATATTGCTATTAGAAAATATAATAAGCTAGTTGTAATATATATATACTTATATATATATATATCGTAAGTTTCCATGTTAGCGTTGAAATCCTCGGGTTGTAATCCTTGTAATAATGAAAATGTACTCGTAATAACTAATACTACATTAGTTATAAAGCTTGGTACTTAATATTACTTCTAGCTCAAAAATGTACTTCGTAGTTTTTGTGCCAAATTTATATAAAAGCTGTCAAATATAAAGTGGTTTTAGCCGATATTCAAACGTGAATATCTTTGTCGTTACTTGTACGTTTTACTTGTTCTTTATGTCCACGGTTACGTCTTAGTATGTAGTAATATATTTTGGAAAGTTCGGCTCCTCCGGGTTACGTCTAAAGTCTCTTTTTGTACCATGAAAAACGTCCAACAGCAACTATTTTCAGAAAAATACTTTTCGTCAACAATCTTGCAAAAATCATAACTTCTTCGTTATAGACTCTTTTTAATCCGTTCTTTCGCCTACGGATTCGTTTTTGAAAGTATTTTCTAAAAATTTTGCCAAAGTTTCCTTGGTGTTTACTGATTTTCCAGATTTTTACAAAACGGGACAGCATGTCTAAAATAGGTTCCAAATCAAGTTTCCAAGGTTAAAAACCAATTTCTACCATCACCAAACCTCTTGTAATCACCACATGACTAATCTAATCTTACCATACACCTTCTTAGGGTGCCATGGACTCCTAACCAAGTTATTATAGCAAGGGGATTCATAACTAAAAAGTTAGGGTTTGTATGTTTCATTTTTGACAAAATAAGTGGTGGTATAGCTAGTTGTACATGGTTTTTAGCATGGAAATCATGAAATACAAGTAAAAATAAGATGATCCATGAAAAATTAAAGTTGATTACTTACTTGACAAAAATGAGATGATTATATGATGATTATGCTTGATGTTCTTGTGTTTTTGTTGCTTGATTCTTGATTAGGCATGTAAAAGGAACAAGTTTGTAGCTTTAACTTTTCAAAAACCATGGATGGATCTTTGTTATGGATTATGGTCGTGGGTTTGGACAAGGATGAAGAGAAAGATGAGTTTTGATCTTACTAAAAAGGTATGTTATGATTTTGTGAAATTTGGTAAAGTATGTTATAAGAGTTTATTAGTATAAATAATGATAAGTTAATGCAATAGGTTAAAGGGTGTGGTCTTGGCCGGTTTTTAGGTGTGAAAAGGAAGTAGCCAAAACGGTTTTGATCACTTGGGAAATGTAGTGTATCGTTAAGTGTTATTACGTGTTATTCGTTAAATTCGGGTAACGGTTTTAATAGAAATAATTGTTCACGAAGTTAACCGGGATGAAATAAAGTCATAATAATGTTAAAAACATATTAAAAATATGTTGGGTACATTTACTGAGTGATCGGGTGATTATTGTTTAGTTTTCACGAAAACCGTCGTTATATTCATACGCGTACGTTAAAAATAAAATAAATTTCCAAAATACTGGGTAACTGAATGTTATAAGTTTTATGATGTTAAAATGGATATAAAAACATGTCGGGACCATTGTGGGAATATTTAGATATATTCGTCATGTATAAACCGGGTGTTAACGTTTACTATAAATACTTATACGTAAAAACGTTAAATGTACTGAATGTAGTAATTTGAAAATCCTGAGAGTGGTATAATCATGAAAATGCTGTTATGATGATATGCAGACTATCCCCAGTCCGTATGCAGTGTCCTTAGCACTAATGAAATAAATTCGCACCTAAGCCAATCCGGTTACGCGAATTTGAATACCCGTAAACTAAATTTACTATGAAATGAGTAATGCAAGTGAATGATGAAAACTTTTCCGGAAATGAATAGTGTTTAGTGAATAGTAAATTTCCCAAAAGTTTCTCAGAATATCAAAATGACCTCGAAAATGATGAATAGTAAAACGATGAATAGTGTTTTAATGAATAGTGATTTATGAATAGTGTTTTTCCAAAGTTCCCGAAATGACCTGAAATGGTGAGTTGTGACAGTCTTCCCCTCTAAATGGAACTTCGTCCCGAAGTTCAGTTGATGTTAATCATTTAAGTGTGTGTTTAAGAAAATATGTCAAAGCTTATGTATGTGGGTTTCCTATCCAACTAGGTATGTTCTCGTGGTCAGACTTGATGAGGCAAACCTTCCCAATCCCGAGCTTAGTCCTCAAAAGACCTCCTTTAGGTTAATCCTTTAGGTAACCGATTTTCACTTAATCCCACAACCCAATCAAACAAGAACAGTCATGAGGTTAGGCTAAATCGGTTTGAGTGATGACTTTAACTTTTAGCTTGATTTTCGCAACCCAATCAAACAAGAACAGTCACTAGAACCAAGCTAAAAATCAAGGTCTGGATTCAACGTCCTTGAAAAAGGTCTTTTGAAAGATTGGCTCGACTTTGGAATTGCTTACACACAATCCAGACAAAATATCATTATAGCTATTCTCAGTGTTGCAAAATTCATTTCTAAGTCGGATATAGGTGGTCAGCCTATGTCCTACTATCCCGGGTTGAATATAAATGACCAGTCTATATTCCACCGAGGTTCCATGAATTTTGAAATACTCAGCTCAGTTATACTAATACTATGTCCTTCACAAATACTAAGGTGTTCTGAAAGACTAAGGCAAGTGACCAAACTCGAGGTCAAATGATGAAACTATGAAAAGAAAAAAAACATAACGCTGTGATATATATGATACGTGAACATGCTTATATGAAAGACAATTATAGTAATCAACTATAATAAATGAATATAATATATCAGATGATGAGACACAAATCTCATCACCTATGTCAGCAACTAACCACAAATGAGGCTTCAGCTTGGCAGGCAGGCACGTGACGGTCATAGGGTTAAGTTTTCTTGAAAGTAGCTATAGTCTAGGTTTTAAAAACACTTAGTTCGCTATAGCCAAAGCTCTGGTACCAATCTGTCACACCCCCAAAATAGGGTCCAGCGGAAGCATACGTATAGCTGGGGTGTAACTCAATTGATATCACAACACTAGTTCAAAAATGGTTTGCACTTGAATCATTTAAAATAAAATAGTTAAATCAAATTGTTGAATTTACATCGTTAAAAGTAATGCGGAAGTAGGCCCTTAAAGTAGTTTAAAACGGTCCTCAAATGATTAAATCAGAGTCTTCTATGACCATGCCATGCCCTGCCAAAACCTCCAGTAGTGTGCCATAGCTTAAAACCTGAAATACATGCTAAAGTGTCAACACAATGGTTGGTGAGTTCATAGAGTTTGGTTTAATACAGTTGAAAAGCCTATAATGAATGTTCACACAGCAAAGGCATCGTAAATCCACTCAGTTGCAAGTCCCGCCATAAGAGACTTGTAACCTGTGTGTTCACAACCCACTGCTACAAAATATAGTATGAGTAAGATATGTATAAGTTCATAACAACAGTTCAGCAATTAGTAGTGAGTCTACACTTCATCTCCGAAGACCTCACTTAAGTATGTATATTTCCATGGTTGTGCCCAGAACCTTAATCTGGGGCCATAAGAAGTATATGTGTCTCCATGGTAGTGCCCAGAACTAAATCTGGGGCCATTGGAAGTATGTATGTATGTATCCATCACAGTTTAGTATAACACAGTTAAGTATAACACAATCACGTATGTATGACATCAAGTGTAATGTAATCAAGTATAAATGTTATGTGAATCTGTACAAGTAAGCAAGTAGTAGCATGTATCTCCCCCAAAGAGTTGATAAAACAATTAAAAGAGTAGGGGCTATGACTCACCTGATGCAACAGCTACGATGACAAAAGTGTATACACAGAAATGAGGTTCGATCTTAAACCGCAACCTAAAATGAATGATGAATGATCTCATTTAGATCACCAAATGATGTTATGAATGTCCATGCTCATGTTTGTATACCACTCTAGTCTTTTGAAAAACACTTGTGTTGTCAAAAATATATAATCCAAGAATTTGGAAAAATATTGCTATTAGAAAATATAATAAGCTAGTTGTAATATATATATACTTATATATATATATCGTAAGTTTCCATGTTAGCGTTGAAATCCTCGGGTTGTAATCCTTGTAATAATGAAAATGTACTCGTAATAACTAATACTACATTAGTTATAAAGCTTGGTACTTAATATTACTTCTAGCTCAAAAATGTACTTCGTAGTTTTTGTGCCAAATTTATATAAAAGCTGTCAAATATAAAGTGGTTTTAGCCGATATTCAAACGTGAATATCTTTGTCGTTACTTGTCCGTTTTACTTGTAACTTTAATGAGTATGCGGAATCTACTCAGTAAGGCTAAGAAAAACACGAACAATAATAATAGCAGAACACAGTAATAATATCAAACTAAGCCTCAATATTATTAATACGATCACTCTTAATAGTGATAGGGTTTTTCAACCTTGAAGCTATAAACTAACTAATAAATATATGTATATGGGACGTGTATTTTGTGTGTGTTTCTGATTATTTTTTTTTTAAACTACGTACCTATCATCTCTTTATATAATAGAGATGCTAGGGTTACAAACTTATCCTACAAGTAAACAATATCTTCTGTAATATTCTATAAAGATAAGTATTTTGCATATACTCCAACAGCTTGTAGAATCTCCATTATGCATATTAAGTCCTTCAATTATCTTCATTGAAGCATATGTAGTTTTGTTGTATCAAATCACATATACACGATTGTATATGGCCCAACAATCTTCCCCTATTTGATATTACAAAACTATCTTCATGAATTCAGCAATCTTCAATGATGATAATCTTCATTCCCATTGTTTCATTCTTGTATTTATTTTGTCTTTAATGATGACAAAATAAACAAAGTCGTGTACGAACTTCCCCTTAAATAGAGAAGTTGAGATGTAATCATCTCCATGAATGAAACAAACACACATAAATAAGCTGCAAATAATCTTCATGTTAACTTCTTCCCCTTTTTGTAATCATCGAATAGGGAACCTGTGAAGATAAGCAACTTGTAGACACTTCCCCTGAAATCAAACCATATATTACCCAATAACGTCCCAACAAACTAATCTCTAATTAATCACATCACGACTTTCCCTTACTCCTCGTAGCACATAGCAGTACTTTGAATGAATAGTACCTTGAAAAATACTTTGAAGCGAGAAACAGTACTTTGAATGACAATGACGAGCAGTACTTTGAACGTAGCAATACGTTGAAGATATAACAATACATTCAAATTCACGCAGCAGTACCTTCTTTTTAAGAGTCGAACAGTAGTACTTTGAGACAAACGAGCAGTACTTTGGACGAAAGTACTTTCAAACCGACTTAGTCCATAAAGAAACAAATCATCAAACCCTTTATTCACTGATCTTGGACCAAACTTGAAGCAGTACGTTGAAGAAACAGCAAGCAGTACTTTCAAACAATATCAAAAGCAGTACTTTGGTATGAGAGCATTACCAAAATTATTCACTTCTTTTATCCCATTCTCCATATCATGAACGATCAGACATAAGCCAATAGAAACCAAGCATGGCAGCAGTATCAATGGGGTGCAACAATAGTAACATAACGTAGCAAGTATTAATCAATAAGCATGAGCATAATAAACCTTTAGCAAATATTAATACTAACCGACCCATGATCTCAAAATTTATGAGTATTATACCTAAGCTCCATCGACCCATGTGATTGCATCAATAATTAATTCTAACCGACCCATGATCTTAATAATTAACACAACTTAAATTCAGTACGAGGAGAACACCTTGTATCACCGACCCATGTGATTTTCAAACACACCAATATAGTCAGATCTAGTGAACCGACAACCAAATTATTATCAATACCGATCCACTATCTTGAACACCCAGCTGCTAATAAAATAATGCGATTGTAGCAACAACATAACGACAAGAACTACGCAATTGAATTCAGATTTAACCATTATTTGTGCACCAACCCATTATCTCACCCATGAATAAACTTGTACGAGGTTGTAATAATTAGGTACGAGTTGGTAATTCAATATTAACTTCAAAAGACGACAAGAACCTTCACATATTAAATTCGAACCACATGGTTCTGTCCCACAAGTAATTGTAATACGAGGTACCTTTGTTGAAGTAATGAATTTCTTTGTTGCCATCTATCTCCATGCGTCACAACTGATTTAGGGTTTTTAGAAACCCTAATCTTCTTCTTCTTTATACCTGATCGCTACTAGCTGTCATTCCTAGTTTCTGACATCAAACTAGGGTTTGTGAATAACCCTAATATTCTTTGTTTAGTACCACAAGATTCATCATACCTGCTATCTTCCCCTTAAACAAACATCACAATCATCATAGCAAGAATCTGTAAATCCATAAACCTTCATGTTCACGAACACCATACACCATAGCAATTCTCAATCACCCACTTTCTATGAATTGCTATGCACACAATACATTAAGAATTAATGCTTTTTGAAGTCCCAAGCCAGAATAGACTTGAATCTTCCATAAGCATCAACATAATCATATCGCGTTAAGGTCTTTGATGAATTCTTCTTATCAGAAACATCTAATTCTTCTTGTTTAGGTTTCCAAACCCATCTCGATGAAGCCTTAACAACATTAACCTCTGAGTTCGACCTAGCATTACTTTCTTTTGGCCTAGCAGTACGTTGAGATAACCTATCAGTACTTTGAGAAAGTACGGATCTTGTCACTTTAGGCCTAGCAATTTGTTTCAATCCTTGTTTAGTAAGTACTGCTGATGGATGAAAAAACCTTCTTTGTTGAGGATATTTAGAATCACTTGAAAAATTCCTATGGTTAATCCTCCTTGAGTTGTTCCATACCTGCTTGTGATCAATAACTGGTTTCTTGTGTTTACATGTATACTGCAGGTGATTAAAACTTCCACAAACATAGCAAGCTTTATTCTGAAACTCAAAATTTTTCCCTAGTTTTTGAGTTAGCATCCCATTCCAGTTTCTTTGATTACCTCTAGGACTATTGTTGTTTTTCCTAGGGTTTGTATTAGACTTTTTGTGACTTGTAACAGGTTTGGTTTCTAAAGGTTCAGCAAACTTCACAGACTTCAAGCTCTTTTTCTTTTTAACCCTTGAAAAACCTTCAGGAACTACTTCTTCAATAACGTTATTCCTATCAATCTTATCAGTTTGTGTAGGTGATTCTAGTGTATCATTCTTCTCACTTAAACTTTCACTTTTCACAGATTCACTAGATTGACTAGATTCATTCCAACAAGCAAGTTTTTGTAAAAGATCATCCCTTTCCTTGGTGAGCTTTTCAACTTCTGATATCTTACAACCTAACTTCCAATCACTTAATTTTAATTGATACTCTAGTTGGTTGTACCTTTCTGTCCAAGCTTCTTCATTCTCTTTATAAACAAGAACGTTAGCTTCTACTTCTTCTAGAGAAAAAAGATATTCTAGTTTCTCAGCCCTAGCTGTTCTATGATTCTCTTTTTCAAGTTCAAGATCTTTAAGCAAGGTTTGATAAGAAGAATGACAGTTAACACAGAATTTTACCTGCTTGTTTGGATTACTGGATGATGTGTAAAAAGTGGCCATCACTGCAAACTACACTAGATCAGTAATCGTTCTTCTTATGTAGAATTTCCCCCTGGCGACTGATACCACATGTAGGTTCCAAATACGTAGACGATCCGTAGACAGTTGTATTGATCTTTAACTTATAAAGGGTTTAGCAATCTTGTATAAATACAAAACTACTAAGTGGAATTCTACTTGTAACTTTAATGAGTATGCGGAATCTACTCAGTAAGGCTAAGAAAAACACGAACAATAATAATAGCAGAACACAGTAATAATATCAAACTAAGCCTCAATATTATTAATACGATCACTCTTAATAGTGATAGGGTTTTTCAACCTTGAAGCTATAAACTAACTAATAAATATATGTATATGGGACGTGTATTTTGTGTGTGTTTCTGATTATTTTTTTTTAAAACTACGTACCTATCATCTCTTTATATAATAGAGATGCTAGGGTTACAAACTTATCCTACAAGTAAACAATATCTTCTGTAATATTCTATAAAGATAAGTATTTTGCATATACTCCAACAGCTTGTAGAATCTCCATTATGCATATTAAGTCCTTCAATTATCTTCATTGAAGCATATGTAGTTTTGTTGTATCAAATCACATATACACGATTGTATATGGCCCAACACCAACCAATCAGCTGGCCCACAAAAAACCACTCAATCAGCTCGTTGACACGTCAGCGAGTGGTTTTTTTTTTGTAAATTGTGAGTGGGTGTAGCACACCTCGTTCCGAAGATAGGGAATTATGAGGTATGCTACATCCACATACAATCCTCACAAAAAACTCCCACTCGCTGACGTGTCAGCGGGTGATTGGTTTTTAGTGGGATGTGGATCCCACAAAAAACCAATCATTCGCTGACACGTCAGCGAGTGGGAATTTTTTGTGAGAATTTTATGTGAATGTAGAAAAATCCTTATATTATACTAAGGGAGGTGATTTGTACACCATTTTTTTATACTAAGCCCAGGCTAACACATTATTGAACTGAATAAAGGGGGATCAAATTAGGCTCGATATCCTTATGCCCGGAATGTTTTTAATTTTTACGCTTTAAGTTGTATCTTTAAGGTTGTAGTTTTATTATGACATTAATTAACAAACCTTGAACCTATCTTCTTCACTAACCTCATAAAACTTTATAAAAATTATACAAAATTCAAATGCATTAAATAATGAAGAGGTTTAATATTCTAGACCTATTAATCATAAACCTATGTATAAACCTATCTTCACTATGGTTTACAAGTTCCTAGATATAAACCTTTTCACAAACTACTATATTGGATGCCCGAAGACTTTTGTATTTTAACTTCCGTTGCAAACTAATGTTTTAGTGGTTTTTACTAAAAGTATGAAATAAGGGCCTTTTAGAATTTCACCTTGGTATCTCTTACTAAAAAGCATGGCGAGGTAGATAGAAAGCATTTCACACTTTCCTGGGAAGCCTGCGGCATCGTTTAACCAATTGCCGTATTATTGTCATAATATAAAATTGGCAAACGAAGGCACCGACCGACAAGTCAAGGACGAAGATCAACACATAAACAATTGAAGATCAACATTTGATTTGGATTAAGGTTTATGAACTGTGATCTTGTTATGAACGCGAACATCAACTATTTTTTGTTTTCATACAGAACACAAAAACAATAGAAACCTTCTTGAGAATCGAATAACTAACTTAGTAACTGTATTAACTCCCCGTTCAAAATAAAAATAACTTTCGTTGAAAATTAGTAAATATAAATTACATCGATCGAAAATATTTATTTATTTTTAAGGCAAAATTGCATGTATATCCCTCCCAAAGTGAATAATTGCATATATATCCTTTGTCCAAGTTTTTTATGCACATAATACAATGGTGTTTATGCATGCTTTGGATATATATGCAATTATGCATTTTCAGAAGGATATATACGCAAAAATCCCTATTTTTAATAAGTGTTTGAAGATATTTATTTTTCATATATATTGACTTCATCAATTCAGCGACTTAGGATTGAAGAGCAGAAGCAATATCACAATCATGTTGAATATCTTCAAGAATACAATTTATCGCCTGACCTTGCAAATTGTCCAGATTCGTGAATAAATCTTCATTCTCACATGATGGTTGTGCTTTATCTTTTCCATTTGATGATGGCTTTCGCTTTGAACGTTTTCCTGCTAAAAAAAATAAAAAGTAACGATTAAAAATAAAATAAAAATAAAAATAAGAATACAACTACTAAAATGTTGAATTGTTCTCAAATAAATTTTAAATCAAATATATACCTCATGCAGACATATTGTTTTCAAAGAAATTAGAAATGAAGATGGAATACGTTACATAAGACTAATAGGCAATTAATTAATAACTACATTTATAGCAGTTACCCTCTCCCGAATTCCAATGTGTATTTATTTATAATAACTAAAAATAGAGTACTAATTGTACGTAGTAATTTTAATAAATAAATATACGTGGTACTAGTAGTTTTTTTTAACCTTCTAGAATGTACATCTTATATTACCCACTAAAACTTGCATATTTGCATATATACCCAAAACATGCTTAAACATCATTGTACATTGTGCATTAAAAACTTGTGTTTTGGGGAAATATGCAAATATTCATGCTTTAGTGGGTATATATGCAATTCCTCGGCATTCTAGGTTTTTATGTTTTTTTGAACAACTTGATTCTTGTTTTTTCTATCATTGAAAGACTCCATTTCATTTTTTTGAACGACTAATATTTGTTTGAACGACTCCATTTCATTTTTTTTGAACGACTAATATTTTTTGAACGACTAATATTTGTATAAATATTACGGAGTACTACGTAATACTCCGTAGATTCCCTTTATTAAAATAACCAATAACAATTTCTGATACAATACTGCTTACGTGTCTAATAAACATGTTGTGTTTCTGATACACATATACGATTTGTTATTTAATTATCGACGACCTCATTTGTTTTGACATTTCCCACAAATATATTGGACTCAATAAAATGTTTTTGGTTAGTACGGTTTTTTTATGCACTACTTGGACAAAAGATTGTCTACTTTATTATAAAAATGATTTCAATATCCATAACTAATGGCCCAATTGAAATTTCATATATATATATATATATATATATATATATATATATATATATATATATATATATATATATAGGGGGCTTTATTTTCAGAACCCTGTTAAGTGCGGGAACTGCAAGAATTCCAATTTTGCATTGGAAAACATGCATGTTCATATAAAACATGTATGTTTTCTTACAAAAAAACATGTATGTTTTCTTACAAAAAAACATACATGTTTTATATGAACATGCATGTTTTCAAATGCATAATTGGAGTTCTCGCAGTTCCCGCATTTAACAGGGTACTAAAAATAAAACCATTTTGCATTGCTCTATTGCACTTAACAGGTTTTTATATAAACATGTATTATGTGTATTAAGGTGTATGTAAGAAAACATACATTTTTATATGAACATGCATGTTTTCTAATGCAAAATTGGAGTTCTCGAAGTTTCCGCACTTAACAGGTTTCTGAAAATAAATATACACTATATATATATATATATATATATATATATATATATATATATATATATATATATATATATATATATATATATGTATATATATATATGTTTATATATATATATATGTATATATATATATATATATATATATATATATATATATATATATATATACATATATATATATAAACATATATATATATACATATATATATATATATATATATATATATATATATATATATATATATATATATATATATATATATATATATATATATATATATATATATATATATATATATACTAGACGAATACCCGTGCATAGCAACGGGATTTTATAACGACAGATCGTTTAGTGATAAAAGAAAGTTTATGGGTTATAAATAAAACATAATAAAAGTTATGGGTGGCAAATCTTGCCCAATTTATAATTTTTGGCGATTTTTGACACTTTTTAAAAAGTTTGGGGCGTTTTTTGCCCCCTTGCATTTATTTGATGGGCTCTTACAGGCAAAAGATAAAAACAGATATTATTAGACGGACTTTCGAATCACACAATTCAACTTTCAAGCAATTACTCTCATTTTTTTTTCGACCAATTCACTTGTCACTGGTAACTATAAAACATTCCAACTATTTTAATTTTAATTTATCTCATTTATTAACTATTTTGTGCATAATTATTTAATACTCTAATTAATTGATAGATATATTTAATTAGTTGCATTTTTATTCATTTAATACTCTATTTTTTTTTATGAAAAAATAATTAAATATAGTTAAGACTTAGATGCTTGATCTTTTTTTACAAGATGAATTAAAAGGGTTTTTAGGACTGTTCCGAATGTTTTTAATAGTTGAATTATAATTTGCTCGTTTTAGCCTGTGCCCGTTTGACCCGATTTATAATTTGTCCATTTAGCCCATGTCCGTTTTAACCCGTGCCATTTTAGCCCGTGCCCGTGCTCGCCCGTTTTGCCACCTCTAATAAAAGTTTGAAGATTTAGGGATTAAATGTGTTGACTTATTGACTTATTGACTTTGATACTTAAGCTCATGTCAACATAATGTTTTGAAACCCGGTTGAACCGTTCCGATCGAAAAATGGGTCGATTTAAACCGAGTCATGCTTTTAATAACTGAACCCGTTGTGTCCAGTTTTCAAAACTATATGTTTTTCCCAGTTGAACCCGTTGGTCCGGTCCAGCTTTCAAAACTATATGCAACATCAACTTGTTAGCTTGTATAAAGTTTTGTGTGTTTTATTAATTTGTATAATGTGTATAATAACATATACTTTTCATTTTAGGGTGTTTTAAAAATAACATTAATTAGTGTGTTTAATTATTTTATATTTTATATTATGTTGTAGCTTGTTTAAATTGTATATTGTGAAAATTTTATTGTACTTTTTTTATATTATGTTGTAGCTTGTTTTAAAAATAACATTAATTAGTGTGTTTAATTATTTTATATTTTATATTATGTTGTAGCTTGTTTAAATTGTATATTGTGAAAAAAACGGAAGAAAACGTAAAAAAACGGGCGTAAACGTAAAAAAAACGGACGAAAACGTAAAAAAATGGACGAAAACGTAAAAAACCGGGTGAAAACATAAAAAAAACGGAAGTAAACGTAAAAAAAACGGACGAAAACGTAAAAAAACGTAAAAAACCGGGTGAATACGTAAAAAAACAGAAGTAAACGTAAAAAAACGGACGAAAACGAAAAAAACGGAAGAAAACGTAAAAAAGGTCTAACGGTGCAAATACAGTTAACGCAGAGGACTAACGGTGCAATGTGCTCTATCTTGTTAGGAGATAACGGTGAAAAAGGACTAACGGTGCAAATTCTAACGGAATGTACTTAACGGTAGTTTAAGCTAGGGACCAAAATTTGCCAAAAGGTTTGATTTAGGGACGATTTTTGCAATTTTAAACTATTAAGGACGAAATCTGCAATTTGAGCAAACCTTAGGGACGATTTTTGCAATTAACTCACTCAACCGCTTCTTATAATATATATTAATATCACATTAACTATCTTTTATCTTATTCGTATATTTTATTAAAATTTAAAACTTTATTAGAATCAATGTAAGCAAAGTACTCTGATATAAAAAATTCAACCTCAAATTTTTTTTTTGAACGGAAAATTTTATTAAGATACTAGCAAGGATCTAGCAATTACAACGAAACAATATAAGGGTTTTTGAGCCAATCGATCCAACTAAGCGAAACTTTACATCTAAACTGACACCAGTAAAAAGAACAAGAAACCACATCTTCAAAAATCATCGCCTTTGAAGGATTCTTCGAACCAAAAATTCTCCTATTGCGAAAAGACCAAATAGGCCACCACATGACATAGCAACTCCTTCAAGGATCTTTTTGTACTTAATTGAGAGACGAAGATTCACAAGCCAAACTAACCATTCTTCGTAAGAGGATACTTTCCATGTAACAAAAATCCCACCAACGAGAGATCTTACGAAAAATATCTCTAGCTATGTGGCAAGTAAAGAATAAATGGCTAGTTGATTCCACCGCATTATCACACATCGGAAACATAATAGAATCAATATCCATACCTCTACGAGAAATGTTAATTCTAGGGGACACATGTCACTACAATATTAACTCCGCCCAAAGAAATTTGAGCGACCCTGTCTCCTGGGGCATTTGGACTTTTGGAGTAAAAAAAAATTTTTTGGGGGCATATAGGGTTGGCACATGATACTGTCAGGTCATTACTACTGACGACCATATATATCAAATCAAATAGTAGCCGGCTGGAAAATGTCTAGACTGAAACAAACAGTGTCATTATTTTGGCATGTTAAAGTTATGCTTCTCTTTGGTTAAATCTCTTGTTTGGTACTCCAAACACTGCACTGGATGTTGATTATGCTTGAACATGCACTTATGTATAAGTGCAAGCAAATCTGTTGTATCTAGTTTAACGGCACTTAAGTTTACAACTTCTTAAAATGCCATCACGTTAGGGCATCATAGTTTGATAGACACAGTTTAACCATCTTTGGTTGTAATATGCAGGAACTATCTGATGCTGATTTTCATACATTGATGATATTTATTAAATATTCATGTTGAAGAGATTACTGATCTGATAATTTAACATCAAATGCATGATTTTTGCTTATATGATTTGATACATTTCACAAAAATAACCTTGAAAAGTCTCACCTGGCAGTCATGATTCCGAAAACATCCATACCTCCGAAATCCACCAATAATATCATTCCACCTCATTTCACCTCATTCATACTTTTTCCATACCTCCCAACCCCATTTTAGTGGCAACCATGCCTTTTTCATACCTCCCAACTTTTATTTTTTTTTTATTTTTTTTATTAATTAAATTAAACAATTTAATTAAAACATAAATATTTCATTAATAACTAAAAGAAAATTACATAATACTTAAAAAAAACCATAATTAAAAGAAAATTACATTATTCTTAAAAAAAATGAAATAACTAATCATCGAGATATGTTAAGTTTTGAGCATCTACGTGGTCCGTAAGATCATATAGGAGTCGGTAATGCATTTGTTCGTCGATTAACTTCGGTAATACACTATCGTCATAAACTGGCGCGACTGGCGGATCCATTATATGAACCGGTGATATTGCCATCCCATCATCTTTTAAAATCATATTGTGAAATATGATACACGTATAAACGATTTGTCGAATCTTTTCAACCGACATTGCCCGGAGAGGACGAGCGAGAATCATCCATTTATTTTTAAGACGACCAAAAGCTCGCTCGATATCTTTTCTTGCAGACTCTTGTAGCTTTTTAAATCTCTTTTCATTCAATTCAACCGGATGCTTGTATGCTTTAACAAACGTTGACCATGTAGGATAGATTCCATCGGTAAGATAATAACCACGTTTGTAAAACCGTCCATTTACATGAAATGAACTGTTTGCCGCCGTTCCGTTTCGCTCCGTAAGATACAATGGGTATTAATGATCATCTCGCTTGTTCACGAAAACGAGTTACATACTCCCGACTTTCGGTAGAGCTTGTCGTGTCGTCAATTGCATCGTACGCGGCTAATAAGGTTTCTAGGGTGCTACCGGATGGCACTAGTTCGGACAATTCGCCGGGGGGACTCACTAATGATTCGGACGAAGAAGAAGACATAGTAAAAATATGTGAATTGTATTATTTGTGATAAAAATGTATGTGTATGTTGAATATATATAGGGGAATTTTTTTTTTGTTTGGCCAAATACACTGTAACACCCCCAAAATCGGGTCCAGCGGAAGCATATGTTACTGGGGTGCTACTCGATCGATATCATAACACAAAGTATAAAGAATGGTTTTTACCTCAATCGATTTGAAGAAATTTCATTGTCAAAAGTACTATGTTTACATCTTTCAAAAGTAGTGCGGAAATATAGGCCCATAAGAGTATTTAAACGGTCCCAAATGATTATCAGAGTTATCTATGACCATGCTATGCCATTCGCCAAGAGCTTCCAAGAGTAAGTTATCACCTCAGGAAACCTGAAATACATGCTAAAAAGTGTCAACACAAAGGTTGGTGAGTTCATAGAGTTTATATAAAACAGTGATTGAAAGAGTTTCGAATTTGTTTGATAATTGCAACCAAATGAATCGTGGGCTACGTTGTTATACGCCCATAGTTTGCTTGATTTCCATAGTATTTGTATAAACCATCTGAACACAAGTCAAGTAGAAATGAAACAATAGCATTGTAGTGTAGGATATTGCACTAAGCCTCATGACACGCAAACCTTAACATTGTACTGCAGCCATAAGAGATATATAAAAATCTTATGGGAAAAATAGTGCCCTCAGATACTAGGAGGTTGCCAGATTCCTATGATATTCAAATATAGTGCATTCGGTTACCATTCCAGGCTAACTTCAAATGGGGCGTCAACTGCCAATAGATCTATTCATTATATTCGTGTTCACTCGCAAGTGATTAATGGGTCATGAGATGAGGGACTTTTGGCAAAAGCGGTAACTTAGGCAATATCAATCAGGATAGCATACAGAAACACTTGTGTTCAGATTCGTAGCATTTAATACGTTGCAATAAACAAATAGAGTGTTTCATAAATCGAGTAAAATGTTTAAGATAAACGAGTAAAGTGTTTAAGATAAACGAGTAACGAGTAAAGTCTTTAAGATAAACGAGCATGTATCTCCCCCAAAGAGTTCAGAATGATAAAAGAGGGGCTATGACTCACCTTAGCAATAGCAGTCTGAATAGAGTAAAGTCAATTAGTGATAGTGAGCGGCACCGACACGCAACCTAAGTTATTATGACAAGTCTTAGTTTACAGTTTTATATACTCATGACTCAAAAGTGTTTAAATAAATTTAAGTGTTTTCAAGTGGTTGTGTTTAATGTTGCTTGTGTGGCAGCATTTAAGTTTAAATACTTGTTATTAAGGTTAGCAAGGATTGGCTCTTGGAAGTGCGACAAGTAGATTTATATTTAATAGTATTTAAGATGGGTAAGTCTCTGGTTCGAGAATAATCGAAAGAGTTCATATGGAAAATATTCACAAGTAAAGTGTTTGAGAATTTTCGCTCAGTAAAATAGTAATAAATACTTGGCGCTAAGTATTTATATTAGTAATGGTTACGTGAAACGGTGTATATATAAATGTGTTTATATATATATGTCTAGATAATGGATGATAAGTTGGAAAAAGTCTATAATTTATTTTCTATAGATTATATCATCTAGGTTTTTTTTTTTTTTTTTTTTTTTTTTTTTTTTTTTTTTTTTTTTTTTTTTTGTAGTTTGGTCTAGTTTGTGAAAATAGACTTATTATAAGAATTTGACAATAATCGCGTATGATGGTCTTAACTATTAGTTTCCTTTTATAAATCAATTTCCGCAAAAATATCACATGTCAAAATATAGCTTATATAAATTGCCGCAAAAAATATCACATGCCAAAATATAGCTTATATCATAGTCTAAATAATTAAGATGTTTAGTATACATTTTGTTGAAAAGATATTTTAACCAACCCGTGTGAAAAACTGTCAAAAGAAATAAAAACAAAAATGAAAGGTGCAAGGTTCGAACACCTGACCTCCCGTTTGGTACCAAACAACGCAGCCAACTATGCTAAGGATGCTTACCTGTTTACGTTTACAAATCATGTGTACTTAAAGTGCTCTAAACTGTTTTATATTTTGTTAAATTTCTACTCAGTATACTAAGCATGCGTATGGTTTGTTTGCATGAGTGAAGTTTTGTGTTTTCTTCCAATTCAAAGTTGATTTGTAATCTTATTAAGCATGCACTCCTCAATATCTTAAGCCTTTAAAACAACACTTGAATGTCAAGAAAAGACCAAATAAACAAAAACTAAGACGATCATACTGTTGTGGGTTCGAGGCAAACAACACTCGACAAACAAACAAAAAAACACCTCGTGACCCCTCCACTGTGGTTCGACCAGAGTGGTTTTCGACCCAAACGTAAACCACGTAGAACTCAAGTCGTTTAACAAGGTTAACTTAAACAAGCCAAAACATAAGTTTATGTTTCTTTTAGTCATTTTAGGTTACAAAAACTCAACAAGGTTAACATGGAAAGTGTATATCGATTCGGAAACAACCTTGAGTACTAGTTCCATTTCGAGATGTTTATATATGTGTTAACGAGATCAAAAGCTTTGCCACACAAGTTTCAAGCAACACAACTTAGTTATATATATGTATGTATGTCGAGTGAAATAAAGATTTAAGAAACACATGTTTTAAATTTAGACATGATTAACGACAACATTAATTTAAGAAATAATAGAGTTTGAGTTTGAGGAATTACTTACAAAAAGGTTATGAGTGGGTCGACTGGGAGGAAACAAGAACATGAATCAATCACCCAAGATTTCCAAAATATACCAAATAATTAATCAAAACCCAAGGTCGATCCAAGCTTCCTTCCAAAACTACATTGAGCTGTGTTTTGAAAAAAAAAGAACTTTGCAAGAAAAGATGTGTGTGAGAGCCCTTGTGTGGATCGGCTGTATTTAGAGAAGTAGGGAGGAAAAAGCTTTTCTCATCTTTTAATGTGTAAATTTGTGTGTGTCCCTTTTTGGCTAAAAACCACATGGAAAGCTACAATTCATTTTCGATGTATAAATTCTAAGTGAACACGTGATTTAGGATAGGGTCAATGCTTCGTTTGGGCGGCAAAAGACAACAAAAAGAAGAATTATTTGTAATTTTTGCAACTTTGAATGGTAATCCCTCTAGTAACATGATGTTGTAGAGACAAAAGGGGAAAACTAGAAAACCAAGGCTAACATGTGAGTACTAGGCGTGGGATTGAAGGGCTCAGGAAAAGGGGCTAGTAGCCTTGAGATGCATGCACAAATGAGTATGCTTTGACTAAGCTTTAGGTGCAGCTGTTTAAAGTAAGTTTGACAAAAGGAGTAAAGAGTCAAAACACTTGAAGTGTCATTATCCGAGGTTCAAAGTTTTAAGTCATCACGTGAATATTGATGTGAAAACCGAAGTCAAAGGGGAAAAGATTAATTTGATTTTTACTTCGTGTATTCCGTGTACCGTTGAGCTCAAGTGTAAATGCGGTACTTTGGTTTGACAAAGATGCGAGAAATACATTTCAGGAAACGTTTTTATATATAAAAAAATATAATATAAGGGCAAAGTTATTGACTCCGAAAAATAGTTATAGAAATTAAGCCATTACTAATACAGTGTCGGTACGCATGTGAGCCCGTTCGAAGTGAGATGTGAGATACGTCACATAGTTGTTGACGAGTATAACTCGTGGGTGTCATGTTTAAATAAATAAAAAAAAATTAATTCGTAAAAAGGGGTTAATTAAGCTCTCAAATCGATTACTCGGTATTTGACGTTAATAAATGACTCGGTAAATTACGGGGTGTTACAGTACCTACCCCTCAGACTGGATTCGTCCCCGAATCCTAAGTTGTAGTAGTTGTCGGGGTTGTCTTGGGAAATAAGGATGGGTGATACTCTTGTCGGAGGATGTTTACTCACTACAGGTGAAGGCTACGGGTCTTACTGTCGGATGCGACCTCTGATTATTCCAATGTAAATGTGATGTCCCAACCCCAAAAGGTTATGCTATATAAAACTCCAAAAGGGCACGTCGTTTCTTTAGTAATTGATTATTTCAGTCCACACGCTTCTACCAGTGTGAGAATCTTATCTTATAAGGTGAGCGGGAAGGTTGTACTTTGAAGGAATGGTGTCAAGGTATACATATGGCTATTGTAAAACCTAGGCATGTTAGGTAATATGTAAGTGTAGCAATTATTTTCGAGGTTTGATCCTAAGATTCATTATGGGATTGTGCGTTTTCCTGCTTAGAGGCATTGATAAAAAAAAAGTTGTTCAAAATTTTTATTTGGGTAACCATTTACACGAAGCTGGCCAAACGAATAATACATAAGACACAAATTTCTTTGTTTGAGGTTAATAGTCGGGTAAATTTGTGCGACCCAAAAATATAAAGTTTAGTAGAAACAAATGTTTAGATATGGTGTAAATTAGACAATTCCATAGAAATCAATATTTAGACGTTTGTTAACATGCAAAAGTTTGATAAGGTCTGACTAAAATAGATATGTAATTTAGTGGTGTGGGTTTTTAACCATGGTGTAGATAAAATAACTTCACAAAAATTCATTCTTAGTTGCTCTTTAGTATGCAAAAGTTTTTGATATACTTTGACAAGAGAAAATTTTTAACTCCACAAAATGAGTATGTCGGAAAAATTATTTTTGTAGTTGACATAAACGCGTTTTTTTTTTTTTTTTTTTTTTTTTTTTTTTTTTTTTTTTTTTTTTAAGAAAGATTTTGAAAGTGAAATTATCGAGGATGAGGGTATAGTTGAGTATGGCATTTTCAAAGGTTTAAGGACAAGATCTAGTTTCCAGTGCTTGGTAATGTTTGGTGGCCAACCATCGGGTAGATTTTATTGTTGGGGGTACTTAATTCACTTGGGCAGTACTCGAATGTATCATGACTTATATTGTTGTGCTAGTGGTCTGAAATGAATGAATCAATCGGATATTAAGTTGTGGGGTGTTTTCCTTGGTTACAAGTGAAAGTTGTGTATCAATAAGGGGATCTAATTGTAAGGAGCGAGTGGGTAACTAGTTTAGAGATGAAACGGCGTCAAGGCTTGGTGGATTGTTGTCTATAGTTTCTGACAGAGGTACGTGATTCTATTCTAGGGTTTAGTTTATTTCCAAAAGAAAATGTTGGTTATTCTGTTTGTGAGGTAATATCATAAAAACATTTTTCATAGAAGTAAATGATCCATAAGATGGTTTGTAAAAATATTCCATAAGATGATTTGTAAAAACAATTTATAGGGTAATAGGAAAACAATATATTATTTGCAATATAATAGAAAAATTGTAGTATAGTTTGTGATACAACAAATCGGTTTATATAGTAACTTGTGAAATAAATAGTAAAATAGTTCATAAAACATTTAGAAAAGAGATTCATTGTTTATAAAAGAACAGTAAGGCTGAAATTTTGATTTCATAATATAGTTGTAAAACATTTCATAAAGTGTATTGTAGGATAACTGAAAACAGCTCGTATGTTACTAGTGGCACAGTGTATTATTAAGAGGGTAGGAAGGTAGACAAGCGGTATTCCCTAGGGATGAGTGAAGGATTTTGTGTTCTGAAGCTAGTGGTTCAGGTTACTCCGTAAGGTCTTAAGGTTTCCGTTGGTTCACAATTCTAACTTCTTGTATGCTTAAAGGTTCATGGGTTCCTTCGTTGTTTACTTCCATTAGAAGGTTTTCCTTTTAGGTACTATAGGGGGTCGTTCTTAATACGGCTAGTGGTTTAATCCTGAGTCATCATTGTGAGTGGTTTGGGGAAGAGGTGACTGTAACACAACCCGTAGTAGTAAGGATAAGTCATTAATATATGTTATGTAATGTTTAAATGGTTATGCATCATCTGCTAAGCAAATCTCCATGCATAGTTTTGGTAAAGTGTAGGCACAAGGGCGTGACGTAATAAAGTATAGAATGGTCTGTTTAGAGAGCGTAGTATTGCAATGAGAAGAGTGTTTCATTTAAGAGAAAAAGTGTTGCAATGAGAAAGTATTGTGATGCCAGTGTGTTGTGAGTCGAAGTAAACCCTTATGATATACAATGCTCGTGAACATAGGAAGACATTATAGTGTTCTCAGAAATCAAATTGGAAATCAACCGGACACAACCCCATTATAACTGCTCCCAATATCGCAAAGTTCACCTCTGAGTCAGACATAGGTGATCAGACTATGTCCCACTGTCCCTGGTTGAATATAGGTGATCAGTCTACATTCACCCGAGGTTCAATGAACTTTAAAATACTCGGCTTAGTCATACTAGAACTATGCCCTTTAGAAAGTTGTTTTGAAAGGCTAAGACAAGTGTCAAACTCAAGGTCGAATGATGGGATTACGTAAAAAGACGTAATGTTGTGATAAGTATGATACGCAAGCATAAGTATATGGGAAAATACTTATAGTAAATAGTGAAACAAGTGGATATAAATCATTCAGTAGTAAGACACACATCTCAACAAGTATATTGGTGAATAAACACCACCAGGGAGGCATCAGCTTGGCAGGAAGGCACGTGCCGGTAATAGGGTTAAGTTTTTGTAAAAGTAGTTATAGTCTAGGTTTTCAAAATACTAGTTCTCTATAACCAAGGCTCTGATACCAATCTGTAACACCCCCAAAATCGGGTTTAGCGGAAGCATATGTTACTGGGGTGCTACTCGATCGATATCATAACACAAAGTATAAAGAATGGTTTTTACCTCAATCGATTTGAAGAAATTTCATTGTCAAAAGTACTATGTTTACATCTTTCAAAAGTAGTGCGGAAATATAGGCCCATAAGAGTATTTAAACGGTCCCAAATGATTATCAGAGTTATCTATGACCATGCCATGCCATTCGCCAAGAGCCTCCAAGAGTAAGTTATCACCTCAGGAAACCTGAAATACATGCTAAAAAGTGTCAACACAAAGGTTGGTGAGTTCATAGAGTTTATATAAAACAGTGATTGAAAGAGTTTCGAATTTGTTTGATAATTGCAACCAAATGAATCGTGGGCTACGTTGTTATACGCCCATAGTTTGCTTGATTTCCATAGTATTTGTATAAACCATCTGAACACAAGTCAAGTAGAAATGAAACAATAGCATTGTAGTGTAGGATATTGCACTAAGCCTCATGACACGCAAACCTTAACATTGTACTGCAGCCATAAGAGATATATAAAAATCTTACGGGAAAAATAGTGCCCTCAGATACTAGGAGGTTGCCAGATTCCTATGATATTCAAATATAGTGCATTCGGTTACCATTCCAGGCTAACTTCAAATGGGGCGTCAACTGCCAATAGATCTATTCACTATATTCGCGTTCACTCGCAAGTGATTAATGGGTCATGAGATGAGGGACTTTTGGCAACAGCGGTAACTTAGGCAATATCAATCAGGATAGCATACAGAAACACTTGTGTTCAGATTTGTAGCATTTAATACGTTGCAATAAACAAATAGAGTGTTTCATAAATCGAGTAAAATGTTTAAGATAAACGAGTAAAGTGTTTAAGATAAACGAGTAACGAGTAAAGTATTTAAGATAAACGAGCATGTATCTCCCCCAAAGAGTTCAAAATGATAAAAGATGGGCTATGACTCACCTTAGCAATAGCAGTCTGAATAGAGTAAAGTCAATTAGTGATAGTGAGCGGCACCGACACGCAACCTAAGTTATTATGACAAGTCTTAGTTTACAGTTTTATGTACTCATGACTCAAAAGTGTTTAAATAAATTTAAGTGTTTTCAAGTGGTTGTGTTTAATGTTGCTTGTGTGGCAGCATTTAAGTTTAAATACTTGTTATTAAGGTTAGCAAGGATTGGCTCTTGGAAGTGCGACAAGAAGATTTATATTTAATAGTATTTAAGATGGGTAAGTCTCTGGTTCGAGAATAATCGAAAGATTTCATATGGAAAATATTCACAAGTAAAGTGTTTGAGAATTTTCGCTCAGTAAAATAGTAATAAATACTTGGCGCTAAGTATTTATATTAGTAATGGTTACGTGAAACGGTGTATATATAAATGTGTTTATATATATATGTCTAGATAATGGATGATAAGTTGGAAAAAGTCTATAATTTATTTTCTATAGATTATATCATCTAGTTTTTTTTTTTTTTTTTTTTTTTTTTTTTTTTTTTTTTTTTTTTTTTTTTTGTAGTTTGGTCTAGTTTGTGAAAATAGACTTATTATAAGAATTTGCCAATAATCGCGTATGATGGTCTTAACTATTAGTTTCCTTTTATAAATCAATTTCCGCAAAAATATCACATGTCAAAATATAGCTTATATAAATTGCCGCAAAAAATATCACATGTCAAAATATAGCTTATATAATAGTCTAACTAATTAAGATGTTTAGTATACATTTTGTTGAAAAGATATTTTAACCAACCCGTGTGAAAAACTGTCAAAAGAAATAAAAACAAAAATGAAAGGTGCAAGGTTCGAACACCTGACCTCCCGTTTGGTACCAAACAACGCAGCCAACTATGCTAAGGATGCTTACCTGTTTACGTTTACAAATCATGTGTACTTAAAGTGCTCTAAACTGTTTTATATTTTGTTAAATTTCTACTCAGTATACTAAGCATGCGTATGGTTTGTTTGCATGAGTGAAGTTTTGTGTTTTTTGTTCCATTTCAAAGTTGATTTGTAATCTTATTAAGCATGCACTCCTCAATATCTTAAGCCTTTAAAACAACACTTGAATGTCGAGAAAAGACCAAATAAACAAAAACTAAGACCATCATACTGTTGTGGGTTCGAGGCAAACAACACTCGACAAACAAACAAAAAAACACCTCGTGACCCCTCCACTGTGGTTCGACCACAGTGGTTTTCGACCCAAACGTAAACCACGTAGAACTCAAGTCGTTTAACAAGGTTAACTTAAACAAGCCAAAACATAAGTTTATGTTTCTTTTAGTCATTTTAGGTTCCAAAAACTCAACAAGGTTAACATGGAAAGTGTATATCGATTCGGAAACAACCTTGAGTATTAGTTCCATTTCGAGATGTTTATATATGTGTTAACGAGATCAAAAGCTTTGCCACACAAGTTTCAAGCAACACAACTTAGTTATATATATGTATGTATGTCGAGTGAAATAAAGATTTAAGAAACACATGTTTTAAATTTAGACATGATTAACGACAACATTAATTTAAGAAATAATAGAGTTTGAGTTTGAGGAATTACTTACAAAAAGGTTATGAGTGGGTCGACTGGGAGGAAACAAGAACATGAATCAATCACCCAAGATTTCCAAAATATACCAAATAATTAATCAAAACCCAAGTTGATCCAAGCTTCCTTCAAAAACTACATTGAGCTGTGTTTTGAAAAAAAAAAGAACTTTGCAAGAAAAGATGTGTGTGAGAGCCCTTGTGTGGATCGGCTGTATTTAGAGAAGTAGGGAGGAAAAAGCTTTTCTCATCTTTTAATGTGTAAATTTGTGTGTGTCCCTTTTTGGCTAAAAACCACATGGAAAGCTACAATTCATTTTCGATGTATACATTCTAAGCGAACACGTGATTTAGGATAGGGTCAACGGTTCGTTTGGGCGGTAATCCCTCTAGTCAACGGTTCGTTTGGGCGGTAATCCCTCTAGTCACATGATTTAGGATAGGGTCAAAAGACAACAAAAAGAAGAATTATTTGTGATTTTCGCAAGTTTGAATGGTAATCCCTCTAGTCACATGATGTTGTAGAGACAAAAGGGGAAAACTAGAAAACCAAGGCTAACATGTGAGTACTAGGCGTGGGATTGAAGGGCTCAGGAAAAGGGGCTAGTAGCCTTGAGATGCATGCACAAATGAGTATGCTTTGACTAAGCTTTAGGTGCAGTTGTTTAAAGTAAGTTTGACAAAAGGAGTAAAGAGTCAAAACACTTGAAGTGTCATTATCCGAGGTTCAAAGTTTTAAGTCATCACGTGAATATTGATGTGAAAACCGAAGTCAAAGGGGAAAAGATTAATTTGATTTTTACTTCGTGTATTCCGTGTACCGTTGAGCTCAAGTGTAAATGCGGTACTTTGGTTTGACAAAGATGCGAGAAATACATTTCTGGAAACGTTTTTATATAAAAAAATTATAATATAAGGGCAAAGTTATTGACTCCGAAAAATAGTTATAGAAATTAAGCCATTACTAATACAGTGTCGGTACGCATGTGAGCCCGTTCGAAGTGAGATGTGAGATACGTCACATAGTTGTTGACGAGTATAACTCGTGGGTGTCATGTTTAAATAAATAAAAAAAATTAATTCGTAAAAAGGGGTTAATTAAGCTCTCAAATTGATTACTCGGTATTTGACGTTAATAAATGACTCGGTAAATTACGGGGTGTTACATACACGCTCCAAAAAACAACCCCCAACGTCTATAAAATTAATTGTCAAATGGTCATATTGTTCCTAGAAACTCGCATGCTTCGGAGGCAATATATGCCGGTGAGAGGATGCCGCTAGCCATGCCTGTGGGGTGGCGGCGGTGTTCACCGCCGGCATGCCCTTGCCGGTAGGTGATGCCGCCCCCACTGCCACCCTTCTAAACGTTTGTTTATGGATTTATATTATAAGCAAATGAATTATTAATATAAACACTAAACCATAATTCAACACCAAAGCCAAATACATTAACGGTGACTGGAAAACATGTAATTCACTTGATCATTCAAAATATTTTCCAAGCAATTTTTTTTTCCATCAACGGACTTCATTAGTTCCATCGTTTGTTTTTGAAGCTGCCTAGCCATGTTGCTGTCTTTGACAATTTCATCCATTAATGACTTTAGGAGTTTACATGCTTCAAGCTTTTCTGCATTATAGTAACAAAGATACAAAAAATAATATCATAAACCAACATATAAAATAACTTTCGTTGAAAATTAGTAAATATAAATTACATCGATCAAAATTTTTATTTATTTTAAAAAAGTGTTTGAAGATATTTATTTTTTCAAGAATACAATTTATCGCCTGACCTTGCAAAAAATCCAGATTCGTGAATGAATCTTCATTCTCACAATTTGTGCTTTATCTTTTCCATTTGATTTATATATATATATATATATATATATATATATATATATATATATATATATATATATATATATATATATCAAATCAGGGACCCACAGAAAACCAACCAATCAGCACTCTGCCACGTCAGCGAGTGGGTGAAATTTTGTAAACTTTATGTGTGTGTAGCACACCTCATATATATATATATATATATATATATATATATATATATATATATAGGGTAAAGTTAAAATAAAAAGACGAATATCCGTAAAAAGAATAAAAATAATTTTTTATTTTTAAGTTCTCGAAAAATTCCAAAAAAATTCCACAAGATCGGGTATGTTGGTGCAAAAAACTTATATATATATATATATATATATATATATATATATATATATATATATATATATATATATATATACACACACACACACACACACGCGCGCGCGCGCGACTACTAAAATGTTTAATAGTTCTCAAATAAATTTTAAATCAAATATATATACCTGATGCAGACATATTGTTTTCAAAGGAATTAGAAATGAAGATCGAATAGGTTAGATGAGACTAAATATGCAATAGATTAAGGGGCGTACTAAATAAACACCAATTTTCCACTCTTCATGCCAAAAATGTTTTTTTGCCTAACTTCAATAACCCCCATCTGTCCCTGCAACAACCATCAACAAACCCGTCACATAACCCCCACCTTGGAAAACCTACATTCATCACACAGCCCTGAAAAGGAGGTTAGGATAATACCCAGTCCTGCTGCCTACTGGTATTGTGCAATTGGCTAAGCGTCGTAAACAAGCAGATATTAGCGATGGTGGCCAGGAGCATGTAATTTAGTAAAAAGAGTAGTATATCAGGAAAGCTGTTGAGGATGTGGGTGAGGATGAGGATTTTTCACGTGGGCCATGGCTTAGCACAGTTGACTTTTTGAATGCTAATGGCGGGGTGGTGTATGGATGTTTAGGACTTTAGGTGATATCAAGAGCTTTATCAATAATGGTAAAGTTGATCAAGTTGTTGCAATAATCAAGTTGTGTACTCCAAATGCCGTTGGCGATCTTACAGTAACTCTCAAAGATCTCTCAGGTTCAATACCTGCTTGATGGGACGGGTTCGACTGTTGAGAAGATTCGGGTTGAATATGAATGGAAACCGCCTCGTTGTGATAAGTGTAAGGTATTTGGTCATACTCTTGATGATTGTCCTAAATTTGTCCCACCTACTACTCAACCTACCATGAGTGTTAATGATGGTTTCCAAACGGTCAATAAGAAGAAGAAGAGTAATAGTGGTGGTTAATCTGGTCCTAATAAATTAAGGAGGTTTCACAAAGCCTAGTGTGGGAAAGAAGGTGCAATATAGACCCAAAGCGCCTCCTCCTGAACCCAAGAAAGTGGATGTCAACAGGAAGATGAATGCTGATGTGCCTAGTACTAGTGGAACTAAGATTACTACATCTAATCAGTTTAAAGCACTTAACATGGCTGATACTGATGATTTTGGTATTCCTACTAAGGAAGTGACTTTGGAGGTGACGTCTGGAAGTACTGAGGAAGCTACAAAGGATGGGTCTTTAAAGACTGCTACTACATCACAAGAACCTCTTGTGAGTGATCCGAAGGAAAAGGAACAGGTTGGGACTTCCATGCCTAGTTCCTTTGCTTCTCCATCTATTTCTTCTACTAAGAGGGTTAACCCATTTTCTAAAGTGGGAGATATTGTTGTATCTGATAGTGATGATGAGGAGGTTGTTAACACGTTTGATGAGTCCGATAATCTACTTGGTGGGGATCACGAGCGTGAATATGACTATGATGGTTATGATTATAATGACTATGCGCAGCAGGTTTATGATCTTCCAGGGAATTTGGATGCTTTTAATGCCATGTACGGCACTAAGCTTCAAGGTCTTAGGAAGCAATTTCTTTTGTCATTGTTTTTGTTATCATTGAGTAGTGGTTTATTTTCCTTTTGGAAAATAGGTAGTATCTTGTTATGTAAGCTTTTGCCTATATAACGGGCTGAGACATGGGAATTACCCATATCCTTTGTACTTAAACGTTTTTTGGTGTAATGTATTTACCGGGTCTTTTGACCTTTTACCCAAAGAAAATCATTAACAGGGGGGCGGCTTATGGAAAGGTTGTCACTGTAGGAGCTGCTGTGATCGTTCATAACGTTTCAGTGTTTTCTCCTAATTGATCACACCATTCTCTTAACATTACAAAGAAAAACATAGTTAAGGTTTTCCCCAAGGATACACTTTATGGGAATGGTAGTGGGGTAGCTGGTGGGGGAATGTTAAACGAAGAAGAAATATTGGAATTGTTAGAAGAAGAACGGGCTGAACAAGAGTGTCGGAATGGTGGATATCTTTAAGCAACAAGAACATCAAATGAGATTAGACCAAGAAGCATTGACAGAAACAATTGCAGAAGAAGCAAGGGCTAAACAAGAGGAGGAGGAGAGACTTACGAAAGAACGTGAGGAGGCTTGGGAACTTGGGTTGTCTAGCTATGTATCTGATTCCTACTCACTGAAGATGCAAACCTATTGTTTATGTATCCAGTATAGTTTGAGTTTAGCTATTAAGTCAATGTGACAACTTAGTTAGTATAGCAGTACAGCAATTATGCCAAACACTGCTACATTTTCCATTCTAACTGCCTACTTAGAACCATAAAACTTTGTTTATGCTAAACCAATCAGGGGACTCAATCATGCCACTCAATATCAGCATATAACAGTCTATCAAAAAGATCACAAAATCCAACATAAGCAAAATAAAAATGACATCTAAATGAAGTATATTATATTAACATACCTTCAGTCTTCCTCCCACTCCCAAGCGGCCTTCCCCTCTTACTTTTTTGTGTCATTTTACTCGGATTATCACTCCCCTCCCTCTTCCTCCCACTCCCAAGCGGCCTTCCCCTCTTCCTTTTTTGTGTCATTTTACTCGGATTATCACTCCCCTCCGTCTTCCTCCCACTCCCAAGCGGCCTTCCCCTCTTACTTTTTTGTGTCATTTTACTCGGATTATCACTCCCCTCCCTCTTCCTCCCACTCCCAACAGGCCTTCCCCTCTTCCTTTTTTGTGTCTGTAAAATACTAACTATGTTGGAAACATGATCAAATGGTGATTTATGAGGCGTAGAAATGAGGAGGAGGGAGAAAAAGAAAGAGAGGAACCTTGGAAGAAAAAGAGAAAATATTAGATTGAAAATGAATGAAGGTCCAACCCTCTCCACATGTGGAGAGGGGTATTTATAGTTACAATATTACGCCCACTCCCGGGCTGTGGATCAGGCATACAGTGGGTGAATACCCGTTCCTTCTTCCACGGTGTTACTTAATCTAATACTAATTAACTAATAAACACAGTAACTACGAGCTAACTTAATGCTATTACAAACATTAGGTGACCGAGACTTTTATAGGAATATTTGTATTCCTAACAATCTCCCCCTAAGCGAGGTCACCTTTGAAATGAAGATCTTTGGTCTTTAAGCATTCTTTAGTCTTTGTAGCTCGTAGGATCTGATTCTTCTCTTTTCAGCACACTTCGCACTTCAAGCAAGCGAACTTGTGATTAGAGTTCCTTTGTGATGTGTGATCTTTGAGCTTCTTTGAGATCATCAGCCAAAGTAAATCTCCAAGCTCATCCATAGTTGTATTGCCTTCATGTGATGTAGTGACTAAGGACCATCATGCTCACACCCTTCTGTATCTGGAGACGTTGCATTGGAGTTTGTGGATTAGGAGACCTTTTCATCAGAGTTGCGGAAACGTTGTTAGTAGCCTCTTAACCTTTGTTGTAGCAAGTCTCTCATCTTCATTGATAGTGTGGAGGATGTGTGAGCATGAGGTATGGATTGACCCGATTCAGCTGGAAACTGGAGCCATCAACGCCATCTTTATATGTGTCCCTGAAATAAAACAGTTAGCAATAAAGATCGAGAACGAATATGGCTTTGTCATTCGTTTTGCGAGGACAGACTACCCTCCGGTTTTGTGAAAACCGACCTGTGATCAAGTAGAGTCTCTTATAAAGAAGACTCTCCTTGACAGGAATTTCCAGCTTGTAGTAATGAATTTTCCAAAGAATCCACTTTGGAATCTTCATACTAAGCATGTTCTCATACCGGAACGTCTCAAAGCAGACAGCACGATAGAGTGAATCGGTGAATTGATATTAACGGATTGATGAGAAATTGATTTATAGAAATCACTCGCGTGTCCTATGATAAACATTTTTGAGACACGACGAGAGTTTTATACTTTGAATCACATTTCCATCAAAAATACTTTTGTTTGAAAGATATTACACAATCAATGTGCTCGAAAGATAGGTTGGTGAGCACATTGAGAGGTTTTGGCAAAAGTATCCGTCAATCCATATCCTGGAACAAGTTTGATTCAAATTTGAATCGCACCATTGTTGCTTTCCAGTTGTCACTTGTTCATTGATCCAAGATGGATCTCACATGTCACCTACCAAGAGCTTGAGTGATGTTCGCTCTAGAAGGATTTCCATCGTCATTGTGAATATTTACATATCACTCGGATGTTCTGGCAATACCACAAGGATAATGCGTAGGACTCTAATTATTTTATCTTATTTTCCACATTGTGTGAAACAATAAGCATATTTGGAATGTGTCCTAACAAGATTTATGGATGATCTCATGGCTCTAGACTCAATAGTGCGTTTTGATCCGCTCCTGGAGACTGGGGAGGCGTCTCCTGTTTTAGGTATCAACATAGCTCGCAATGAGCAGTCGATACATTGTACAGGGTTCCCCGTGAGAATGAAATAAGCTCTTTTAAGAGAACTTGAGTGGTTGGGAAGTTTGGTGCAGTGCGTCACTGGGTCCATGACGTCTTGTCTTCAATACCGGTGTTACCTTAGTAACCGCCAGTAGATTATGAATTGAACCCGGTTTCTGCCCTAAGGTTGAATATATGGAGGGCTATTTCTTTTCACCCTTTCTCATTATATTTCTTTTTCATTCTTCAACCCCTTCAGTGCTTACCGAGACTTCACCACTAGAACCTTGTTGGGTTTGTTCCAGTCCTAGCTCTATCTCAGTCCGCACTCTTCCCTTTCTCACTTTACTCCTTTTTTCAATCATTCCTAAGGACTTCTATTCTATCTAGAGGATTGTCCCTGGGAAGATCCTTTCGGTTCTGGTGGATCATGGGAACTCATACCTAACCTTAACCATCCTTATAACTCCATGCATAAAGATAAATGGTCGGTCTTTGGTATAACTTCCGCAAACGCCTTTGCTCCCCCTCAATATGTGCATCGATATACGAAAGAGTTTAGCACATATGTGGGAGCCTATAATTGAGTACAAAAGATCACTTTTGATTATCAGATTTCATATTTAAATCACATTCTCTCCCCCGATCAAAAATTTCAAATCATTCAAGATTTTTTATCTCAATTGATTTAAATAATTTTAGAAAACTTTTGGGAGAGAAATGCGGTTAATTTTTAATGTTTTCTGATAAAAGGAACTTTTTCTTGCTCCCCCTCAAACTGTGAGGGAGATTTTTATGTGTCAGACTTGAAGAGTTTGCAAAAGGTTCGAAGTTTTAACGAAAACTCTTTGAAAATTGACTCATTCTGACACATAACCATCACAAATCTTGCTTTTGTATTGTACAAAGTGTGGGGAGTTTTGATGATGCATAAAATTTTGAGAAATCACTCTCCCCCTCAATCAATGACGGATGTTTACAACATAAATAAGTTATGTCATTGATTGAGTGAAAAATTTTATCACAGTTTGAGTGCAAATTGATTTCCAAATAAAATCTCATGGTACCACCAAGTTTTGCACAAATATTTTCTGGAAAAATCATAGAAGGGAAAATATTTGGCGATAAAAAGAAGACTTCTCTTCTTTATCAAGAAATAATGCACTGAAACGTACATTAGATCGAGGAAACATGGATATAAAGTAATCCATGCCCAGGTGAACTTCACCCGGTAAAGGGAACAACCGTCTTTTTGACGGCGTGTTTTCCCCATTTTGAAAAACGGGTTGCTATCTGAAGTAATAGCAAACCATGATTTTGAAGACCGGGTTGTAGCCTGAAATGACTACAAGCCATGAGTTAAAGCGCGGATTACAGCCTGAAATGACTGCAAGCCATATTTTAAGAACGTTTTGAGACACGACATGTTTTTGAAAGGAACTTTATTTGAAACCGAAAAACTCTTGCTCAAGCATATGTATGATTCCGTGTCATTATTGAATGACATTTCTAGAAACGTACATAATATCGATTATACAAGAGACATGTCGAGAGAAGAATATTTTTGAGTTTTTGTGATTTTTCAGATTTTTATGGTTTTTTTTTTTTTTTTTTTTTTTTTAATAGGTTTTATATTTTTCTATTTTCTTTTTGATTTGATACTATACAAGGATATGTGAAGCAACCCCTTTACTCCTCTTGATCTTCCTGAAGACATCTGAGATCCTCAGGTGTGAGACTCTTCATACCAAGACGTGGGAGGATGAAGTGAAACCGTTCCCTAGAAAGTGCTTTGGTGAGGATATCGGCTAGTTGGAACTCAGTCCTCACAAAGTAAAGTTCCACAATTCCTTTCTCAACTTGTTCCCTGATGAAGTGATGTCGAATGTCAATGTGTTTAGTTCTTGAATGCTGGACATTGTTGCAGCAGAGTGCAATTGCACTTTTGTTGCCACAGTACATAGGAATCTTATTGCAGATGAAGCCATAGTCAGAAAGTTGAGATCGCATCCAGAGGATCTGAGCACAGCATGATGACATAGCAATGTATTCAGCTTCAGTGGAGGAGATAGATGTACTCATTTGTTTCTTTGAAGACCAACTGACTAGCTTATTTCCTAAAAACTGTGCTCCCCCAGATGTACTGCGATGAGTGTCTTGACATCCAGCATGATCAGCATCCGAATATACTGTGAGAGCCATAGAAGTTTCTTTAGGGTACCAAAGGCCCAAGTGGATTGTTCCTTTAAGGTATCGAAAGACTCTCTTGACAGCTTCCAAATGTTTCTTGGTGGGTTTGGATTGATACCGGGCACAAATGCAAACTGCAAACAGAAGGTCGGGTCTGCTTGCAGTAAGGTACATTAAGGAGCCAATCATGCTTCGATACATGGTTTGATCGACCGGAATTCCCACATCATCTTCGTCAAGCTTTGATCGTTCAATCATAGGAGTATCAACTGAATCACTAGAGTCGAAACCAAATTTCTTCAAAGTTTCATTGGCGTATTTGGATTGATTGATGAATATGCCATTGGGGTTTTGAGAAATTTGCAGCCCTAGAAAGAATGACATTTGACCCATCATAGACATTTGAAATTAGGAGCTCATCTCTTGAGAGAAACGATCACATTCTGAGGGATCAGACGAGGCAAAGATGATGTCATCAACGTAGATTTGTACATGTAGGAGGTTTTTGCCTGTTTTTCTGGTAAAGAGGGTAGGATCAACAACGCCTTTGGAGAATTTGTTGGCCAGAAGAAATTTAGACACGGTGTCGTACCACGCCCTGGGTGCTTGTTTAAGCCCATATAGAGCCTTCTTTAATCGATACACGTGATTAGGGCATTCTGGATCCACAAAACCTTCGGGTTGAGATACGTACACCACCTCTTTCAGATCCCCATTTAAGAATGCGGTCTTGACATCCATTTGATAAACCACCATGTTTTGACTTGCAGCATTAGCGAGAAAGATCCTTATGGCTTCTATTCTAGCAACTGGGGCGAAGGATTCTTCAAAGTCAATACCTTCTTCTTGTCGATATCCTTTTGCCACAAGCCAAGCTTTGTTTTTCAGAACATCTCCATGCTCATCAAGTTTAACCTTGAATATCCATTTGAGAGCAATGATCATAGCACACTCGGGAGGTGGTACTAGTTCCCAGACATCCAGTCGGTCAAATTCATGAATTTCGTCCACCATTGCAGTGAACCATGAGAGTTTAGACATTGCATCCTTGACGCTTTTTGGTTCAGCTTTAGAGAGAACAGAATTGAAGAAGCACCATAATGCGTCGGTTGCAAGCTGCTTGCGGGTTGATACTGGACGTGAAGGGTTCCCAATGATGTTGTCAATAGGATGATCATTGGTCCATTTTCGAAGGTATTCATGGGGTTGAGAATGTGGAACTGAGGTAGCCGTGTTAGATTCGTCAGAGGATGTTACATCATTTGATAGTTCAGGGGCAAAGATGTTAACAAATGGCTCATTATCAGGTGGAGCAAAAGGATTAACTTCAGATGAATTATCTACATTTGCCGCTCGATGTGCAAGTGAAGGTTGGTCATTAGACGTGCTAACCGATTGACTGATGGCGGGGGCTTCAGAATCCCATGACAATGAAGTGGATGGACCGTTATTGTCATCTTGATCATTCACCACCCCATCTGGTGGTTGAACCATTGTAGCTTCAGGAGCATTCATTTGTTGTGGTTCAAAGTATTCGTCAAACATTGGGTCAAACTGTTTCTTCCAATCTTCACTCGTAGGAGGTACAAAAGGAGCAGCAGGGATGGGATTCTGTACAAGCCTGGAACTAATTGGTCCAGGGGACAAAAGGTTAGGTACGGGTCAAGAACTTGATTGTCCAGGAACCGGTTGCTCAGTCAGCTCATCGAAAGTAACGTGGATTGTTTCCATTATATCTCTGGTACGTTTGTTGTAGATTCGGTACCCCTTTCGCTCTGGAGCATAGCCAACGAAGAAACCAATGTCGGCCTTGGCCTTGAGTTTCCCAAGGTCTTCACTGTCATTAGTTGGATAGCAAAGTGCACCAAAAACTCGAAGAAATGAAAGATCGGGTTTTCTGCCATGAACCAGTTCATAGGGAGTCTTGCAGTGGAGAGGATGTATCAAGGATCGGTTCTGAGTGTAACATGCGGTGGCAATTGCCTCAGCCCAAAGAAATAGAGGAGCTTTGGAAAAGATGAGCATAGTCCTTGCAGCTTCAACTAAGGTGCGATTGCGTCTTTCTACAACTTCATTTTGTTGAGGAGTTCGTGGAATGCTCTTTTGATGACTAATCCCGACACCTTCATAAAATAGAGTAAGTTGTCTGTTCACAAATTCTGTTCCATTATCAGTACGAATGACTCTAACGGTTTTGTTGAGGCGGACTTGCAACATCTTGATGAGTTTGATGATGGTTTCAGGAGTTTCATCTTTTGATTGTAGAAATTTCACCCATGTGAATCGAGAGTAATCATCAACAATAACCAGCACATATTTCTTTCCATTGATACTTTGAATCCTCATTGGTCCACACAGATCCATATGAAGGGTATGAAGAACTTCCATGATTGAATTGACAGTTTTGGGTTTATGGGTATGCTTTTTGCTTTTGCCCATTTGACAGGCGGAACACAGATGATCTTTTTCATACTTAAGTCTGGGCAAGCCTCGAACAAGATCCTTACGTGTAAGTTCATTGATGGTACCGAAGTTCAAATGGTTTAAACGTCGATGCCACAACCATGACTTGTTCTTGGATGCTTTAGAGAGTAGACAAATTGGAGAGGACTGTAGCATATCTTCGATGGAGATGGTGTAAAGATTAGTGCCCCGACTCCCTTTGAGAAGATCAACACCAGCTAATTCTCTAACAAAACAGGTGTGCTTTCTGAAGGCGACTTCGAGATCTGAGTCACAGAATTGACCAACAGAAAATAGATTGTGCCCAAGACCTTCCACGTAGTAGACTCTGGATATAACACTGTCTCCAAAGACATAATCACCATAACCCATAATAGAACCAAAATGGTCATCCCCAAACCTAACCGTACCAATAAACTTTTCCATGAAATTCTTGAGCCTTGAGCGATCACCAGTCATATGTTTTGAGCAGCCTGAGTCCAAATACCAAAGGACGATTTGTACGACCTGCATTTGAAACCAGACAATCGTGGATAACTGAAAAAGCTGGAGCCCCACACACAATTGGGGTCCGTTTGGTTAGAACACACAAATATTGGATTATCATAAGTAACAGGTATCTCACTAGAGTATTCACATTTAGATGCACTAGAACTAGAAGTGGTATCTATTGCTTCTATTGGAAATAATCTACCGGTAGGTCTCCACTTCCTAATAGGCATATCTCTAGAATTAGTAATCCTAGTCACTGGGCACCTTTTCCTCAGAGTGAATTTCCTTCCAGTAGGTCTCCATTGATAACCAACATTCGTGAACACTTTTCCTGTTTTATTCCATACTTGTTTTGCTCGTTTGACACTAGAAACATTCATATCTGGTGATTGCATAGTGGATTTAAGAAAAGGCACAGCACATGCATCATGATTACCATAAAATAAGCATTTGTTACACGTCTTACAAATAGCATCAGAATTCGAATTAATTACATCATTGTTCACACAAATGTTTGAAACAACTCGATTCCTTTCACTAAGAAACACTTTATTGTTCCTAGATGATTCTTCTACTTCCTTCATAAATGAGCTCTTAGCCGGCAAAGTCCTATCATGCTTTGTATTGCCCTTAGGCAGTGACTTGCTAGCATTAGATACACCTTTTACTCCTGTAGAAGCAATGATGGGAACATTAGTCTGATTAGTTGCTACTTGTTTACTGGTGATCAAGATGGGGGATTGTGGCATGGTTTGGGGAAAGTCAATTGTGACATGCTTGTTGCCACTGAGAGGGTGCAATGCAGTTGTCCTATCCGACTTAGTATCATTCTTGGGGCATGATCCTATGGCATATTCTAGTAATTCCTGGGCCCTATTAGTGAGGAAGCACGCACCAATAATAACATCATCAAGTGGTTTAGAAATCCTCTCATCTTCAATAGTTTCTCTAAGTATGGCCAGACAATCCTTAAGATTTCTAAGATAGTTGTTAATAACTAACTTATTGTTCCTAAGGGGAAGAGAAACATTCACAGCATCGCACGCATATTTATTACAAGCATGTACATTGGAGATTGCATGATCACATGAAACAGCGGGCATTTTACCCTTCACCATGGTCTTTAGATTCTCAATTTCATTTAACAAAGAAGTGACTTCCTCATTGTTTTGGTCACGTGTTGTTTTGATAGACTCAAACAATTCTTTATAACGTTGTTTAGCGTTGGACATTTCAGCACGAAGCCACTCATTTTCTTGTTGTAACTCATTGATAATGTCCTGTTTTTGAAAATTTTGAGAATCCATAGACTTCTGGTAATTGGTATTGATTACATCGCTTCTGTTCGATTTTAATTGTGCAATTTGGACCTTCAACTTCCGAATCGTGTTTGAGTGAGCTTGAATTACTTCATCCTTTTTGGTTAATTCAAAACATGTATCAAATTCAGGAGCATCCGAAGATATCTTGGCATTTGATGTTTTTATACTTTCTTCTAGATGTTGATATTTTAATTGTAAGTTCAAATTATCAACTTCTAGTTTTGAGAAATTCCTGACCATGTTATCATGATCATCGTTTTGAATTTTTTCAGTAAGTTTGTAATTCTCCCCCTCAAGCTCAATCACACGATTTTGGAAGACATTCAAAGTAACCGACATTTCATGAAATTATCGAGCTGATAGCGCAGAGTCGGTAACAGTATAAAACACATCTTTAGCAATGCAGTTAGCAATCAAAGTTTCATTCATTATGAGAATGTTTTTCCTGTCAATTTCACTGTGTTTGAGATCAATAGCAAGTTGGTTACCCTCACTTTCCACTTCATCAAAAACCTTTTTCATTTGAGTCACATCATCATTAATGGTGTTTTTAAGTCCCTCAAAATGTTCTTTTAGAAGTTTAAAAAATGGCATAACTTCAGTTAGGTAACACTGTTTTGTTTGCTCAAAACCCCTTTCCCCTTCTGTAATCCCAGTAGGTGTAATTCTTATTTTACAGGTTTTCTCAAAGTCATTGAACAGTTGACCTAGCACATACAGCCCAATTAGAGTATTACATTGTGTGGGAAGAGTGAAAGGTACAAGGTGCCTGGGTGTGTTCAGGGGATAGGCAGTTGGGTGAGCAATTCTAAACATAGTGCGTGTGTTTCCTACAACCCTTTCAGCTTGCATTTTCTCAATGTCAATATTCCAAAACATTTTTTCAGGAAAAATTCTCTTTTGAGGAACAAAAATTGCAGTATGATTGTCATTTGCATAATCATAGTGAAACACGAGATTCTTAGCAATGCATTTAGGATCCTTTAAACGTTCAACAAGTTTTGCCCTAGTTCTATCCTCTGCCTCATTGATGTGGTCATAGGACCGAGTATCAGGAGGGGCATGGTTAGGTTTAAGCATAGTTTTTGCATCATATAATGCAGGTTTAGCACCTAGACCTATTCTAAGGAATCTTGCTTTGGGTTTGGAGGTATCACGTTCACTAAATTCATCACTTAACTTCCTGTGGCTTTCCATCATTTGAGCAGATTGAATGGTTTGGCCCTGTGTGTACAACTTATCTTCCAATTTATTTTTTAACATTTTTAATTTTGAGAAGTCATTTAGAAGTTTAGTTTCTTTATCTTTGAATTCTTGTTTGATTGTAGTCAAACCTTTTTGAACCTCAACTTTTTGTTTGACGGTTTGATTCAATTGATTCTTTAAAGAAACTAGTTCCCTTTTTAATGATTCTTGTTTGGAATTGTTTTCAGATATGTAAGTACGCAGTTGCCATTCCATTTTCTGCTCACGTTCATTCAGCTCAAACTTAGCACGCTGCTCATAGATGTTTACTTGGTTCTTAAGGGTGTTAATTCTAGTGATCAGAGAATCATCAGGGTTGTACATAGAGTGCTCATACATCTCATGTTTACTAGAATCAATAGACGGCATGTCACTCGGTACAACTGGGGTTCCATTGTCATTCACATACATTTCATATGGGATATTATTGGTATTACCCATATCAGTGATGTCTGTGTTGACAATATTCTTGAGTTGTACAGAGTCACATGCCCCCTGTACAGGTGTAGAACTATACAGATCATGTTTAGGAGATGTTGGTACCTCAGAGATAGCAGACGTGATGGATACATCAGGATGCTGTGAAGAGGATGCTGCTGCAGACAGATTAGCCATGAAGATTGTTTGAGCAGTTGGTTCATCATCCACATCTGAGTCAAATGCATCACACTCTTCAACTTGAAAGATATTTGGGTCATTAAGAGCCATGTCCTGAACAGGTTGATCATCCACATCAGCATCAAAGGTGTTCCCATCATTACCAGCCAGAAAGAGTAAAGCTTCTTCATCCAACACAGTCCCATTTTCTTGTGCCTGCATCAGCATCATCTTGTCTTTGAAGTACTCAGAGTTTTGGGGACGTTTTGGGAGAGTGCAATTCCTAGCAATATGGCCCAACCCTCCGCAGTTGTAGCATTTAGGCTGCTTAGCTTGTGCTTGAAGAGCATTCCCAACTCTGTACTGCCCATTCTCTCTACCAGCATTTCTTTGGTTGAAGTTCTGTCTTCCCTGCACATTCTGCACCACTACCCGACCATCTTCAATGACTGCCTGATTACGTGGATTAGATGAGATTCTGAGCTGGTTGTTAGTAGATGGGAGTGCAGCCCTGAACTGTTGGACCAGTAAAGACTCTTGGTTGGAGAGGTTATCAATCATCATGTCAGTGTGAGAATACCCAGAATCAAGTTGAGTATTCAACGCAGATGATGAGGGAGTTGATGATTGACTAATGGTTGGGGTAGACCTGGAGGATGATTGTGATGGTTGAACTTGATCTTTAGAGGTTTGATTAGGTTGTTGAACATTGGAGACAAAAGCAAGAGATTCATTTGTTGCAGACGGATTGAGCTTTTCTCGCATTAGCCTATCATAAGCTGCATGTTTCTCATGTTGCTGGAGATATGCATACAGCTGTTCATGATTGGTATTCCTGAGACCCTTGTTGAGCTTAACAGCCGTGACAAACCTATCCCATTCCGGTGCCATGTTGTTCACGAATTTGGAATTGAGCTGTATGTTGGGCATTGTCATCTTGATGGCTCTCATGTCATTGACCAGCTTGTGAAATCTGACGTAATAGTCAGTGATGCTTTCACCTGGATTCATTTTGAAATGCTCAAATTCATCGTATAGCTGTGACTCATGATCTTCTTTAGTTAACTCAGACCCTGCAAGAAGCATTTTGACATTATCCCAGACCGCCTTTGCTTCAGTGTTGAAGTTGATCAGTTTGTAGACATCTTTGGGAAGGCCTTGAATGATGATATTTGATGCTCTGATGTCTGCATCATAGCGTTTCTTTTCTTCTTCAGACAACTCATTGTAAGTGCGAGATCTATCAGGACCAAACACGGCCGGTAGTTGATCAGTTGCTTCTGAAATCGTGTCTGTAGTAGTACCCACTTGAAAGGGTCCCTCATCGATGGATTTCAGGATGTTAACCCCATTATCTTTTCCTAGACAGTACAGCCGTATCCTTTGAGCCCATGATTCATAGTCAGTTCTGTCCAACATCGGAGGTCGGGTGTCAGACCCCGCAGCTTGGATGTCATCGGAAGAAGTCGCCATCACAAATAAGAGATTACCAACCCAAGAGTGGGAGATACTCGCAATGTAAGGTACTAATCGCAGGATAAATTAACCACAACTTGACCTAACCGCAGAACACTAACCTCAAACAATACCAAACCGCAACACAATCCAACCGCAGTATGAGCTAACCGCAGGCCAAAGATACTAACCGCAGAACACTAACCGCAAGTGATTAACCGCAGAAAACTAAACGCAGGCAGATAACTAATCGCAGTGATAATGGTCCAAAAGTGTCACTATCGTTGCGTTTTGTTTGTATTCCCGAAATAGTAAACGCAGAAAGTTAATCGCAGCTCGCAGGACTTAACCGCAACCAAGCAATGGAACAGTGGACTTAACCGCAACCAAGAAAACCGCCCATAAACAACTCCAAACTTCAAATAACTTGATGATATTGTAACACACTCTACACTACAATGTTACACAAACACTAATGAACATAAAAGAACATCACAAACATGTATAACAACACTAGAAGGATAAAATCAAGATGTTTTCCAAGAAAGTGACACCAAACTCACAAAACCACTCAAAACATCATCAAATTTGATTCTACAAGGCCCTAAGATGAAACCTTGGCTCTGATACCAATTGTAGAATACTAACTATGTTGGAAACATGATCAAATGGTGATTTGTGAGGCGTAGAAATGAGGAGGAGGGAGAAAAAGAAAGAGAGGAACCTTGGAAGAAAAAGAGAAAATATTAGATTGAAAATGAATGAAGGTCCAACCCTCTCCACATGTGGAGAGGGGTATTTATAGTTACAATATTACGCCCACTCCCGGGCTGTGGATCAGGCATACAGTGGGTGAAGATCCGTTCCTTCTTCCACGGTGTTACTTAATCTAATACTAATTAACTAATAAACACAGTAACTACGAGCTAACTTAATGCTATTACAAACATTAGGTGACCGAGACTTTTATAGGAATATTTGTATTCCTAACAGTGTCATTTTACTCGGATTATCACTCCCCTCCGTCTTCCTCCCACTCCCAACAGGCCTTCCCCTCTTCCTTTTTTGTGTCATTTTACTCGGATTATCACTCCCCTCCGTCTTCCTCCCAGTCCCAACAGGCCTTCCCCTCTTCCTTTTTTGTGTCATTTTACTCGGATTATCACTCCCCTCCGTCTTCCTCCAACTCCCAACCGGCCTTCCCCTCTTCTTTTTTGGTGACATTGTACTCGGATTATCGGTTGGTATAGAAAAAGTTACTTTTTTCTGGGCCTTCTTCACCTCCCTCTTTTTTCCGATGATTCCCTATTTCCTTTTGTTTAGTTAAATCTAGGATGTGACAGTTGATTATCACTTTGAAATGAACTTAATGGGGTTCTTTTGGCAGTTAATGTTCTCATAAAAAGCCTACTCTAGGAATCTTGTTGCTTTAATGAAACACGAAGACCTTTAGATGAACTTTTTGATAACTAGAGCATTCCTTTTCATTGCATCTCGAAATGAAACTCCTACAAGAAATTGGATATATCTGAAAACAGCGTAAGAATAAGATTAGCAAATAAACAGGTAGATTAATAAGAATATTCATATGTAAATAAAAAGGTGGATAGCTTTGATTAGCTACGATTGATCCATTAGCCCTAATGTTATCAAGTATTTCTATGGTTTTATGGGAGTATTGCATATCTGTATTATATGTAGGTACCGCCTTTTATATATATAGCCATACATATACCTAACTAACAATACAAATGAATAGAAACTACGATTTGGAATGCTTAAAAGACTACAAATGACTGTACCGCATAGCAGTTTACTTGTTTTAAAGTAGCATGGCCATCGTTGTCCAATTGCCTCAAATTGGATACAACTATTCGATAATATCAGGTTCGTAACAACAAAAGCATTAACATACACATAGATTTTCAATAAGATTAATGGCACGCCATTGGCATTTTTTGGGCTTCAACAACATGCCATATTACACTATCTTTGGTGCCATTGCATAGCTATTCAAAGAATATATATATATATATATATATATATATATATATATATATATATATATATATATATATATATATATATATATATATATATATATATATATATATATATGTATATATATATATGTATATATATATATATGTATATATATATATATGTATATATATATATATGTATATATATATATGTATATATATATATATATATATATATATATATATATATATATATATATATATATTAACTACAATTTATTGTAGCTAATTGGCTACAATTTTAAGCTATAAAATGTGGGTCCCTGATTAATTGCTAGTGTAATTTTTGTGAAGGATTGTATTCCTGCAACAGTCATTAACACAAAACACACGTCATTTGTAAAAATACTAGAATAAATGGTCTTACATTCGTAATTAAAGTACTTGTCCTCGGCTTTCTTGGTTTTTATGTTTTTTTTGAACAACTTGATTCTTGTTTTTTCTATCCTTGAACGACTCCATTTCATTTTTTTGAACGACTAATATTTGTTTGAACGACTCTATTTCATTTTTTTGAACGACTCCATTTCATTTTTTTGAACGACTCCATGACATTGACGATGTAATATGGTCAATTTGGAAATTTCAGAACTCATTAATTAAAGCACACACAATCAACTTATGACATTGTTTTGTTTCTTCTAATAAAGTTTAGTTATGTATATTATACATACGACGTGTGTTATTTATTAATGCTTTATCACGTATTATTTATTACAGTATTATTTATATTTATCACAAATCCTAATCTAATAATGACACTCGGCACTGTATGTTTCAGTCTATGCTTTTTCCAGGCGGCTACTATTCGATTGATGTTTGTCAGTGACAATGGTCTCATAGCCATCATTACCTGGTGTTTATAGTTTATGGTTATCGGGTTTGTAGTTGAATAATAATTTATTACGATGTATTTATTTATCTATAGCAAAAGCAATATTTTAATAAATTACTGTAGCGCCACTCACAAAAACACTATACCAGAAACATTTTTTTTAGTAACATGGGAATAGTAACTCCATCATAAATGTAATATTAACTAGGTAGTTTTCTTGGCCGTGCTTGGCACGGCCCAAGGAAGTCGATATATGTTATGCGGGTAGATTGCGTGTAGTTTTATGTTGAATTCAAAGAGTATTAAACCTTTACTGTATCAGCACGTATGAAAACTGGAATCATTTTACATGAATAAAATATAGGGGAAATTGTCTAGAAATACATCAAACTTGCCACCTTTTGCTTTTGTATACCATGAACTTTTTTTTTCCTAATTACATAAATTTACATGAATCGTCACTGTGGCTCAAAACTATTACACCATTCGTCCTTAAAACAATTACATAAAAGGTCCCTGTAGCTCAAGAGTTAAAATATTTGCATCGTTAGTCCGCATTGAGTTAAAATATTTGCATCGTTAGTCCTCACTGCCACCCACCGCTACCACCACCACCACCGCCGCCCACCACCGCCACCCACCAACACCCACCGCCACCACCACCTCCTCCACCCACCACCGCCACCACCACCACCACCCACCTCCACCTCCGCCACTCACCACCCACACCCACCACCTACCAACACCCACAGCCACCACCCACCACCGCCACCGCTACCACCACCCATCACCACCACCAACACCACCATCACCACCCACCACCACCCACCATCGCCACCACCACCCATCGCTACCACCACCAACCCACCACCGCCACCACAACCCACCACCACCACCACCCACCTCCACCTCCGCCATCCACCACCCACACCCACCACCTACTGCCATCACCACCCACCGCCACCTACCAACACCCACCGCCACCACCCACCACCGCCACCACCACCCATCACCACCACTAACACCACCATCACCACCCACCACCACCCACCATCACCACCACCACCCACCGCTACCACCACCAACCCATCACCGCCACCACTACCCACCACCACCACCACCCACCTCCACCTCAGCCACCTACCTCCTACACCCACCACCTACCGCCACCACCACCCACCGCCACCTACCAACACCCACCGCCCACCTCCGCCTCCGCCACCCACCACCCACACCCACCACCTACCAACGCCCACCACCACCACCCATCACCGTCTATGAATTAGTTACATGGCCGTCTATGAATTTTAATAAGTATAGTTATTTTATTTGTGTTATGTAATATTTGATACAAAATATATGAATTGATTGAGTTTTAAATGTATTTTCATTGGTAAAATTTTTATCAAATATTACATAACAAAAATGAAATAATTTAAGGTGAAAGTCGAAACAAAATGACTTTAAAAGTCAATAGTGGATGCGGTGGTGGGTGATGGGTGGTGGTGGTGGCGGTGGTGGGTGGTGGCGGTGGGTGTTGGTAGGTGGTGGGTGTGGGTGGTGGGTGGTGGAGGTGGAGGTGGGTGGTGGTGGTGGTTGTAGGTGGTGGTGGCGGTGGTGGGTGGAGGTGGTAGGTGGTGGCGGTGGGTGTTGGTAGGTGGTAGGTGTGGGTGGTGGGTGGCGGAGGTGGAGGTGGGTGGTGGTGGTGGTGGTAGGTGGTGGTGGCGGTGGTGGGTGGAGGTGGTGGTGGTGGCGGTGGGTGTTGGTGGGTGGTGGTGGTGGGCGACGGTGGTGGTGGTGGGTGGCAGTGGTGGTGGCGGTGGGTGGCAGTGAGGACTAACGATGCAAATATTTTAACTCAATGCGGACTAACGATGCAAATATTTTAACTCTTGAGCTACAGGGACCTTTTATGTAATTGTTTTAAGGACGAATGGTGTAATTGTTTTAAGCCACAGGGACGATTCATGTAAATTTATGTAATTAACTCCATGCCACGTCAGATTCATGTATACAATAGGAAGATTAAGAAAGTTCGTATATACAATAGGAAGATTAAGAAAGTTCGTGTATACAATAGGAAAAAAAAAGTTTATGGTATACAAAAGCAAAAGGTGACAAGTTTGATGTATTTCTAGACAATTTTCCCTAAAATATACACATTAATCAAAATTTTAGAACTTTGTATTTTAATAACAAAAATAAAAAATTAAAAATAAAAAAATATAAAAAATGACTACACGGAACAACAAAAATTGACAAGTTAGATGCATTATCAAATAATCAGCCCTTTCATAAAACAATTTGGCAGACCAAAGACACGTCACATTTAAGCTTGCTAAATTATTATCAGTTAAAACAAATGTCTCGAAAAGAATATGCAAAAGGTCGAGCAAAACAAAGCATATAGAGATCAGACATCATTCATAGGGTATGGTAACTTGGTGTTTATTCTATAATTGGGTCTCTTAGATGGAAAATATTTTATCTATACTACTACTATATAATGCATTTGAGACAATTCTATAATTAGAAAGGCATAAAATTCGGATTTTTACTTGCTTATTATGGAAGGATTTCAAAATTAATTGGTTAGGAAGCAAGTTGGTTTTGAAGTTTGTAATAAAGCAGGTTGGTTGTTCAAATTAAAATTATTTGGCTTAACCCATCTCTACTTATAAAGCATAAAAACAACTAAATGTGTAATATAGTCGTAGTAACATGCAAAAAAAAAAAAAAAAAAAAAAAAAAAAAAGAAAAAAAAAAAAAAGGACAAAATAAAATTTAGAATCGCTGAAAAAAAATAGAAAAAAGAATCGTTTTCATGGGTTAATGGTAGATACCATAATTTTTTTAATATCACTATAACACTCATACTTATGTTTTGAATTTTTTTAATATCGCCGTAATTTTTTAATATCGCAATGAAAAAAACAATGATATTAAGTTTATTACTAATATAAAAGTAACTTTTTCAATACACGGTTCAGTTTTACATGTAAAAAAGCTTAATATCGCGTCGGTTTTATATTATCAGCGTAACTATCATATAATCCTTTTATAATACCCTTAATATCACGGTAGCACTCATAATCACAAAACAAAAAGTGCTTCGAAAAATCTGCAAAAATAAAAAAGCAAAGAATACAACAATAGGAAAAAATTTAAAAAACTCGTCTTAGTGGTAAACGAGTGGAGCACCCACGCGTTGCTGCGACAAGAATATTAAATAGTAAATGCCGAACATTACGCTATGAAAACTTCTATACAGCCCATATGCGTCGCACACATTTTAAATCTATGAAAACTTCTATACCGCCCATGTGCATCGCACGGGCATTGTTGACTATCATAATAAATAGTTGTATAACTTAGCCGGATGTATTAATATTAGTTACCTCCAATAAAAAACGATCGAGTCAATACCAAATTAAATAGACAAAATATATTATGTAAAAAATACATCTTAAAAGATTACATGTCAATAGACTATTTTAAATACCTATCATGTTTACAAAATGTATGCTACCACGACAACTTATATATATATATATATATATATATATAATGACAAAAATACGTCTCGAATATAAAATTACGAAAATAAAAGACGGGTATTAAACTTTGGAAACTTCTATACAGCCCATTTGCATCGCACGGGCTTTCATGACTGAACATTTAGATCGATCCCGTGTGCATCGCACAGGTCTGAATGCCTAGTAATAATTAAAACTAGAGTACTAATTGTAATTTAATTTTAACAAATATACGTAGTAGTTTTTTTGAACCTTCTAGAATGTACATCTTATATTTGGCCTTTGGGAACGAATCCTTTTAGTTTTTGAATTTTGACTTTGCAAATTCATAATATTAATGGTTCATGAAATTTGGGACTTTTAAGGCAAGAAGTACTCGATGTCTATAAACACGTAATCGGGTCAAGCATACTAAAAACTACTTGCATGTTCTCATTGACCTAATTAGTCAGGAGTTGTGTCTAATTAGTCATTGACAAACAAGAGTCACGAAATGCGTACTCCTAGTCCAAGCAACACTCCGCAAACTGAGAGCACCGGAGGTAACTCATTTGTTGTAATTATATGACAGTTTTTATTACCACTTTTTGCTAGAAATGCCTCTGGGGCACAAGTTAGAAAAACACTTTGGAGGAATTATATATATATATATATATATATATATATATATATATATTTCTATCTAATCTGTATCCTATATATATTTTCCGTAGGATTTTAAAATAAGGATCTTCTTTATTCTCGTAAATCTCAAATAAGATCTTCGAGAGTCTTGATTGATCCATATAATTATATTTTTGCACGTATGTTCTAAAAACAACACATATGTTTAAAAAAAACATAGTTGTTCTAAAGAATTTGATAAGAAATTGGAAATACAAATTTTTCTTTGAAGGTGTGCATGTATGTTCTTATAAGGCGTGCAGCGACAATATTGCGGCCGTGTGTAAGGTTTTTCTGAAAAAAGAGGATGACTTCATGATGATATTGAAGAACATAGGTGGATACTTACGATTATTGATGATTTGCATGTATTTTAAAAGGCCTGCATGCATGTTTTTGGTACGTGGTTCCCGGTGCGGGTTAGATTTTATGTAGGGATGGTGCCGATAATATCATAATAACATTCAAAAAAAATAACTCAATAAAATCTTTAAAAAATAAAAAGAGAAAGAGGACAAGAATTCATTAAGAATCGTTGAAAAAATAATAATAATAATAATAAAAAAATTCGTGGTTAAAAGGTATGGTGATATTATCGATTTTCTTAATATCACCTTAATTATAATGTTTTCATAACATCTAAGTTAATACTATCAGTTATTTTTCTTTTAAATATAACTGTAACTGTTGTTAATATCGTAATAAAAAAAACAGTGAAATGAAGTTTTTTACTAATATCCAAGTAACTTTTTAAGTAAAATGTTAATATCACGGTCGGACTCATAATAATAAAAATTCCAGAAAAGGGAGAATTTCATATCTCCCCCTAAAAGTTCTTCTAATTTCATACATACCCAACCCGATTTGCAAATATCAAATATACTTATATACCCATTTGAAAAACATCAATATCATATTTGCCCATTTTCAAAATATTTGAATAAAAACATGTTACTGTATACCCATTATACCCTCTCTTTAATGACTTGAAGGGAACTTTGAAAACATTAATGACTTCCTAAGGACTAAATTCGTTATACCCGTCATGCCACAGGGACCAAAAATGTAAATTAAAGATAGTGAAAATGTAACACCCCCAGTTTTTGAGAATATGCAGCGGATTAAAGATTGGGTGTTACTTCATGACATAGCAGTTTATTAGTAGAAAATGATTATCAATGTAGTCATTTTAAAACATTTATCATTCGAATATCAGAGATTACAAAATGAGGTCCCAATGGTTACAAGTTTATCAAAAAGGTTTTCGAATGATAGTAAGATTTTTAGCCATTATAGGTATCCGTGCTCCTCCATGCCATCCTTGCTCGTTATGGACCTGAAATACATGCTAAAAAGTGTCAACACAATGGTTGGTGAGTTCATAGAGTTTATATGTAAGATAGTTGATTTTTAAAATCAATGAGTTTGTGAGATCATAGTAGTTATAAATAAGTGTTGATTATCAAAATCAAAGTGTGAGCAAATTCATAGAGTTTGCATAAAATCAGTTGATTTCCAATAGTTTCAAATTTAGGTAATAATGGTAATAGATATCACTGTTAATGAAATAAGTCGCGGGTTACGTTGTTATACACCCGTAGTAGTTTGACTTTCCTTCTCAGGTCGATAATTGAGCAAGTCCATAGTATTTGAGTAAAACGTTTGAATTACTCAGGTAGATAGTTGAGAAAATTCGTAGCAGTTATATAAAACATTTGAACACAAGCCAAGTAGTAGTAGTGAAGCAATAGCATTGTAGTATAGGATATTGCCCTAAGCCTCATGACACTCAAACCTTAACATCGTTTTGCAGCCATAAGAGCTATAGAAATCTTATGGGATAAAAGCCTACACATAAGAATATGATGCAGGTGATAGGGGCCCTCGTCGTAGGTAGGAATTTGCCAGTTCCTACAGTTTCTCAAATAAAGTGCATTTGGTTACTTACCCAGCAACTCAAATGGGGCGTCATCTGCCAATAGATCTATTCACTATATTCGCGTTCACTCGTAAGTGATTAATGGGTCATGATATGAGGGACTTTTGGCAAAGCTAGTAACTTAGGCAATATCAATCAGGGTAGCATACAGAGTAATACTTGTGTTCAGGTTCGTAGCATGTAATAGGTTTCAATAGACAAATAGAGTGTATCATAAATCGAGTAACATATTTGAAATAAATAAGTAATAATTGTAAGTAGAAACGAGCATGTATCTCCCCCAAGACATTTATAAAATGATTATAAACACTAAAGTAGGGGCTATGACTCACCTTGGTGTGGTAGGCTGGACAGATTGATGTTGAACGGTAAAGTGTATGTGCCAGTCGATACGCGACCTAGATTAGTACCGCAGTCTTAGTTTACATGTTTGTGTATAACTCAAAATGTTCAAATATGCAGAATTCTCCTCGTGCGGTTGTGTTTAATATGCTTGTGTGGCAGAGTTTACTTTTAAATAATTTTAAAATATTTGCAAGTGTTGGCTCTTGGAGTAAGTATGGGAATATATACAATATATTCATATAAGAGTTGACTCGAATATTGGCTCAAGTATTATCGAAGAACGAATAAATGCAAGTTGAATTGTATTTATTTGATTTGTTTGGTTTCGAGGTGTGAAAATATATACCGTATATATTTATCGATGCCATGGGTAAATATTATATTTGGAAAAATGTAGTATTTATAATTTAAGCGGATGTGGTTGTTAAGTAAAAATATGTGTCCAATATATTTATTTAACGAAAATTGGTAAATAATATAAGTTTCAAAACTTTATAAGAATCTTTAAGAAAAGGTTAAGCCCTTTTAAAGTTGAGGGTTTAAAAGTGTAAAAATTTATATATGTTACTAACTTAATTATGCCTTAAGAAAACTGCTACTAGATTCAAAGTTGAAGGGGTGAAACTGTCAACATAGTGAAAGTTGTAAAAAGAAAATAAAACTCCAAAATGACCAGAGCTGGGTTCGAACTCGCGCCTCTTGTTCAGCAGCCAAGCTCTCCAACCAAATGAGCCAAAGGCTCCTTTTTGTTTTGTTTTACATCCTAAACACTTTTAACTACCATTTAACTGTTTGGTTTTGTATATAATTTCGACTCAGTATATGCGTGCATGAAATCTATTTCTAAGTTCCATCTTTTACGTTCAAATTCACCACATAAGTCTATTAACACAAGATCAGTATGTTTGGTACCTAACAGTCGAGTGATAGCAAGGTCTCGATACGTTTTTATTTTAACAAGAGTACATATAGACATACATGTATAAGTTTTTCAAATGAGAATCCTTAACTTCATCCGATACGTATTAAAAGAGATAAGTTCGAGTAAAAAAAAATGATCCCGATTGAGAAATAAGCTCATAAGCTTAGTAAATACGTTACATAACTTTGAAAATAGCTTCGCGAGTCGCAAAACATAGTAGGTCGATTGTGTACAAGTTCCGCGAGACAAACTTAGTTATTACTTTTCGTTTTAGTTTTCACAAGTTGTTTAAGATTTACCACAACGGTTTATTTTTATTATGTAGGTGGGTGTGTGTCGTTTTACAAGCCAATTAAACCTTTCAATTTCATGCTTATTCGTGAGTGCCACACAAGCTATTAAACAACAAAAACAACTTTCAATTACGTTTGCATGTGTGTGATGCGTACGTAAACAGAGAGAAGGAATGGAGTTTTGGAAGACTTACTACACCAACTGTAGTGGTGGGAAGCGAAGAGGAAACGTGAACGAAGGGGCGAACGAGAAGCAAAGCCAAACTCCAACGCCTCCAATCTTCTAAATACCCGTCACGTATACGACCAAGGAACTTGGGAACCTGGTCAATATAGTGCAACGCCTCCCTATTCTCTCTCGTATGGCAGGAACAAAGCCAAGAGTTGTATTTGTGTTTGTGTTCTTGTATGAAGATATATAGAATGGTGGTGGTAGTGGGTTGAAGAGGAGTTCGACTTCGACATACGATCAACCCGATATACTCTTTCATGCATCTTTCTCAACCCAGTAGCGGCTGGAGATGGCTGAAATCATGTGGTCGTGGCTGCGTTTGTGTGATGAGGCTAAGGTCAATTGTGGTGATGTCGATCAGTGGTATAAGAGAGAAAGGAGGTATTATTTGTTTTGTGGTTTGTGTTGTGTTGGATCGATATACTCTGATCAAACTACTTTTGTAGCTTGTAAAGGTTTAACAATATTGAATAAACTCAATACTATTAATATTGAAACACTGTTTTAACCTTGTAAAGTATGCGGAATCTACTAACACAAAGCTTAAGAAAACTTTTATATTAACCAAACTTAGAACCTGCTTTGTTACACAGATTCACTAACAATCCCTAACTATTAACTTTGATCGACTTCTAAAACTTGTAAAACTTCTAAAAACTCTTATCGACCAATACCTCTTAAGGCTCTTTATATAGATAACCTTAAGTCGGTTTTCAACATATAATCCTTGAACGACAAGTTATAATCCCTAACTAATTCTAGAATATTCTCTTAATATTACACAATAATCCTTGTTTAATATTGCACATCAGTCCATGCTTTCTTCGAAGTACTTTAAGCATTCTTCCTATCAGCAGTACTTTGACTTTAATCTTCAGCAGTACTTTGACTTTTATTCTTCATGCAGCAGTACTTTGACTTTTATTCTTCATGCAGCAGTACTTTGACATCCAGAAGCACTTTGATATTTCATATCCCAACAATCCTCCCCTAACTTGAACTTTACTTGCTTAATTTCAAGTTTCTTTATTATCTTTAATCTTCATATCTTTAATCATTCAGTGAGGTTGTTTCTTTATTTCTTTTCTTCTATCTGTCATCTGTCAAAGTACTCTTTATCAGCATCAGATCTTCCATAGCATCTTTTCAGCAACTCAGCAACATTTAGGTACACAAATCATCAAATCTTAAAAGTTTCATACTATTCTCATCACTTCCAGGTGTGTTAACTCCTGTGAGAGGTGAATCATTGAAAATTATGATTTTTAGCAAATCATCAGCTATTAACGGATTTGATATGTCTTTACCATTAGCCGTTTGCTATGGACTAGCCAACTCTTGATCACTTAGATGTATGGTGAGTTGATAACCTAGTTTTTGGTAAACTATCAACCATCAACGGATTTGATAAGTCTTTACCAGTAGCCGTTTGCTCTGGACTAGTTGATTCTTATGTGGATTAGACATGGTGAATCAATAACCATTTGTTGTGTAGTATAAACACTAACACCATGTGTTTCTTTTCAAATCCTCTTTCCTTTTTATCAAAAACATTTATTTTCCTGGACTTATACTGGTCTATATCAGCAAGCAGTACTTTGATAAAGTACTGTTTGTTTTTGCAGCACTTAGAAAAATACTTTAACTTTACAAAACAAATCATACCAGTATTATGCAATATTACTCTTCAGACTTAACCCTTCTGATAAATAGCTTAATAACATCCAAAGCTACTTCAGATTCCTCTTCAAGTTCCATTCCATGATCCAGCATTTTGAGCATAATATCTCTGATCAATGGATATCTCCTCTCAGCCAACATATGAATCATGGTACCATCTTCCATTTCTAATGTATGCACTCCTGATGACTCAAAGAATCTCCATCTTGTTATTTCCCAATTCTCTTGATCATTCCAGAGAGTATCAACACTTGTTTCTTCAGTATCCCAGATGGTAAATAAATCTCCAAGCAAAACTAATCCCACTTCTGAAGCTTCATTCTTTGTATAGTAAGACTGCACTTGCACATATAAGTCATACAAATCTTCCCTTGTAATACAGTGCAACAAATCCCATAACATATAGAATGTTGTGAAGCTTTCATCTTCCCTGTGGATCATAAAATAATTTCCCTCTTGAGATTCTACCACAGAAAATAAGATTATCTTGGACTTAGTTCCAGATTCTTCAATTCTTTTGTTCTCAAAATCAACAACTCTTAAATAGTTTCTGAGTTCATCAACAGTATCTTCATGAACTAGCTTTAACCTTTTTGTCAGTTGATCATTTTCAGCTAATTTCTTTCTCTTCAATTTCCTTTGCTCAGCTTCTTCCTTTCTGACATCTTCCAATCTTTTCTCTCTATCAACTTCCATGGGTACAAAACTTTCTACCTCTCTTCTAATATCTTCTTGTACTTTGTCCCATAAAGCTTTTATCTCTGGATACCTTTCTTTATGCAAATTCTTGTATCCCTTCTTTCTTAAAAATTGTATCATCCAATTTCTTTCCTGAGCTTTAGTCATTGGCTTCTTTGTAATTGGCCTTCTGATTTCCTCCAAATACTCAGCATAAAATTCAGCTTGTTGCCTTTTAGCAAGCTCTAAATCACCTGCAGTCTCTAATTCTCTAACCTGAGCAATAGAAAATTTTTTCTTCTTCTTAGATTCTTTCTGAACCATTATACCTTTCCCTTTATCTTTTGGATCTGGTTTTTCTGATTCAGAAGTACTTTCATCATCCTTTTGTGCAGGCTCAGATATATGTATTCCTCCAGTAGGTCTTCTCAAATTCATCATAACCTGAGCAATTGTTTCATCATCACTAGCAGTATGTTCTCTTTCTTCTTCAGGTATAAAAGTAGAAGGACCAGCTTCTTCAGGTATAAAACTAGAAGGACCAGCTTCATCTGCATAATCCATTATGGAAGGTCCAGCTGCAGTGACTTCATTTTCATCAATAACTCTGGAAGAAATACCTTGCTCAACAGTACCTTGCAAACTTGTAACTTCTGCAGCAGTACTTTGAACACCAGTACTTTGAATATTCTGTGCACGTTCATCTTGCTTAACAATCTCTTGCTCATCCTCTTTTTGCTCATTCTCTTTCTTTTGCTCATTCTCTTTCTCTTGCTCAATATGCTCTTCTTCTTGTGCAATATCCATATCAGCTTCAACATAACTTTCTGATATAAGAATCTTTGGACTTTCTGGATATTTCCACAAATGAGCATCTTCAACATCATCTTTATTCAAATTATCATCTTGATTCCTCCCCAATTTGATAGATGATGACTTTCTAAGCCTCCTTTTAGACTTAGACTTCTTCTGTTTAGATTGTTCCTTCTCAGACTGTTTCTTTTCTTTCACAAAAAGCCTAAAATGCTTAATAAGAGGCCAAACAAATTTATTCAAGCTGATGAACTTCTTCCTGAGATGTTTAATCTTTGTATCTTGAGCAATAACAGTAGTCTTGAGCTTCTCCAATTCCTTAGCCAAATCAGAAGTACCTTCAGTACCTTTCATTCCCTCATCTCCTCCAGATGTTTGAAACCCATCTGTGGAAGTATAATCATTGGGAGTAGGTACTGGTGAATCCTCTGAAGCAGTACCTTGAGGATCAGTACTTTGAGGAGAAGTACCTTGAGGAGAAACAGAATGATCCAAAGAAGTCTTTTCATCTGAAACATCATGATGAGGAGAAACAATAGGTGGTGTGGGAGTATGCTCTGAAGCAGAATGCTCAGCAGATGAAGCATCATGATCAGTGTGTGAAGAACCACTATTGGCTTCTTCATTCCTAACAGCTTGAGCTACCTCTAACATATAAGCATTAAGAGGTGTATTCCTACCCGAAAAATTTATCCCCTTGTGTGACATAAAAGTGAAAACTTTAGGTGGCATTTTAATGGTAGGTACATAATCCTGAGACTTGGGTATACCATCTAGTGGATTTTCTAAAAGCAATTGAACAAACCTAGGATACATAAGAAAAGGTTTGCCAGCCTTAATATGAGTAAGCATGCCCTCAAGAATCATGTAAGAAAAGTTAAAAGGCTGATTAGTAATCAAACCGACAAAAGCAGAAGCTATAGAATGACTGAATTGATCCCAAGCAGTACTCTTTGGACTTAAACAATGTAACAAAACATGAATAAGAAATTTCCAATGAGGACTAACCATAGCTTTCTGAAAAGTAAGCTTAGTCAAAGCACCTTCATACCCAATATCTCTGAGTGTATTCCAAATTTCTTGTTTCCCAAATAAAACAGAGCCTCCTTCATCATCAAATAACAAAACCTCTCTAATTGAAGCCTCAGTTACATGAATAACTCTCCCAGCAACTGTAGCAACAATAATATCTTCTCCATCCTCAACCTGCGACTGAGCTGTATCCCAAAAAGCTGGAATCCATGGTCCAATAACCTCAGGGTTAACAAGAATGGAGTAACAGATGTTAGTACCATTGAGAAAATCAATAATGCCATGAAAATCAATGTTTGCTTTGGTTTTCTCAAGGTTTGCAATCATGTTGTGTTTGGTGTTGGTTTGTCGATTAGCCATGATGATTAGGGTTTGATGATCGATGTGAGATATGTATGAGTTTAAAGAACAAGAATCGGTGAATAAGGGGAATAAAAGGTAAAGATATGAGGGTTTAAATAAGGATAAGATACAAAAAATCACGGTTAATTAATGATTTTACCGTTATTTTTGGAAGTAAATATCCCCAAATCTTTCGAAAGTTTGTTAGCCGCAAATCTGACCGTTGGAACAGTGTCAGACACGTCAGCGTACCCTTTAATAACACCAAGCAGTACTTTCCATATAATATGGAGCAGTACCTTCCGTTATAAGCTCACACAATATGTTGACCAAAGTACTTTCCCAAAAGAAAATCTTGAATGTTGATCATTTGACCAAAAGATTCTAGAAAGTCAACCAAAATTAATGACTATCTCCCCATAATAAATCCCAAAGCTACCATGGTAAGTGAACATGAATACACTTCAATAAATGCCCATTAACCTTTACTTGGCTTATAAAAGCAACTTCATCACCAACTTGCAATCCTCATAACTTTCTTTAACACAAAAGCTAGTAAACATCATGAGTCACATTCCAATAGTGAACATCTCATCAGACTCGGATTCAGAAATAAGCTACTACTCTGATTCTGAGTTTGAAGATCCTGGATGGTTAGACTATTTTCCTCCTCAAGTGCAATGGATGGGACCACAAGAAGCTTCATCAACTAGGAGGGCAGCTGAATCTACCATAACTGATGCAGGCAGTGCTTCCAGTAAGAAACCCAAAAAGAAAGTTGGTTCATCTTTGGCTAAAGAGCTCCCACAAGCTTTGACTCAGGCTCTTGAAACTGCAATACAGAACATGAAGTGGCCTGCTCCAAGAAAAGAAAGACCTTCCAAGCAGATTCTTGGCTTAGCTTGCCCAAGAAAGCAGACTTCTTTTGATGACAAGAGAAAAGCTGCTCAAAAAGGAAAGCATAGCTATGAGGGCAAGGGTAAAAGGCCTATGGAGTAGGGATAAGGATCTTGGTGGTAGTCTGTGATGGTCTTTTGTGTGGTTGTCTTGTCGTGTCTTATGTCTAAGTCTGTAACTTGATAACAATGATGATGTATGAATCTTAACTGAATAAGAAATAAAAAGCTTTTCCTTTGTATGATACATGTAGCCTCCCCTTAACTAATGACTAACTAAAAACTACTAAAGCCTCCCCTCAAAAATAGCTTACATATTAATCATTCCAATACTCACAACTAAGAAAGTAAATCTTGAAACATCAAAGCCTTTTATGAGTAGATCTGCTACATTATCATCAGTATGAACTTTAACCACATTAATAAGCCTTTGTTCATAGCAATCTCTTATGAAGTGATGTCTAATCTGAATGTGCTTGGTTTTAGAATGATAGACTGGATTCTTAACAATGCAGATGGTACTCTCATTATCAATGTTGATTGGAGTATTCTTGAAATTGAACCCATAATCCAAAAGCTGATTTTGCAACCAAAGTACTTGTGCACAACAACTTGCAGCAGCTACATACTCTGCTTCTGTAGAAGAAGTTGCTGCAATTGTTTGCTTCTTACATTGCCATGAAACTAATCTGTTTCCAAGGTACTGGCATCCTCCAGTTGTGGATCTTCTATCATAATTATCTCCAGCATAGTCACTATCTGAGAAGGCATGGAGATGGAAAGGTGAATCCCTAGGATACCATAATCCCAACTTAGGTTGTTGCCTGAGATACCTGAAAATCCTCTTGACAGCATTCAAATGAGATACTTTAGGATTAACCTGATGTCTTGCACATAAGCTCACAGCAAAAGTAATATCAGGTCTTGATGCAGTTAAATACATAAGACATCCAATCATAGACCTGTATAGTATGACATCAACATCTTCTCCATCTTCATCTTTTCCCAAAGGTTTGTTAGTATCCACTGGTGTAGATGTAGGCCTAACAGTTGTAAAAGTGAATCTTTTGAGAATATCTGCAACATACTTATCTTGACAAATATAAATCCCACTGCTTGACTGTTGTACTTGAAGGCCTAGGAAGAATGTTAATTCTCCCATGGAACTCATCTGAAATTCTTTCTGCATAAGATCTTCAAATTCCTTCACCATAGATTGCTTGGTAGCACCAAAAATAATATCATCTACATATACTTGAACAACCATAATATCCTTCTTATCTCTCTTGATAAACAAAGTTTTGTCAATAGCTCCTCTTCTGTAACCATGTTGTAGTAAAAAGTTGGAAAGCCTTTCATACCAAGCCCTTGGAGCTTGATGAAGACCATAAAGAGCTTTAATTACCTTGTAAACTTTGTTTAGATGTGCAGGATCTTCAAAACCAGGAGGCTGTTTGACATAAACTTCTTCTCTGATTTTGCCATATAGAAAAGCACTTTTAACATCCATCTGATATACAGGGAATCCCATATAAGATGCAAAAGCCAAAAACAGCCTAATGGCTTCAAGTCTTGCCACAGGAGCAAAAACTTCATCATAGTCTACTCCTTCTTCTTGTCTATATCCTTGAGCCACTAATCTTGCCTTGTTCTTAATCACATTACCTCTTTCATCTCTTTTTACTCTAAAAACCCATTTAGTTCCAATAAGTTTCTTTCCATCAGGTAGATCACATAATACCCAAACTTCTTGAAGCTTAAACTGTAGAAGTTCTTCTTGCATAGCTTCCACCCAGCTTTCTTTGGCTAGTGCTTGTTTAATATTCTTGGGCTCTTCCTGAGATAGAAAACAAGCAAATAGACATAACTTCTGATCCTTGTGATTTACCCTGTTCTGCTTATAGATAAAACTAAGTAAAGAAGTATGTTGTTGAGACATATTCTTAGCCTTAGTCCTTGTGAGCACCCCTGATGATGAGGGACCAATGATATTGGTAGCAGGATGAGTTTTATGAATTCTGAGTGTTGGAGTTGGTGAAACTGCAAGATTATCTTCCAAATTAGTGATATCTGGATCTTCATTAGAATCTGAGAAAATGCCTTCTTGATCCAATTCATCATCAGTATCTTCTAAAGTAATGGTGTTTGGATCAGCAGTATCTTCTAAGTCAGGCATGTTAAAATTTTGAACAACATCAGTACTTTTCCAATTTGAAGTATCCATAGGTTGAAAAGTACTTTCAAATAGATTAGAGGTGCTAGCTGTTTCCTTTGCCTTCTTCTTTTCTGCTTCATAGACCCTCCTTTGTTCATCATCATATGACTTAGCCATTGTGTCTTGAAAAAGCATTCTAGAAAGTTCATCTTGAATGGCTTGATCTTCTGCAGATACTGATATATTAGGTGGAACAGTACTTTGAGGATCAACAGTACTGTTAGGAACAGCAGTACCTTGAGGCTCAGAAGTACTTTTCTTCTTACCATTGGCATTATCTTTTGGCTCATCTTCAGATCTTAAATTAACATCATGAACAATGTACTGTGCTTCATCATCAGTGGGAGCAGCTTGATTTTCTTCCCTTACAGGTATATAATTCATTGATGAAGACATTAAATCAAGATCAAACATCCAATCAGGACCTTTACCTTTAGAGTTTTCTTGTTCTTCCAAAAATTCAATATGAAGACATTCTTGAACCTTCTTGGTGACCTTATTGTACACTCTGAATCCTTTGCTATTTGTACAATATCCCAATAAATATCCTTCATCTGACTTCCCATCAAATTTGCCCAAATTATCAGCAGTATTTAAAATGGTTAGGGGACATCCAAAAGGTTTCATAAACTTGATACTTGGCTTCTTACCCATGAGTAACTCATAAGGTGTCTTCATTTGAGGTTTAGTCACTGACACTCTATTCAAAACATAGCAAGCAGCACTTACAGCTTCTGCCCAAAATGGAACTGGTAGTTGAGAGTCTGCAAGCATTGTTCTGGCTGCTTCTATAAGAGTTCTATTCTTTCTTTCTGCAACTCCATTTTGTTGAGGAGTTCTAGCAATACTGAATTCTCTTTTAATTCCTTTCTTAGCACAAAAGTCATCCATAAGCTGATTCTTGAACTCAGTCCCATTATCACATCTAATGCCTCTGACCTTGAGCCTTAACTGATTTTCTAATGCTATAATTAGATCATGAATAGCATCAAAAGTTTCATCTTTAAAACATAAGAAAAAGACCCAGCTAAATCTACTGCAGTCATCTGTTACAACCAAACAGTACTTCTTCTTGTTCAGACTGACAACTGAAACAGGTCCAAACAAGTCCATATGCAGCAGTTCCAAAGGCTCTCTAATAGTCTTTTCTTCAATCTTTTTACAAGAGGCCTTGTGCTGTTTACCCTTCTTACAAGCAAGACATGTGTGATCATTCTTAAATGTCTTAGAAGGTAAACCTCTAACTAAATTTCCTCTGACCAGTTTATTGATGTTCTTAAAATTCACATGTCCCAGTCTTCTGTGCCATTGATGTGCTTCCTCCATAGATGCTCTTGAAATCAAACATGTTGCCTTAACATCAGAATTCACATTCTTCAAATCTATGCTGTACACATCATTAGTTCTTGGTGCTCTCAGTAACACCAAATTTCTGTCTTCTAACTTGAAATCAGGAGAAAGTATGAGACATTCTATGTCAAAGAATAACACAGGATACTTCTTATCACAAATCTGAGAGACTGACAAAAGATTGAATTTGAGCTCCTTCACAAATCTAACATCTTCAAAATCAATGTTTCCAGCTTTGATTGTTCCTTTGCCAGTAATTCTTCCTCCATCAGGATCATTCCCAAATGCAACTTTTCCTCCATAATAAGCTTTAAAATCTGACAAGAGCTCCTTTTCTCCTGTCATACTTCCAGAGCAACCACTATCTACAATAAGATGATCTTTAAGCTCCTCCTCTGGGTTGCCCTGCATGAGCATGAAAAAGGTTAGTTATTTTTAGGAACCCAAGCCATTACTGACTTGTGTTCCCCTTGTGGAGTGACATACTCAAAGTTTTTGAGTATGTAATCACCACTATCTTTGAAAGCATGATCAAGAATTAAGGTTTTTGTTTCTAAAACAGTTTGTTTTTCATGATCAATTTTCCCTTTTTCACCCTTAACCTCTGAAAGTACTGGTTCTACCCCAGCAGTACTTTCTTTCTTAACCCATTTTGTTGTGACTTTAGAAGTTGGGTTCTGTGTCCTAGCATCTTTTCTTGTGTTGTAAGTCTTTCTAGGGTTGTAATGACTGTAACTCCTAGGTCTTACACTTGAGTGTTTGCTAGAAACATTTGGAACCTTACTGTCAGTACTTTGGGAAGGTACTGATGGTTTGGAATATGACCTTTTCTGATGAGGGTACCTAAAGTCTTTTGAGAAATTACTGTGGTTAACCCTATGTGAATAATTCCAAACTGGTTTGTTAACTCTTGGCCTATTCTCTGTATAACTTGGTTGTGCAGTTCTGGTCTTAGGATATTTACTAAGGTATTCTGAATGATAGTTGCAATCTTTAATCAGATGATTAGGACTATAACAAACATAACAGACTTTTGGACCAATATCCCCAAATCCCCTTCCATAAGTGTTTCTAAAATTAGCAGTATTTTGAAAGAATTTTCTTTGAGGTACTGCTAAGTGATCAGCAGTTCTTTGAAAAGTGTTTGAAGGTACTGCTTGTTTTGGAAACTTTATCTCTTCAACCTTAGGTGCTTCAACAGGTTTTTCTAAAGTTTCAGGACTAAGTTTATTAATAAGCTTTTTCCTAAACTCTAGATTATCTACACCATAACAATCAACATCTTTTCTAGGTGGTTGAAAGCTACCTGGGGGGTGAGGAACTGCATTATAACCCTTTTCTTTCTGAAATACAGGAGGTTTTTGACTAGGGGATTCCTCATCACTAGAAGTGTTTTCATCTAGACTTAGGAACTCTTCATCACTAGTGGAGGTTTCAACAGTTAGATTTAGTTCCTTGTTCTTGAATGGAATTCCTTCATTATTATCATAACCTAGGCCTGTCTTAATATTAGATGTTCTTTGCTTTTCAACAAATTGAACATGTGACACTCTTGCTTCTTTCCAAACAGCAAGTTTTTCTACCAACTTATCTCTTTCAGCAGTCACTTTCTCTAGTTCAGACACCTTGCAACCTAGTTTCCATTCATTCAACTTAACTAGGTAATCCTGTTGTTTATATGTTTCAAGCCATGCTACTTCATTGTTTTCATGTGTAAGGATTTTGGCCTCCATAGACTCTAAAGTTAATTGATAACCTGTTATCTCAGCCCTAGCTTTTTGAAATTTATCTCTTTCAGCTACATACTCAGTAAGTAACTTTTGATACATATCATTACACTTAGAGCATACCTCAGATTTGGTGGATGAACTTGGTGAAGCAGCTACCATATCAAGCTGAACTGTCTCTTCTTCAAACTCCATGCTCCAATCAAAGCTTCCTAACTCTTCTCTTGACTCCAAAGCAGCATATCCAGGCTCTTCATCAAATGCTGTGCTCCAATCTTCCAAGGCAACCATTGAATAAGTTATAGGTTCTTCATCAAACTCATTGGACCAATCAATCTCTGACAGATTCTCTTGAGCAACCAAAGCTTTTGGTTTTGGTTCAGTAATTGGAATCTCCTTTCTTTCAGGCTTGGGTGGTTCAATCATCTTGTTAGCTTGATACTTTGCAAATTTGCATTCTCTTGCAAAGTGACCAGTCCTTTGACAGTTGAAACATTCAATCTTGGATTTGTCAAATGTTATGCCTTGTTTAGCTCTGAAGTTGATGCCTTTACCAGTCTTGTTCACATACTTCTTGATCCTTGCAGTGAGCATAGCAACTTGCCATCTGATATCAATTTCTTCCAAAGCATCATCATCTATTTGCAATACATCTTCTTGATAGGTGACAGGCATAGATGCTTGTTGAACAAAGAATGAACATAGAACATCATCTGAGGTGGGGGTTAGTGATTGTGATGAATTGGTGGTGACCATTGTTGTGCAAGGAACCTGTGCTTCATTCACAGTACTTTGAGTAGGGTAAGCAGTACCTTTGTTAGAAGTACTGCTTCTCTTTTCAGAAGAAACAAAAGCAATGTTCTGCTGAGTACTTGAACTTGTAGAACCATTCATCTCATGCTCATACACCTTCAGATTATTGTAAAGATCATCAAAGTCCATAGTATCCAGCCCTGATTGTCCTCTGATCATAGTAGCAACAACATGCCAGGCTGATGGTAGACTTCTTAAGAACTTCAAATTTGCATCTTCAATAGATGCCTCAGCATCATATAGTTCTAACATGCTTAAAAGATGTTGAAATCTTTCATATGCAGAATCAAGACCTTCTCTTTCACCAACTGTGAAGGTTTCAAATTGTTGCTTCAGCAAATTCCTATGCATCTTTTTGGAAGCATCATTACCTCCAAACTTCTTCTTTATTGCAGCCCACAGTTGTTTGGCATCTTTGGCATCATGAAACTTTAGTAAGTGACCATCAGGAATAGCAGAAAGCAGTATGTTGAGAGCTTTGTCTTGATTTCTTTTGGTAGCAGCAGGTACAGGTATTTTTGGAGGTGTTGGTTGTCCAGGTACTTCAATTGGTTCTTCAACTTGCATGTTACCATTGACAATCACATCCCATAAGGCATGGTCTGTGATAGCAATGTACTGCCTCATCTTCATAGCCCATAGATTGTACTCTCCCTTCTTAACAATAGGAATTCTAACAGCAGTAATTAAGGGAGCAGGTGCAGCATCAGTCGACATCTTAAAAGGGTTTGTAGTGAAATCGGTTTAAAGGTTTTAAAGGTTTGTTTTTCTTAATTCAGAGTTTCCAACACAAGCTCTGATACCACTTGTTGGATCGATATACTCTGATCAAACTACTTTTGTAGCTTGTAAAGGTTTAACAATATTGAATAAACTCAATACTATTAATATTGAAACACTGTTTTAACCTTGTAAAGTATGCGGAATCTACTAACACAAAGCTTAAGAAAACTTTTATATTAACCAAACTTAGAACCTACTTTGTTACACAGATTCACTAACAATCCCTAACTATTAACTTTGATCGACTTCTAAAACTTGTAAAACTTCTAAAAACTCTTATCGACCAATACCTCTTAAAGCTCTTTATATAGATAACCTTAAGTCGGTTTTCAACATATAATCCTTGAACGACAAGTAATAATCCCTAACTAATTCTAGAATATTCTCTTAATATTACACAATAATCCTTGTTTAATATTGCACATCAGTCCATGCTTTCTTCGAAGTACTTTAAGCATTCTTCCTATCAGCAGTACTTTGACTTTAATCTTCAGCAGTACTTTGACTTTTATTCTTCATGCAGCAGTACTTTGACTTTTATTCTTCATGCAGCAGTACTTTGACATCCAGAAGCACTTTGATATTTCATATCCCAACATGTTGCAACTGAGGAGAAACAATTACTATATAAAAGAAAAGTGGGTGGTGTAGTTTGGTTGTTCTCAACAGGAAGAAAGAAAAAGTAGTCAACATTTTTGGTAACCTTGTCAGCAAAAATATGGAGAAAAAATAGAAGAATAGAACAGGAGCAATGGACAAAGTGTCTTGTCTTCTTTCCTTTGTCGACAGCTAGTACATGTTTAGAAAATATAGTCAATTGGAGTTGGTAATGGGGCAGCGGAAATTTTGGGATGACACAAAGAAGGAGACAAGTATTTTTAATGTGAATTGTCTTATCATATATAAGAGGTCACATGGTTTCCCTTATTTTCCTCCTATTACTATTTGATTCAAAAGAAGGAGACAAGTAAATAGGACTTGATTTGTTTGTGAGTGTCACATAGTTTTGATTTGTCTTAAATGTATGTCGACTAAAGTGAGAAAAAGGTAGAGCAATGATTCATATTTTGCAAATAATAGTTCAACATGTGGGTTGTTTTATGAAATGTGAATGAAGAAAATGGGTACATGATCCTTGTACATCGAATAGTATAAAAAAAATAATAATGAGGAACTTTGACAACTAAAGTGACAATTCATTGACCTTTTTACATGGTAAGAGGGTGACATAAAAAATATGCGAACGCGTTAGGACGTTTAGATTAATATGGTTGGATAAAAGCAAAAATTTAGCCCGTAAAAATGGTTAATTAAATCGTGACGATAGATTTCTCTCGTTGATCATTTAAAATAAAGAGGTAAATTTACGGGATATTACAGTACCTACCCGTTAAACTGAATCCCGTCCCGGGATTCTAATCTAAGGTAGTAGTTATCAATGGATTTTTAATAACGCGATTTTTGAATGAGAATTCCATGAATGTAGAGAAAATTACTTAACTTTAATTTTTGTAAAGAAAAACTTGTTAAGCAAAGTTTTAAGTGACAGCACGTTATTGGTCCCGTGTTAGTTGTTTCCCGAGTGATAAAGCAAAGAGAAGTTTTTTTTTTTTTTTTTTTTTTTTGAAAATTTTACCGTTTGAATACAAACGATCATGTCTATCAAAATAAAATAAAGGAAGAATATTTTCAAACCCTTATAAATACTGCTGGCATGCTTAGGTTATCCACACACACACCAAAGAAAGTATTTCAATGGCTTGCAAAATGCCACACACTGTTGAAGAATTCTAACGATTTGTCAAGGCAGAAGCTGAGGGTAGTGACAGGGATCGCCAAAAAGCTATTGTGGGGATCATCAAGAGATTTGAGTTTATGAAAGAATTGAAACGAGAAGATATGGAACACTACGCCAGGTGCCCCGACGTATCAGATGATAGGAGACGTGTGATTGACCAGTTCTTGCAGGACGAGTATCGTAAGGATGCCGCTGTGATTGAGTCGTTGTGGGGTTGTGTCGGTCAGATACGGGCCCAGATTTCTAACAAAATTCGTTGGAGTTATGAAGAAAATTTTGGAGCTTCTAGGGTTGGGCCATCGCAACAACAACTACCGCTACAACAACCTCTACCACAACAACAACAAGATGCATCAAGTTCATGTTCGTCAAGAGTGGTTGTGCAACAGCAACAGTTGCCTCACCTGGACGATTTCCAGCCAAGCTTTGAGGAAAATGTGGCAGTTGATGATGGTTGGACTTCTGACATGGAGCGGGAGCTGAGCAGGTTGGAGGCTCAGTTGGAAGAAGAGAAGTTGGCGAGTTTCGATCCTTATGATGATGGTTATGATTCCAACAATTCTCAAACTTGGGATCACCAAGACTACCTTTGAAGTCTAGGTTTATGTGTACTAGATGTCTTAAATTTCAGTATTGTTTGTAATATTCAAGTATGATTTAAATAATATGGTGTTTGAATGTTTAAATAAAATCCCTTGTGAGCACCATTTGAATGGGAATTTATTTATTTTATCGGGTTTAGATATTTCTCTTGAATTATAAAAAAAATCTGTGCGGGTAACCTACCCGTTAAACAAAGAGTTTTGTTGATACAAATTTTTACAAAGAGAGTTTTGGATAAGGATGTAGAGAAAATTGCCGGATTATCAGCTTTTGGGAATGATGAAAGTTACTTTGTCTCTATGTGGTGAGTAGTGAGCGTATGTGGGTAGAATAGTAGTCTATGGCTACCGCCTTACATATCCCACTTTTTCCTCTTCACTACTCACATTTTTCTCACCCAAGGATTTCAAAATGTCACACACTTATACTGTCGTCATAATTTTGTATGTTGTTGCAGACCTCTTTTTGGCTTACACTCCAAAAGAAGATTTGGAGTCTTTGGATTGGATTATAGCACTTCTCATGTTAATCGTGGTTTTAGCCGTTAGCGTGGACGAAATATGGGGGTAAGATATAGTGTTATAATAGGGGTGTTGTTTTGAATTCGTAAATTAGCACCATGCATTAACGTTTTGAGTGTTAATCACTCGTGCATTTTGTCGTGCAGGATATTCGAGGTGTTACACCCAGTTGTGGTTCTCGCTCTCGTAGGAGTAGTGGTGTTTTTCATCAGTTTGATTGGTCAACCAATTGGTGATGTTATGCTTTACTTAGCGATATTTGTAATGTTTGCATTACCAATGCTAATCATATCATTGTGTATAAATATTTGGGGTTTCTACTGAAATAAAAAAAAAATAAGTTCTAGTGGTTCTCGATTTCATATGCATGTTATTTCAGATAAAAATAAACCTATTCATCTATATTTCATTACTTACATAGAGAAGCGTCCCAAACTATGTAACTAAGGAAATATAAACTTATGGTTCAACGATATACAATTTCTTGATTTGAATAAAAAGGCGTCCCAATCCATTCAAATTAAGACATTGTAAATCATTTTAAGATTCTGATTTAACACTCATATTAATCGACAAAGTATTTCATGTGCGCATTTTCCGGGGATATGAAAGAGTTTGTCATATGTATTTATGATGATGGGAGTAAGATAATTAGGGATGATTGATACAGTACTCAAGATAGTGGATGAGTATATATGTCACCATACTAGAGTGTTGGGGTAGCATAACCTATCTAGCAGTCACATAATCGTCTGGCAGATGGCAAGCACGGAGAGCGAAAGGCTAAAAATGTTTTGTTTGTAAAAGTAGTTATAGTTCGGATCTAATTTAGACCCGTTTCACTATAACCGAAGCTCTGATACCAATCTGTAACACCCCCAGTTTTTGAGAATATGCAGCGGATTAAAGATTGGGTGTTACTTCATGACATAGCAGTTTATTAGTAGAAAATGATTATCAATGTAGTCATTTTAAAACATTTATCATTCGAATATCAGAGATTACAAAATGAGGTCCCAATGGTTACAAGTTTATCAAAAAGGTTTTCGAATGATAGTAAGATTTTTAGCCATTATAGGTATCCGTGCTCCTCCATGCCATCCTTGCTCGTTATGGACCTGAAATACATGCTAAAAAGTGTCAACACAATGGTTGGTGAGTTCATAGAGTTTATATGTAAGATAGTTGATTTTTAAAATCAATGAGTTTGTGAGATCATAGTAGTTATAAATAAGTGTTGATTATCAAAATCAAAGTGTGAGCAAATTCATAGAGTTTGCATAAAATCAGTTGATTTCCAATAGTTTCAAATTTAGGTAATAATGGTAATAGATATCACTGTTAATGAAATAAGTCGCGGGTTACGTTGTTATACACCCGTAGTAGTTTGACTTTCCTTCTCAGGTCGATAATTGAGCAAGTCCATAGTATTTGAGTAAAACGTTTGAATTACTCAGGTAGATAGTTAAGAAAATTCGTAGCAGTTATATAAAACATTTGAACACAAGCCAAGTAGTAGTAGTGAAGCAATAGCATTGTAGTATAGGATATTGCCCTAAGCCTCATGACACTCAAACCTTAACATCGTTTTGCAGCCATAAGAGCTATAGAAATCTTATGGGATAAAAGCCTACACATAAGAATATGATGCAGGTGATAGGGGCCCTCGTCGTAGGTAGGAATTTGCCAGTTCCTACAGTTTCTCAAATAAAGTGCATTTGGTTACTTACCCAGCAACTCAAATGGGGCGTCATCTGCCAATAGATCTATTCACTATATTCGCGTTCACTCGCAAGTGATTAATGGGTCATGATATGAGGGACTTTTGGCAAAGCTAGTAACTTAGGCAATATCAATCAGGGTAGCATACAGAGTAATACTTGTGTTCAGGTTCGTAGCATGTAATAGGTTTCAATAGACAAATAGAGTGTATCATAAATCGAGTAACATATTTGAAATAAATAAGTAATAATTGTAAGTAGAAACGAGCATGTATCTCCCCCAAGACATTTATAAAACGATTATAAACACTAAAGTAGGGGCTATGACTCACCTTGGTGTGGTAGGCTGGACAGATTGATGTTGAACGGTAAAATGTATGTGCCAGTCGATACGCGACCTAGATTAGTACCGCAGTCTTAGTTTACATGTTTGTGTATAACTCAAAATGTTCAAATATGCAGAATTCTCCTCGTGCGGTTGTGTTTAATATGCTTGTGTGGCAGAGTTTACTTTTAAATAATTTTAAAATATTTGCAAGTGTTGGCTCTTGGAGTAAGTATGGGAATATATACAATATATTCATATAAGAGTTGACTCGAATATTGGCTCAAGTATTATCGAAGAACGAATAAATGCAAGTTGAATTGTATTTATTTGATTTGTTTGGTTTCGAGGTGTGAAAATATATACCGTATATATTTATCGATGCCATGGGTAAATATTATATTTGGAAAAATGTAGTATTTATAATTTAAGCGGATGTGGTTGTTAAGTAAAAATATGTGTCCAATATATTTATTTAACGAAAATTGGTAAATAATATAAGTTTCAAAACTTTATAAGAATCTTTAAGAAAAGGTTAAGCCCTTTTAAAGTTGAGGGTTTAAAAGTGTAAAAATTTATATATGTTACTAACTTAATTATGCCTTAAGAAAACTGCTACTAGATTCAAAGTTGAAGCGGTGAAACTGTCAACATAGTGAAAGTTGTAAAAAGAAAATAAAACTCCAAAATGACCAGAGCTGGGTTCGAACTCGCGCCTCTTGTTCAGCAGCCAAGCTCTCCAACCAAATGAGCCAAAGGCTCCTTTTTGTTTTGTTTTACATCCTAAACACTTTTAACTACCATTTAACTGTTTGGTTTTGTATATAATTTCGACTCAGTATATGCGTGCATGAAATCTATTTCTAAGTTCCATCTTTTACGTTCAAATTCACCACATAAGTCTATTAACACAAGATCAGTATGTTTGGTACCTAACAGTCGAGTGATAGCAAGGTCTCGATACGTTTTTATTTTAACAAGAGTACATATAGACATACATGTATAAGTTTTTCAAATGAGAATCCTTAACTTCATCCGATACGTATTAAAAGAGATAAGTTCGAGTAAAAAAAAAATAATCCCGATTGAGAAATAAGCTCATAAGCTTAGTAAATACGTTACATAACTTTGAAAATAGCTTCGCGAGTCGCAAAACATAGTAGGTCGATTGTGTACAAGTTCCGCGAGACAAACTTAGTTATTACTTTTCGTTTTAGTTTTCACAAGTTGTTTAAGATTTACCACAACGGTTTATTTTTATTATGTAGGTGGGTGTGTGTCGTTTTACAAGCCAATTAAACCTTTCGATTTCATGCTTATTCGTGAGTGCCACACAAGCTCTTAAACAACAAAAACAACTTTCAATTACGTTTGCATGTGTGTGATGCGTACGTAAACAGAGAGAAGGAATGGAGTTTTGGAAGACTTACTACACCAACTGTAGTGGTGGGAAGCGAAGAGGAAACGTGAACGAAGGGGCGAACGAGAAGCAAAGCCAAACTCCAACGCCTCCAATCTTCTAAATACCCGTCACGTATACGACCAAGGAACTTGGGAACCTGGTCAATATAGTGCAACGCCTCCCTATTCTCTCTCGTATGGCAGGAACAAAGCCAAGAGTTGTATTTGTGTTTGTGTTCTTGTATGAAGATATATAGAATGGTGGTGGTAGTGGGTTGAAGAGGAGTTCGACTTCGACATACGATCAACCCGATATACTCTTTCATGCATCTTTCTCAACCCAGTAGCGGCTGGAGATGGCTGAAATCATGTGGTCGTGGCTGCGTTTGTGTGGTGAGGCTAAGGTCAATTGTGGTGATGTCGATCAGTGGTATAAGAGAGAAAGGAGGTATTATTTGTTTTGTGGTTTGTGTTGCAACTGAGGAGAAACAATTACTATATAAAAGAAAAGTGGGTGGTGTAGTTTGGTTGTTCTCAACAGGAAGAAAGAAAAAGTAGTCAACATTTTTGGTAACCTTGTCAGCGAAAATATGGAGAAAAAATAGAAGAATAGAACAGGAGCAATGGACAAAGTGTCTTGTCTTCTTTCCTTTGTCGACAGCTAGTACATGTTTAGAAAATATAGTCAATTGGAGTTGGTAATGGGGCAGCGGAAATTTTGGGATGACACAAAGAAGGAGACAAGTATTTTTAATGTGAATTGTCTTATCATATATAAGAGGTCACATGGTTTCCCTTATTTTCCTCCTATTACTATTTGATTCAAAAGAAGGAGACAAGTAAATAGGACTTGATTTGTTTGTGAGTGTCACATAGTTTTGATTTATCTTAAATGTATGTCGACTAAAGTGAGAAAAAGGTAGAGCAATGATTCATATTTTGCAAATAATAGTTCAACATGTGGGTTGTTTTATGAAATGTGAATGAAGAAAATGGGTACATGATCCTTGTACATCGAATAGTATAAAAAAAATAATAATGAGGAACTTTGACAACTAAAGTGACAATTCATTGACCTTTTTACATGGTAAGAGGGTGACATAAAAAATATGCGAACGCGTTAGGACGTTTAGATTAATATGGTTGGATAAAAGCAAAAATTTAGCCCGTAAAAATGGTTAATTAAATCGTGACGATAGATTTCTCTCGTTGATCATTTAAAATAAAGAGGTAAATTTACGGGATATTACAGTACCTACCCGTTAAACTGAATCCCGTCCCGGGATTCTAATCTAAGGTAGTAGTTATCAATGGATTTTTAATAACGCGATTTTTGAATGAGAATTCCATGAATGTAGAGAAAATTACTTAACTTTAATTTTTGTAAAGAAAAACTTGTTAAGCAAAGTTTTAAGTGACAGCACGTTATTGGTCCCGTGTTAGTTATTTCCCGAGTGATAAAGCAAAGAGAAGTTTTTTTTTTTTTTTTTTTTTTTTTTGAAAATTTTACCGTTTGAATACAAACGATCATGTCTATCAAAATAAAATAAAGGAAGAATATTTTCAAACCCTTATAAATACTGCTGGCATGCTTAGGTTATCCACACACACACCAAAGAAAGTATTTCAATGGCTTGCAAAATGCCACACACCGTTGAAGAATTCTAACGATTTGTCAAGGCAGAAGCTGAGGGTAGTGACAGGGATCGCCAAAAAGCTATTGTGGGGATCATCAAGAGATTTGAGTTTATGAAAGAATTGAAACGAGAAGATATGGAACACTACGCCAGGTGCCCCGACGTATCAGATGATAGGAGACGTGTGATTGACCAGTTCTTGCAGGACGAGTATCGTAAGGATGCCGCTGTGATTGAGTCGTTGTGGGGTTGTGTCGGTCAGATACGGGCCCAGATTTCTAACAAAATTCGTTGGAGTTATGAAGAAAATTTTGGAGCTTCTAGGGTTGGGCCATCGCAACAACAACTACCGCTACAACAACCTCTACCACAACAACAACAAGGTGCATCAAGTTCATGTTCGTCAAGAGTGGTTGTGCAACAGCAACAGTTGCCTCACCTGGACGATTTCGAGCCAAGCTTTGAGGAAAATGTGGCAGTTGATGATGGTTGGACTTCTGACATGGAGCGGGAGCTGAGCAGGTTGGAGGCTCAGTTGGAAGAAGAGAAGTTGGCGAGTTTCGATCCTTATGATGATGGTTATGATTCCAACAATTCTCAAACTTGGGATCACCAAGACTACCTTTGAAGTCTAGGTTTATGTGTACTAGATGTCTTAAATTTCAGTATTGTTTGTAATATTCAAGTATGATTTAAATAATATGGTGTTTGAATGTTTAAATAAAATCCCTTGTGAGCACAATTTGAATGGGAATTTATTTATTTTATCAGGTTTAGATATTTCTCTTGAATTATAAAAAAAATCTGTGCGGGTAACCTACCCGTTAAACAAAGAGTTTTGTTGATACAAATTTTTACAAAGAGAGTTTTGGATAAGGATGTAGAGAAAATTGCCGGATTATCAGCTTTTGGGAATGATGAAAGTTACTTTGTCTCTATGTGGTGAGTAGTGAGCGTATGTGGGTAGAATAGTAGTCTACGGCTACCGCCTTACATATCCCACTTTTTCCTCTTCACTACTCACATTTTTCTCACCCAAGGATTTCAAAATGTCACACACTTATACTGTCCTCATAATTTTGTATGTTGTTGCAGACCTCTTTTTGGCTTACACTCCAAAAGAAGATTTGGAGTCTTTGGATTGGATTATAGCACTTCTCATGTTAATCGTGGTTTTAGCCGTTAGCGTGGACGAAATATGGGGGTAAGATATAGTGTTATAATAGGGGTGTTGTTTTGAATTCGTAAATTAGCACCATGCATTAACGTTTTGAGTGTTAATCACTCGTGCATTTTGTCGTGCAGGATATTCGAGGTGTTACACCCAGTTGTGGTTCTCGCTCTCGTAGGAGTAGTGGTGTTTTTCATCAGTTTGATTGGTCAACCAATTGGTGATGTTATGCTTTACTTAGCGATATTTGTAATGTTTGCATTACCAATGCTAATCATATCATTGTGTATAAATATTTGGGGTTTCTACTGAAATAAAAAAAAAATAAGTTCTAGTGGTTCTCGATTTCATATGCATGTTATTTCAGATAAAAATAAACCTATTCATCTATATTTCATTACTTACATAGAGAAGCGTCCCAAACTATGTAACTAAGGAAATATAAACTTATGGTTCAACGATATACAATTTCTTGATTTGAATAAAAAGGCGTCCCAATCCATTCAAATTAAGACATTGTAAATCATTTTAAGATTCTGATTTAACACTCATATTAATCGACAAAGTATTTCATGTGCGCATTTTCCGGGGATATGAAAGAGTTTGTCATATGTATTTATGATGATGGGAGTAAGATAATTAGGGATGATTGATACAGTACTCAAGATAGTGGATGAGTATATATGTCACCATACTAGAGTGTTGGGGTAGCATAACCTATCTAGCAGTCACATAATCGTCTGGCAGATGGCAAGCACGGAGAGCGAAAGGCTAAAAATGTTTTGTTTGTAAAAGTAGTTATAGTTCGGATCTAATTTAGACCCGTTTCACTATAACCGAAGCTCTGATACCAATCTGTAACACCCCCAGTTTTTGAGAATATGCAGCGGATTAAAGATTGGGTGTTACTTCATGACATAGCAGTTTATTAGTAGAAAATGATTATCAATGTAGTCATTTTAAAACATTTATCATTCGAATATCAGAGATTACAAAATGAGGTCCCAATGGTTACAAGTTTATCAAAAAGGTTTTCGAATGATAGTAAGATTTTTAGCCATTATAGGTATCTGTGCTCCTCCATGCCATCCTTGCTCGTTATGGACCTGAAATACATGCTAAAAAGTGTCAACACAATGGTTGGTGAGTTCATAGAGTTTATATGTAAGATAGTTGATTTTTAAAATCAATGAGTTTGTGAGATCATAGTAGTTATAAATAAGTGTTGATTATCAAAATCAAAGTGTGAGCAAATTCATAGAGTTTGCATAAAATCAGTTGATTTCCAATAGTTTCAAATTTAGGTAATAATGGTAATAGATATCACTGTTAATGAAATAAGTCGCGGGTTACGTTGTTATACACCCGTAGTAGTTTGACTTTCCTTCTCAGGTCGATAATTGAGCAAGTCCATAGTATTTGAGTAAAACGTTTGAATTACTCAGGTAGATAGTTGAGAAAATTCGTAGCAGTTATATAAAACATTTGAACACAAGCCAAGTAGTAGTAATGAAGCAATAGCATTGTAGTATAGGATATTGCCCTAAGCCTCATGACACTCAAACCTTAACATCGTTTTGCAGCCATAAGAGCTATAGAAATCTTATGGGATAAAAGCCTACACATAAGAATATGATGCAGGTGATAGGGGCCCTCGTCGTAGGTAGGAATTTGCTAGTTCCTACAGTTTCTCAAATAAAGTGCATTTGGTTACTTACCCAGCAACTCAAATGGGGCGTCATCTGCCAATAGATCTATTCACTATATTCGCGTTCACTCGCAAGTGATTAATGGGTCATGATATGAGGGACTTTTGGCAAAGCTAGTAACTTAGGCAATATCAATCAGGGTAGCATACAGAGTAATACTTGTGTTCAGGTTCGTAGCATGTAATAGGTTTCAATAGACAAATAGAGTGTATCATAAATCGAGTAACATATTTGAAATAAATAAGTAATAATTGTAAGTAGAAACGAGCATGTATCTCCCCCAAGACATTTATAAAACGATTATAAACACTAAAGTAGGGGCTATGACTCACCTTGGTGTGGTAGGCTGGACAGATTGATGTTGAACGGTAAAATGTATGTGCCAGTCGATACGCGACCTAGATTAGTACCGCAGTCTTAGTTTACATGTTTGTGTATAACTCAAAATGTTCAAATATGCAGAATTCTCCTCGTGCGGTTGTGTTTAATATGCTTGTGTGGCAGAGTTTACTTTTAAATAATTTTAAAATATTTGCAAGTGTTGGCTCTTGGAGTAAGTATGGGAATATATACAATATATTCATATAAGAGTTGACTCGAATATTGGCTCAAGTATTATCGAAGAACGAATAAATGCAAGTTGAATTGTATTTATTTGATTTGTTTGGTTTCGAGGTGTGAAAATATATACCGTATATATTTATTGATGCCATGGGTAAATATTATATTTGGAAAAATGTAGTATTTATAATTTAAGCGGATGTGGTTGTTAAGTAAAAATATGTGTCCAATATATTTATTTAACGAAAATTGGTAAATAATATAAGTTTCAAAACTTTATAAGAATCTTTAAGAAAAGGTTAAGCCCTTTTAAAGTTGAGGGTTTAAAAGTGTAAAAATTTATATATGTTACTAAATTAATTATGCCTTAAGAAAACTGCTACTAGATTCAAAGTTGAAGGGGTGAAACTGTCAACATAGTGAAAGTTGTAAAAAGAAAATAAAACTCCAAAATGACCAGAGCTGGGTTCGAACTCGCGCCTCTTGTTCAGCAGCCAAGCTCTCCAACCAAATGAGCCAAAGGCTCCTTTTTGTTTTTTTTTACATCCTAAACACTTTTAACTACCATTTAACTGTTTGGTTTTGTATATAATTTCGACTCAGTATATGCGTGCATGAAATCTATTTCTAAGTTCCATCTTTTACGTTCAAATTCACCACATAAGTCTATTAACACAAGATCAGTATGTTTGGTACCTAACAGTCGAGTGATAGCAAGGTCTCGATACGTTTTTATTTTAACAAGAGTACATATAGACATACATGTATAAGTTTTTCAAATGAGAATCCTTAACTTCATCCGATACGTATTAAAAGAGATAAGTTCGAGTAAAAAAAAATGATCCCGATTGAGAAATAAGCTCATAAGCTTAGTAAATACGTTACATAACTTTGAAAATAGCTTCGCGAGTCGCAAAACATAGTAGGTCGATTGTGTACAAGTTCCGCGAGACAAACTTAGTTATTACTTTTCGTTTTAGTTTTCACAAGTTGTTTAAGATTTACCACAACGGTTTATTTTAATTATGTAGGTGGGTATGTGTCGTTTTACAAGCCAATTAAACCTTTCGATTTCATGCTTATTCGTGAGTGCCACACAAGCTCTTAAACAACAAAAACAACTTTCAATTACGTTTGCATGTGTGTGATGCGTACGTAAACAGAGAGAAGGAATGGAGTTTTGGAAGACTTACTACACCAACTGTAGTGGTGGGAAGCGAAGAGGAAACGTGAACGAAGGGGCGAACGAGAAGCAAAGCCAAACTCCAACGCCTCCAATCTTCTAAATACCCGTCACGTATACGACCAAGGAACTTGGGAACCTGGTCAATATAGTGCAACGCCTCCCTATTCTCTCTCGTATGGCAGGAACAAAGCCAAGAGTTGTATTTGTGTTTGTGTTCTTGTATGAAGATATATAGAATGGTGGTGGTAGTGGGTTGAAGAGGAGTTCGACTTCGACATACGATCAACCCGATATACTCTTTCATGCATCTTTCTCAACCCAGTAGCGGCTGGAGATGGCTGAAATCATGTGGTCGTGGCTGCGTTTGTGTGGTGAGGCTAAGGTCAATTGTGGTGATGTCGATCAGTGGTATAAGAGAGAAAGGAGGTATTATTTGTTTTGTGGTTTGTGTTGCAACTGAGGAGAAACAATTATTATATAAAAGAAAAGTGGGTGGTGTAGTTTAGTTGTTCTCAACAGGAAGAAAGAAAAAGTAGTCAACATTTTTGGTAACCTTGTCAGCGAAAATATGGAGAAAAAATAGAAGAATAGAACAGGAGCAATGGACAAAGTGTCTTGTCTTCTTTCCTTTGTCGACAGCTAGTACATGTTTAGAAAATATAGTCAATTGGAGTTGGTAATGGGGTAGCGGAAATTTTGGGATGACACAAAGAAGGAGACAAGTATTTTTAATGTGAATTGTCTTATCATATATAAGAGGTCACATGGTTTCCCTTATTTTCCTCCTATTACTATTTGATTCAAAAGAAGGAGACAAGTAAATAGGACTTGATTTGTTTGTGAGTGTCACATAGTTTTGATTTGTCTTAAATGTATGTCGACTAAAGTGAGAAAAAGGTAGAGCAATGATTCATATTTTGCAAATAATAGTTCAACATGTGGGTTGTTTTATGAAATGTGAATGAAGAAAATGGGTACATGATCCTTGTACATCGAATAGTATAAAAAAAATAATAATGAGGAACTTTGACAACTAAAGTGACAATTCATTGACCTTTTTACATGTTAAGAGGGTGACATAAAAAATATGCGAACGCGTTAGGACGTTTAGATTAATATGGTTGGATAAAAGCAAAAATTTAGCCCGTAAAAATGGTTAATTAAATCGTGACGATAGATTTCTCCCGTTGATCATTTAAAATAAAGAGGTAAATTTACGGGATATTACAGAAAACCTGTTACACCCGGTAGCAACTTTGGGAGTAACCTAATTAAAGGAACACGTTTACATGAGTAACCTAATTAAACGAACCCGTTTACATGAGTAACCTCTTTGAACGAAAAAAAAAAAAAAAAAAAAACTATAGTAACTTAAAGCAAATTTTTTGGAAACTTTTGTAACCTCTGTGGGGGAATGTCCCATTTACATCTGTGGATCTTTGTTCTTTTTGTGAAGTAATAAAAGTTCTATTTTCATAAAAAAAAAATAAAATAAAAATAAAAAAAAAACTTTTTGAAGAACACTATATAAAAGCTTACAGATGTTACACGAATTTATAAATACACTGACAGTGAATATCATGTAATATGTGTAATTGCATAACGTATGGTCAGAAATAGTCTTTATGACGAATTTATAAACTGTTACTACTACAACATAATAACTTTGTTGTTTGTTTATAAAGAGGCTCTGAATTTGTATCGCACATCTAAAGGCTAGGTTAGGTTGTAAAAAGAATTTTCTTATCTTTTCACTTAGGTGGTAGTACATTTGATGTCTCTCTTATTACATCAAAGGGTCGTTTAAAGTCACAGATGGTGACACTCATCTTGGTGGTGACTGGTGAGGATTTCGATAATCGCAAGGTAGAACACTTTGTTTCACAAGTTCAATAGAATGTATAATATGGATATCACCCATAATGGGAAAAATGCAAACGGATACTCCTCTGCAACTGTTTTCACATCCATAAGTTGACTCTTGTTACTGATATCCTTATTATACATCGTTTTGAACTGTGAAACAAATTTGGAGAATTTTTTTAACAATGAATCTATCACCATGTAGAAACCAAAGGCAACAATGCAGTTTCATATGTGCCAAAAACTGTTGTCCAAGCATTGAACCATCACCCGATATTCGGTGGAATATTTAGGTTTCGTATCATGGTGATTAAAAACACCTGATAGATGGAGAGGCGGGTTTCAAATGAAGTTACACACTTTGAAAAACCCATTCCTCTTCCATACAACTTTCGGTAAAACATCTAGGTTTCTTATCAAATTTAAAACCATGACATATATAGCTTCCTGGATAGATCATGAATAACCGAGTGGAAGACAACTACATACAGGTGCATGATTAATCTAACGTAACGAAAATACAACAGATAAAACAGTTGTTGTAAAAAAGGTTTTCTGGAATGAACTAACTTTTTTTTAGAAATATACTTTATTGTGAAGAACAAGTTAATGAAAGTCTCTTAATTTATAAACCCAAAAGGAGTAAATGAAAAGTTAACTTTTGAATCTCGTGCAATTGAAACTCTTTCCATAATAAATGTGTTAATTTGTTGTGAATGTTGGAAACTGATTTTAAATTTGATTTGATTTGAAATTTGGTTCAATTTTCCAAAAATATTCGAAACATTCATATTAATTGAAAAAATTAAGAAAAAAGAAATAAAAGAAAATATGTTCCACTTTTATACATAAGTGGGAGTGCACATGCGCGTTGCAGCGGGGGCATACGTACCAACTTTTATATTTATATAGAATGTGTGTGTGTGTGTGTGTGTTTTCACATGACTATGTTGATACTGTAAATAAAAAATTTAAAATATGGTATCGAGTACCATATTCATGACATGATTATTCTAATGGGTTATCTGCAGCGTTGGAGCTAATATAACTTTTCTATTTGTATATCGTGAATGTTTAACAGTTTTAATAATTATTTTGTTTATGTTTTGTTTATGGTTATGATGATAGGGCTGAGCAAAACCCGACCGACACCCGAAAACCATAATGATGATACAGGTTGCATGAGCTGTTAACACACAATAGATGGTAGACGATATAGGTTTAATAACATATTGTTAAATTGAACTAAGTATATAGGTTTAGTATAAAACTAGTAACCTAACTAAATATATTTATGATATATTGTGGTTGAATATGTTTTTATATCATTTGGGTGCTGAATAAAAAAATTATAAAAGATAGTTAATGTATTACGAAGTTAATACTTGGATATGTCACTTGGTCAGGTTAGAAAACAATTAATAGTGGGTCGTAATACAATTTTTAAACAATTAATAGTGGGTCTTAATGTAATGGGTTATGATTTAACGTTGTTTTTCAGCAACTCAGCAGTCAAACTAAGTATTGATATGTTTTACTGGTATTCATAGAGTGAGAATCGTGTTTTGCTTTAAAAGCCACAGACGGTCCCTTATCAATGAGGGACCGCCGATCGTTTAGGGACCGTCGTCAGACTGGTGTTCAGAAAGTTGGTTTTTGACGATTTTTAGTGTTTTGGTCATTATGAAAAATCTTTGGTTTTAAATCGTTTTAAAACATGACTCTTTGTATTTTAAGATACGAAAATGACTCAATACGCACGAGTAGGCTAAGGAATTGGCATGGAGTTGAATTGAGACAGAAGAAGAGGAAATGACTCGATACGCTTTAATAAAGAGTGGATTTTGAGTTGAAATAGAAGAAAAGAGAGGAAATCGTTAAATAAGGTTCAAGGACGAGACTTGCATCGAGGTGGCTAGAAGTCAATCATGTCATTCTTTATAAAAGTCATAGATGAGAGCCAGACAAAGGATAAAGAGAGAAGCTAGTGTGCATCGTCTATTGACGAAAGTTTGATATTAATAATGGTTGTGGTAAGACCATTATTTTTCAAATAGTTTGCTTGAATCCAATGAAGCATAAAAGTTTAGACAAAACGTCTAAATAACACAAAGCATCTAGCATGTATTGGCATACAAAAATCAACTAGCATGCAAGCAAGTAATACCTAATCACATAGTCACATAATTATATAGCAAACACTCAAATAGCAAGCATGATAGTCAAGGTTGTAAGAAAACTTACCTTGGCCTCTAGCTATCCTTAATAACACATAACCAAAACATGTAATGTTGGTGATGCAAGACTAGGTGATACTCATTTGGCAATTCGACCTTATGATTAGTTGAGCACTTGGCTTGGTGAATCAACCATTTGATTAGATTCATACTTAAGCCGCGTATTGTCTTCTCCACTAGCTATCCACATTACACATTTTAACCACACATTGTCTTCTTCATTATCATTACTACAAAACTAGTAGATTGGTACACCAACTAGGTTGCTTAAGAAATCCTTGTCGGTAACATTACCTACAATAAAGATATTCAAACTAGTAGTACATGATTCCACTTAAACAAAGTGTTTTTCTAATAACACGTTTTCATCATCTTTGGCTTGAACATTTCCTTGATGCAAGTTTAAACCATTTTACCAAATGTCATTTGCCATTCGACATAAAATTGTTTTTATCAAAATTAATTTTTGGCAAAGATTCATAAATCAAAATTTTTGCTTCAAATATTTTGCAAAAGTTTCTTATGAAAAATTTATTAGTGAAACTTCCTTTCATTAATTGTAAATCATCAAATGAAATGACATGCCAAAGATTACGATCTATTGATTTCACATAACTTTCAAATTCATTTTTCCAAATGAGAAAATTTTCATTTTCGAAAAATGGTGGCTCATTCAAATAACTCCCTTCTAGATATCTTTTTGATTCCATAGATCAATTCAAGTTTTAAAGTAAATTAAACTCTAAAGATCTTGATAAACGAAGCTCTGATACCAATTTTAGAAACTAGATGGGGGGTTGAATAGTTTCACCGCTTCTTTTAACTTTTTAAAGCGTTTCACCGTTTTAGGTCTGGTTAATTTACATTTGCAAACTTGTTGAATTCTACTAGTTATGTGATATCAATTTAGTTACTAACATACACAAATAAAACAAGTAAAGTAAAGAGTAAGGAAAGAACACAACCAAGAGACGCGGCAATTTATAGTGGTTCGCCACGAAGCTCACTCTCCGTCCTACTCTACTCCCCGAGTACCACACTCGAGAGTTATCAATCACTATATCAACACACTCCTTCAGGCGGAGCAATCTAATTGACTCAAATTAGTATATAGTATAGTTTGAAATTCACTATCGATGAAATTTCTTTCCTTTTTCGTCAACAACAACCAAACAAGTGCTAAAAGTGACTTGAAGTGGCAAAACTTTTTGCCTTCAGTCGAGCGAACGTTTTGCCTTTAGTCGGGCATATGTTTTGCCTACAGTCAAGAAATAAATGAAAGTCGCCTTAATTAAGTGGCACAAATTTGTAGCCTTCACTCGATCAAAATTATTCAAAATTATAAGGGGTAGTGTAAACTTTATTTCAGTCGACCAAAAAACAGAAAGTGGCACTAAGTCGCAAAAATATTTAGCCTTCGGTCGAGCAAATTTATTCAAAATTATTTGGAGCAATGTTTTCTAGAAATATTGTTTGTAAGCTATCCAAAACTATGAAGTAATATGTTTGATAGGAATACGAGTTGGTAAAAACATAAATAAAGACGTTTATAAAAAGACTAACGTTGCAAACGATAATTGGTAGAAAGGCGTATGTTGCAAACGACCATTGGTATAAAGGACTAACGTGGCAAACGTTGCAAACGATATTAGGTAAAGAGGACTAATGTTGCAAATGTCCGTTAGTATAAAGGACTAATGTAGCCACTTTACGATTAGAGTTAACTAACTGAACTAACGTTGTTATCAAAATTGACTGAAAGTGGAACGCAACTATACATTTTGGACTAAATCCAAAACTTATAAAATGGTCTAAAAATGAAATACTCACCAAACCAAAAGGCGAAAATCGGTGGGAACACCCCGATCGCATGCATCTTGTGATGGTAACCGGACCCGGTCCTAGACAATGGATCACATGTTTTCATTGACCTAATTAGTCAGGAATTGGGATTGAACTCATGCCATTTTCTCCAAGAGGCCCACTTTGACGGGTCAACTAAGCGTTTGCGGTGGGGGACTGATACCACTAAATGTATATGTTAAGCTATTTTTGCTTGTTATTCCGTATAATTATCTCGGTATTTTTGTTGAAGGATTTAAAATGTAAATTTCTTTAGGGGCTTGGGGAGGTCTCAAGTTTGAGTCCCATACTTGAAACTTTTTCCCCTTCAGGCGAAATAAGAGGAAGTACAGGCAGAGTTCAAGGTCAGCTACTGCCCAATTGGATGTCACTGCTACCTGAACATGTATGTTACACAGGTATTTGTATTACAGTGTATGTAAGAAAACATACATGTTTTATATGAACATGCATGTTTTCTAATGCAAAATTGGAGTTCTCGCAGTTCCCGCACTTAACAGGGTTCTGAAAATAAAGCCTCCCTATATATATAGGGGGACTTTCTTACGAGAACCATTTTATCTGCGAGAACTGAGAGAACCACCAAAAACATGCATGCACGCCTTTTAAAATAAAATAAAAATACATGCAAATCATCAATAATCGTAAGCATCCACCTATGTTCTTCAATATCATTATGAACTCATCATCTTTTTTCACAAAAACCTTACCCACGGCCGCAATATTGTCGTTGCACGTCTTATAAGAACATACATGCACACCTTCAAAGAAAAATTTTGTATTTTCAATTTCTTATCAAATTCTTTAGAACAACTATGTTTTTTTTAAAACATATGTGCAAAAATACAATTATTGAAGGCGTGCATGTATGTTTTTGGTGGTTCTGTTAGTTCTCGCAGTTAAAATGGTTCTCGTTTGAAAGTTACACTATATATATATATATATATATATATATATATATATATATATATATATATATATATATATATACTACTATATAATGTATTTGGGACTATTCTATAATTAGAAAGGCTTAAAAATTCAGACTTTTACTTACTAACTATGGAAACAACCACCCCTAACAATCAACCCCAACAATTTATAATCACTTCAACAACCACCCCCCAACAATTTATAACCATCTCAACAACCACCCCAGCAACCACTTTCCACCACCCCATCTCCCTCCTCTTCATCCCAACAATCCGCCCCCGCATCGCGCGGGCACCTTTCTAATATATATATATATATGTCGGGACTTGGGAGGTCATCCCTGCTGAAACTGTAAGAATGTTACCTGCTGTTGTTGCTTATTAGCTAGGAGGAGGGACCTTCAATGCAAAATTAGAAAATGATGAAGGGTGTAAGTGTATAAAAATGTAACTTGCAAAATTTTTTTGGCCTTGCTACAGATATTTTAGATGCTGTACACTGCAGGGATAATTTCCCCATATGGAAAGGGGAAATCATCCCTGCTGATGTGATGTACTTTGCATTGGATATTGCAAAATTTTGCATTAATGGTGACCTAATGCATGAAGTACAGTTATTCACATACTCGTTAGGTAACCTTTTAGTTAGGTCCCTATGTCAATACATCATATTTGCATTGGAGATTGCAGAAATGATGTATTCATATTAGTGTGAAACTTATCAAGTGACTAACTTTTAATACACGATATCTCATTTATATTAACTCCCTTTTTGATGTCAAAGACCAGAAGCTACGTGAAATTTTCACTGGATCTCGGTTATTCTTAACAGCGATGGCTATTCATTTAAGTATTCGGGTAGCACTACTAGACCTTCAACAAGGTGGAAATTCTCGTATAACTAATCAATCTTTCCTTTCAACCAACCGGGCTAGCTCAGTTGGCCACCAAGATTCCTTAGGGGCTTGGGGAGGTCTCAAGTTCGAGTCCCTCCCGAGACTTTTACCCGTTCAGGCGGAATAGAAGGAAGTACAGGCGAATTTAATTGGCTTCAAGGTAAAGATGCATGCTTAGATGTGACTGGTATCTCTCCATTTCCTGGTATTAGGGCGACTTCATGGGCTCCTAGCCGGGGTAGCCTTGTACAATGCCGTGGAGAAGAAAAATAGAAAGTATGCATCGAAATGTGAGGACAACGGATACAAGTTCATATCATTAGCTTTTTCTACGTTCGGGGAATTTGATACGGATGCTTTAGACACACTTTCACGTATTAACTATTAAGTCTATTACAATTAGCCACTCAAATAATGTTAAGAGTGGTGTTTTTATTTTTCATAGGAGTGGGAGCATAGCTTATATCTAGACTCCCATCCAACTTCATGTAAATTTTTATAGTTCTAATAAAGTGACGGTAAATAATAATAATAAATAATAATAATAATAATAATAATAATAATAATAATAATAATAATAATAATAATAATAATAATAATAATAATAATAATAATAATAATAATAATAATAATAATAATAATAAAATCAATCTTTCCTTTCGAGAAATATGCTATACCACAAATATTTGTATTTTTCGGACCTAATGGAAAGCCGTAACTAACATTGGAAGTTGTAAAAGATAATGGTTTTATTTTCAAGGATAATCATTGCGATAATATTTGTATCTTTCTTTCCCAGGTAATTTTATTTAATAGTTTAAACAATTAAAAGTAGTTAGTAGAATATTACATATACGAATGTGTTAAAATGGTAAGAAGATATTTGAAATAAACTAAACAAATTATTTTCATTCACTTACAGCCCTATGAAAGTTTTGGAAAAAATAATAAATAATAAATAAATAAAATAAATAAACCCCCAAATTTAAGCACTTTCATTTTACTAAATTCCTTTTAAACAAAAGATTATTTTTTAGCTTTACTGTTCATTGCAATAAAATAGTGCACAAGTTTAGTGCAACAAACGGCGCCTGCTCCAGTGGCTTCAGTCTCCCCCGCAAACGCTTAGTTGACCGGTCAAGGAGTTCCTTGGTGAAAATGGTATATAGCCTAGTTTGCAGTAAAGACAAATTTATTTATTTATTTATTTTATTATTATTATTTTTTTTTTATCAATTTCTTTCATGTGTTTCCTGTCCATACTTTCAGTTTTGTTGTTTTTTGATATAAATAAATTATTAAAATAAAAAAATAATTAAAAAGATGATGTATTCATATTACTTTGAATCTTATCAAGTGACTAACTTTTAATACACGATATCTCATTTATATTAACTCCTTTTTTGATGTCAAAGACCAGAAGCTACGTGAAAATTTTCACTGGATCTTGGTTATTCTTAACAGGGATGGCTATTCATTTAAGTCTTCGGGTAGCACGACTAGATCTTCAACAAGGTGGAAATTCTCGTATAACTAATCAATCTTTCCTTTCAACCAACTGGGCTAGTTCAGTTGGCCAGCAAGATTCCTTAAGGGCTTGGGGAGGGGAGGTTTGGCTATGGGAGGTCTCAAGTTCGAGTCCCACCCGAGACTTTTACCCGTTCAGGTGGAATAGAAGGAAGTACATGCGGATTTCAAGGTCATCATACTGCACAATTGGATACCACTACTACCTGAACCACTAACAACTAACAAGCCGTTATAATAATAATAATAATAATAATAATAATAATAATAATAATAATAATAATAATAATAATAATAATAATAATAATAATAATAATAATAATAATAATAAGGTTGGGATCATGGTGCGTAAAGAGGCTCCTATGGGGTTCCTTTCGGAGGATGGGATGGAGCTAGGACCTGCAGATTTGTTATTATTTAATTGGCTTCAAGGTAATGATGCATGCTTAGATGTGACTGATATCTCTTCATTTGCGGGTATTGGGGCGACTTCATGGGCTCCTAGGGTAGCCTTGCCGTGGAGAAGAAAAAGAGAAAGTATGCATCAAAATGTGAGGACAACGGATACAAGTTCATACCACTTGCTTTTTCTACGTTTGGGGAATTTGATACGGATGCTTTAGACACACTTTCACGTATTAAGTCTATTGCAATTAGCCACTCAAATAATGCTAAGAGTGGTGTTTTTATTTTTCATAGAATAAGCTTTTGTATTCAGAAAGGAGTGGGAGCATAGCCGTAACTAACATTGGAAGTTGTAAAAGATAATGGTTTTATTTTCAAGGATAATCTTGCAAAAATATTTGTATCTTTCTTGCTCAGGTAATTTTATTTAATAGTTTAAATAATTAAAAGTAATTAGTAGAATGTTACATTTACGAATGTGTTAAAATGGTAAGAAGATATAAGATATTTGAAATAAACTAAATAAATTATTTTCATTCACTTTCAGCCCTATGAAAGTTTTGGAAAAAATAATAAATAAATAAAATAAAATAAACCCCCAAATTTAAGCACTTTCATTTTACTAAATTCCTTTTAAACACAAGATTATTTTTTAGCTTTATTGTTCATTGCAATAAAATAGTGCACAAGTTTAGTGCAACAAACGGCGCCTGCTCCGGTGGCTTCAGTCTCCCCCGCAAACGCTTAGTTGACCGGTCAAGGAGTTCCTTGGAGAAAATGGTATGTGTTGAATAGCCTAGTTTGCAGTACAAGACAATTTTTTTATGAGTTTCTGTCCGGTGTTTTCTGTCCATACTTTCAGTTTTGTTGTTTTTTGATATAAATAAATTATTAAAATAAAAAAAAATAGATAAAAAATCGTAAAAATCATAGGGGTGTCCATCATCTAATCAATCTCATGTAGCCATTTTGAAAGTGATTATTAGTGGCAACTTCAATAACAATATATATATATATATATATATATATATATATATATATATATATATATATATATATATATATATATATATATATATATATATGGGGGAAGTCATTCCTGCTATAACTGCAGGGATGTTACCTGCTGTTGTGGCTTATAAGGAGGGACCTTCAATGAAAAATTAGAAAATGATGAAGGGTGTAAGTGTATAAAAATGTAACTAGCAAATTTTTTTTGGCCTTACGTACTGCAGATTTTTAAGATGCTGTACACTGCTGGGATGATTTCCCCATATGGAAAGGGAAAATCATTCCTGTTGTTGTGATGTACTTTGCATTGGAGATTGCAAATTTTGAATTAATGATGAAACCATCCCTGTTGTTGTGATGTACTTTGCATTGGAGATTGCAAATTTTGCATTAATGGTGACCTAATGCATAAATGATTTGTACCGTTATTCACTTATGCATTAGGTCACCTTTTAGTTAGGTCCCTCTGTCTAGATGTGGAAGGGGTGTGTTAACACCTCTTCATGTGTTTTATTTTATTTTTTATTTTTACTTAATGATTTTATTATTGTTATTATCATTTTTCTTTATTTCAACTTTGTATTTCAATTCGTATTAAAAGTACATTTAAATAGAATAATTACATATTGTACGTATGTTAGATTATGAATGTAAAAAGAGAGAGCTATGAGTTCAAGTAAGAAGTGAAAGTTCAGTCCTTACAGTTTCCCTATTCTTTTTTGATGTCAAAGACCAGAAGCTACGCGAGAATTTTCATTGGATCTCGGTTGTTCTTAACAGCGATGGCTATTCATTTAAGTGTTCGGGTTGCAACCTTAGACCTTCAACAGGGTGGAAATTCTCGTATTCCTTATGTACACGTTCCTGCGGCTCGGATGAGTATTATTGTTTATCGCCACGGCTATAAACACGTTATTGTTCCTATTAACAAAACATCCCCTTTTTCTTAGCTCTTTCGAAAATGGTATAGAAATGGGTTTCTTTTTCTACGTTGTTTACCTTAGTTACTGGGGGGTTTCGGTAGATTATGAGTGTAAAACATGATGAGATACTAATTTAGTTAATCATTTTGAAAAGTCCAATCTAAACACCGTCACATTTAATTTCTTTTTGTCAAATAAACATGAGTTTGAATGTTTTGTCTTAAATACTTCTAAAGTTTAATTGACTATATTACAATTTCTTTTTATGTTTAATAAAGTTGTTTATTTCTCGCGCGAATGCAATTGTTTATATTTAAAGTGTAAAACTGATATTTCAACATATTCAAACCTTTTTACATAAACAAACAGGTTTATTTGATTCTGATTCAGATTCAGATTTAGACTTTTCAACCATATAACGAATCAGATTCAGACCCAGAGTCTCTTAATAAACAAACAGCAAAAGAATTTTGTAAATTAAATGAAGGCATAACCGGTCTACAAAAGCAATACAAGTAAATTAATTGGAGCACGGTTTCCTAGGGCACTACATGTAATTTAGGTCATCTATAGTAGATTAAGTATTTTTTTTTTACACGATGACATGACTTGGCGTGTAAGGGTTTGGATGAGTTTGATCTTGGCCATACACCTGTAGCTGGTGTACATCAAGTATAATTTTACGCGACCACCATGGGTATATTTGTAAAAGCTTCAAAAGTTGGGCTCTGCAAGACACACATGTATGTATGGGTATATATACAAGTAATTTTCGGATTTTAGACTATTTATTTGTGCACAGCAATATTTATTCTTCAAACACATCTCTCTCTCTCTCGCCAAAAGTAGTAATCTTTAGTGTCAAATGGATCACAAGCTCAAAAGAAAATGGGAAAGTTCTAACCAAATTTATCATAAAGATTATGCGTGTAATGGTATTTCTTGGTGTCAAACAAACGTTATGTACAACTTTTCCAACAATGAGTTTGGAAATGCACAAGCTATTGGTGGACACATGAATGTTCACAGAAGATATGGAGCAAGCCTACTCTCATCATCACAGTATCTTCATCAAACCCCGATCCCGAACCCTAACACTAACCTTAACCCTAATTTCGCATCCCCACCATCATCGTTATTTTGCTTACCCCAAAACACCTTCCATGCTTCTCGTGTTCCTCTACCTTCACCATCTTCAACATCAAATGTTAATGGAGGTAATTATAGGTTTGATAAACATAATTTGTACGATGGTAGTCCTTTGTGTCAAAGAAACTGTATCTGCTACTTTCTCAAGGAATTTACGTATGCAAAAGCTGCTCCTTGGCAGCTAAACACTGACAGAAGTCATAGAGCAAGACTAGGACTTCCTTCACCTTGTGATCAACCCCCAAGCCCGAACCTGAACCCTTTCACTAACCTCAACCCTAATGTGGCTTATTATATCAGTAATGATGGTCAAACCAGAGATTGGAAAAAGAGACAGTGTCTTAGCAAGGTTGAACGGGATATTCCTAATGATGCAAAAGTTGAAGTTCAGTTGGACTTGGAACTTCGACTCGGACGATCTAAAGTCAAGACATGAACATTTTCAGAGTTGTGCAGCATCAACATATATATATATATATATATATATATATATATATATATATATATATATATATATATATATATATATATATATATATATATATATATATATATATATATATACATATATATATTACAATTGGATAAGCTGCATGTAGATGTAAAATCTTGTCTGTTAACTGGGATGTTTGGATTGATAATCCTCTAGAAGCATGTATAGACTACTCGTACTAGTTAAGCCTTTTGTATCTAGCTCCTTGCTTGCTTCTTTCTCTTTTAATAATATCCGCAGTTAAAAAAAACTACTACATATTTGTCTATGTAGTTTAAGACACAAATGTTTATTGACCATGTAAATTGATGGAGGAAACAAAATTAAATGTTAGCTTTCTAAATTATGCTGCAAATGAATCTTTTGAATGATTGAATCTTCACTTCCTGGCCTTATCACTTTCTTTAAAGTTTGTAATGCCACGTGATTATTTCAACTGAATTACTAGCTTACAACTTTTTCAGATTACCATGAGAAAGTATGTCTCTGTTGACGACTTGCTAATTGACCATGAAAAATTATGTTGCATACGAAAAATGTATTGTTGGTGATTTTCGTGTAATCAAATATTTTGTGTAATGGTGATTTAGCAGAGACCAAATGGTGGGATAGCTCAGTTGGCCACCAAGGGTGATCTTGGGGAGGTTGGTACCACATGCGAGAGAGGTCTCGAGTTCGAGTCTCTCCGTGGGGGTTTTCCTTCAAGAAGGGAATCTGGGGGGTTCTGCCCCATAGAAGTATTCGAGGCTTGCAGAGACTACCTTCTGGGTAAGCACGGTGGATTGTGGAATCGAATACCTAGCTAACTTAGTAACTGTATTAACTCGCCGTTATAAAAAATATGGATTTTAAGTTAAGTTATATATACAAGCTTGGAGGTGCGGAGTGCACACTTGTATAGACATTAACGTGAATTCGGATACAATGAGTGGTAAAGTTTTTGACAGAAAATTCCTCTCACTATACTTACAAGATAGTTTCATTTTAGCTAATATTAGAATCTTAGCTAGAATAGTTTCGTTTTTTTCAAGACTTTTGACTAACTAACTGAGCGACTTTGCGCTATTGACAGACTTCCGACGTAGTAATGATTATTTTTGTTTGGTTGGAGTGCAATTAATTTAGAAAAACGTGTATATACTTACATATATACCGATGTAATCTTTGATTCCACCAAAACCAGTATTTGCAATTAATGTCTCTCTCTTTTTTCTTTTTCTTTTTTAACTTATTTGCAATTAATGTCAATTCAAAATAAATACTGTATCCAATTCCTGCAAACAGATATGCAATAGATCGACCAAAAATGAATGTCTTTGATGCTGTCATCTAAAATAATTACACAAAAACCTAGAAAACAGGTACACGTTGGGAAATTATTATCAGTTAAAACAAAATGTCGCACAAAGAATATGCATAAGGTCGAGCAAAGAGAGGATCCATAACGTGTTGTGTATGTAAACCCAAAATGTTTTTATTGTTTATCTTTTATATAAGAAATGAATTACATCATTTCGGAGTTTTTTTTTACAAAACAATCTTAGTAGAAAAATACTTGGACCAATAGGAAAGCTCGATTTTGACACATAGACGAAATCGAGCAATATGATTGGCCAATAAAAAGTCAAAATTGAAATTAGAGAATTTGATTAAGGAAAAAAAACACATAAAAATATAGGTGTCAAATTTATGAAAATAAAAGGTTAAAAAAAGATGAGGTAATTAATACTCCGTAAAACATTAGTGGTTGAATTTTAAATATATTATATGGAGTTAAGTGTAAAATTATAAATCTCCATGTTTTTTGATAACTTTAGATAATAAACAAATAACCCCTTACACTTTATACCCCCTACACTTTATAATATGAACTTTGTTTACAATCACATGACTATTAGTATTGGTTTGAGACTTCCATCTATTAAACTTAAATTTTTTTATAAATGTAGGTTTTTATATAAAACTTTTATCATGTATTTAATATCGAATATATTGTCTTAAAATGTATTGAACTTTACATTTATTCATTTAGTATGACACGTGGAACTTTCTAAAGACTTGATACAAAATTATTACGATCCACTGCTTATGAATCTTCTATTTTCACCCTCGTATCTTCCTTTTTTTACACATTAGTTGTTTTTATTGATGTAAACAAATAGCATAACACGATTTGCATTTTGATGATACCATTACAAAATGTACATATTACTTGATTGTAACTTTTTTAAACTCGTGCTGTCCATTTGATGATCTCTCTGTCAATTATTTGTTAGTCTGTTAAAGTTGTTATGTTTGGGTTCTTGTATAACTAATAGTTTTAGAAATAAGTTTTTTACTGAAAGGAATAGAAGGGGAGTGTTGATGACTCGTGACATATAGAGTATAAATTACCTTGCTGCCATTCTGTTAATCACCACTCATAAATTGAGTCTCTATTTTAATTTCTTAAACAAAAACAGATAGGGAAGCTTTTGGAAACACTATATTATGTTGTTAGTTATATTGTGGACTATTATATCACGCCTCTATAATATGTAGAGCTATTGTAAGTTGAAAGTGTAGCAATAGCACCAACAAAGTTGACCATTATGAAACAGGTCGGGAAAGCAAAACTATCATTTACAAATATTTACATAAAAAATTATGCTCGATTCTTTTTAGACCATATCAGATCGAATGGACCTAATAAATCTAACGTATGCCTACAGTGTGGATGTTAAAATCTTGAAAATTGTAATATCAATAAACAGTATATGAAAAATATTACTCGTAATTATACTTCCAAAAACTCACTAATAACACCTCTTGAAATTAAATTTAGCAACTTCAAGTAAAATGTAAGGCTTTATGTATTCTTTTGTAGAAGTACATGCATTTGGCGGAACATCTTTCGAGTTATTCCAACGTAACCATCATTTTGCAATGACAGGCTCTGTCGAAAAAAAAAACAAAAAAAAAACAAACACAATATATATATATATATATATATATATATATATATATATATATATATATATATATATATATATATATATATATATATATATATAATAAAAAATAAATAATAATAATAATAATAATAATAATAATAATAATAATAATAAAATTCCAAGCCCTATTTGTTAGATATTGCAATATATGATTCTTGTTTTACACGTTTAGCATTATAATCATTTAAACTTATTTTGCTCAATGTTGAATGTCGTTTCACGTGCTCTGGTGCCTTTCCCAAATGCCTCTCCATTAGGAAGAAGGATGTGACTGGTATAACCGTACAAAGATGTAGCTCCAGTCCCATAACCGACACATCACTATTCCAAGTTAAAACCTGCATTTTTTTTAGAAAGGCAGCACGATCATAGAACCAAAAAGATACAAAATACAAAAAGAGGCATCCTTCCCCAATTAAGTTAAAACCTGCATTTAACTCATCGTTTACTACCGGTCTATATAAAGTCTAAAATTAACGTAAGGAACATTAATACAACTCTTTTAAGCAACCTTATGTACAACCCTCTTGAACCCACTAATTAATTTTTTCTAAAAATAACATTGCATGTCCGATTGACACGTGTATTGCAACAAAAATTTTAAAAAAACTTTTGTAATTATGACATACATGCCATTAATTACGTAAACTTCCCTTTCTAATTTTTCTAAATTATAATATTCTCTGTCATTTGTCTAAGTCAGTTAACTATAAACAACATATGAGGCAAATTATTTTAAAACGTCATTTAGTGGGCTTTATATTTGACTTTGGAGGAAACTATATGTCATTATTTGTTATGCATGTACTTTTCTAGCTTTTGAAAGTCTATTAAAAGTTCTATAACTTTTTGCATTCAGGCCAACTTGATATTTTTGTATTTGATTGCCATGCTTTGCCCTTTGAATGAATGTGATGCTTCATATGCTTGATTCTATGATTTTGTGTATGGTATTTGCACCATGTTTAGATTGATTTTAGTGATGAAGTAAATTTGATTTATAACGATTTGATAGCGTGTTTGAACTTTGAAGTGGAGTAAACTATCATAGCAATTGTGCTTCTTAACAATCACGCACGAATAATTATACATTTCTATCTTTATATATTCATTCATATAATTAATTAATTAGTAATTGATTACTACAATCTTATAAACTTATAATGACTCAAGAAGGTTTTTCTTATTTAACATCCAAAACTAATTTCTAACCCATGTGGTTAGAATCAACGTTTCAAAACCCGTTTTTTTTGTTGATCTGGTTTAGTTGTCGGGTCACCGGTAGAACCGTCGAGTCGAACTGGCTCCACACATATTTTGTTTCATTCTTTTATATATATATATATATATATATATATATATATATATATATATATATATATATATATATATATATATATAATGTATTGCATGATCCCGTGATTTATCAAATTTTATTCCTGCACTTGATTAAACCGATGAAAATAATATAGACTACGCTTCGGTTTTAAGTTTAATATCAATAATAATATAAAAAAGATTTACAACAATAATTTATTTATGATTTCAAGTTATTATAATGAATATTAAAACTACATTAGTCGATGTTTCTAAGCTAATTTATAACTTTAATTTTACTATTTTACAAAATTAGCTAATGTTAGCCCTAACCACTCCAACTTAGAAAGGTTGAAGGGAAAAAATGGTTTTGTTAGATTTTTTTGACAAAAAATCATGATCCGGCCGAGTTTATCAAACCGAGTCAACCGGGGTAAAAAAAATCGATGGTTCAATCCGGTTTTTAAACAAGCAAAAAGCGGACTTCATTTATATATTGTAAACAACACTAATGTTTATCTCCATTACTTATTCTTATTTATTAGTCATTTATACTATTAGTATACAAGATTTTCTTAATATATGATTATTAAGAGCTTAAGGATAACTATGTGATAAGTGTTGAAAAAGGAACGACGCCCAAAAAATTATTAATTAAAAGTAAAATAGGTTGACAATAGAATAACTAACATGTAGGGCTGTAAACGAACTGAACGTTCAATGAACATCTTCGTTTATGTTCGTTTATTTATTAAATAAACGAACATGAACAATATTATACGTTCGTTTAGTTAAATAAACGAATATGAACAAAAGTCGCGTCCATTCATTTATGTTAGTGATGTCCGGATATGCGTTCGTCAACGTTCGTTTATGTTCATTTATTTATTTATGTTTGTATATCATATCTGTTAATTGTATAACTTTAAAATTGGTTTTTTTAAACAAAACAACACTTATAAAATAATATATTATTTTATAATTTAATAAAGTGTATGTTTATTTGTTTATGTTCGTTTATCGTTTGTTTAGTGTTTTAATGAACGAAAATAAACGTACATGAACAACTCATTTTCTAAATAAACGAATATGAACAAGCTAATTTGTTCGTTTAAGTATTTGTTTTCGTTTATTTGTCCGGTTAGAATTAAACGAACGAAGATGAATAAAGTTCCGTTCATATTCGTCCGGTTCATTTAGAGCCCTACTAATAGGGTGTTTATTTTTCTTTTATTGGGAAGGATTATAGGCCCAAAACTCATACTCTCTCACAATTGAGGGAAAAATAAATAAATAAATAATTGGTGGAGGGAAAAGACTCAAACCCTATGCCAGATTAACATTCACCACTAAGCTAAGAATGCATATTTTGTTTTATTTATGTTATTGTCAGGTATTTACTGTTCATGAAAATAAATAACATTATATATATATAATTATTAACTAGACGAGTACCTGTGCATAGCAACAGAATTTTATAACATTCACCACTAAGCTAAGAATGCATTTTTTGTTTTATTTATGTTATTGTCAGGTATTTACTGTTCATGAAAATAAATAACATTATATATATATATATATATATATATATATATATATATATATATATATATATATATATATATATATATATATATATATATATATATATATATATATATATATATATATATATATATAATTATTAACTAGACGAGTACCCGTGCATAGCAACAGAAATTTATAACGGTTGATAATTTTAGTGATAAAAAAAGTTTATAGGTTATAAACAAAAATAATAAAAGTTTAAGGATTTGGGGATTAAATATAATGTTATGAAACCCGGTTCGACCCGAGTGGCTCAACCGGTTTGAACCATTCAAGTCGAAAAACATGTCAATAAAAATCGGGTCAACCCGACGGTTGGGTCAAAAACGGGTCAAGTTAAACTAAAATAGGAAGAACAACATCAGTTTCATATGTGTAAGTATCAATCCCCTAACAACAATATCTACTTTTTTTTTCACGTTCTCTTTTGGTTATAAGCGTATTTGTTTGATGACACATGTGTTTCAGTTTTACGAAGTTTCTTTTTCCAACGAATAATTTTATAACATACAATTTATTGTCTAATTTTTTGCATCTCTTTAAAATACCCGTGAATTTCACGGGTCTTTTAGCTAGTTTGTTAGATATTGCAATATATGATTCTTGTTTTACACGTTTAGCATTATAATCATTTAAACTTATTTTGCTCAATGTTGAATGTCGTTTCACGTGCTCTGGTGCCTTTCCCAAATGCCTCTCCATTAGGAAGAAGGATGTGACTGGTATAACCGTACAAAGATGTAGCTCCAGTCCTATAGCCGACACATCAGTATTCCAAGTTAAAACCTGCATTTTTTTAGAAAGGCAGCACGATCATAGAACCAAAAAGATACAAAATACAAAAAGAGGCATCCTTCCCCAATTAAGTTAAAACCTGCATTTAACTCATCGTTTACTACCGGTCTATATAAAGTCAAAAATTAACGTAAGGAACATTAATAAAATATTAAAACCCCACCCCTTTACAAATGACCTCAAAATAGATGAATTATCATCTGAAAAAAACCATGAAAACAATCCAATCTCCATAACCTGATCAAACTTAGAACTTAATAAATATTCAATATTTAAATAAAGAATTAGATCAAATGTGATCAATAATTTTGACTTTAGAAATTCGAACCCTTTGTTTATAAATCCACAACTTACATCAACATTTAGTGTCTTATTCAATGCCCATTAGTTCTGGCTTCTCAAATATTATTAAAGTATCAAAATGATCAGTAAAACACATTAATTAAAATCCAAAATTTAAAATTTACTCCAACAACAAATTAGGGTTTCAAATTAATCATCAAACATCAATTCACACTAGAAGGGTACCCGCGCAATGCGCGGCGGCGGGTATTCAGTGACTATATTTGTGGCGAGCAAATATTTTTCATTTTAAACCTTTCCTTATTTAGCGTTGTCCTGAATACTTTAAAACGTAGTAGATATATGTTTTTTAAAAGTAGAACATTTAAATTATTACTATAGTGTAATGTGTGTTTAGAGGCTGAGATTAAACTTTGTTACTTTGTGGGTTAGTTTTTAGGCTTTATGTATATGAAATATGCATTAAAAGGTAATTATAGTATAGATGTTTCTTTTTTTAAATCATATTGTAGAGTTTTTTTTTTTTTTTTTTTTTTTTTTTTTTGGGGGGGTTGTTATATCACATTGATTAAATGAGGTATTGCAAGTTAATGAGGTTTATAAATATTAGTGGCTCCTACAATTAATGAGATTAAAATTCATAATATAATGTAACTCCTATTCATAAGTATGTGTTAGTTTGAAATCCTTCCAATTAAAGAAATGTTTTTTGTCTTAATTTTTTAAGACTTCCTTTTTAGGAACTGCCTAAATGCATTATAATGTAGTTAAGATATATATGATGCACCAAATTCAGTTCAGCTTAATTTAAATTCAAAATCTTTAATTTAAAAAAGATGTGTTCTGAAATCTAACAATAGTCTCATTAAGCTCACATATACTTTAACTTATTAATGTCAAATCTTAACCTATAAATTATCAGCCTATCTAATGTTTCATAAAGTTTTTAAAAAATGCTTTTCCGGGTATCCGTATATAAACTTTAAATAATATTTACATGAGTCGTTGTTATAAGTATAATCGTGTATATTTGATCTCATGTTATACAAAATGTGCGAGTTTAGTAGCACGAGCGTTGTGGTTGTTATAAGTTAAAGTATATACGTATATAAACTTTTATTTAGCAGACATAGATGTTATGGTCGATGTTGTTGTTTAACTTTTAACAATTGGTTATCATGTTGTACGAAATATGCGATTTTAGTAGCAGATATCGAGCTGATGAAGTTAAAATATACTCCGTAAAGTTTTTAAAAAATGTTTTCAGGATATCTATATATAAACTTTAAATAATAATTACATGAGTGGTTGATATTTATATTACCGTTAATAATAATTTAGCCGTATTTAATATTCAAATCCATGTACGCATAGATTAAACTTTTAATTGGATAACGTGAGTCCTTATTAAATGACATAGTAAAAAATATTTTAATAGATGAAAATTTAAAACTAATATTTATTTTAAAAATATTTAACTTATATTAAACCTAATTAGTATATTTATAAAATTTTGTAAGTTTAATGGATGGATCATGGAAGTCTCAACCCAATACTAATACTCATGTAATTGTAAACAAAGTTCATATTATAAAGTGTAGGGGGTATAAAGTGTAAAGGGTTATTTGTTCGAAAACTGGTTAGTGGTATACGTGGCATTTAATTATAATTAAAATAAAAGTATAACACACCAAAATTACCCCGCTCATATTTTCCCCCAATTCTTTCAAACCCTAACCCTAATTTCATCATATCAATCAAATGTTCTAATCCATCAATTAACACTTAATAAAATGCGTTTAACAGTAAATTTCCATCATATAACTGTTGTTAATAGTTGACTGATTGTAACTATTTGGATGGCTACATAGAGGAATGGTGCTATCGGGTATGTGTTTTGTGGTGCAGGATGGGAATTATACTCATAGCTGTTAAGATCCCGATCTAACTCTTAAGATCTTCCGATCTTATGATCTCGTTAAGAAAAAACGAGTCGATCCTTCGTAGGATCTTAAATAGCATAGGATCTTAAGTATGATCTCGATCTTAGCATAATATCGTAAGATCTTGATCCGATTCGATTCTACTTCCCTTAATTTAACTAACTAATAAACTATAAATGAATGAATTTTTTTAAATTAAAACAATATAGCAAGTGTTAATTATTGTAAATGTCTAATAAGATCAAGATATATAGATTTTTTGATTAAAAGATTCAGCGTCCATAATTAGCAATGAGATATTTTTGTATTTTAGAGTATTACGCTTCACATTCTCATATTACTATAACTTCCAGAACTCTTTTTTCTTCTCTAATTTGTTATACAATCATCTTTAAATACGAATTATATTAGAAAAATAAGATTTTTTAGACATTTAAGTAGGATCGTAGGATCTCGATCCGATCCTACGATCTCGATCTTGCAAAGACAAAAACGATCTCACGTGGGATCGCGATCTTGATAGCCTTGGTTATACTAATAGGTATTTAGTGGAAATCCTATGTGGCAGTGTTTTTGGTAAAAAAAATTCAGGTTAGCCGGTCAAACAAGTTTCATGGGGTAGATTGGTACAAAAGTTGAAAGTTCGATACATTGAGTGAGACAAAAAATGTACGCGTACTAGATTGGAACAATTCGAAAAGTATGTTGCTATTGTACGGCCAAATCCCTATTTATGTTGGTTAACGAGCGGAGGTACCCGCGCGTTGCTGCGGAAAGGCCGTGCTATTTTTTTTTTTTTTTTTTTTTTTTTTTTTTTTTTTTTTGCACCTTAGGGCTCAGGGACTAAATTGCAAAAGACTACTCTTGCTTCCACTGTGGCACTCTAAATGAATTTTGTTAATGGATTTTCCAAATCTTGTCAAAAATGTATCTTCATGAAAATTTTTAATAATCAAAATATCATTTTTTTTTGTCAAATATTACAAAAAAAAAAAAAAAAAAAAAAAAAAAAAAAAAAAAAAAAGAAGGAAAAACTTTTGCTACGGTAGCGCTGCTACTGTAGCATGGCTACAGTACGCCACAGTACATTGCTACAGTACCATAATATAAAATATATGTTACTGTAGACACTCACAAAAAAGTACTGTAGCAGAAGAACAGTGTAGTCCACGGGAAATGTAATATACGAGGATGTAAGCCGCGCGTTGCCGCGGGCATTACACAATATTACATTGTGAGAACTAAATTATTTTTTTTAAATTGTTGAAGATAACGGTCGTTAGCTACTTAACATCAAGTTAGTGATCAAGGACTGACTTTGCAATAGATGTATAATATGAAGGACCAATTATTTAAATTATGACAGGAGTAAATTTGCAACGAACCTCTGAGATGAAGGACCAATTTTGTACAGATTTTTTTTAATGTTAAAGATAACGGTCGTTAGTTAATAGTCGTTAAGTAACTAACGACCGTTAGTTACTATAGTAGATACTTAACGACCGTTAGTTACTATAGTAGATACTATTATTTTAAATATTTACTATTCACCACTCACAAAGTTACTATAGCAACAAATATTATTTTAAGTTTGGGGGATTCACGGGAAATGTAATATACTAGGTAGAGAGCCCGCGCGTTGCGGCGGGGCTTTTTGATAAAGGAACATATTATGCTGCTTTAAGCAAGTGTTGTATGGTCAAAATGGTGAGAACAACATTTGATCATTGTAAGATTGCAATAGCAGTTTGCATACATAAAGTTTATGTGCATTTGTAGCACAAATGTTATACAAAAATTATGTTCACAGCCAAGCATGGGTGCACAGTTAATGTAGTTGTGCAGTTAAGAGTATAAATGTTGTACAGCAAGCACAATCGCTGCCTGCATTGCCGTGGGGTGTTTGTATACGTTAGTCGCAATATGCGGTGGATGTTATAAATATATATTCCCTAGTGTTCAAACAACACAACAGCAAAAAAAACAACAAAGGAACAGTACATTACAAAGTATTGATCAAGTGTTACGAAGAACGACCCAGCCAGATCTTTGTGCACCCCTTTTTTGCCTATAAGAAACAGGTCATTGTTAGCCGCCACGCTTTATGATAGATTCATATTAGAAAAAATGAAATAAATCTTCAAGTTTGAGTGGGTGCGCTAATTGCAACCAAAGAAGTTTCCACTTTATACTACATAAAAAAAAACTTTTACAGATCTTACATAGTTGCTTCTTAATTTCCCATTGCTAAATCAATGCAGCCCTTTTTTAATAAACAATCCCAGCATGAACTTGTAAATCCTACTTATAAATTGCTTAAAGAAACCGGTACAAATAGCAATCCCAACTCCTAACTTGAAATGTTATCTCAAGAGGTTACCTCATTAGTCGCTGGCATTCCTTAGCCAATTGGTGGAACCCCTTTTTCATATCAAACTTCTTTGGCTGCAGACATCAGTTATGCTCCTTCATAGAATCCGCAGTTACAACCATTCTTATGCAGGGTCATATCCAATTTAAGCAGGGTCAGATCATCGACAATGCACGTGGTACCCGAAAACCGCCTCCAATTTAAGCAGGCTCAAATCAGCGACAATGGAAGCGGTTCCCGAAAAATGCCATGGCTGCAACCATATGGTCACCCCGCCAAGCTATGGTTTTCCGCATATTTTTCTTATCAAGTACCCATGACCTGAACACGCAAAATACATTAGTTACTACGCTTTGCAAAGACCGATAATATAAATTACTAAAAGTTTTCGACTGGAAAATGTTCAGCCACCTGGTGCCACCCCTGAAGCTCCCCAAGCGGTCCCTGAAAACGTATGCCAATTGGTCTATGTTTGAGAAAGACAGCCAAACTGAACATACAGGAACCCATGACTTTGAGTCAGTAATCATACGCGATCTGTGTAAACAAAACAGTTGGTTATTGCAACGTGACCATTGTCAGATGACGATTATATTTAAACATAATGCTAGTAGAACCGTCAAGACGGGCATCTCCAGCAGTTGCAATGGGCCAACGAATATAATACCAACGAAATGTTGTTAGGATTTTAGTTAACAAAAAATTCAACGCTTGTCGCTCTCGGTCAAGTATTTTTTTGGCGTTTAGTGTAATTTACCGACGACAATGTGTCGTCGGGATTTCTCTCGTTGTCGTTCTGCTTTTAGTGTAATTTACCGACGACACCAAAGTGTTTTTCTAACTTGTGCCCCAGGGGCATTTCTAGCAAAAAGTGGTCATAAAAACTGTCATATAATTACAACAATTGAGTTACCTCCGGTGATCTCAGTTTGGGGAGTGTTGCTTGGACAGTTGGACTAGGAGTACGCATTTTGTGACTCTTGTTTGTCAATGACTAATTAGACACCATTCCTGACTAATTAGGTCAATGAGAACATGTGATCATTGCCTAGGGCTGGGTCCATGGGGAAGGGTCCGGTTGGCATCAAAAGATGCATGGGATCTCTTATGTTTATACTTGACGCTTTACAAGCCATGCGTCCTTATCCATTCATGAGTATATAGGAAGCCAAGTCCAAGCTTCTTGAGGCGGCAAAACTTCATACTTATATTGATAGTTTCTTTTAATCATGCCCTGCGTTTGCACTTTTTCAAAAGAACTATTAAGAAGATTAACTTCAACCTCTTCATCTTGCAGGTCTGAACGAACACATAACTTGGGATAGTATAAAATGTGTTCTTTAACCATTATAATTCCTTAAAACAACGAATTATATAGGATGAACGTGAAAACTATGGTATATTGGAGGATATCATGGAGATAGAATATCCAAGCGAAATTCATTGCAAAGGAAGCTGTGTTGTTGTTTTGTTCAAGTGCAAGTGGTTTGATACTCCTATTGGGGTAGTGGTTAAGCGTAAAGACAATTCAGTTCATATTCATTCTAAGGTAAAGCTATTAAATGACAGTCTGTTAGTTCTAGCATAAAAAATGGAACAAGTGTATTATGGACCGTATCCAAGAATGTCAAATAAATTGAGACTGGTGGCTGATATCAAGAGTCAAGATGAGGTCTTTAAGTTAATGTATATGATAAGTGTGTAATTAATCTAATTATAACATAGTATGCAACTATGTATTTTGGAACAATGTTTGTTTAGGAACTACGTATATATTTTGCCTTCCAAAAAAATGGAAGTTTACATTTTGGAACATGCTAATATTAATATTATCAGGCCTTATCAGCTGTCACGCAATATAACTTAGATTTGTCACTTGGTCACGCTATAAAAAATATATATATATTTCCAATCCTAGGGGTAAATAAACTGTAAAGAAAGTGAATGTATTATGAAATATAAAGCTTGGATATGTCAATTGGTCATTTTATATATAAAAAAAATATTAATGGGTCGTAATTTAGTTATTAAACTGCCACTTTTATTGGTCAAAGTAGTTACAAATTAGCTCCATAAAAGTATTGTGATAATCATTTTGAATACTCATCAGTATGTTATACGAATAGTATGCTTGTTGATTGTTTTATTTACTGATGAGTGTTCTTTTCTTCGTATTTAATGGGATAGAAATAATTAATACTGTTGTAGTAATTAATATGAGATCATTAACAAAAGCACTACTATATACACCAAAATGTAACTTTCGATAACTGTGATATTCTTTTCTTTGTATTTAATGGGATAGAAATAATTAATACTGTTGTAGTAATTAATATGAGATCATTAACAAAAGCTACTGCAATTCATGATAAAAAGTTTTTCTCTTTCTTATTAATTATATTAATTTTGTTTTAACCATAGTGTATTTTCTTGTTTCACAGTTGTGTATGGAAGTAACATAATTTTTATTCTATGCTACTATACTAACGGAAAAAGACATTTTAGTCATGTTAGACAAGAAAAAAAAGATAAAGGCTAAGAAGTTAAATAATATATTGTGCAACTATTAAAAATAACGACACACTTCAAATCTATATCTATATACAGCTGTATATATAAGTATATAAAAAAGGTGTATATTTTTTTCTGAAAAACTTAAATATGGTATGAAAATCTAAATATTGTTTAATGATGAGGCGAAAAATGAACCGTTTTTAGGGGGTCATTTAAGCCCGAATTCGAATTTATTTGATCAAATATTGCCCTAAACCGTTCCTTTTGTTATTTTAGGTACTTTTGGACTGAATTCTGGAAAAGGAAGCATTTTGGACGTTTTTGGAGCATAATAGTGAAGAAAACGGCAAAGTCTTAATTCTCTTTGCTGGGAACAGTACTTAACGGCGTCACATGCTCCTTAATGACGGCGTCAAGAGTAATACAAGAGGTGGAAGTGGATAAAGTCCGTGACGATTCAGAAGAGTTTTATACTATGGAGATGACGGCGTCACCATAGGCCGTCATGGTCCAAATACGAGTGACGGCCCAGAGTAGAAGTGCACATGACGGTGTCATAACTGGATCTAGGCAATCCGATTTCATTATGGGTGGTGAGTTGACAGCGTCAGAATTTTCTTCTTGACGCCGTCACCCTGTAAAATCTATATATAGTTTTGCAATTTTCATTCATTATAGAGGAACAATTAGGGTGTAACTTTGGAGAGAAACCCTAGTACGAATATTACAGCTTTTTCAAGGGTTTTTACCCTTTGAAACATTTCATGTTCAATTGAGATAAATACTCTTTCAATTCATTCAATATGTCTATGTGTTGTTTGAATATATCTTACACTTGTCTTGAATTTAACATGCTTGGCTAGATCTCTTGTGTGTTTGCTTAGATGTAGTGAAACCTAAATGTTAATTATGGGTTGATTGTTTGTTTATAGTTGTTACGGATGATTGTATTCGATGTTAGGCTTAAGAAAACTGGCAGACTTCTATTGCATCTTAGTTATTGGGTTAGTTGATTAGCAACTAATTCCGCCCATTCTTCCAAAACTGAGATTTTACTTGCTTTTATAAAATATAAAAAATACAAAAAGAATCATCCCTCACCTCTAGACCTAGTTTTTAGGCTTTCTAATCCTAGCGACACTATTCCTGAGTTGAAATGTCAATCCCCCGGTACTTTTCACTATACTATACTACAACGATCAGGTACACTGCCTGGTGGGGGTTGTAAGCTTCTCGAGATCCCTCGAGAGGTAAAGCCTGGTGCAATTTCCACGTATCATTTAATCTTTAGATGAACAATTCAATGATTAGTATAATCATTTTATTGTATTTAAAAAAATACTTGTGGACGACAAAGCTTGAAGAAACAACAAAAAAAGAAGCGTGTTAATTTGAAAGTTCAAGATCCTAGCAAAAGTAATCATTCAACAAGGCTTCTCGGGGTACACTTGAACGAGGAACCACCAAGACATAGTTCATGCTCGAACTATGAAACACGTGCACGTCAAGATCAGTGGCCTCATATTCGTTCTGATTTGGTGAAGAAGTTAGATTTTAATCAACAGAAATACAAGTATATGTTTGGAACGAGAGGTTATAAAAATAATTATGAGACCGTAAAAATAAGCTGGAAAGTGGATGGAAATGCCAAACACAGGTTTGTTATTGCCTCAGCATATAAAAGAGTTGTTATAAGTCTAACACATGGAGGAAATGTCGGAGGCTATACTACGAGTTTTCAGCTTTGGTTGAGCCCACTATAATCGAAACCACATGAGACAATTGTGATTGTTCATGTGAATGGTAACCATTATATTAAAGCGACACTACGCGAAGGTTGTTCATTACCGTTAACTCATCCACTTGTGTAACCATTATATTAAAGTGACACTACGCGAAGGTTGTCCATTACTGTTAACTCATCATTTAGGGCTGCAATCAAGTCAATCTTTTATCAAACAACTCGAGCTTGAGCTCGAGCTTGACTCGATCAAGTCAAGCTTTTATCAACCTCAAGCCCAAGCTCAAGCCTAAAAAATAGCTCGAAACATATAACAAGCCAAGCTCAAGCTTTTGATAGCTCGGCTCGAGCTCGAATCAAGCTTTTTTTAGCTTTAATATAAATATATTTCATTATAAATTTATATAACTAACTAGAGATAATTTGAGTATCAACATAATTATAACAACTTACGTTGTAAATAATTAAACATGTATTCTAGAAGGTCATTTAAACCTAATTAATCCAAACATTTTGTATCCTACTTTTGTTATAGTGTTATCATTTGTGTAACACACTAGTGAGTTTGGCCGTTATGATTTAAGTTTGTTTTACTTTATACATATATCTGTTGATGAGTTTGGTGGGCTCTTACAGGCAAAAGATAAAAACAATTTGGTTTATGGGCTTCGAATCACACAATTCAACTTTCAAGCAATTACTCTCATTTTTTTTTCGACCAATTCACTTGTCACTGGTAACTATAAAACATTCTAACTATTTTAATTTTAATTTATCTCATTTATTAACTATTTTATGCATAATTATTTAATACTCTAATTAATTGATAGATATATTTAATTAGTTGCATTTTTATTCATTTAATACTCTATTTTGTTTTTTTAAGAAAAAATAATTAAATATAGTTAAGACTTAGATGCTTGATCTTTTTTTAAAAGATGAATTAAAGGGGTTTTTAGGACTGTTCCGAATGTTTTTAATAGTTGAATTATAATTTGCTCGTTTTAGCCCGTGCCCGTTTGGCCCGATTTATAATTTGTCTGTTTAGCCCGTGCCCGTTTTAACCCGTGCCATTTTAGCCCGTGCCCGTGCCCGTGCCCGCCCGTTTTGCCACATCTAATAAAAGTTTGAAGATTTAGGGATTAAATGTGTTGACTTATTGACTTATTGACTTTGTTGACTTATTGACTTTGATACTTAAGCTCATGTCAACATAATGTTTTGAAACCCGGTTGAACCGTTCCGGTCGAAAAATGGGTCGATTTAAACCGAGTCATGCTTTTAATAACTGAACCCGTCGTGTCCAGTTTTCAAAACTATATGTTTTTCCCAGTTGAACCCGTTGGTTCGGTCCAGTTTTCAAAACTATATGCAACATCAACTTGTTAGCTTGCATAAAGTTTTGTGTGTTTTATTAATTTGTATAATATGTATAATAACATATACTTTTTATTTTAGGGTGTTTTAAAAATAACATTAATTAGTGTGTTTAATTATTTTATATTTTATATTATGTTGTACCTTGTTTAAATTGTATATTGTGAAAATTTTATTGTACTTTTCATAGTAAGTGGTGTTTTAATTGATTGTTTTTAATTTGATATAGATGCTTTTAATTGGTTGTACCATATGAATAAATTATTGTAATTTTAAGTTATGGGGTGTTTTAATAAGAGCATTAATTACACAATTCATTTTCTCTCACCCTTGTAGTATAGAAGGGCAAAATGGGGATTGACTGAAAATTCAGTTTTCCACTTTTCCCCTTTGACTAAATCTACATTTTAAGTAGTTAAGATAAAGAAACTTGAAATACCAAAAAGCGCAAAATACAAAAGAAGGAATAAAATATATTTACAACAAAATACTCGGGGCTGCATTTGGAGTCGACAAAAACGAGAAAGTTTTCTATGGCTATACACCTCAACAAATAATCAAAGTCTATCAAATAAACCAGAAAATTTGAACTTATATAAGTTCATAAGCATACAAGTTTATGAGTTTGTCTAAACGTACACTTGATTAAACTTTGCTTATTTTAGCTAATAAACTCATAAATCTTTATGAAAAGATGAACCAAACCCTTTAAATATCAACTTTACTCGCCATGGGCCGTGCTTTAGCACGGCTATAACACTTCCTAGTCTTTTCATTACAATACTAAAAAACTTACGGTGATATTAAAAAAATGATAGTATCATAATACCTTTTAACCATGAAAACGATTCTTTTTACAACTGTTTTTCAGAGATTCTTAGGGTGCGTTTAGTTGAGGGAAAACACCCTTGTTTTCCACAAAATATTTTGTGAAAAACAAGGAAAACAGAGATCGCGTTCAAGTTAGTGTTTTCCAATAAAATTCTCTAAAAAACACAAAATTCCTATTTCCAACTTTAATACACAAAACTACAAAACACATTTTTTTTGTTTTCCCCTGTTTTCCATTAAAATACCCCAAAATCCGTTTTCGTCAGTTGTTTTACATCTTCGATTGATTTTTTACGTTTTCATCCATTTTTTTACGTTTTCGTCAGATTTTTTACGTTTTTGTCCGATATTTTAAGTTTTCGTCCGTTTTTACGTCTTCATCCGTTTTTTTACGTTTTCGTCAGTTTTTTACGTTTTCGTCCGATTTTTTTTGTTTTCGTCCGTTTTTTTACGTTTTAGTCCAATTTTTTACGTTTTCGTCCGTTTTTTACGTCTTCGTCCGTTTTTCACGTTTTCGTCAGGTATTTTACGTTTTCGTCCGTTTTTTAACGTTTTCGTTTGTTTTTTACGTTTTCGTCAGATTTTTTACGTTTTCGTCCGTTTTTTTAAGTTTTTGTCAGATTTTTTACGTTTTTGTCAGATTTTTTACGTTTTCGTTCGATTTTTTACGTTTTCGTCTGATTTTTTACGTTTTCGTCCGTTTTTTTTCCGCTTTTGTCAGATTTTTTACGTTTTCGTCAGACTTTTTACGTTTTTGTCCGATTCTTTACTTTTTCGTCTGATTTTTTACGTTTTTGTCCATTTTTTTTACGTTTTCGTCAGATTTTTTACATTTTTGTCTTTTTTTTACGTTTTCGTCGTGTTTTTATGTTTTCGTCTGGTTTTTTATGTTTTCATCCGATATTTTTCGTTTTCATAAGTTTTTTTTACGTTTTCGTCCGTGTTTTTATGTTTTCGTCAGGTTTTTTAAGTTTTCATCCGATATTTTTCGTTTTCATATGTTTTTTTACGTTTTCGTCCGATTCTTTACGTTTTCGTCTGATTTTTAACGTTTTCGTCTGTTTTTTTACGTTTATGTCAGATTTTTTACGTTTTTTATCTGTTTTTTTACGTTTTCGTCCGTGTTTTTATGTTTTCTTCAGGGTTTTTAAGTTTTCGTCCGATATTTTTCGTTTTCATCAGTTTTTTTACGTTAACGTCAGATTTTTTAAGTTTTCGTTCGATTTTTTACTTTTTCGTCCATTTTTTTACGTTTTCGTCAGATTTTTTTAATTTTCGTTCGATTATTTTACGTTTTCGTCCGTTTTTTTACGTTTTCGTCAGATTTTTTATTCTTTCGTCTGTTTTTTAACGTTTTTGTCAGATTTTTACGTTTTCGTCAGATTTTTTTACGTTTTCGTCCGGTTTTTTTATGTTTTTGTCCGTTTTTTACGTTTTTGTCAGATTTTTTACTTTTTCGCCAGACTTTTTACGTTATAAAAAAACAGATGGAAACATCCAAAATCAAACAAAATAGTAAAAAGACGGACAAAAACGTAAAGAGTCTATCGAAAACGTAAAAAAAAACGGACAAAAATGTAAAAAAAAAGACGAAAACGTAAAAAAATAGGACGAAAACGTAAAAAAAACTGACGAAAACGTAAAGAAACGGACGAAAACATAAAAAATCGGATGAAAACGTTAAAAAGCTGACGAAAACATAAAGAAACGGACGAAAACATAAAAAATTGGATGAAAACGTAGAAAAACGGTCGAAAACATAAAAAAACGGACGAAAACGTAAAAAATCGGATGAAAACATAAAAACTCTGACGAAAACGTAAAAAATTAGATGAAAATGAAAAAAATCGGATGAAAACTTATAAAACTTGACGAGAAAGTTAAAAAACGGGCGAAAACGTAAAAAGCAAGCGAAAACCCAAAAAATCGGACGAAAATGTAAAAAAACAGATGAAAACGTAAAAAAGCTGACGAAAATGTAAAAAAAGGGATGAAAACGTAAAAAATCTGACAAAAACGTAAAAAATAGATGAAAACATAAAAAAAACAATAAAAAACGGACCAAAACGAAAAATATCGGATGAAAACGTTATTTGATATAATATTTTAATTTTTTAATTTCTTTATTTTCTCGTATAAGATTTTTTAAGTTATTTTATAATTTAGTTGGTTAATTTGTAATATTTGCTTTTGTGTTTTGATGATGTTTTTATAATATTACTAAGGTGAATAGTGAATTGGGATATAAAACAACGATACTTAAACATGTTTTCTAGTTTTGGAAAATGGAAAACAGAAACACCTGTTTCTCTGACTAAACGCGTTTTTTAAATTTTCCTTTGTTTTGTGGAAATCAAACTCCCCCCCCCCCCCCCCTTTTTCTATAAAACAAGAAATAGGAAATGAAAGAAAATGTTTTCCAACTAAACGCCACCTTAATTATTTTTGGTCCTCTTCTTTTTATTATTGTAATGAAACTCACACCCAAGATTAACTTGGATTAAGCCCAGTGAACTAGGGTTGGCCAGAGCAGGTATTCATACCACTCTAGGTGGCAGATCAAATTAACAACATGTGCCATAAAAACATCCAACTTTTTCAAATTAACATACTTACAATGAAACTCACACCCAAGATTAACTTGGATTAAGCCCAGTGAACTAGGATTGGCCAGAGCAAGTATTCATACCACTCTAGGTGGCAGATCAAATTAACAACATGTTAATAGAAGAAACATACTTACAATGATTTTTTCGGTATGCAGCGGTACTAAACCCATGTGCCATAAAAACATCCAACTTTTTCAAATTAACAACACTTCCACTTAGTAATCGTGAAAGTCTCTAACCTCTTCAAACTGAGCTCAGTTGAAGAGGTTAACGACTCTCACGATTGCTCAGCTGAAGAGATCCATCATGTGTTTATGAAAATCATCATATACACAGTCCATAACCCAACCCAAATCATCTTAACCAAACTAACCATATACACAGCTTTCCAAAACATCCATTATATTTTTTTGTCAAACTTAGGCATCTAAAAAAGCCCTAACCATAAAAAATTCCTCGATATAATTAAACAAATACTAACACTAAAATACAAACGATAACAGACAAAAAACCCTAACCCTAAGATCCAGTAACCCTAAATCATTCACAAAAATGCTTACCCTAGCAAACATCGTTTTTTAAAACCTTAGATGAGGTAAAACTTTATACAGCGTCGATTCAGATCTGAGTGTGCTTCGATTTGTTAGAGTTAGGGTTTCGATTTGTTAAACAATTAGATCAGTGGTGATGGTGGCGATGGTGGGGGCGATGGTTGTGATGGTGGCGATGGTGGAGGGGATTGTGGCGGTTTTAAAAGTTACGGAGTATTTAAATTTCAGCTCACTTTATGTGTGGTATAAACATTAAGTGGGCCTTGGGAGCAGGCGCAAGGAAAGAAAGACTTTCAAAGCCAAAGCAAAGGCATTCATTTATAAACATTAAGTGGCCCTTGGGAGCAGGAATTTACAATTAGCAATTTAGCATTTATGAGTAGTGATAGCATTTTACAAAAACATTTGCACATACAATTTTGAACGACTCGATACCAATTGAGCAACGGTGATATTAAATGCGGAGTCAAGGAAACCTAACTAAAGGTGTTCTGTGATATTAAAGGTGTTCTGTGATATTAAACCTAACTAAAACCTTAACAAACCAGGCCCAATTCATTGGCCCAGTCCAACATAAACCCTTAAACCAATCCAACCCATATCCCCCTTAGAACATCGGAGTTCCCTTTCCCTCCTTCCCCAACACATCACTGAACCAGAGACAATATCTCACTCCCTCCCAGAAAATTGTCTCTCCACATCCTCCAAGTAATTTTTCTCCTCTGCTCCCCAACTTGCCTGCTTCAGCCACCCCATTGCTCCCCCAAAAATCTCCATAAGATCTTTTACCTCCACGCTGGCAATCCACCTCACCATTTTGGCGCCAAAATACCAATCCATGGCTTTGATGATTCACATGGCTAACCAACGGCTGGGATTTGCTCAAAAGAAACACAAAATGGAGTAGTATCCTAGCTATTTTCTCTCACAGAAAAAGCACAAAGGAATGAAGCCCCCTTCTTGGCTTTTTAGTCAAAATAGATCAAGTTGTAAGCCTTTCAAGGCAGTATGTAGTAGGATTTTAGATTAGGAGTAGGTTAATTAGTATAGTTTTATTTATGTTCTTTATTCAAGCGTTGTATCTTTTTCAGTTAATCAAAAAGTTTCCAGGTTTTTATTGCTTCAATTTATTTTGTACCTTAACGAATTTACAAAAATGGTCCCTCAGGTTAGCTGTAAATAGCACCGTTAGTCCCCCGTTAGCGATCTTTTGCAAATTTAGTCCTTAATTAATTTTTTTCCCAATCGTTTTATTTCGATTTTAGATTAGACACAACATTCTCGCAGCAACGCGCGGGTGCCCTTACTCGTATATACTAAGGGGTTGCTTGGTGGGGGGGTTAAGAGGGGGTGAGGAATGGGTAAGGTATTGATTTGTTGGGCCCACCTCCCTCAAATACTTGTGCTTGGTTAGTTAGAGGTAAGGATTGATTACCCCGTACTGGGTAATCAACCATTTTAGAGTAAATTGGGGGTAAGGTATTGATTACCCACCTCACTCATTCCTTTGCATTCCCTTACCCTTTCCCCACTTTGAACCAAGCACTGTATCTGCTACACTTTTTTTAACGGTCGTTAGTTATTTAACGGTTGTTAACTAACGACCGTTATCTTTAAAATTTTGTAAAAAAAACTTGTACGCACTTTGTCCTTCATCTCAGCGGTTCATTCCAAATTTAGTCCTTAAATAATTTACATAAATGGTCCTTCATGTTATACATCAATTGCAAATACTAACAGCCGTTAGTTATTTAATGGTTGTTAACTAACGACCGTTACTTTAACATTTAAAAAAAAAATTGTACGTACTTTGTCCTTCATCTCAGCGGTTCATTGAGAGAACCATACCACATGACTCCACACGACTCCACCCTACCTTAGGCCAATTATCTAAGGCTGTCAAACTTCATATAATGGAAAATGCAATATTTAGTGCTAAACCAGAGTCTTCTGAGGTTCCAATCACATCTGCAATGGAAAGCGTATGCCAGTGTCTATCAGAACCTACACATCCATTACAAAATATTGATGGTATTGATAGTGATGGTCATGAGTATTATGGCGATAACTCTGTTGAGCTTGGTGTAGACAAAAATGATAGGGAAGTAAAGACAAAGTCAGGTTCGGGTTTGGTTTATCCTAAGTCAAAGGGATCACCATCGATGGTACCGGCAGGTCATTTCGGATATTTATTATATTCCTGAATCACTTTTGTTATTGATTTAAAGTTAGTACATATTTGTTATGTTTGTGTATTTTAAAAATTCCACTAATTATTACAATTTTGGTTTTTAGGCAGTGGTGATTCTGATTTGTTACAAAAAACATGTCTGAACAAATATTATTGTGTTTGTCTGTTTAATGTGTAATTTGTCTTTGGATATGATTGTTAATTTGTGTTTATATGTGACTAATAAGGGCAGTTGATTTGATTGCCACCCTTGAGCCTCACGAATGAACAGTTATTCTTCATTAATTTCCCTTCCCCATGCAGGAACACACAATAACTACCCATCCTTTCACATCAAATAGCAGTTTGACCAAAACTAAGCCTAACATAACTATGGCTTCTTCATCTTCCAACATCAATGAAATCAAAGAGGTATCTGTGTCTTATAATTTGGCAACGGAATTCAAGAGTCATGTCAACAATGAAATAATAAAAGAGAAAGGTTGTTTGAAGCGATTTGTGGAGGAGCGTAATGAACTCCAAAAGAAAGTGGAGGACCGTCAGGTTCCACTCAAGGAGACTCATCATCTGGGTCCATTAAAAAAAAAGCAGTTGCTATTCTTGGTTGTCTACTTGAAACACAGGAAAGGGAACGTAAAAGGACTAAGATGTTGACTGCTCTAATCAATGACATCAATCATGGGATTCGTGAGAAAGAATGCCAAGTTAAGCTTATGGAGGTTCATGAACAAGTCTCCTCTGATGAAGATTAGAGTATGATCAGGATGCTGGTCTTTTCGGGTTATATTATCTGTCTTGATATTAAGTTTGTAGTTATCTTTACCTATGTGTATGTACTTAGTACGGGAATAAACTACATGTCAAATGCAGTAAGTTGTAAACTAGCAATGTTGTTAGCTTGTTCAGTTAATGTGTATTATGTTATTTGCTATGTTGTTGTGACAACATAATGAACAATCATCCGCTCTACTTTCTCAAGATCAATGCTACTCTCTACCGAGTTTGTCCAAAACAAAGGCGAGATCACCTGTCCCGCCGCAACGCGGCGGCTCGCAGCCATCCTTGTTTATTTACAATCCGAACCCAAAAACTAAGTGACGGTAACTTTAGCAAAAACTGAAACAAATAAAATGTTAAAAATATACATATCAATCACCAAATGTTTAATTGCGAATCAGGAACACAACATTTTTACCACGTAATACAATAAACACATATAAGTTGATCAAGAATAGTAGATTACGATACATATGTAAATTATCCATACACATGTGAATCTTCGGAGATGCAAAAGATAATAAACCATCACCACCCTCACTGGGAGAATATCAATAAGTTATAAATATACGCGCCCAGATAGATAACGTAATTGAAATATAAAAGATATTGATAAAGGTAAAATCAGTTTTACAAGATACCTCTATATATTATGGGAGACGTTTATGATAACACATGATCCATATATTTAGAAACAATTTTTAAAACCAACTAACACGCCCCTACTTATTTTCAATTTTAAAATTTATGATAAATGTTTGAATAAAGATTAATCTGGTGTTATGTTTAACCTCTGATTCTTTTCAGTCATTATCTGATTCATTTATGAGAAATATATTCTCTAATTAAAGTAATAAAAGTAACCTGCGAACAACATAATTAAGTTTAATGTATGTATATAATCATTTAGTATTCGCTCTAGACACGATTCTAATATTTTAAACCACGGGATAGACGGAATGAAAATATATATAAAATGAGGAATTACAATGTGAACATGTTTCTGATACAATTGATTTCATAAGAAAAACATTGATGTGATGTGCAACTCAGGGAGAAAAAAATAATACTAAATAAAATAAACAATTAATTGACATAAGTGTCTAAATCTCACAATTCAATTTACAAAATAATTCTTTTAATCCAAAGGAAGTTTGCGTCTGATTTGATAAAGATACATGTAAAAAATAAATATAATATAATTCTGACGTAATTGAATATGATCATTTGACCATAACGATGAGTCATAATTTACCGTTCTTATAATAATGGGTTCAACCGCAATGGAATCTGATACACATCTACCATATAAGAAAAATAGTATATATTGTGATGTACAAACCAAAGCACAACAAAAAATAGACGAATCTTTAATATGTGTCTAAAATTCAAGTAACAAAACAGTGACTCTTCATCTGATGCGATAAAGATACAAATATTTTTAATTGTCGATTGCATGTATTGAACATTTTTTATCGTCTAATCTGATATATTGTCAGACCATTCCGGATCTTCGTAACCAAACGCTTCAATAAACAAATATAAAAAATTAATGAGTATCCATAGAGGTTAGCAGAAAAGATATAAACGATAAAAAATGTTCAATACATGCAATCGACAATTAAAAACATCATAAATAAATAAACGGATAAGAAAGAAATAAATCAAGTCTTGCCTCCAGCATCCTTTTTTTTTGGTGCAAAAGGTGAACTTTTAATATTAACTTTCAAAAGATTTACAATATAAGAATAAGCAAGATTTGGACACATCCAAATCTGATACAAACATCAACAAATACAAAACACATACTACTAGCTTTCACAGCTTATCCAATATCAGTCATATCTAGTCTATATATCAATCACCACTGAACTCTGATGCACTGAAAAACAGAGGAACCTTTTTCTCTTCAAAAGTCCAATCCATCTTGTAACATACCATCTCATTACTTATTCAAAACTCACTTATCAATTCACCTTTTTATTTGCACCTACCATCTAGCTACATTTCCTCTCAAATCATTCTACCGAACCACTCATCCTGCCACCACAGTGGATAAGGAAGAAATGATGAGAGGCATCACTAGGCACCCATAACCCATCCATGGGGGGCTCTGCCAAACAGCCTACATTTGTAACACCCCAACCCGACATGGGTCTGGAGCGCTACAGTATGATGGCATATCAAAGCATACAAAGCATACAACGCAAGCGGAAGACCTAAAACAAAAGGTTACAAGGGAAAAATCTAAAAGTATAAAAGAAATAAAACTATAAAAGAAAGGAAACTACAAACTAAACAAAGTCTAATCTAATCCAAGTCCAAACTAGTCCAGATGTAATGGGCTTCTAGTCCATGGGGTAGTCCACTAAAGCTTCTATGCTCTCTCTTCACCCAACCCCAGCTTCCAACCTATAACCTGCCGCAGGAAAGGAAATGCGGCTGAGCTTAAAAAGCCCAGTGAACACATATATAACAAAGCAAACGAAAGAATGAAATATATATAAGTATAAGAAGTAGGAAATCATAAGCTTCTGCTGAACGGAATATCATCTGTCAAATGCATAAGAGATCAACGAATAACTGAACGAATATCATAAGTCAAATGAAATGAAGCATCATAGATATATCAAGCATAAACAAATCATAAGAGAATCAAGAGCACGTATCAACAAAGGCGCGTCTAACGAGATACTCGAATAGACACAAGAAACATAGGAAAGCCCGAGCCGACCTAACGAGATACTCGAATAGGTCTCAAATCACATAATCACATATCCGTCAATTCATAGGGTGTACATAGAGTAGCTAACTCCAATGTACCAGAAGTGAAAGGGGTACAAGGCACGTACAGCCAGTCACTGTCTTCTCAGAACAAAACAGAACCTAGGATGCATCCATACACTCCCTGAATCAAACAAAATACACGTGCCAGCTCATGACTGGACACATATATAACTAATTGGCCATAGTGCACATATATCAAACAGAAGGGAATGCCAGGGATCAATCACACCTCCCCAGAAAGTGTCATGTCAGTGGTGCCATCACTAACACGCCCATGGTACCTCCATGAGTAGAATAAAAACTCGGGCATAAGAACAAAATCATATCAAACAAAGCATATCCATAACAAATGAATCATATCATAATCAAACAGAATCTCAACCAGGAGATAGTAATCAGGTAATCAACAAAATGGATAGCAACGAATCATATCAAAGGGATCATAGCAAAGGCTTATATCAATGAATCATATCATAGCAAACGAATCAAAGTCAGAGGATCGAAAAGTCATGAGATCGGAACCCTTATTGAAAAAGGGTAGAATATCTGTACCTTGACGAAAGCAAACAAACACCACAGATGATCACAAAAGCGATGACAACTACTCCCGCTTCACCGGATCTACACGAATATGATAATCAAGTATTATTTTATGTTCATATAAATCACGTTACTTCTTTTAGTATACTTTCCATTTTTAGTACCTTTCTATTTTAAGTAAGTTTCCCGTTTTAGTAACTTTTCATAAATAGCAAGTTTCCATATTTAGCATCTTAAGGTTACACTTATCATAATTAGGGTTTACAATGGATCATTACTTAGTTTACTTACTTATTATGGCTATTAATGCATTTTCAGGGTTTTATAACCAAATATAGTAATTTAGGATTTAACTTAGGTTTAACATTTATAAACATATTAACCATGTCACATATCAATTTAGGTAATGAAATGCATTTAGGCACATTAATCACATCTTTAAAGGTTATATTAATGATAAAGTGTAATTAGGTTAAAGCATGTTAATGACAAATAGGTTAAAAACATTTATTTTACCTTTTATACAAGGATCAGGTTATAACACCTACACAGGTCACACATTACCGAATTTTTAAAGTATACTTAGGTATTTCCTGGAGCTCTCATATAATTATCCCAGATTCATATATGTCTTAAGTACTTAGGTGAATTTTTCCAGAATTTAATTCGAAGTGTAAATATAGTCTAAAAAATTCTTCAAGACGACTAGTCCAGATTTCTGATCAGCTTAGACATACGAAAAGTAAGCAGTTTGAATACCTGTTAGTACTACTCCAAAAATTCCACAAAAATTCATGAAGGTCACATATAACCTATATTTAGAGCCTGAACAATTTGGAGTATTAACTCCTTACTGATTTCAAAATAAAAATCGTATACTAAAAGTTGAAATTCGGATTACTAAATAACAGCTTTGACACTTAACATTGCAAAAATCAAAAGGCTACCCTCCCGACCTCCTATGGTTAGAAGGCTTTTATATCCAGAAAGTACGTTTCAAGAACTTCATTTTAGACTCAAGAATCCAGTAAAAACACGGTGATATCATCAAGATTCAACCTAACCAATCCGACCCAAGTTTTCTGTCAGCAACTATTTATTCAAAATAATCACAGCAAGCATGTTTCTATTATTTATCCCATTTGATTAAATGCATAACTCTTGTGATACTTTTATTTAGGTTGAGAACAACATGAAACATCTTTAAGAACATCAAAGACACGCATAACAGATTCATATCATTGATTATACAGATTGGTTGGTCGTTATTTTATGTAAGGTTAATGTATGATTTCATGTGTAAATATTAAGTTTAGTATCAAACAGAAACACGTCCATTAATCAGAATCGAATACACACACGAGTGAATTGAACAAGGAAGAATCTGAGTTACCCTTGGTGCGTGATTAGTAGGATAGAAAACCAAGAATCGAATGCCCACTAATACCAGCCGAAACACCACCCACAACACCTCTCGAACAGCCTTAAAACCCAATGAATCGAACACCTTTTTGGACCAGAAGGTACCACGTCCAAAACACCAAGAAGACACGATCCAAAACACCCTTTGCAGCTTTGTTTTCGAATCAGTTTTGAAGGAGAAGGAAGAGTGGCAGCCGTGCATAATGTCTAGGGTTTTTAGGGAGTTTTAAGTGTGTGATATAAGGTAATTATGTGATTGATATGAAACATGTATTTGTGATATGGGAAATCAGAATTTCCGTGACTTATGGTTGTGATATAATCATTCCATACTTAGCTATTTTGGGCTTGGGCTTTGTTTAAGATTGCATGTTCCAAGTAAAAGAAACTCGGCCCATATTATGCTTTAGTTAAACGTTTTCATGCATTTTATGTATACAAGTTTGTAGTTTTTTTTATTATCATAAGTCTTATAAATTTATTTGTCATCAAATGATCAAATTTTATCACATAAATACTTAGGTTATAACCTAATATACATTTGATATTTAACGGGTGTTATAACATTTCCCTCTCAAATGGAAGGCTTCAACTGTTTGGGAACACACTCCCTCCATGATGACCACCATTACCTCCTGTGATGATGCATTGAGTGGACCAAGAAGGTTCATCTTGCACACCTCTCTATTCCACTCATCATGCATCATCCTCCTAGACCATTTACCCTTCCACAATGTAGACCCTTCCTTATGGTACATTCATATCAATTAGGCCTCCTACTTAGCCAACCTAGACTATCCAATTTCCTCCCAAGGCCAAATTGAATAATCAAGGGGTTATTGATGAGTATGCAAATACTCATCATTTCGCGACCATTTTGATGCATAGAAATACCAAAAAATGGCCAAAAACAATATAGATATCCTTGGTTTCGTGTTTTTATGTGTTTCACGTACAAAGGATTAAAATCTGATAAAAAACATACAACTTTGAGCGAAAGCATGCAATTCTGAACGACTCGTTAGCAAATGAGCAACTGTGATATTAAAGAAAAGTCGAGTCAACCCCGGGATGTATTGGAAGTGTTATGTGATATTAAGCCTTAAACAAATTCAATCCATACACCCCGGCCAAATCTATTGGCCCAATCCATACCACCCTATTTTTAATAAAACCCAATCTCCATCTCTTTCACCTTCTCCCAGACTATCACGAACCAGACAAATCCTCCACATCCTCCCAAACAAATCCAACATATCCCACATTCCCCTAACACCTTGTCTCCTCTCCTCACACCAACACATCTGCTCCAGCCTCCATATTGTTCCCACAACTCATAGCCAAGCTGGCAATCCTCACCCTTTTGGCGCCAAGAATTCCAATCTAGGGCTGAGATCACTCTATAGACAATTCAATGGATGGGATTTGCTCCCAAGAAACACAAAACAGTCACCAAGTGTTTTCCCTCACAAAACAAGCACAAGCTATGAAGACCCTAGTCATATTTTTAGTATATATATATAACATGTGTGAGCCTTGTGAAAGAGTTAGTTTTTTTTATGTAATTTTTATGCTTTTCTTTATGCTTTTAATGTAGTCTTATTTGTAATCTGAATTCAAAAAGTTAAATTAAGTTTTCAAGTTTGCATCTTCTAGTTTTGCCTTGCTTAAATTGGTTATGATTAGTTGAAGTTGCTATAAGTTGGTTTTCTCTGCTCATTTATGTTCACTTTACACTAATATAAGTTTAATTATTAGTTTCATGGTGTAAAGTCTCATGTTGATGCATTTATCAGTTAAGACATTATATTAAGGGGTGTTTGGTTTAAACTGTGAACTTGTGTTCTAGTGTGATTTAGATGTTTTAATCTGCTTTATTTTTCTAGTCTTTAATTTTAGGTATTCTTAGTGTAATTCGTACTCTGCCTTTAAAAGTTATTCAGTTTTAATTCGAAGCTCGCTTTCATTTTAAGTTTCAGTAATCAAATTAACAGTTTTTTGCTTATCTTCAATCAAACTCAGAATTTCATATCTGATGGAGTAATATAGATTTTTAGACCGTTGTCAGAACTCAATACAGGTTGGGAACTGAAGAAAGTGGATGTTTTGTGTCCTTTAGCTGCTAATATCTCTTATTCAGGAAGAAAAACCTGTTTTGAATTCCATTTGGTTGGGTAGATTTGATTACAAAGTGACCCATTTGGCCTTTCGTCTCCCCTGCTCCCTAGGTATGAACTCAGCCTATTTAGTGCTTGTTTAGTGTTTTAGAGCTTATTTTACTGCTTATTCTCAGTCCTTTTAGCTTTATTAGACTATCCCTAGCATGATTAAGTTTATTGTCCCTCTAGTTCAACTTACATCTTATTAGAACTACAATCAGTGTCGTCTCCTCTTTGTCCTTAGCCATCTGACCCATTTTTCCCAATGACATAACATGCTCATTACTTGAGCATTTTTCTTGATCTTAGTAGTTTTGGATAGCTTATTGTACTGTCTCAGCTCTAGTGTGCTTGGTTTGAACTTATTTGTTTCTTAGCTAGTTTAATCTTGCCCTTCAAATTGCCCCATAGCACCCTTATTCTGCTACTACATTAGTAGCAGCTGAGCTTCTTAATCCGTGCATTTAGCTTGTTCTAGTTTTTGTGATTGGTGTAATTTAATTGTCATTGTTTGATTGAGATTATGTTGGTTGGAGTTTTCAGTAGTTTTAACTTTCGAGCTTTTAAGCTTGTGTGATACTTGATGCTTACTGCTCGTTTTCATAATATCACTCTAGCTTGATCAGGCAATATGTTTGACTCTTGAGCTGGTATAAGTTTATTTAATAGCTTTTCATCCAAGTTTATGTCACAAAAGTTGTTTAAACCTGTTGTTTAAAGTTTTTGCAAAAAGAAATAGGTGAAAGGAAAAGTTTGCAAAAAGTGACATTTTTAAGGTTCGAACCCAAGCCACTCAGCCCACAACACCACGCATGTAACTATCTGCTCTATTGCTTGTTTCTTGTTTTACTTTGCAATATTTGGTACTTAACTACTAGTTGTATGTCTTGCTTAATTTAGCTTATCAGTTTTTAGATAGCTTATTATCTGCTTATTTTTGTATTATGTCGCACCGCCTAATATTTTTCATAGGTTAATAATTAGTTGAAGAATTTGTCTAAAAAGTTTCAGATTTATTTAAATAGTTTTAGTATTTAATTAGTCTTAAATAGTTTTTAATTTATAGTAATTAGAGTTTTAATCAAATAATTAATTTTCTTTTTTCGAAAATTTTCTTTTGTCACATAGTACGTAGGAAAATTAGTTGTATGCCCGTAGGATTAGTTGTGCTTAGAATTCATAGTCGCGTTTATTTTTTATAAAGTTTGTCTTCAGTTTCTTATACGCTTTCAAATTCGTTGCTTTACGTTTTTGATTCACAATGCCTAATAATCAAAATCCTGACCTTTCTGTCCAAATTCACCCGATCACAAACCCGTTTGATTACCATCACACCTCGTCGGGACATAACGACCCGGGGAAACACTATATTCACCGGAGAATATGCGAGGTTTGACTATTCTGACTATCCATTAGTCGAGTAGTTGATCCGAGCATATCAGTTATCATAGGTACAGCCATACTGATTAGAACTCCAAGATACAAGGTGTCTACCATTGCAATGGTCTGAAATAAAGATCATTGGTACTTTATGTAAAGAAATACCTCTGATATACACACTTCCAAACACCCCTTTATACAACAGAACCTTATACATCATTTTCCAAATCCCCAAACTGCTAATCATTTTCTATTTAGTGTTCATCAGAATGTCCCACTTTTTACTAACTTCCAGAATCTGTGCAGATCTTCTAACTATCAAGCTTGACAATTTCAGTCTCACATGACTAATTACATTCTCAGTCAACTCCTTACTATCCATCTTATCATTTGAAAATAATCTCTTGTTTCTCTCAGCCCAAACAAAGTAGACACATGCAGCCAATATAATTCTAACCAATACACTTCTGATAGTCTTGTTATGCTTCATGTTAGTTAAACAACTGATAATATCTTCCCATTTATCAGGAAGTGAACCTTGGCCTGCTTTATCTTTTAGTGACTTCCAAATCTTTACAGAATACTGGCATTCAAAGAATAGATGATTTAGAGAATCCAAACACTTCTCACATAGAGGACAACTCGTCACTTTATCAGGATACCATTGATGTAACCTTTCCTGAGTAGACAGTCTTCCTTGTATTGCCATCCACATGATGAATGAATGTTTGGGAGTGCAATTAGAAAACCACACAATATCATACCAATCCACATTAGTACCACCTTGTCTTAGATCAACCCAAGCCTTATTAGTAGAGAACTTATCAGTCTTCCCATTGCTTGAGTACCACATGAATTTATCTTCTGAGTTAGGACAAATGTTAGGAACAGATATAGTGGATAGAACAGGAAACTCATTAATCCAGTTATCAGGCCAGTTCCATTGACCATTATTAATCATGTCTTTGACTTTCATGTTAAGACTAAGTCCAGCTTCTTCAATACATTCCTTGGGTATGAACTTGCTCAGAGGCTCAGGTCCCCACCATTTGTCATGCCACAAGAAAATACTTTCTCCATTTCCTACTTGACATATCACATGCTTTTGAACTTTATCTCTGAGTTTCAAAATTTGATTCCATCCTTGACTAGCACTCTTATCAATCTTAGCTTCCCATACACTGCCACCTTTAAGCTTAGTATCATGAATCCACTCAACCCAAATAGATTTCTTATTACAAGCAACATTCCAAAGGTGTTTAGACATGAGAACTGCATTCCATTGCTCTAACTCTTTAATACCCAATCCACCTTCACATTTAGGTCTACAAATAAGCTTCCAAGCAACTTTAGCTTTTCCTTTGGATAGCTCACCTTGACACCATAAGAACCCTTTCAACAGTTTATCAATATCTTTGAGGACAGCTTTAGGCAAAACAAATACAGATGCCCAGTATACATGCATAGCAGCTAGGATAGAAACAATCAATTGTAGCCTGCCTGCATATGAGAGTAACTTGTTCTTCCAATTGCTAACTTTTGCTTTCACCTTATCAATCAAGCATTTACAATCTGTAAAGGTCAGCTGTTTAGTAATCAATGGAACTCCAAGGTAAGTAACAGGAAGAGTGCTAATTTTGAATGGTAACAAAGATAGAATCTCTTGTTGAACATTCCCCTGCACATTACCAAAGAACACTGTACTCTTGTTAATGTTAGGTTTGAGTCCTGATATGCTACTAAATTCTTCCAAAGCTTCTTTCACCACTTTAACAGAATGTATATCACCATGACAATTTATCCTAAGATCTTTGGCATTACAATTTGAGCACTCTGTATAGGTGCAGATCCAGAACCTTGAGATGTTGATGCAAATCCAGAACCTTGAGATGTTGAAGCAGAGGAGATAACTCTTAAGTGCTTGATCATCAAATTGACTCTTAACGAACTAGAAATAAGATATCATCTTTCAATCTCTCAACTAATCTAATTCGCTCAATTGCTCGGTCGTGACGAATGTTAAATGTATGAACAATGTAGTGACCATCTAAGTATTAGATTAATTGGCTAACGCGCCAGCAATTTGGTGTGTGAATTGGTGACCATCCATTATGCACATAAAGCGCCAGCGATCCAAGAAGCATATTAGTGACAATCCGTTAGTTGAAACGTCGAGGACTCACGCCAACAATCTACTAAGTTTGAATAGGAAATATTTGAACGAAGCTAGGTTAAACCCTTAAGCCTCAAAACCCTTTTTACCACTTTAGACTTGTCATTCCTTTGCTTTAGCGGGGGAGATGTGTATCCTTGCCAAGCTTATGATAGAATATTCGTCACGACCGAGCAATTAAGCGAATTAGATTAGTTGAGAGATTGAAAGAGATATCTTATTTCTAGTTCGTTAAGTGTTTGGTTGTGTAATTAAGTTTGACTAGTTAAAAACATGCGAAATGACTAAAATACCCTCAAATGTTGATGTAAAATGACTAAAATGCCCTTTCCTCCATTTATTATTATTATTATTATTATTATTATTATTATTTTATTATTAGTATTATTATTATTATTATTATTATTATTATTATTATTATTATTATTATTATTATTATTATTATTATTATTATCATTATTATTATTATTATTATTATTATTATTATTTACTTAATTCTAAAAAATGTTAACATCATTGTGTGTTCATTTTTCATTTTCATCTTCATCTTCCCCGACAATCAAACCCGGATTCCGGCGACAAACCCGGATTCCGGCAACCATGTTTTATAATTATCTTGTGGAGGCTTTTATTTCTAAACCCAGATTCCACAATCCTAAGCAGTAGCCACAAGTGTTACGGGAATCCTAAGCAGTAGCCACAAGTGTTACGGGTTATAAGCATTGCAAGTCTTACATTTTCATATTCTTCAATAAAGATCATCTGATAACACTTTCCTACAACCAAGAACATGGGATGAAACATAGATCTACAACCAAAAACTAAAATACATTTCATTTTTTCAGAATCCACCATCCCACAACCATCATATTCGCCCATCAATATAGTCGCCATCATCATCATCATCATGCATTCATTAATCACAAGTTTACAAAAACCACCATCCCATAACCACCATCATCGTAATATTAAATCGATCTAAAAAAAATCAAACCCACTTTCTTTAAATATCAAACCTCAGATCTAAAAAAGGAAACATATACTAGGGGTGTATGTGGTTTTAGAAAGTGAAATGATAAATTTATCAAAGGTGAGTGAGTGGTTGGGTGGAATGACCAAAATACCCTTTCTTTTAACGGTCAAACTAAGTTTGACTAACGGTGATAATAAAATTGGACCAAAAGTGTTACGGGTCAGCGGATATTGGACAAGATCCATTACATTTCAAAGTTTTGGACCAAAACTGTTATACCCGGTAAACCACGAGGACCAAAAATGTAGTTAACTCTTTTTTTTATTTAATTGGGTCCCGGAACTATTGTAATTCGCTGCAACTTTTATATGAAACTAGGGTTTTAAACCGCACTTCGCGGCGGGTTGTTTTGTTAAAGAAATATAAATGGGCTGTTATAGCAATAATTGGATGGCATACGAAACAGGAGTTTAAGTAGTTCTAATTATATTAGATAACATAATATATTTTAGATACATAAACTGTTTGTTATAGCAGTAATTGGATGGCATACGAAACAGGAGTTTAAGTAGTTCTAATTATATTAGATAACATAATATATTTTAGATACATAAACTGTTTGTGCAGCCGTTGGACATATGCTTTACAAAAGAAGTGTTTATGTTTTGGCAAATATTTGTGCAACTGTAACACAAATATTTTGCAAAACATAGTGTTTATCTAACAACGGTAGCAAGCTGGGTGAATATGTACATCTGATATAGTTGATAACAAAAGCTAGTTAAGTTTGGGCATTTTAGTGTTCAAATTTCGTCATTTTGGCTGGCTTCACATCTGGATTTGTTTCTTCTTTTGAGCAGCTCCTTGTTCCATTTTTTCAGTTGATGAAGGTTCTGCTGTTGCTGCATAAGTGGGAAAAAACAAATGTCATTAGTTATTTTAAAAATGTCAATAATGGCTACAAAAATGAAGTGTGTATATGAATGCATTATTCATAATTGTATAAGCAGAACAGCATAGGTTATAATTCTTCCTGATTTTCAAAGTTTATATAATGCATGAAACCAAAAGTGTACCTGGATGGCAGGTTGGAAAACTATTAACATGTGAGTGTTAGGTGTTTTGTTTTTTTTATAATGATAATCTCTTGCCTAAATAAGCATTAGCCATGTGTCTATGAGTGTGGGACTATGTAATATAAAAGTTGCCATCTGTATGGTATTTTTTTTAGAAATCAATTGTTCAGCTGTGCAAAATAAGTAGAGCTGTAAACGAACTGAACGTTCAGTGAACATTTCATGAACCGTTCGGTAAAAAGTTCGTTTATGTTCGTTCGTTTATTAAATGAACGAACATGAACAATATTTTACGTTCGTTTAGTTAAATGAACGAACATGAACAAAAGTCTCGTTCGTTCATTTATGTTCGTGAACGTCCGATTAGGCGTTCGTTAAAGTTCGTTTATGTTTATCTACCTATTTATGTTCGTATATCATATCTTTAATTTTATAATTTTAAAAGTTGGTTTGCTTTAACAAAACAACACTTATAAAACAATATATTGTGAAGAATTAAATAAAATTTATGTTTGTTTGTTTATTTTCATTTTTGATCGATCGTTTATGTTCGTTTAGCGTTCGTTTATTATGTTAATGAACGAACATAAACGAACATGAACAATTTATTTTCTTAATAAACGAACATAAACAAGAAAATTCGTTCGTTTAAGCGTCCGTGTCCGTTTATTTGTCCGGTTAAAATTAAATGAACGAACATGAACAAGGCTCCGTTCGTGTTCGTCCGATTCGTTTACAGCCCTAAAAATAAGTATTAAAATACAGCATCAAGGTGTTTTCATTTAGGTGGACGCATGGTTGGTTAATTTTAGTCTGAGTATGGTTCTAATGTATGTGCGAAGTTGTTATCAGTTGGTTGTAACATATTCAATTCAATAAAACTCAGCATGTATGTTAAATAATGTTTAGGCATTTACCTTTTAGCTTCTTTGCTTCCGTTGGTGGATCTTGAAATAATGGTCTCCTGGCTGTTTTGATTTTGGTTTCATCATTTGCCTTTTGGTGGAGATCTTATTCGCTTGTTAATGCAAGAGTTGTTGGTGGTGTTCCTGTTTTGTGAAGAAACGGTTAATATTTGCATACGCACATTTTATCTTTAAATGCGAAAAAGTGTGAAGTCAAATGGTGTTACCTGGATTCATTTCTATTGCTGTGGTTGCTACTTCAGGTCGTTTTTTCTTATCGAAAACTTGATCTAGAACGAAATCTGGTGTTTTGCTTGTTGTGTTAAAATGGATTTGGAAAACATTTCTCTGTCCTTCAGTTGCAAAGATTTCAGTTGAGATTTCTTGTAGGTCTTTTGCTTCGTGCCTTTGAACTAACTCCAAACATGAATATCCGGTAACATCATCAGCTGCGGGTGTAAAGAAGGTGACTGGAACTGTTGCGGACGGATCTGTGATGAACCCTTTAAAATTATACATGTGCACCATTCAACAACCAAAAAAGATTGCATTTTTTTATCTGTTGTTTTAAAAAAAAGGAATATAAAGTTGTATTTAAATATTATGTACCTGTAGCATGGTTTTTCTTGTCTTCCATGGTTGATACAACAGTATATTCCATTTTCGTCTCTGACTTTTGAAGCACACTCATTGCAAGATATGTAATACCAATCTCTTTTGATGTTAATACTACTTGTTTTTGCTTCAGTTGTAAACCTCACTCCCTGCAAAGGTTTGTGTAAACGATCAGTTATGTTTTAGGCATATTTATTGATTCTGTGTATTCATTTGTGTCTTATACACAATTTAACGTAGTATTCTGGATCTTGTTTTAAAAGTGTATTCATTTGTGTGAAACAACTTGCAAATATCAATGACAGTGTTTCTACAAAATACTTGTCATTGAAGAGCGTAGAAACTTTAGAAAGGTAAATGCTGAGAATCACAGTAAATGGTTACCTTCGTTTGGCAGAAGTCTTCTACCTGCAGCTCTTCTCTTGCGGTGTTGCCTACCTTGCTGAGCTGATGTTGGTTCATTTGTGTTTTCATAACTTCTGCTAGAATCTGGTACATTGCCTGTTGAACATTCACCATGATTTTCTGGAAAAACACATGTATAAAATATTACGTAAAATATTATTTAAAGAAAATCTTGTCATCCATAATCATCAATAGTAGTAAGTGAAGATAAATTGTCACCTTCATTATGCAAATAACTCGACCCTTCATGAGAGACGGGTGCAGTGGTGTCTAATGTAGGCTGCAAAGCATGTGGCATAACATAGTGTTCGACATTGTGACCACCTCCTCGAGTCTCTCTTAGGCCTCTGCGGTGCCTTGTACGGGGAACACCTTGATCAGAACTGGGAGGAGCGTTCATTGAAGGAGTGCTGATACTTTCTGCATAAAGTTAACTATACATTTTTAGGAAATTCCGCTGCTATTCCGTAAATGTTCAAGGCTGAAGAAGAATATTTACCTTGATTGAATGAAACTCTTTTACGACATTGTTTACGTTGCTGGGCTGCTGTTGTTTGGTTTCTTTGTACACGTTGACCATCACACTGGGAAATAGTAAGTGACTCTACAGAGAAGTTTTATCTGGCAAATTAGATTGTGAAGGGTGTTCCATACTACATTGCCTGACATTGTGGCCAACATTTTTGGCACCTGACACTCTTTTGCGTTTGGTAATTCCTGATTGCATAAAAGGAGTTTCATGATGCAAAGTAGTCTGAGAAGACTGACCTACACTAAATAAATAACTGCAACAGCATTTTACTTTCACACAACATTGAATGCAAAGAGTACCTTCTAAAGGGATGCAAGATGGTGTTTGTCTTGTATGTGAAACACTTTCATTAGGTGTTTCTGCAGTAGTGGCTAAAGTACCTTGCATATTTCCTGCATAAATATAATCATATAGGTTTAAGTGACCACGAATATTTTTTTTTACATAATCATTCATATTTACATGAAACTACCTTTACAATAATTGTATTAAAGTTTACATGCTGACCTTTGCATTGAGAAAAACCAAAACGATCGACCGATGCAAAAGCATTATTTGGTAATCTGGGTTGGGAAATGTGTTTTGCATTAGAATGCCTGAAACTCCCAGCAACATATACAGCATCCGACACTCTTTTACCGGTGCCAACTCTTTGCTGCACCGAATAATTCCCATGATGGGAAGCTGACTCAGAAGAATGACCTACACCAAATGAATATTAACCGTAACATTAAGAACGCATATATGTTATTAATAAGTGAATCAATATTTTAGGTTTAAACAACAGTGAATACAAAGAGCATCTACATTTACCCGCATTTATAGCAAAATTATCATTTTTTTCCCCACCATTTCTTTTGATACATTTTGACATTCTTTTGCGCCATTGGATCCTCGATTGCAAAAAAGAACATCCATCAGGCAAAGCTGGCTGAGAAGATTGGCCTACATAAGATAAGCGCAGAGCATGAGTTTGAAACTGTACACACTATGAATAGGTGTATAATAAATTTAGTTCTAAGCAACCTTGGGTAGGAAGATGGAGGTTTGCTAAAACCTGTGGCGAGACACCTGTTTGAGTAACATTGGACAGAGACGTCGTTGGTTGGTGACCCTTGCAACAATTGTTATCACGATCGTTTTGCGCACCGTAGACAACAGGGAGGCATGGACTTTGAGGAACATTTGATGGTTGTTCATGAGGAGTTTGGGAATTTACATTGTGAGACCAATAGTTGGCATTTGGAACCATAGTTAGAAACATCAAGAAAAAACCGTTTGCGACCGATAACGCAAACACAAAAGGCGAGAAATAACACTATTTGACTATCAAGTATGACCAACAACATCAACATTGTCAAGAAAAAAAATTGGCAGCAGTCGAGAACAAAGAAAATGCTAGCACTTTATGTAAATAACACAAAACTTTTAAAACAAAGAAAACCTATGACGATAAGTCTGAATTTCAAAACCAGGCGTGCATATCGTTTCATATACATTTTTGCAAGACCGATTTAGGCAACAACATACTAAGGGCATAAGACAAATAAATGGTACATTAATGTTATTTGTACAAATCATAAGTAGGTACAGAGCAGTATAAAATATTTACCCAAATGGCTACATTAATTTTGCATTTATGGAGACCAAAACCACTCTAAAAACTAAAACTAAATTACCTAAAATAAGAAAATAAAAACCCGAAAAAACCAAGGTAAATGAGCACGTTAATTTTTCATTTATGTAGGCAAAAATCATTATAAAAACTAAACTTAACTGACCACATATGATCATGGTTTTTTAAAGCCTATAATCATGAATCCTACAACCAAAACATCAAAAAGGCTAACCAATCAAAGAAAGTAACAGATGCAAACCTACAATGACAATTTATCCTGCAACAGTAAAAAACCTAGATGATCTACACAGAGAAGAAAACTCCCAAAAGAAAAAGTTATAAGCGAAGGATCTAGAGAAACCTTAAAATAAACTATACATCTGTTAAAAAAGCCCCGAGTCATGTAGATATTCATGTAGCATAACACACATAAAACACTATAGATGCCCCGGATCCATCTGACAGTGGGTCGGAGTTTGGTTTTTTTGGCTCCAATGGATCTCCGGTAAACCGGAGATGGTGTGCTAATATGTGATAGGAGAAAAAGTAATTTTTTGGACCCGGGTATAATAGGAGGGTGGGTTTGGGCCTCGGGCCACAAAAGTTTTGATGAATAGTACTGTTCCTAAAGCCACGGCTTTTAATATATATATATATATATATATATATATATATATATATATATATATATATATATATATATATATATATATATATATAATGCTTTTTTTTTTTAGTTTTCAGATTAACGAGAGTCCGACACGTGTATATATTTATTTCACTGCACGTTTGCAGCGAAATTCGAGGCCTCAAATTGTAAAGCCAAAGATCTCAAGGTTCTGGATCTGCACCTATACAGAGTGCTCAAATTTTAATGCCAAAGATCTTAGGATAAACAAGCTGGAATCACAAAAACAGGTGCTAGAGACAAGAGTAAGGATGCTGGAGGCAAGACTTGAAATGGCAAGGAATCCTGACGACCACGACCACGTATGTCAGTCGGATGCCATACTCCGTGAGCTATTAAGTGACATGGAAAATCTTTGTAGTTGTTTAATAAAATTTTATTATCGAACATGGCATACACCCGTCTCTTGGTGGGTCGAACCAAAACCAAGATTTTTATACATCAAAGCACATTCTGGATCTGTAATGTAACTCGTATGCTTTAATGTTTAAAATTTTATCGATCTGTGATGTAATTTGTTCGCTTTAATGTTTGAACTTTTATCGATTTGTAATGTAATTAGTACGCTTTAATGTTGGACGTTTATCGATTTGTAATGTCGTTTGGAAAGTCAAATTTGACGAATATAATACCAACGAAATGTTGTTAGGATTTTAGTTAACAAAAAATTCAACGCTTGTCGCTCTCGGTCAAGTATTTTTTTGGCGTTTAGTGTAATTTACCGACGACAATGTGTCGTCGGGATTTCTCTCGTTGTCGTTCTGCTTTTAGTGTAATTTACCGACGACACCAAAGTGTTTTTCTAACTTGTGCCCCAGGGGCATTTCTAGCAAAAAGTGGTCATAAAAACTGTCATATAATTACAACAATTGAGTTACCTTCGGTGATCTCAGTTTGGGGAGTGTTGCTTGGACCAAGGCTGTCAAGATCGCGATCCCGCGCAGGATCGTTTTTGTCTTTGCAAGATCGAGATCGTAGGATCGGATCGCGATCCTACGATCCTACCAATTTGTCATATTTTGTAAACAAATGATATACGAGTTAAACTGTTTTACATTTCTACTCAACGTCAAAGATAAATTCATATAATATCCTCTTGAAAATGATGAAGTTCAAATTTCAGACACCAAAGTAATAGTAAAACACAAAAAAGTCAAGTTTCAATCGTTACATTAACGATTTAGTGGAATAATTTTACATAACATGGGTCCTAAATGTCTCAAAACATATGAGCCATCAACATGATTTCACGAAAACAAACGTTTCATAAGTGGCATTTCAAAACATACCCTTTGATTAGTTTAATCATAGTGAAGTAAAGTAAATTAATTAAACTATTGAACACTTTTAGACTATAATATATTTAGAAAAGTAGAAAACTATGTATAAACTATAGGGAAAATTACACAGATAGGTAACGAACTTTCAAAAATTTTCAATGTTAGGTAACGAACTCTCTAAAATACTATGTTAGGTAATCATACTTATTGTATTTGTTCAATGTTAGACTATATGAGCTATCTTTGCAACTTGTAACTGGTGCAACCGGTTACTATTGTACCAGACTTTAATAAAGTTAAGAGTTAACTACATTTTTGGTCCTCGTTGTTTGCTGGGAATTTTATTTTTGGTCCCAATTTTTTAACACCGTTAGTTTGACCATTTGTTGATTGTTAAAGTTAAGGGTATTTTTGTCTTTTAATGATTTTAACTTAAAAAAGACAATCTACGGGCAATTATATACTCCGTTGCAATGAAGTAACACTGTGTCCCCTTCTTTCTGTACCACAAATATCTTCAAACTTCAAAATTCAAACTAGTCAAACTGACGGCCATAATCATCTCCGGCAACCACCGGTATACCACCATCTCTGGCCAACTACACGACGACTATCTCCATCTACACTCACCACCTCCATCTTGATTTTGGTTCCTCAAAACCATCAAATCTACAAGCACCTAAATATTTCCTTATAAATGCTAAAATATAAATCAAGATTTGATTTTGATTATCTTTTGAGCCACCCTTTTGCCCATTACCTCGATCGTCACCACCGTCGCCATAGACTCCGCCGCCGCAGCCGGTGCGCATAACCACCATTTGTGTCATGGGTTTGACTTTTTAGTCAAAGTAATTGTTGGGTTTATTATAAAAATGAAATGAAGCTGGTTTGAAAATCAAATGACCTGTTAAAAGTTGTAGGTAGTAGTTGCTCCTATAAGCCATAACTCCCCATCGCTTGAAAATGATACCTCTCTGATTCATTCATTCAATCAACGCCCATTATCACATTATTATTTATTTTCAAATCTTGCTTATTATAGATTGAATACATACAAAAAAAAGAAGTTATGAACACATCATCAAATGATGGTGTGTCTGTTTGGAAAAGAAGAAGAAGATCTAATAAAGAGATTTGGAGTAATGAAAAGAAGAAAAATAATTTGGAAAAGGGAAAGGGAGGATATACGTGATTATCTGGGGCCACATGTGGGACCCACGTGTGTTAATCGGTCATATTGCATAACTTTAATGGTTACAACAAGTTTCGTATGTTATATTAGTATTTTAAAAAGTTTATTACCTAACATTGAAAATTTTTCAAAGTTCGTTACCTATCTGTATAATTTTCCCTAAACTATAATCTATTTAGAAAATGAAACAATAGTGGTTTAATCATTAGACATTAGTAAAACACACATTTTTTTTTTTTTGCCTAAGCAAGTAGGAATGTGGGATGGACTTAAAAAAAAAAGTGAACTCGGATCGCGTGTCGATCTTACTTACGATCCTACCACGACCCTACACGATTTTGACTGGTGTGCACGTAAGATCGTACGATCTTACGTGTAAACTCGCGAGTTTGACAGCCTTGGCTTGGACAGTTGGACTAGGAGTCCGCATTTCGGGACTCTTGTTTGTCAATGACTAATTAGACACCATTCCTGACTAATTAGGTCAATGAGAACATGTGATCATTGCCTAGGGCTGGGTCCATGGGGAAGGGTCCGGTTGGCATCAAAAGATGCATGGGATCGGGGTGTTCCCACCGATTCACACCTTTTTAGAGAATGCCAACAACCAAAAAAACCATGTTTCCCTTAGACATTAAAGTAATTTTAAAAAACTTAGACATTAACTGCAAATCTTTTGGTCGGAGCAAAAGATTTCATTGAATGTCAAAAATAATTACACACAAACCGATAAAAACATACATAAATTAATCATAAAAAAATTTTTGGCGGGAAAAAATTTTTTTATTGCCCAAAAAAAATTTTTTTGGCGGGAATTTTTTTTTTGGGGGGGGGGGGGGGGGGTTGGGTGACACGTCTCATATGATGTGACACATGTCACTCCCACACTCCTTCCTACACTTTTTATTATTATTATTATTATTATTATTATTATTATTATTATTATTATTATTATTTTTATTATTATTATTATTATTATTATTATTATTATTATTATTATTAATATTATTATTATTATTATTATTATTATTATTATTATTATTATTATTATTATTATTATTATTATTATTATTATTATTATTATTATTATTATTATTATTTTTAACAACTCAAGTAAAGCATTTTTTGTTCTTGAACGACTCCGTTTCTTGTTTTTGAACGACTAAAATATTGTTTCTTTTTTGAACGACTCTTTTTCTTTTTTCAAAAAATTTTATAAATGAGATATAAATTGCAAAACTTTCTTCCATAGAATATTAATTTATTAACACGTTTTCTATTAAAAAAAAAAAAAACCTTGCACAATGGTCAAGACAAATGTCGAGCAAAGTTATCGGTTTATGATATGTACTTCAACGCATCTTTTAAGGTGAAGATGTAGCATTTGATCACCAATGTTTATGATGAAGTTTCCTGGCAGTTCATTTACCAATGTTTTTGTCCTTCATTAATATCTATGTTTTATCTCATAGAATAGAGTCGGGAAAAAAAAACAGCTGCTATAAAAAGGAGCCCAAGTTAGATAGTATGTAAAGCCAAACCTTAATGATATTATATTTCATATTGTATTATAATAGCACCGAACAGGCTAATATTTATTTTTAATATTATAACATGATTTTTGCAATATTTTATCCCAAATGGTCCGCAAGTTTGCCCTGCTTTAGTATATATATAGAATTATTAAGGGAAATGTTTCATTTCTATTCACTTTAGTAAATCCATGGTGGAGGACCCCGTTTCCAAGAGTTTATTCCACAAAAAGGTTAGATTGGCGGGAACACCCTGATCCGACTTTCAAGAGTCAATCGCATTTTCCAGAGTTAATGTTCGTGTGTACAGACTTGAACCCCATTTACACGAACTTGCCATCTGGAGCTCCTGCAATGGCCGGATTAAACGGTTGCCTGCCATGTAGATATATTTTACTTTTAAATGTATGCCAGCAAGACTGATACGCCTCGGCTCGAGCTTTCACAGCAGTCCCAAAAATCTTACTGAAGCAAACACTGCCTTCACAAGTACAGTTGCAGCAAACAGTGTAGCTCCTGAAACAAACAATTTCTTCACAAATACAGTTGGTATATGTATGTACCTCAATATTTATCATGTTTGGTAGAGTTCTTGAACACATAGGCGGATCAACCCAACCACGGACTGACGGAAGCCACAATTTGGACAACACCTAAAACGACGTCCCGGGTCCGTTTCAGTCCACTAATTAAGAATTTGAGTTGACGCTCCACAGAAGCTACTCCGTATTTAAATTTTTCTAAACGGCAAATTATCTTAATAGATTCTAGCAACGAGCTAGAAAAAAGGATGCATGAAAGTTACAAAGGGTGTTGCAACTAGTCATTCCAACTTACAGCTAAAAGAGTTATAAATTCTGCCCAAATGTAAGAAAATAGACAGAATATTATCAAAAACATCGCTTTTCCTCATAGTACAAGGGGTGTTGCAACACTACAAGTATGGTTGTGCACGGTCAGTTATGTGTCTTTTACTCTTTGGCTAGGCAAGAGGCACGTTTGGTTTGTAAAGTAACTAGATGATCAACTTGCATTTGTTGGTTTCTTGTTATAAATGCTAGACAATGTGGTTGGTAATTTCTCAATCTAACATTGGAGAATGTGTCATTTGACTCTTTCTTCGAAACTAATTACACAGTGACGTTGACAACAAGTACATATAGGGCAATTTAGATCAGTTAAAACTAATGTCGCGGATAAGATATGCAAAAAGTCGGGCAAAAAGGATCCGCAATGAATTAGACATTTAAATTAAAAGCTAAAAGCTAAACCCTATGAGGTTAACTACTACTCCGAACCGAACCGAACTAAATATTCGGTTATCAGTTTGGATATGCGTTTGGCAATGAAAACCGAAAATATAAATATATATTTTTTTATATATTTATAAATAAAAATAATCACTAAAAGTCTTTTTTAGTATAAATAAAACATTATTTTAGCTTGAAAAAAAAATTGTTCTAAAAATATATATAATTAAATGAAAAAATAATTAAAATTACGTAATTCGGGTTATTCGGTTCGGTTTTTGGTTACAGGGGTTCGGTTATTCGGTTCGAACAAGCCGAACAGAATAAACCGAATGACCCGATAACCGAACCAATGAACACCCCTAGCTGCAACAGCAAAGTGTTTTTCACACCCTCATTTTTCCCGCAACTTACTCAATCGTGGCGCCAACTATTCCCTCCAAACTATATTAAGTAGTATAAAACTTCATAAAATCATTAACATTATAAACTAAGTAATCCTTTTATTATTTGAAAGAACTAATCAAAAAAATTATGAGTGTTCCTGATTCTAAAATTTTATTTATATTTTCTTTTGGAAATATAAATAATCGGGTTATGCTTGACAAAACTATTAACTATGGTGAGCTAGTTGATATTGTGAAGAAAAAATACTCGATTAAAGATGATTTCTGTACAAGTTACAAAATTGGCAACACAGAGTACCAAGTAAGCGATGACGACGATCTGGAATGTTTTAAAATACCACCGGCAAGTCCCAAGGGAAAAGTGAACACATTGGTCATTACTGAAATGCGTACTCCTAGTCCAAGCAACACTCGGCAATCTGAAGTAACTCATTCGTCAAAGAAGCCTTCTGATTATGATCTAAACAGTCCAACATGTGACCATATGCATCATGCACCAAACGTAGAGGTTAATAGGGTTGTTAAGCATTCATGGCAAGCAAATACTCGGGACTATGATATTGATCATGTGCCAAAAACATTCGCTATAGGTCGTGGGTGTGTACTTTCAAGTGGTGATAAATTTGATGATAAAGGAAAATGTATAGAGGCGATCGGAAGAAAAGCACTTGCAGAAGGTTTTGAGTTTAAAAGGAGAAATACTAATGCAATAAGGTTAGACGTGGTATGCGCAAAAGAGGGATGCAAATGGTCAATACTAGCACGTAAGCTTCCAGGAAGTGACAAATTTGAACTTACCACTGTTAACGACGTTCACACTTGTCCTATGACGATTCTACATCCTAATCATCGTAATGCAACGACAGTTATATTGAGTAGCCTACTTGTTGACAAGGTTGCAGATTACGCACGAGTCTATAAGCCGAAGGACATACAAAGGGATCTAAAACTAGAATTTAACCTAGACATCTCTTAACAAAAAGCATGGAGAGGGAGACAGAAAGCATTTGACATGGTCATGGGAACTCCCGCGGCATCGTTTGCCCAATTGCCGTATTATTGTCATAATTTAAAATTGGCAAACGCTGGCACCGTAACACATATTGAGACCGACGCTCAAGGACGCTTCAAGCAGTTATATATAGGATTTGGTGTAGTGGTAAGTATCTAATTCACTTTTATTTACTTTATACCACTTTTTGAGTTTTATCATGTACCTAATAACTTTGTTAATCAAATAGATACGGGCTTTCTTAACCTCGATGCGGCCGTTGATAATAATTGATGGGGCCCATCTTAAGGGGACTTACAAAGGAACAAATTTACTTGCCGTTGGGATGGACGGCAACAATCAAATTGTTCCTATCGCGACTGGCGTGTGTCAAAGTGAGAGTATAGAGTCATGGTCGTCGTTTTTGACCAAATTGAAAGACTCCATAGGTGAAGTTAAAGGTATGGCAATCATTTCCGACCGACACCAGGCTATCGTGAACGCATGTACAACTGTTTTTCCAAATGCATTTCACGGGTGTTGTTGTCGACATTTGATGATGAATAGTGAAATAAGAAATAGAAAGCACAGGGCTGTGTATTGGAAGACATGCAAAGCGTACACCGTCCCTGATTTTGATAGATTGTTTGCTGTTCTTCAAGGGTTTAAACCGGGAGGTTTTCCAAAACTTGAAGACGCCGGTTTAGATAAGTGGTCCAGGGCAGCCCTGCTAATCGTTACAATTATATGACTTCAAACAGTGCAGAATGCATTAACTCATTAACAAAAGGTATTCGTAAATTGCCGATAATCAAGTTAGTGGAGCATCAGAGAGCGACATTACAGAAGTGGTTTACCGATCGTCGCGAAAAATACGCAGGTAATTGAATGTGTTTAGCTGGAACTATATACTGTTATGTAATAAAGTAACACGTTTTGTTTTGTAACACTGGCAGATGCAGGCAGGGATGACCTTACGGAATGGGCCGCTATCAAAGTACAACGCCGAAAGTTAAAATGCGCAAAGTGGATTGTAAACGAACGTAAAAAGCGCAAAGTTTACCATGTGGAAGACAAACAAAACGTCGAGATTGTCACGCTGAACGAGGGTCATTGTACCTGTCGGAAGTGGCAACTATCCGGATTACCTTGCGGCCATGTCATTGCTGTTTCTATCTCTTTAGGAATGGGTACATGCTTTCCATGGGCCAAAGACTCGTTTAAGAAAACTACGCTTAGGGATACATACCAAGAGTTGGTGTATCCTTTAAAAGCGACATCATCGTGGGAAACGCCGGAAGACATGCAAAAAGTGCATCCACCATCAATGGAAAAGCGGAATTCGAGACGACCAAAAAACAGGGATCGTTTTCCGTCGCGTGGGGAGTCGCGAAAAAGGACACCGTGTAGTACGTGTGGTAATATGGGACACAAGAGCATGTCATGTAAAGGACCAACAAATATTCAACTTAAGCGACAACAAAATATCAAAAAGGTCAGTTTCATATTTTTATTCAACGTATAATTCCATTATAAATTTGATGTTTCTTATGGTTAAACGGTTTCGGGATTGACAGAAACTCTACTTCCAACACGAGTCAACCTTGCAACCATCTACGCCACATGCTGTACCCGATATACAGCCATAAGAGGGTTCGCAAAACCAATCTATCCATTTTGATGATTTGTAGATGGTGTTCCAGTGGCTTCTTTTGCGTCTTGGGTACCTTCTTTTGCATTGTGTTTGGAGTACCTTCTTTTGCATTGTGTTCGGGTCTTGATATTCAATGATTGCTTGGATAAATTCTTGAATCTTGTATAGTTCACTTTCCGAATACAATATATCGACCCTACTTGGTGCCTTGGGTTACACGAAATTCGTATTGAGATAAGACAAGAACACATTCAATGTCTTAATTAATAAGCATCTCATGGATAGGAATTACGTAGTATATTAGTATATTACTAGCACAAAAAATCCCTACCACTCAAAAATTTCCACACCAAAACGTGAGGTTCGCCTTTAGATTATTAGGCAAAAGCATTCACTTTTGATGCTTATGAGCGTACCGGTAGTATTTAGATTCTAGAACTTGAGTTTGTGATGCATCCCGAGACCGCTAGTGAGACTACATTCATGTAGTTAGGATATATAATGTTAGAAAAGCCCAGAAACACTAATAATGTTTCATCCTATATCCCTGACTCCTGGATGCGCTTGTAAAATATGAAAAACCGTAGCCCGGCGATGACGTCAGGTCGTTAGCCCTTTTGGCGACACCGTAAAACATAGAGAATATTGTATGTGTTGTTGTGATTATTCATGTTATATTGAAAGTCCAAAAATGGTGCCTATGTATATGTCTCTAGACAAAATGACTTTTCATGAAAAGTTGCACGCTTTCATGAGTGGTTGCACCTTTTGGTTTAAAGTAACCAACTTTCTAATAGATTTCTGCAACACTAGATATTGACAGTTTTTTCTGTCACTGTATCCAACAGTCACAATCTTTTAAATTGTTGCAACATCTTAGTAACGAAATGTTTGATGACACTAAAATCACCAACAATCCTCCCCCATTTTAGTGTAATCCTTGATTTCCAACATAATCAAAACAAATCAAACTCATGCATAAATGAAAATGTCTTTCGTTTGAATTTTCATCTTAGTTACTACACATTTCAAATATTCTAGAATCGGGGTGTCGTAACGATTGAACCCGTCAACCCATTTAAATACCGGAAGATAGTATACACACGAGTTTATGATCTCTTATGTTTATACTTGACGCTTTACAAGCCATGCGTCCTTATCCATTCATTTCATGAGTATATAGGAAGCCAAGTCCAAGCTTCTTGAGGCGGCAAAACTTCATACTCATATAGGTAGTTTCTTTTAATCATGCCCTGCGTTTGCACTTTTTCAAAAGAACTATTAAGAAGATTAACTTCAACCTAGGTAGGGATGAGCATTTCGTACCGAATACCGGAACCGTACCCGTACCGTACCGAAACGGTACCGATCCCGATATACGGTACGGTACCGGTACTACGAAATAAGGAGGAAAAAAATTCGGTACCACTAATTCGGTACGGTACCGGTACCAAATCGGGAAATTCCCAAAAAAAAACGGCAAAATCCCGATTTCCCGGTACCGGTACCGGTACCGATACCCGAATCCCGTTCGGTACGGTACCGGTACCCTAATTTATGCTCGGGAAAAATTCGGTACCACTAATTCGGTACGGTACCGGTACTGTGCTCATCCCTACCGGTACCGGGAAATCGGGATTTCCTCGTTTTTTTTCTTCTGGAATTTCCCGATTTGGTACCGGTACCGTACCGAATTAGTGGTACCAAATTTTTTTCCTCCTTATTTCGTAGTACCGGTACCGTACCGTATAACGGGATCGGTACCGTTTCGGTACGGTTCCGGTTCGGTTCCGGTATTCGGTACGAAATGCTCATCCCTACTTCAACCTCTTCATCTTGCAGGTCTGAACGAACACATAACTTGGGATAGTATAAAATGTGTTCTTTAACCATTATAATTCCTTAAAACAAAAACAACGAATTGTGATGCAATAGTTGAATACGTTGTACAACTTAACTTTTTCCATTGATCACAAGATACTACACTTATACCAAGTGTAAAATCCAACACTTAATTCTCCGTAATATTTTTTATCAATTATCCAACTTGCATCACTTTATCATTATAAAGATCTTGTTGCATTCTAAACCATAATCCGTGGTTTCTATTCAAGTATTTAAATACAAACAGGCAAACATATCATTTTGATATACTCAATAATATATTCCCTACTGTTGGCAAATCGTCTAAATATCCAAGTCATAGTACTCATTAGACAAAATAAACACATTACGTTTTGGGTAAATAAAAATTTGCCTCCTTTAATAACAAACTGTTCAATTTTAGACATGTAAATTACATCATGCCCAATGATTAATATTTGTAACTTTGACAAGTTTTGTCTACAAAATCAATCGATACATGAAGGGACCTACTAATCATGTGAACTTTATGTACGCTACATAAGGTTCTGCCATATTCTAAGTTTCTAACAGCCTAAACGAGCTCGGGCCCTTTGATCGGCTGGGCCTTAATGAGCCCACTAAATTATTAAGAATCGTAGAAAAAAAATTTCAAAAGCAAATCGTTTTCATGGTTAATGGTATGGTGATATTAGCGACTGATACAAGAGTCAAGATCAGATCCTTGATCTTTGACAAAACGTCAAGATCAGATCTTGATATCACAAAAACTTTTAATAAAAAATTTAATATCACAATAACATATTTTAATATCACAGAAAACTTTTTTTTTTCTTCTCTTTTTTTCTATTTTTAATAATATTGTCAATATAACCGTAAATTTTTACATGTAAAGAAGCTTAATATACGGTTGGTTTTACAAAATATCACCGTTTCATAAAAATTTGAATAAATAAAAAAATGAAAGAAGTCTGAAGGTTATCAGTCCCTCCCTCGAACCCGAAGTCGCATCCACAAACACCAATCAAAACAGCAAATGGGTTTTCACTTTTCAGTGTCTTTATCACTTCTCCTAGTGAACTTACGGTGATATTAAAAAAATTCAAAACATAAGTATTAGTGTTACAGTGATATTAAAAGAATCATAGTATCATAATACCTTTTAACCTTTAAATCGATCCTTTTTACAATTTTTTTCGTCGATTTTACTAATCTTTTGTTCCGTATCTTTTTATTATTATTATTTTTTTTATTATTATTTTTTTTTTGAATTTTATATGATATAAGCTGAAACACAAATAAGCTAATAAACCACATATAAGCTTAAACAAACATTTTCGTTATTAACTTTTAAAAAATTTTGCTACAATTGTTTTTGCCTGTAGATTTAAACTGCTCTGAAATAATAATGAAAATTCATAATAATACAAATTACATCCGAATAACACGAGAGTTTAAGATTCATCCTTAAAACAAGTATAACGTTATTACTATCTCTTAGGACATTGTGGATGTGGGTTGAATGTTCTAAGGTGATATGTTAGGTTGGTATTTGTCATGAAGTTATGGTTGTTAATTGGTTATTGGTGAACTACTGAATGGAAAGCTGGGAAGCTGTGTGTTTATATTATCTCTGATATAAACTGCCATGATACAACTCAGATGCTACATAAGTACCAGACAATGTTAGATTTTAGTTTATGCATTATCTGAATTTTTCTGTATTGAATATTGGTTTGGGAATGTCCAATACCAAAACTCATTATTGCTTATTATAAGCTTGGTTTAATATATAGTTCACCTTTCACCGAAAAAAAAAGTATAACGTTATTACATCAAAAAGGAATAACCGTTGTTGAAATTACAAATTACATCCGTTTCTGATTTTTAGGTTGATTCTACCATTTTTGAAAAAACCATTTGTTGTTGTTGTTGTTTTTTTTTTAATTTTTTATTCCAAACAATAATGTTTCAGTTTTGAAAAAATTAAATACTTTCTTTTTGTTAATTGGGTAATACTATGTCATCTTGACACACATGATTTTCAAATTTCAATACTGATAAATTAATCATCGTAATTCAGTTTATGAAGTAACAGTTGGGCTGATGGTGAATGACCATGTTCTGAGAACACACAAAGAATAGTAGTCTGGATTTATGTCCTTTTTCTCGAAGAGGACAATAAATTATTAAGAATCGCAGAAAAAAAAATCAAAAGCAAATCGTTTTCATGGTTAATGGAATGGGGCAAAAGAAGAAATCCTTCAATTTGCAAATTATGTTGCTGAGAAAGCGGAATTTATAGTCTTAATGGAGAAAGAATGGAAGAAGGAAGTTGCTGGTCGCAGTATGTTTCAATTGGGCAGTATGCTGACCTTGAACTCCCCGCCTGTGCTTCCTCCTATTCCGTCTGAAGGGTTAAAAGTCTCGGGTGGGACTCGAACTTGAGACCTTCCCTGATCCCCAAGCCCCCTAAGGAATCTTGGTGGCCAACTAAGCTAGCCCAGTTGCTTATACGGATTGACACATCTGAATGAGTAATAATAATGCTTTTTTCCATAAAGCTGTAGGGAGCTGAGGAAGCAACAAAGAAATAGAATTGATGTTATTTGTGATGAAAATGGGCAGAGTTTTGAGTGGGATGATGTAGGTACTCAGTTTCTGGGTGAAGAGGATGCTGTGGAAAATATTGTTGATGCTGAAAATCTAGTCACAATAATGATTTGTACTGAACAAGCTAATTGTTAGAATATTAGTGTGTAATAGTTAGGATATAAGTTTAGGGGGCTAGTTGTAGTTTAGCTCAAACTTAAGGAGGTTAGTCATGTATTAGGAAGATCAATTGTAGAATCCTTGTTCACCAAGGATTTGGTTTCTCCCCCTTCATTCTCTATAAATAGGGATGAGGGGGTGAGGTTTTATTTGTACCTTCTTTTCTTGCTCTCGTTTAATAAACGTTTGAGTGTAAATATCTCGTGTGCGTGTTGGTGCCACTCGGCATTAAGGGATCATAACCCTTTGCCGAGGTCTTGTTGGAGTAGTTCTTGATTAGTGGTTCCGCTCTAGAAACCGGTTTGTTGGATTTCTTCCAACACTAATATATTTGATGATTAAAGATATGATGACTAAAGAAGTTACTGACAAGGAAATTAAGGATGCAATTTTTTTAATCCTGGTGATAATAAGGCACCTGATCCAGTGTTTTCTCAGCAATATTCTAGAAAGCTTGGAATTTAGTAGGTCAAGATGTTAGCAAAGCTATAAAAGAGTGTTTCAGACAGGAGTTCGTCACTAATATTTGAAACTTCGTCACTAAACCGGATGTGTCACGATTCATGCTCGTCGCTAGTCGTCACATAAACTCCGTCACAATTAATTAGTGACGAAATTGAATATTGACCTCGTAGTGACTAGGAAAATCCGTCACTAAGTGGCAAAGAAAGGCGTCATTTTTTGAGTGAAACATATGTTAGAGTAGTCGCTATGTAAGTTGTCACTATCAATGAGGTTGAGTGACAAAAAAAGTTGTCACTGAAAAGAAATTAAAAAAATTATCAAATTTTGCTACAATTGTTTTTGCCTGTAGATTTAAACTGCCCTGAAATAATAATGAAAATTCATAAGATTCATCCTTAAAACAAGTATAACGTTATTTGAGTAGATAAGTGGCAAAGAAAGGCATCATTTTGAGTGAAACAGAAGTTAGTGTATTCACTATGTAAGTTGTCACTATCAAAGAGGTTATGTGACCATAAAAGTTGTCACTGAAAAGAAATTTCAAGAAATTATCAAATTTTGCTACAATTGTTTTTGCCTGTAGATTTAAACTGCTCTGAAATAATAATGAAAATTCATAATAATACAAATTACATCCGAATAACGCGAGAGTTTAAGATTCATCCTTAAAACAAGTATAACGTTATTACATCAAAAAGGAATAACCGTTGTAGAAATTACAAATTACATCCGTTTCTGATTTTTAGGTTGATTCTACCATTTTTGAAATAACCATTTTTTTATTTTTTTTTTATTTTTTTATAACAATAATGTTTCAGTTTTGAAAAAATTAAATACTTTCTTTTTGTTAATTGGGTAATACTATGTCATCTTGATACACATGATTTTCAATAATGATAAACTAATCGTCGTAATTCAGTTTATGAAGTAACAGTTGGGCTGATGGTGAATGATCATGTTCTGAGAACACACAAAGTATGTATTTGGACATCAATCACTCTTTTTTTCGATTACTCCTGCATGAACAACCTGTTAAAGACAGATTTGAAGGAGGAAGTACCAAGCCATGTATCATTCCAGAACTCAAAAGTGGAGCCATTATCAAATTTCCTTCTAAAAACATTCTCTAAGTTAGTGTTAACTTGAGACCAATAATAGTTGTCCAAGGGCTAACCCTCCTTGGTTCCCATAAATAGAGACGTAATTATTTGTTTCCAAACTAGTGAGTTTGAATCTGTGTGGAAACACCACCACCATTTCGTTAGCATGGCGAGGTTAGAGGTGCCAAGACCCCCACATTTCCGAGGTCCGGTAGGAGTACGTCATATACGCAAGTCCATTCCGGAGCCCCCCATACCTGAATCCAGCCAGAAGCTTGGAAACAACGAACATGCAGACCCGGTAAAAGTCCCCTAAATTAACTAGACACCTAAGCTATTAACTACTGGACAGCTGAAAATAAATAAATAAATAAAGAACACTATAACAGTAATAAAAAAAATTGCTCAGACCCTAAATTAACTAGTCCCTCCCTCGAACCCGAAGTCACATCCACAAACACCAATCAAAACAGCAAATGGGCTTTTCAGTGTGTTTATCACTTCTTCTAGTATACTTACGGTGATATTAAAAAAATTCAAAACATAAGTATGAGTGTTATAGTGATATTAAAAAAATCATAGTATCATATGCATACCTTTTAACCATTAAATCGATTCTTTTTCCAATTTTTGTTATCGATTTTAATAATTTTTTGTTCCGTATCTTTTTATTATTTTTACAGATTTTTTTGATTTTTTTGATTTTTTTTTTGAATTTTACTATGATATTAATCTGCACCATCCCTACTATGATATAAGCTGAAACACAAATAAGCTAATAAACCACATATAAGCTTAAACAAACATTTTTCGTCATTAAACTTTTAAAAATTTTGTGACCAAGAATGTTCGTCACTTTTTATACCGAAAAATATCGTATAAGTATAGTGACGAGATTAATGACCACTTTTGAGCTTGATGACTAGCTAACTGTTTACGAATGACCAAATATTAGTGTCCATGTATTATATGGTCACTATTTTGCCCAAATAGTGACCAAAAAAAAGTCGGCACTAAGTTTTGGTCACTATAGGCACTTTTTCTTGTAGTGTACGTAGAGTTACGTACATAGGTATAGATATATTGTTTATATGTGTACATATTAATCGGGTGGGGCGGGGCGGGCGAGGATTCCCTGCTCCCCGCCCCAAACCCGATTTAAATCTCCGTTTAATCCCCAAACCCGCAACGTAACCCGATTAACATGTTCCGCCTGCCCCAATTAGTTCGGGTTTTGGGTTTTCCCGTCGGGTACAAACATACATTAATCGAAACACCCCTTTAAACATGGCCATAAACATTTGACCCATGTTATGACATACCGTTTGACGACTCAATTACTTCTACGACCATAACATATACTTTAACACTTGACGACACACTTACAATGGGGTACCACATTGACTTGAGCTCGGTATCTACCTAAGCTCTTACGAAAGGAAAAAGGTGAAGGTGATTTTATAGTAGTCTGGATTTATGTCCTTTTTCTCTAAAAACGTACATTCTCTAAGTTAGTGTTAACTTGAGACCAATAATTGTTGTCCAAGGGCTAGCCCTCCTTTTTTTTTGAACGGCGAATTTATATATATATAAAACACTAGCAAGAAGCTAGACTACAACGATATAAGATAAGGGCTAGCCCTCCTTGGTTCCCATAAATAGAGACGTAATTATTTGTTTCCAAACTAGTGAGTTTGAATCTGTGTGGAAACACCACCACCATTTCGTTAGCATGGCGAGGTTAGAGGTGCCAAGGCCCCCACATTTCCGAGGTCCGGTAGGAGTACGTCATATACGCCAGTCCATTCCGGAGCCCCCCATACCTGAATCCAGCCAGAAGCTTGGAAACAACGAACATGCTGACCCGGTAAAAGTCCCCTAAATTAACTAGACACCTAAGCTATTAACTACTGGACAGCTGAAAATAAATAAATAAATAAATAAATAAATAACACTATAACAGTAATAAACAAATTGCTCAGACCCTAAATTAACTAGTCCCTCCCTCGAACCCGAAGTCACATCCACAAACACCAATCAAAACAGCAAATGGGCTTTTCAGTGTGTTTATGACTTCTTCTAGTATACTTACGGTGATATTAAAAAAATTCAAAACATATGTATGAGTGTTACTGTGATATTAAAAAAATCATAGTATCATATGCATACCTTTTAACCATTAAATCGATTCTTTTTCCAATTTTTGTTATCGATTTTAATAATTTTTTGTTCCGTATCTTTTTATTATTTTTACAGATTTTTTTGATTTTTTTGATTTTTTTTTTGAATTTTATTATGATTTTAATCCGCACCATCCCTACTATGATATAAGCTGAAACACAAATAAGCTAATAAACCACATATAAGCTTAAACAAACATTTTTCGTCATTAAACTTTTAAAAATTTTGTGACCAAGAATGTTCGTCAGTTTTTATACCGAAAAATATCGTATAAGTATAGTGACGAGATTAATGACCACTTTTGAGCTTGGTGACTAGCTAACTGTTTACGAATGACCAAATATTAGTGTCCATGTATTATATGGTCACTATTTTGCCCAAATAGTGACCAAAAAAAAGTCGGCACTAAGTTTTGGTCACTATAAGCACTTTTTCTTGTAGTGTACGTAGAGTTACGTACATAGGTATAGATATATTGTTTATATGTGTACATATTAATCGGGTGGGGCGGGGCGGGCGAGGATTCCCTGCTCCCCGCCCCAAACCCGATTTAAATATCCGTTTAATCCCCAAACCCGCAACGTAACCCGATTAACATGTTCCGCCTGCCCCAATTAGTTCGGGTTTTGGGTTTTCCCGTCGGGTACAAACATACATTAATCGAAACACCCCTTTAAACATGGCCATAAACATTTGACCCATGTTATGACATACCGTTTGACGACTCAATTACTTCTACGACCATAACATATACTTTAACACTTGACGACACACTTACAACCATTAAGACCAACGGGGGTACCACATTGACTTGAGCTCGGTATCTACCTAAGCTCTTACGAAAGGAAAAAGGTGAAGGTGATTTTATAGTAGTCTGGATTTATGTCCTTTTTCTCTAAAAACGTACATTCTCTAAGTTAGTGTTAACTTGAGACCAATAATTGTTGTCCAAGGGCTAGCCCTCCTTTTTTTTTGAACGGCGAATTTATATATATAAAAAACACTAGCAAGAAGCTAGACTACAACGATATAAGATAAGGGCTAGCCCTCCTTGGTTCCCATAAATAGAGACGTAATTATTTGTTTCCAAACTAGTGAGTTTGAATCTGTGTGGAAACACCACCACCATTTCGTTAGCATGGCGAGGTTAGAGGTGCCAAGACCCCCACATTTCCGAGGTCCGGTAGGAGTACGTCATATACGCCAGTCCATTCCGGAGCCCCCCATACCTGAATCCAGCCAGAAGTTTGGAAACAACGAACATGCAGACCCGGTAAAAGTCCCCTAAATTAACTAGACACCTAAGCTATTAACTACTGGACAGCTGAAAATAAATAAATATATAAATAACACTATAACAATAATAAAAAAATATCTCAGACCCTAAATTAACTAGTCCCTCCCTCGAACCCGAAGTCACATCCACAAACACCAATCAAAACAGCAAATGGGCTTTTCAGTGTGTTTATCACTTCTTCTAGTATACTTACGGTGATATTAAAAAAATTCAAAACATAAGTATGAGTGTTACAGTGATATTAAAAAAATCATAGTATCATATGCATACCTTTTAACCATTAAATCGATTCTTTTTCCAATTTTTGTTATCGATTTTAATAATTTTTTGTTCCGTATCTTTTTATTATTTTTACAGATTTTTTTAATTCTTTTTTTTTTTTTTTTTTTTTTGAATTTTACTATGATATTAATCCGCACCATCCCTACTATGATATAAGCTGAAACACAAATAAGCTAATAAACCACATATAAGCTTAAACAAACATTTTTCGTCATTAAACTTTTAAAAATTTTGTGACCAAGAATGTTCGTCACTTTTTATACCGAAAAATATCGTATAAGTATAGTGACGAGATTAATGACCACTTTTGAGCTTGGTGACTAGCTAACTGTTTACGAATGACCAAATATTAGTGTCCATGTATTATATGGTCACTATTTTGCCAAAATAGTGACCAAAAAAAAGTCGGCACTAAGTTTTGGTCACTATAGGCACGTTTTCTTGTAGTGTACGTAGAGTTACGTACATAGGTATAGATATATTGTTTATATGTGTACATATTAATTGGGATATGCCTTCCTTGTTGGGTGGGGGGCTCGGTACCAAAAAGGTACACGGACTTGAGATGGTTCCGCCAAATACCATTTTTTTTTATTAATTGGGTGGGGCGGGGCGGGCGAGGATTCCCTGCTCCCCGCCCCAAACCCGATTTAAATCTCCGTTTAATCCCCAAACCTGCAACGTAACCCGATTAACATGTTCCGCCTGCCCCAATTAGTTCGGGTTTTGGGTTTTCCCGTCGGGTACAAACATACATTAATCGAAACACCCCTTTAAACATGGCCATAAACATTTGACCCATGTTATGACATACCGTTTGACGACTCAATTACTTCTACGACCATAACATATACTTTAACACTTGATGACACACTTACAACCATTAAGACCAATGGGGGTACCACATTGACTTGAGCTCGGTATCTACCTAAGCTCTTACGAAAGGAAAAAGGTGAAGGTGATTTTATAGTAGTCTGGATTTATGTCTTTTTTCTCTAAAAACGTACATTCTCTAAGTTAGTGTTAACTTGAGACCAATAATTGTTGTCCAAGGGCTAGCCCTCCTTTTTTTTTGAACGGCGAATTTATATATATAAAAAACACTAGCAAGAAGCTAGACTACAACGATATAAGATAAGGGCTAGCCCTCCTTGGTTCCCATAAATAGAGACGTAATTATTTGTTTCCAAACTAGTGAGTTTGAATCTGTGTGGAAACAGCACCACCATTTCGTTAGCATGGCGAGGTTAGAGGTGCCAAGACCCCCACATTTCCGAGGTCCGGTAGTAGTACGTCATATACGCCAGTCCATTCCGGAGCCCCCCATACCTGAATCCAGCCAGAAGCTTGGAAACAACAAACATGCAGACCCGGTAAAAGTCCCCTAAATTAACTAGACACCTAAGCTATTAACTACTGGACAGCTAAAAATAAATAAATAAATAAATAACACTATAACAATAATAAAAAAATTGCTCAGACCCTAAATTAACTAGTCCCTCCCTCGAACCCGAAGTCACATCCACAAACACCAATCAAAACAGCAAATGGGCTTTTCAGTGTGTTTATCACTTCTTCTAGTATACTTACAGTGATATTAAAAAAATTCAAAACATAAGTATGAGTGTTACAGTGATATTAAAAAAATCATAGTATCATATGCATACCTTTTAACCATTAAATCGATTCTTTTTCCAATTTTTGTTATCGATTTTAATAATTTTTTGTTCCGTATCTTTTTATTATTTTTACAGATTTTTTTGAATTTTTTTTTTTTTTTTTTTTTGAATTTTACTATGATATTAATCCGCACCATCCCTACTATGATATAAGCTGAAACACAAATAAGCTAATAAACCACATATAAGCTTAAACAAACATTTTTCGTCATTAAACTTTTAAAAATTTTGTGACCAAGAATGTTCGTCACTTTTTATACCGAAAAATATCGTATAAGTATAGTGACGAGATTAATGACCACTTTTGAGCTTGGTGACTAGCTAACTGTTTACGAATGACCAAATATTAGTGTCCATGTATTATATGGTCACTATTTTGCCCAAATAGTGACCAAAAAAAAGTCGGCACTAAGTTTTGGTCACTATAGGCACTTTTTCTTGTAGTGTACGTAGAGTTACGTACATAGGTATAGATATATTGTTTATATGTGTACATATTAATTGGGTGGGGCGGGGCGGGCGAGGATTCCCTGCTCCCCGCCCCAAACCCGATTTAAATCTCCGTTTAATCCCCAAACCCGCAACGTAACCCGATTAACATGTTCCGCCTGCCCCAATTAGTTCGGGTTTTGGGTTTTCCCGTCGGGTACAAACATACATTAATCGAAACACCCCTTTAAACATGGCCATAAACATTTGACCCATGTTATGACATACCGTTTGACGGCTCAATTACTTCTACGACCATAACATATACTTTAACACTTGACGACACACTTACAACCATTAAGACCAACGGGGGTACCACATTGACTTGAGCTCGGTATCTACCTAAGCTCTTACGAAAGGAAAAAGGTGAAGGTGATTTTATAGTAGTCTTGATTTATGTCCTTTTTCTCTAAAAACGTACATTCTCTAAGTTAGTGTTAACTTGAGACCAATAATTGTTGTCCAAGGGCTAGCCCTCCTTTTTTTTTTGAACGGCGAATTTATATATATAAAAAACACTAGCAAGAAGCTAGACTACAACGATATAAGATAAGGGCTAGCCCTCCTTGGTTCCCATAAATAGAGACGTAATTATTTGTTTCCAAACTAGTGAGTTTGAATCTGTGTGGAAACACCACCACCATTTCGTTAGCATGGCGAGGTTAGAGATGCCAAGACCCCCACATTTCCGAGGTCTGGTAGGAGTACGTCATATACGCCAGTCCATTCTGGAGCCCCCCATACCTGAATCCAGCCAGAAGCTTGGAAACAACGAACATGCTGACCCGGTAAAAGTCCCCTAAATTAACTAGATACCTAAGCTATTAACTACTGGACAGCTGAAAATAAATAAATAAATAAATAACACTATAACAGTAATAAAAAAATTGCTCAGACCCTAAATTAACTAGTCCCTCCCTCGAACCCGAAGTCACATCCACAAACACCAATCAAAACAGCAAATGGGCTTTTCAGTGTGTTTATCACTTCTTCTAGTATACTTACGGTGATATTAAAAAAATTCAAAACATAAGTATGAGTGTTACAGTGATATTAAAAAAATCATAGTATCATATGCATACCTTTTAACCATTAAATCGATTCTTTTTCCAATTTTTGTTATCGATTTTAATAATTTTTTGTTCCGTATCTTTTTATTATTTTTACAGATTTTTTTGATTTTTTTGATTTTTTTTTTTTTTGAATTTTACTATGATATTAATCCGCACCATCCCTACTATGATATAAGCTGAAACACAAATAAGCTAATAAACCACATATAAGCTTAAACAAACATTTTTCGTCATTAAACTTTTAAAAATTTTTTGACCAAGAATGTTCGTCACTTTTTATACCGAAAAATATCGTATAAGTATAGTGACGAGATTAATGACCACTTTTGAGCTTGGTGACTAGCTAACTGTTTACGAATGACCAAATATTAGCGTCCATGTATTATATGGTCACTATTTTGCCCAAATAGTGACCAAAAAAAAGTCGGCACTAAGTTTTGGTCACTATAGGCACGTTTTCTTGTAGTGTACGTAGAGTTACGTACATAGGTATAGATATATTGTTTATATGTGTACATATTAATCGGGTGGGGCGGGGCGGGCAAGGATTCCCTGCTCCCCGCCCCAAACCCGATTTAAATCTCCGTTTAATCCCCAAACCCGCAACGTAACCCGATTAACATGTTCCGCCTGCCCCAATTAGTTCGGGTTTTGGGTTTTCCCGTCAGGTACAAACATACATTAATCGAAACACCCCTTTAAACATGGCCATAAACATTTGACCCATGTTATGACATACCGTTTGATGACTCAATTACTTCTACGACCATAACATATACTTTAACACTTGACGACACACTTACAACCATTAAGACCAATGGGGGTACCACATTGACTTGAGCTCGGTATCTACCTAAGCTCTTACAAAAGGAAAAAGGTGAAGGTGATTTTATAGTAGTCTGGATTTATGTCCTTTTTCTCTAAAAACGTACATTCTCTAAGTTAGTGTTAACTTGAGACCAATAATTGTTGTCCAAGGGCTAGCCCTCCTTTTTTTTTGAACGGCGAATTTATATATATAAAAAACACTAGCAAGCAGCTAGACTACAACGATATAAGATAAGGGCTAGCCCTCCTTGGTTCCCATAAATAGAGACGTAATTATTTGTTTCCAAACTAGTGAGTTTGAATCTGTGTGGAAACACCACCCCCATTTCGTTAGCATGGCGAGGTTAGAGGTGCCAAGACCCCCACATTTCCGAGGTCCGGTAGGAGTACGTCATATACGCCAGTACATTCTGGAGCCCCCAATACCTGAATCCAGCCAGAAGCTTGGAAACAACGAACATGCTGACCCGGTAAAAGTCCCCTAAATTAACTAGATACCTAAGCTATTAACTACTGGACAGCTGAAAATAAATAAATAAATAAATAACACAATAACAGTAATAAAAAAATTGCTCAGACCCTAAATTAACTAGTCCCTCCCTCGAACACGAAGTCACATCCACAAACACCAATCAAAACAGCAAATGGGCTTTTCAGTGTGTTTATCACTTCTTCTAGTATACTTACGGTGATATTAAAAAAATTCAAAACATAAGTATGAGTGTTACAGTGATATTAAAAAAATCATAGTATCATATGCATACCTTTTAACCATTAAATCGATTCTTTTTCCAATTTTTGTTATCGATTTTAATAATTTTTTGTTCCGTATCTTTTTATTATTTTTACAGATTTTTTTGATTTTTTTGATTTTTTTTTTGAATTTTACTATGATTTTAATCCGCACCATCCCTACTATGATATAAGCTGAAACACAAATAAGCTAATAAACCACATATAAGCTTAAACAAACATTTTTCGTCATTAAACTTTTAAAAATTTTGTGACCAAGAATGTTCGTCACTTTTTATACCGAAAAATATCGTATAAGTATAGTGACGAGATTAATGACCACTTTTGAGCTTGGTGACTAGCTAACTGTTTACGAATGACCAAATATTAGTGTCCATGTATTATATGGTCACTATTTTGCCCAAATAGTGACTAAAAAAAAGTCGGCACTAAGTTTTGGTCACTATAGGCACTTTTTCTTGTAGTGTACGTAGAGTTACGTACATAGGTATAGATATATTGTTTATATGTGTACATATTAATCGGGTGGGGCGGGGCGGGCGAGGATTCCCTGCTCCCCGCCCCAAACCCGATTTAAATCTCCGTTTAATCCCCAAACCCGCAACGTAACCCGATTAACATGTTCCGCCTGCCCCAATTAGTTCGGGTTTTGGGTTTTCCCGTCGGGTACAAACATACATTAATCGAAACACTCCTTTAAACATGGCCATAAACATTTGACCCATGTTATGACATACCGTTTGACGACTCAATTACTTCTACGACCATAACATATACTTTAACACTTGACGACACACTTACAACCATTAAGACCAACGGGGGTACCACATTGACTTGAGCTCGGTATCTACCTAAGCTCTTACGAAAGGAAAAAGGTGAAGGTGATTTTATAGTAGTCTGGATTTATGTCCTTTTTCTATAAAAACGTACATTCTCTAAGTTAGTGTTAACTTGAGACCAATAATTGTTGTCCAAGGGCTAGCCCTCCTTTTTTTTTGAATGGCGAATTTATATATATAAAAAACACTAGCAAGAAGCTAGACTACAACGATATAAGATAAGGGCTAGCCCTCCTTGGTTCCCATAAATAGAGACGTAATTATTTGTTTCCAAACTAGTGAGTTTGAATCTGTGTGGAAATACCACCACCATTTCGTTAGCATGGCGAGGTTAGAGGTGCCAAGACCCCCACATTTCCGAGGTCCGGTAGGAGTACGTCATATACGCCAGTCCATTCCGGAGCCCCCATACCTGAATCCAGCCAGAAGCTTGGAAACAACGAACATGCTGACCCGGTAAAAGTCCCCTAAATTAACTAGACACCTAAGCTATTAACTACTGGACAGCTGAAAATAAATAAATAAATAAATAACACTATAACAGTAATAAAAAAATTGCTCAGACCCTAAATTAACTAGTCCCTCCCTCGAATCCGAAGTCACATCCACAAACACCAATCAAAACAGCAAATGGGCTTTTCAGTGTGTTTATCTCTTCTTCTAGTATACTTACGGTGATATTAAAAAAATTCAAAACATAAGTATGAGTGTTACAGTGATATTAAAAAAATCATAGTATCATATACATACCTTTTAACCATTACATCGATTCTTTTTCCAATTTTTGTCATCGATTTTAATAATTTTTTGTTCCGTATCTTTTTATTATTTTTACAGATGAAAAAATAAACTCTTATCTATGATAAATATCCTGAAGAATCGAAGCTGAAAATATGTGGCGATTTTATGATGCTGATGAAGGGGTTTTTTTGTATGATATTGTGTCATATACTCTGTGGAAAACTAGAAGGGGGGTTGAATAGTTTTAGCGTTTTAAAATCTTTTTAACTTGTTTAGTTAGCTTTGAAACTTTCCGTTTGATCAAAGATATATGCACAATCACAAATATATAACATGCAAGTAAAGGAAAGAAACGATCAAACCACAACACGAGTATTTATCGTGGTTCGGCTACAAGGACTCTTTTTCCTTGCCCTACGTCCACGCCCCGAGTATCCAACTCGAGAGTTTCTTTCACTAGTCAACAAGCTCCTTTCACCGGCGGAGAAAACCTTACACGTCGCTTATACTTTTACCGACACAAAGCTAGATGTCGAGTTCTTTTACAAGGGCACAACCACTCCCAACACTCTTTGTATTTTGAGGACTAAAATACTAACCACTCACTTCAGAATATACACAAACAAATGACGCGTAAACAATACTAGTTTACACAATACTAAGCTATCAAGTCTTGCAACGTTGTGTTGGAAACTTGTAACTTTTAGACGACCTTGTGAGCTTCTTTGCTACAATAGAAAACTTCACATGTACAAGGTTAAGAGGTTAGAAGAAAAGGATCAGTGTGTGTGTAAAATATGTGCTCAAGAGGTTAGCCAAAAATCAAGTTATGGCTTGGTATTTATAGCCCAACAAACTGTGGACTCGGCGGATCAGGCGGAACCCTCATTTGGGTTCCGCCCGTGTACCCCCAGGGTACCGCCGGGTCTGCAGTAGGTTTTGGCAATAACTTCCCAAACCAAACAAGGTCTTGTCTCATAACTTCTATCAACCAAACAATGTCACATCACTTGAAGTTAGTCAAACATGAAACTTGTAAGCAACATGAAAGCAAGTCAAACACACAACTTGCCATAAATACATAATGACAAAACTTGCCATAAATATGATGTGACTTATTTCTAATTTAAGAAATAAACTTGTGTTATGTTTTATGAAATGTAAAATGTAGCAAAAGTCTAGTTTATGCAAGTCTTAAAAACTAAGAATATGTTTTGCTTAAAACTAAAGTTTACATTTTGTCGTTAACAAAACTTAGCGAAAATCGTAAAATATAAATAACGTTTTTAGGCGATATTTGTATTAACAATCTCCCCCTTTTTGTTGATGACAAAACATAAACTTTGTTTTTAAGTATCACACAAAATCTTGGTTTTTAAGACTTAAAAAAAATTATATTAACCTTGTTTTACTTAAGAGATGAAAAGCATATTAAGTATTGAAGGTATAATATATTTCTCCCCCTTTTTGTCGAAACAAAAAGTAGAGTAGCGAAGCGGAATAATCGCCATGCTCCCCCTTGGTCGATACTCCCCCTAAATGGAGTACCAATATGGGAAACATGGATTTTGAGACCTACAAAAAAATGGTTAGTTGATGATATATATAGTCAAGTTTGTAGTTACCACACACATTGCAACCACATTGACAACACAACTTTGATCAACCAACATTGCACAAAATAAGTAGAAAGAAATTTCATTTCAAGTAAAATTTTGACTTTTAAAAAGTCAAAAGACAAGAAATGTGTACATATGCTTCTACTTGTACACAAAAACTAAGAAAATAAAAGAAAATCCTACATTCCTAATGTGGGGCAAACGGCCTCCAAGGGTTGGTTTAGGATTTGTTGGGGTGGGAAAGTGCATCCAAACGTTCAATGACGTGTTGGAATGCAAACCGGGTTTCATTTTGGAATTGGTGAAGCACGTTTTTTATGGTTTCACCCATTTGCTCACAATGTGGGCAACCATGGGGATGGGTGGGTGAAAATGGGTTGGTTTTTGTGTCTTGGTTTAGGGGTGGGTTTGGTTTTGTTTCTTGGGTGGAGGATGGATTTGGTATTGATTCAAGCAAGGTGGTTTGAAATTCCATTGCTTGATGAAGGTGGTTGTCAACCATGCTTTGTATTTCCTCATAAGAAGGAAAGAAAGACTCATAGGTTTGGGGTTGGGAAGGTGGTGGAGTTGGGTGATCATTGTTTTCAAAATTTGGTTCTCCATAGAGAGGACCATGGATTTCACGGTAGATAGGGTGAAACAACAACGGTTTTGGTTGTTGGTACATTGGTGGTGGTGGTTGGGTAGGTTCAAGATCATCATCAAGGTCAAAAATTGACCTTGGTGATTGGTTTGCAAAAGGTGGTGGTTGGGTATGTCTAGGTGGTAGATCATTCAAATCTTGGACATACGGGTGTGGTGATGTTGGAGGAGACCCGAAAAGCTCCATAGGTTCAACTTTTGGGAATGGTGATGGTGATGGAGTCTTTGATGGTTGAGTTGGAGCACTTGGTGGAGTTGGGTCAATAGGTGATTTAGTAGGTGGTGGAGTGTGCTCATTTGGTTCATTGGGTGATGGAGTTGGAGATGCTAGGTTCAAAAAGTGTTCATTTTTGATGGGTGATGTGAATTCATCCGAGGATGAAGAGCTAAGGTTGATGGGTTGGTTACACCAAAGTGGTTTCACACTTATCCGGGCGGTTTTCCGGATGAGTTTTGAGGTTTGAGAGGTGTTTGTTGACTTGGTCATGGTGAAAAATGGTTTAAAGTTTCAGAATTGTGAGGTAGAAGGTGTGATTTGTTAGTGTTTAGGAAGGCTTGATTTATAGTGATGAAGGTTTGTGGGAAGGAGTGTTTGGATTTGATGTTAGTCCATACAAAAATGGTGGTTCCTAATGATTTGGAAAACTTAATTGTGGGTTGTCATGTCATGGAAGTTAATCCAATGAAAATGGTGAAGTGAGAAGACAAGCTTGCACTAAATGCTTAGTGGTTTTGGTGAGTTTGTTTGATGGGAAATTCTCAGGGATTTCAAGGAGCCTTTAAAAGGGATCCTTCCTTGTTGTGTGAAGGAGACTTGAGGTAGTTATAGCTATTTTTGAATTTTGGCGGGAAATGGGTTTGGGTGAGTTCTAAGGAATGCTAAGTACCTTAGTAAGCTAAACACATTGCAAGCAATGGATTTCTAGCTAAAAGGATTGGATTTTGGTGTTTGGATGTTGAAATGTTGAAAAGAAAAATAAAAATTCTGCAGGCTGGCGGCACCCTTGGAATACACAGGCGGAACCCAATTTTGGGTTCCGTCTGGTCCGTTGGGCCAAACCTGGGTTACCCAGGTTTTGGACGGGCGGAACCCAATTTTGGGATCCGCCTGTTCCGCCAGTGCTGAAAAACGGGACAGAACGCGATTTAAACCCGCGAGACGATTTTCAAAATTTTCGAAAAGTCCTAAAACCAAAAATATAATTCATATCTGGTTAGGAAATGCAAAAATTAGACATGTAGAGACTCATATCATAAGACTTTGACCGGGGGCTAGCGAAATTCACTAAACTTAGTGAAAATAAGATAATCATGAAATTTTTGACAACTTGCCAAACGTTGTCATCCTGCAACATTGTTAGTTGAAACATGTTCCAAAGTGTATTAACCATTGTACTAACACACAAATACATGACAAACATTGTTTAAAACTACCAAATTGTTTTAATAGCACCTTGTGCCAAACACTCCTAACACACCCGCACTCATTGACGGTCCATCTTCTTCTTCATCTTCCCGAGGAATCTCCCGATGTTTTTGAACATCCCTTTTGTTTGCTTGAACTCCTCCGACTCATTTGGAATATCCGGAAGTTGGGAAAGGTATTCTAGAGGTGGGACCCTAGAGTTTGGCAAATTGTCATCTTCACTCATTGAGGAAGAAGATGATGAGGTAGGAGGATGAGGACGTTTTCCTTGGGCTCTATACATTCTCTTATCACTTAGTGGGACAAAGGTATGTGGGATGAGAGAGTAGTCAAGACGAAGATGGTTTGGAGTTGGTGGAATGGGTGAAATGAACCTAAAGAGACGGGTCAAGAGCATTCCATATGGCATAGTCGTTGTGCCATGCACGGGAATGTCGGCCATTCTCTTAGCCATGTAGTAAGCAAGATTGAAAGGTTGCCTAGTGGATAAAGAGTAGAGCATGTAGCATAGGCAAAGGTTGATATGGTCTCGGTTTCCTATAGTGCTTATAACATTGGCTCTAAGGACTTCCTCCCATTTCTTGAATTGGGGCAAGAGTTCATTGAGTTCCATTCCATATGGATCCTTTTCGACCTCATTTCCCCCACGGGTTCTCCTAGTGGTGGTTGTCCTAACAAAGAGGTGGTTATGGAGTACATCTTTTGACACAAGTGGTGTATCATAAGGATGGAAACGGTCATCTAGGGTGTCAAGGGTTGATAGGGAGTGCAAATCGGAGTAGATACAAGTACCTTGGTTTGGAATTCCTAGGATTTGAGCAAACTCCTCAAGAGTGAAGGAATAATGATTACCACTAACCCTAAAGTTGACGGATATGAAATCATATTCTCCCGTGGAGAGGGTGACGGAGGCATAGAATTCTAAGATGAATCTAGGACAAATAGGCTCGTCTATAGTCAAAAGACACTCAAAATTGATTGCGGCTAATTCGTTGTAAAGGTTTGTGCCTTCTAGGAAGGACGGGTCAATGGTTCTACCCTCATGGACATAGTGTTTTTCTAAGGCTTTGAAGATGTTGACTTGGTTTGGGGTAAGGCCTTTGGTTTTGTAGTGTTTTGGTAGGTACTTGATTGTGTCCTTGTGGTCGTAATGGGTTAGAGGAGGCATGATGATACCTAGAACAACAAAATTTTCACATTTTAGTTTAAGTAAACTACTTATTTTAATGTGGATGTTCTAGTGTGTGCCTATATGAAAACAATGTGGAGGTGCGGTTATCTTGACTCATTTTGATGCATCAAAAGTGTTTTATAATGCAAGTTTTGTTATAAAAACAAAAGATAACCCAAACACTCCTAGTTCAATGTAGCTACGTTTGAATGTACCCGAAAATACATATTAATTATGTATTCCCTTTAGCATTCAAGAGACATTATGCAAGTGATGTTTTGAACATAACGTTTTGATTTTGTATTCTCAATGTGAGACGAAAAAATATTTGTCCTACTTGTGAGAAATTTTTGCAAAAATTTGACATGGGGTGGTTTAGCAAGTATGTTTACACTAAGTGAGAAAGCACTTCCTAACTATGGGAAACATGATTAGTTTTGTTAAACACCTAATTTTTATGCATGAGTTTGTTAAGTTTAATGCATAACCCCAAGTTTTTGTTTTTGTGCAAAAATGGAATTCCTAGACTCAGATCAGGATTGTAATCAAGATAAGATACTTACAATGATGATGGATTAGTAATGTGTTTGAATGGAAGACCAGAATTTCGTGGGTATGGTTGAGAGGAATGGTGAATAGTAACAGTTTTGGGAGTTGTGGTATGAGATAATGGGTGTTTGGTTTAATATAAACAAATGTATAGGTTCTGCAGGTCGGCGGACACGGCGGATCCCAATATTGGGTTCCGTCTGTTATGTCTCAGGGTTCCGCCGACCCTGCAGTGGAAAATGGTTATGGATTTGTTTTGATTTTTGTGATCTTTGTCTAATGTTCAGAACTACAGTGTAGGTTCCATGAGTCCTAAGCCTAGCCTAAGAAGGTTAAAAGGTTCACGTTTAAGGGGTTTGGTGAGGATGTCGGCTATGTTGTCTTCGGAAGAAACTTTCTCAATTGAGATATTTCCTTTTTGAACGTTGTCACGAAGGAAATGATGACGGATTTCAATATGTTTGGTACGAGCATGTTGAACCGGGTTTTTGCTGAGATCAATGGCACCTTTGTTGTCACAAAGAATTGTGATGTCGTTGAGTTGAATTCCGTAGTCGACAAGAGCTTGCTTCATCCAAAGAGCTTGTTGACATGCCTTTCCGGCCGAAACGTACTCGGCTTCCGTTGTTGAGATAGCAAGAGCCGTTTGCTTCTTAGAGAACCATGAGGTGAGACAATGTCCGACAAAAGTACAAATACCACTTGTGCTTTTTCTATCGACATAGTCACCGGCATGATCCGAGTCGGCATACACTATGGTGTCTATTCCCATTCCTTTGGGATACCATAATCCTAAATGTGTAGTGCCTTTAATATACCTAAAAATCCTTTTAACGGCTTCGAGATGGGTAGTCTTAGGATCTTCTTGAAAGCGAGCACATAGACAAACACTAAACATAATGTCGGGTCTACTAGCCGTTAGGTAGAGTAGACTACCAATCATACCTCTATATTTAGTGCTATCTACGGATTCACTTTCCTCATCCTTGGTGAGTTTAGTTTCCGTGGACATGGGAGTTTTGATAGGTTTCGAATCTTCTAATCCAAATTTCTTAAGCATGTCCTTAATGTATTTAGATTGGTTAAAGAAGATACCATCTTCAAGTTGTTTAATTTGGAGTCCTAGGAAAAAGTTGAGTTCTCCCATCATACTCATTTCAAACTCGTCATGCATGATTTTTGAGAAATCCACACATAATTCTTGACAAGTTGATCCGAATATAATGTCATCAACATAGATTTGGACTATGATAATATGTGAATCTTTCTTCTTAGTGAAGAGAGTATTATCAACTAAGCCCATGGTGTACTTATGGTCAACTAGGAAGGTTTTAAGTCGATCATACCATGCTTTTGGAGCTTGCTTGAGTCCGTAAAGAGCCTTTTTAAGTTTGTAAACATAATTAGGTTTTTCAAAATCGATGAAGCCCGGTGGTTGAGCAACATACACTTCTTCATTAATGACTCCGTTTAGAAATGCACTTTTGACGTCCATTTGAAAGAGTTTAAAATTATGTGCACATGCATAAGCAAGTAAGATTCTAATTGACTCGAGCCTAGCTACCGGAGCATACGTTTCATCGTAGTCGATACCTTCTTGTTGATTATATCCTTGTGCTACTAGCCTAGCTTTGTTTCTAGACACACTTCCATTTTCATCCATTTTATTTCGAAATACCCATTTCGTTCCAATTATTGTTTGACACTTTGGTTGAGGAACTAATGTCCATAAATCATTCCTAACAAATTGGTTTAATTCTTCTTGCATTGCAATTACCCAAGATTCATCCTTAATGGCTTCATTAATATTCTTAGGTTCAATGGTTGATACGAAACAAAAATAATTACTTTCATTTTGGACTTTTGATCTTAGTGTTCTTTCATTAATGTTGCCTATGACACTATCTAATGGATGACTTTTAGATTCTTTGACATTAACAATTTCCTTGTTTAATAGTTCATCTTCCTTGTCATTATCTAAGATTTTTTGACTTTCAATTGCTTGGCTTTCAACTAAGTCATCATCTACCAAAGGTGATGTCTTAGAGGGAGGTGGACTTTCGTCAAATGTTACGTTCAACGATTCCTCGACTCTTAAGGTTTCTTTGTTTAAGACAATGTAAGCTTTACTATTTTGTGAATATCCAAGGAATACACCTTCATAAGACTTTGGGTCAAATTTGGTGAGATAATCCTTGGTGTTAAGAATGAAGCATTTACTCCCAAACACTCTAAAATATCCTAATGTAGGCTTTTTACCTTTATAAAGTTCATAAGGTGTTTTATTCAAAAATCGTCTAATTAGGACTCGATTTAAAATGTACGTTGATGTGTCAACGGCATTACACCAAAACTTTTGTGGAATAGATTGTTCATTAAGCATTGTTCTACTCATCTCTTGTAATGTCCGGTTTTTACGTTCTACTACACCATTAGATTGAGGAGTACGTGGAGCCGAAAAGTTATGAGTAATTCCATTATTATCACAAAATTTTCCAAATTGAAATTCATTATCAAATTCACGACCGTGATCCGTTCTAATAGACACAATATTAGATCCTACTTGATTTTGAATTTTCTTACTTAGAATCTCAAATTTATCAAAAGCTTCATTTTTACTTTTCAAAAATTTTGTCCAAGTATATCGTGAGTAATCATCTACTATGACCAAAGTGTAGAAGTTACCTCCATAACTTTGTACAGCGGATGGACCAAATAAATCCATATGTAAAAGTTCTAGACATCTAGACGTAGACACCAAGTTTTTAGCCTTATGGCTATTATGGACTTGTTTACCGACTTTGCAAGCATCACAAAAGTGTTGGTCATATTTCAACTTAGGTAGGTTTCGAACTAAGTCTTTGGAGGAGAGGTTTTGGATTAGTCTCATGTTAGCGTGTCCTAAACGTCTATGCCATAAAGTTGAAGATTCATCTAATGAGGTAAGACAAAGTTTGTCTCTAGATGTTGAATCCAACTTCATGACGTATACGTTGTTCTTAAGGACACCTTTGGCTATGGTTATACCATCTTTAAGTATTTTACTACCGTTCACACTAAAAAGAACATTATACTTATTACGACAAAGTTGACTAATACTAAGGAGATTAAATCCTAAGTTATCAACATGAGCAACATCATCTATAGAAAGGGAGTCATGAGAGATTGTACCTTTTCCGATGATTTTGCTCCTAGCATTACTACCAAACGTAACATTACCTCCATCACATTTGTGATATGTTGAGAAGAGGCTTTTATTACCCGTCATGTGCCTTGAACAACCGCTATCCTTGATCCATTCATCCGGATCCAAGCAAACTTTGAGGCACACCTATTTTATGAAAAACACTCAAACATTTGGTCCCCAATTTCTCATGTGTCCATTTTGGTTAAGCATACCATTAATTTGTCCCAAATATGAAAATAGAGCATAAGGGTTCCATGGCATGTAGTTTGAGGTTTGGTAATGTCCAGGAGTGTTTTGGTTCCAAACATGTTGGTAGTTTGGTCGAGCATTGAAGTTGCTCTTTGGAAAGGGGCGTTTGGGAATTGGAGTCTTAGGTCTTGGTTGAGTAGTCTTAGCTCTAAATTCATTTTTACTAAGTCCTACTCCAGTTTTAAAGGCAGGTTTGGTTCCATTTTTATATATGACTTTAACAAATTTAGAACGATCCGATGTGGATGGTGTTACTGCTGCAGCAGACCTGGTGGAACCCTCGGGACCAACGGGCGGAACCCATTTTTGGGTTCCGTCTGGTCCGCGGGCTGCTGTAGCAGTTTTGTTTGTTTCATGTGTGTTCTTTTCTTGTTTCGTTTGTTTCTTAACGATTTCTACTTTCCTGAAACCTAGACCTGTTTTATCAAACGGTGACTTTTGAAGTTTCATTATTTCATCCGCACATGAAATGCTCTTATCGAATTTTTTGAACTTTGTGGTTTGTTTGATTAGATCATTTTGAGTAATTTTAAGTTTTTCAACTTCAAGTTTAAGTTCTTCACATGATTTGCATGTGGTTTCAATACCTTTACTCTTTTCTAATCTCTTAGCTTTTTCTTTTAATTCATAAACTTCATTTTCTAAAAACTCCTTTTTAGTTTTCAAAAATTTGTTTTTGTTTATGATTTTTAAGCTTAGTTCACAAAGTTTGTTATATTCATTTTGTAAAGTATCATCATCTATAGAGGAGTAAGATGAGTCGGAGAGTACCTCATTTGAGTTGTGAGCCATGAGAGCAATATCATCGTTCTTTGGCTCATCATCATCTCCTTCATAGTCACTCCAAGCACCACCCACAAAAGCTTGTTGAGGTTTGCTCTTGGGTGGTTTTGGACATTCTCCTATAAGATGACTTGTGTCTCCACACCGATAACACTTTCTTTCAACTTTTCCTTTTCGATCATCACGATCTTTCCGGAAGTTTTTCTTGTCATCTTTGGGTTGCCTAACAAACTTCCCTCGCCTACGAAAGAACTTCTTGAAGTCTCTCACGGCCATAGCATATTCCTCATCATCACTATCCGAAGTAGATTCTTCATCGTCACTTGATTGGACTCTAGCTTTCAAGGCAATGGACTTAACTTTTTCTTTCTTGCCTCTAACTAGCTCCGAATCTTTTTCCATTACCATTTCATGAACTTTGAGGTTTCCAATAAGCTCATCAAGTGACATGCTTGAAAGATCTTTGGATTCTTCAATTGCCGTCACTTTTGCTCTCCACTTCGGATGGAGTGCTCTAAGAAATTTCCTGACAAAGTTCTTACTACAAAAAGATTCGTCAAGTGCTTTGAGTGAAGTAATAATAGTGTTAAACCTAGCAAAAGCATTATCAATAATCTCATCTTCGGTAATAACAAATTGTTCATATTGTTGAACAAGAAGATCAATTTTGTTATCTTTAACTTGTGAATTTCCTTGATGAGTGACAATTAAAGATTGCCAAATATCTTTGGCGGTTTTACATAAAAAGACTCTTTCATATTCTTTCTTAGGCAAAGCGTTGTAAAGCATCATTTTAGCTTCATTATTTTTACCTATTAATTTCTTTTGATCATCATCTTTAATGTTAGTAACTACGTTATCACCATCAACAATTATATACCATAAATCTATATCTTTAGATTTCACGTAAGTTTCAAAACGGTTTTTCCAATAAATAAAACCATTTGCTTCAAAGAGTGGTGGTCTTTGCATAGATTGCCCTTCTTTGTAATTTTCAAAATCCATGGATCGTTTCAAGTTTTAAAAGCTTGAGTAACCTAGCTCTTGATGCCAATTGTGGAAAACTAGAAGGGGGTTGAATAGTTTTAGCGTTTTAAAATCTTTTTAACTTGTTTAGTTAGCTTTGAAACTTTCCGTTTGATCAAAGATATATGCACAATCACAAATATATAACATGCAAGTAAAGGAAAGAAACGATCAAACCACAACACGAGTATTTATCGTGGTTCGGCTACAAGGACTCTTTTTCCTTGCCCTACGTCCACGCCCCGAGTATCCAACTCGAGAGTTTCTTTCACTAGTCAACAAGCTCCTTTCACCGGCGGAGAAAACCTTACACGTCGCTTATACTTTTACCGACACAAAGCTAGATGTCGAGTTCTTTTACAAGGGCACAACCACTCCCAACACTCTTTGTATTTTGAGGACTAAAATACTAACCACTCACTTCAGAATATACACAAACAAATGACGCGTAAACAATACTAGTTTACACAATACTAAGCTATCAAGTCTTGCAACGTTGTGTTGGAAACTTGTAACTTTTAGACGACCTTGTGAGCTTCTTTGCTACAATAGAAAACTTCACATGTACAAGGTTAAGAGGTTAGAAGAAAAGGATCAGTGTGTGTGTAAAATATGTGCTCAAGAGGTTAGCCAAAAATCAAGTTATGGCTTGGTATTTATAGCCCAACAAACTGTGGACTCGGCGGATCAGGCGGAACCCTCATTTGGGTTCCGCCCGTGTACCCCCAGGGTACCGCCGGGTCTGCAGTAGGTTTTGGCAATAACTTCCCAAACCAAACAAGGTCTTGTCTCATAACTTCTATCAACCAAACAATGTCACATCACTTGAAGTTAGTCAAACATGAAACTTGTAAGCAACATGAAAGCAAGTCAAACACACAACTTGCCATAAATACATAATGACAAAACTTGCCATAAATATGATGTGACTTATTTCTAATTTAAGAAATAAACTTGTGTTATGTTTTATGAAATGTAAAATGTAGCAAAAGTCTAGTTTATGCAAGTCTTAAAAACTAAGAATATGTTTTGCTTAAAACTAAAGTTTACATTTTGTCGTTAACAAAACTTAGCGAAGATCGTAAAATATAAATAACGTTTTTAGGCGATATTTGTATTAACATACTCTTAAATGTTGGTATGAATAAACTTTGAAAGCTTTCTAAAAAGTCTGGTACAAACACTTGCTAAGGATGGGCCATATATCTTGAGGCTAGCCCGAATAATTTTATGAAGCGTACATGAGAAGTTTTGTTACAAAGTCTTATTTCCTTAATCTGTTTTTTTTTTTTTTTTTTTTTTTTTTTTTTTTTTTTTTTTTTTTTTTACACTTGAATTTTAACACAACAAATAGACCAACAGTTTAATGAATGAGTGAACAATGAATGTAAAAATTATGTATCCTTAAGATAAATAGACGAGTACCCGTGAATAGCAACATGATTTTATAGCGACAAATAGTTTATTGATAAAAAAAAGTTTATAGGTTATAAATGAAAAATAATAAAAGTTTGAAGATTTGGGAATTAAACATAATGTTTTGAAACTTAGGTTATAAATGAAAAGGGTGTTTGGATCAGATGGTGAATCTGTACTGTTTATCGTGTGTTATAGAGGTAGAACTTAGCTCAGACAACATGCATTAGAGTAATGAATTGTATTATAGCATAAAATACTTGGTCCATTATAGTGTATTATAGTGATTGTTTTCTTAGTGAAAATATGTTTATAACCTTGACTTGACATACCAGGATGTTTACATTAAAGAAAACATAGTAGTGGTTGGCATAGGTGGATACGTGAGCTTGTCAGGAGGTTAGTTAGGTCATAACATAAGTATATAATAAAGCAAAAATTTAGCTCGGGAAAAAAACCGTACTAACCAAAAACATTTTATTGAGTCCGATATATTCGTGGGAAATGTCAAAACAAATGAGGTCGTCGATAATTTAATAACAAATCGTATATGTGTATCAGAAACACAACATGTTTATTAGACACGTAAGCGTTATTGTATCACAAATGGTTATGGTTATTTTAATAAAGGGAATATACGGAGTATTACGTAGTACTCCGTAACATTTATACAAATGACGTGTGTTTTGTGTTAATGACTGTTGCAGGAATATAATAATGACACTGTTCGTTTCAGTCTACACATTTTCCAGTCATCATTACAGGGGTGTTGTTCTCTTAATACTTACTATCACATTTGAGGTTTTCCATACGTGTAATTTATGACATTATGCGTGTGTATATTTAACATTTACGCATGCATAAATATGCTGGAATAATGTTTTTTTATTTTGTTTAGAAATTGTTAATAAAATACATCTGTTACTACTAATACTTTACTTCGTTTATACAAGTATACTTTTAAAAAAAAAAAAAAATTGAATAGTCAAATATGGACTTATATTATGGACTTATATTTTGGGAGGGACTAATATCACGGTTGGTTTTACAATATCACCGTTTTGACCCTAATTTTACCAAAGTCTAAAGTTTGGTCAAATTGCATGTTTCGACCCTAATTTTACCAAAGTGCAAGAATCGTCCCTGTGGGGAAACCTTTGTTGCAAGTATCGTCGTTTTTGGGGAAGCTTTTGGTGCAAATATCGTCCCTACTTGTAGGGACGATCCTTGCACTTTCGTAACATTAGGGACGAAACATGCAATGTTTACAAAACTATAGGGATGATTTATGCAATTTACTATTTATTTTTTGACATACAATCATACATGCAGTTAAATTACAATGTGGTTGGAAGAGCGTTACATGCGTTTGCGAACCATTCAATCCAACGTGATATTAATCTTTTTTACATGTAAACATGAACCGTGATATTGAAAATTACTTTGATATTAGTAATAAAAACTTAATATCATACTTCTTTTCATTACAACTCTAAAAAACTTACGGTGATATTAAAAAAATGATAGTATCATAATACCTTTTAACCATGAAAACGATTCTCTTTACAACTGTTTTTCAGCGATTCTTAATTATTTTTGGTCCTCTTCTTTTTATAATTTTTTTGATTTTTTTTGAATGTTACTATGATTTTAATCCGCACCATCCCTACTTAAAACCGAAGATCCGCACCAGATCCCTTCCTATATATATAGACACACACACACAATATATATATATATATATATATATATATATATATATATATATATATATATATATATATATATATATATATATATATATATATATATATATACACACACACACACAAGAAGATGCATCCACTTTTGTAGGTGCATCTGAAATGTGTGGTTGTGGTTACTTCTTATCATTCCTATTTTCCTCATAGTACAAGGGGTGTTGCAACACTACAAGTATGGTTGTGCACGGTCAGTTGTGTGTCTTTTACTCTTTGGCTAGGTGAGAGGCACGTTTGGTTTGTAAAGTAACTAGATGATCAACTTGCGTTGGTTGGTTTCTTGTTATAAATGCTAGACAATGTGGTTGGTAATTGGTCAATCTAACATTGGAGAATGTGTCATTTGACTCTTTCTTCTAAACTAATTACATAGTAACATAGACAAAATTATTTTTAGTTAACTTTTACACGATGTTTGTGTAAATTATACTACTTTTGTGACTTTTATTCACATTATTTTGAATTTATACCTATTACTGAAGTGTGCATTATTTAAGTGAGTTGTTTTTCAAGTTTCGTACTCATATATGGGATCCGGTGCGGGTTAGATTTTAATTAGGGATGGAGCGGATAATATCACAATAACATTCTAAAAAAACAATTCAATAAAATCTGAAAAAACTAAAAAAAGAAAGAGGACAACAATTTATTAAGAATCGCTGAAAATAATTTTAAAAAAAATCATTTTCATGGTTAAAAGGTATGATGATATTATCGATTTTGTTAATATCACGTAATTATCATGCTTTCATAATATTAAAGTTAATATCAGTTAATTTTTTTTTAAATATAACTGTAACTGTTCTTAATATCGTAATAAAAGAAAAAAGCAGTGAAATTATTTTTTTCTACTAACATCCAAGAAACTTTTTAAGTAAAATGTTAATATCAAGGTAGGACTCATAATAATAAAAATTCCAAAAAACGGAGAATTTCATATCTCCCCCTAAAAAAAGTTCTTCTAATTTCATATATACCCAACCCGATTTGCAAATATCAAATATACCCATTTGAAAAACATCAATATCCCATTTTAAAAATATTTGAATTAAAACATGTTACTTTATGAAAACTAATGAGCTATTATCAATTGTCAATGTTACTTTTAAAAGTAAACTTTAGTTCAAGCCGAATTACTTTTGAAAGGACCCGACTGTTCTATGTAATGATTACGGTAGACGAATACTCCCCCAGCATTTAAATGCGACTTCCCACTCTCCCATGCATGAAATTATGGAAAGACCTAACTGTTCAATGCATTAAAAAAAATGTCCTTTAGTGTTAATAAAGTAGTTATAAGACTAGCTAAATAAACAAAACATAAATTATTTGTTTAATCATTAGTTAATTATACAAACAGAAATTTGCTCAAAAAAATTAATCAATTAATTAATTAATTAATTTAGTAATAACTAAAAGAAAAGTTAGTGAAGAGATAAAGGTTTTTCAATACTTTCGTATACGCCTTTAATTTTCTGCTGCCATTCTTCTATTTCTTACTTACGTGCATCAACTTTCTCCTGATGCTTCGATATTATTTTATCTTCTTCCATGATTCTTTCTTTAGCGTTCTTGATAAGTTTGTTATAAAGATCAACCAATAAATTGTTTGGAGTGTTTTTTTGTTCAACTTTGACCTAATTTTTATTTACGTTATATAATACTTGATGAAAATTATAGCAATGAAAATACATTTAAAACAAAATGCATTCATATATTTTGATACTAGCTGGACCCAGCCCCAGACAATGATGACCTATTCTCACTAACCTAATTTGCCAGGAGTTGAGATTTAATTACCCAGACCATTTTCTTAATTCTTAAAGACTCCCTTATTAACTGGTCAACTAAGCGTTTGCGGTGCGGGACTAATGCTAATGGAGCAAGCCCTCCTTGTTCGGTCAAGTATGATAAATCTACTCGAATTTGCAACGTCAAAGAATTAGGTGACACAAGTGTTATAAATCTATTTTCATATAATTATATCGACTTACGGCTAAACATTTTTCCGACTTAGGGCAACTTTCATTTTTTAGCTCGACTAAATTAACATGTATACTGCCTCTTATACATTTTTTAAATAATGTTTGATCGGACAGAATAAAGTGTACACATTCTTGCGTACTAAGTTTTTTAATTGATGGAGTAATAGTTTGTAAATCAAGTTCACAAATCGAATATAGTAAGGAATTGTGGCACACAATCCATAATTTATCTCTTATTAATTTGGTTTGGTATTAAATGATACATAACCTAACCAATCCTAAACCCTTAAACCTAAATTTATTTGGTGTGGCATTAAGTTGTTTATATTTAATTCTAGTCTAGCAAAAAAATGAAACCTGCCATAAGTCGCAAATAACGCAAAAGCTTCCCCGTAACCGCTAAGGCCTCACCTCGCGCAATTTATAATTTTGATCCGAACATTTACTACAAATTTAATTTAAGCACCTTCCTAAGAACTCTGTATCTTCTCCACTACGTATATTTATTAATTGACCCGCCAATCCTATGCCCTAAAACACACTTTACATTCAAACCCCATAACTCTTTCTAGACTTGATGAATCTCCTGTAATCAAATTTTTTTTTTTTTGAACATTGTACTCATTTTGTTAAATTACTAGTACTACGTAATTTTGAAAAGACTATATGGTGAACATACCTTTCCATTGACTATAACAATGAGTCTGTGACTATAACTTTCAATGTTAGCACTTTCCCCGAGAACTCCCCATCTTCGTAACTACTCATACTTATTACCCTAAACCCAACAATTGTCTATAAATTCAAATTGTGGCTCGTGATTCACTTTCATACACATATTATGTTTCAAAATGTAGGTTGTCTTACTGTGGTTTCCGAACTGCTTATTCATCTTGTGAATCTAGATAGTGATGTTGAGGATCCTGATTCTGAGGTTCTAAAATTTCTTCTAAGTCCTCCAAAGGTCATCTTAGTTACCTTGTTAAGAAACTTAAATGTTCCACCGAAAATACAACAGGTACATGTTGGACCAGCGCCTAGAGAGGTTTCATCTCCTGAGTCTAGCATAATATGTGTCCATGGCTACAAAGTGAACATTTACGCAACAATTCTTGAAGCCATTTTTAAAAAACATGGTGACATTGCAGCGACGTGTGTGTTCACAGATGCTATGAGAACATGTTTACTTGAAGTTGTTTGTGACATTGTTAGGCAGATTGAAACCAACGATGTTCACAGATGCTATGAGAACATCTTTACTAACATGTCAATGCAAAACACCCCGCGGCAACGCGCGGGTTTCCCATCTCGTTATATACACTCTTATCCTCAAAACCACTCAACCTCACAACCTCTTGTCTTCACACCAATTTCAGAACCTGAGATGCAGCGACGTAATCCTTTTATCTGTTATTGTGGAATATTATGCATGTCCTCTTTCGAAGGTAAACAATAATACATTTCTTATTTATGTAAATATACTACTAATTGGGTTGTAATCTCTTATAATTTCCTTATTATGTAACAGCCAAGACAAAAATATCATGGATGTGGATGTTTTATGTGGAAGAGTCAATTTGATGATCGAGCACTTAAGAGTTATCTCCTCTGCTTCAACATCTCAAGGTTCTGGATCTGCACCTATACAGAGTGCTCAAATTGTAATGCCAAAGATCTTAGGATAAACAAGCTGGAATCACAAAAACAGGTGCTAGAGACAAGAGTAAGGATGCTGGAGGCAAGACTTGAAATGGCAAGGAATCTTGACGACCACGACCACGTATGTCAGTCGGATGCGATACTCCGTGAGCTGTTAAGTGACATGGAAAATCTTTGTAGTTGTTTAATAAAATTTTATTATCGAACATGGCATACACCCGTCTCTTGGTGGGTCGAACCAAAACCAAGATTTTTATACATCAAAGCACATTCTGGATCTGTAATGTACCTCGTATGCATTAATGTTAAAAATTTTATCGATCTGTGATGTAATTCGTTCGCTTTAATGTTTGAACTTTTATCGATTTGTAATGTAATTAGTACGCTTTAATGTTGAACTTTTGTGAAATAAATGAGTTAAGGATCATACACCTTCAACTGGAGATCACAAGGAACTAGCAAGATCAAAGTTTCATGAAGGTTTGGGGCTGTTTTGTGGTTCGTTGGCTGAAGAGAGAAAGAAGAAAAACAAAAGTGATTGCTTGTTGAGAAAAAAATGGAAGAGAAGTCAAAGTTTACTTGTAATAATATCTAGATATTAGCTTAGATATTTTAAATTTAGGTACTGAGTTAGCTAGAAATCAATTTTAACAGAACCATATGAAATATATTAAAGTCGTAAAAAGTATAAAATTACATTTCTTGCAAGTATCGGTTGAATAAATAATAATCGTATTGAAATTACGGAAACCGTCGTAATTATAAACTTTTAACGATACGTATACCAAATAAATTCAAAACGTCGGGGTAAATTAAAAATATAATTTTTATATCATTGGAATGAGTGTAAAAATATGTTAGGACCATAGTCGGGATTGTCGGATCAAATTGATGATTGCTCAAACACTCATCATTTTTGATATATTTAAACTGCCAAAACGCACAAAAACAATCAAAAAGATATCAAAATACTTAAATTATCCCAGGGATTGTGTTTTATGTGTTTTAAAAGCAAAATGTGCAAAAACAAAGAAAAAACGTACAAAGTTTGCAGTATTGGCAGTTTCAGTCCCCCAAGTTTCAAAACTTGTCAACTTTAGTCCCTATGCATTTATTTTTAAAGAAAAGTCAACCCAAGGTTTTAAAAGTCAAATAATCACAAAATATTACATTTGGGTTGCAAGTTTTCCAAAATTACATATTTAGTCCCTGAAAATCAAAAAATGGCAAAAGTAGTCCCTGGGATTTTTGAAATTTTGAAAATGTGGAAAAATGCAAATTTGGTCCTTGGATTATTGGTACTTGGCAACATTGATCCTTTGGAGAGTTTTGGAAAGTTGGCAACTTCAGCCCTTGAAGTTTGATAGAATTGCAAAAATGGTCCTTGTGTTAACTACTAGCCATCCGGACCCCATTTTATCCAAAACCAAACCCAAACAAACACCCCATCTGATCCACTCCCCAAGCCCACCAGGCCCAAAATTCCTTAGCCCACCCAAACCTTTGAACCGTTTTAAATAACACCCTGGTCAAACCTTGCGTTGACCCGTCCTTTCTTCCCCAACAGACAAGCGCAAAACCAGGGCAACATTCCCCCCCCCCCCCCCCGCCTCACCTTTTCACCCACTTTACCCCCCACAATTAATAACCTTACCAAACAACTCCACCACCATAAATGCATCCCCAAATCCCTCACCAACACCACTCAATTTTACCCGTATAAATTTTGGCGCCAAATTCACAATCTATGGCTCAGATTGATTATAAAGCAATTGAACGATGGGGATTTGGTCAGAGGGTCAAGGCAAAGGCTGTGGGGCTCTCAGTTTTCAAAAAGCAGCCATGTGGAAGACTTAGGGCTAGATTTTTAGGTCGATATATATTGATAAGCTCATAGAAGCTTAAAGTGTGTAATTTTTCTTAGTTTTATTGTATTTTTAGTTTATTTTCAAAGTATTGTAACTCTTTTTATCAATGAAAGTTTAGTTTGAAGTTTAATTCTCATTTTCTATTTTCAAAGTCTCAATTTAAATTCCCAAGTTCTAATTAAAGTCTTTAACTTAAATGCAAGTAATTCAGAAGCTTATGTAAACTTAAAACAAAGGTTTGGAAAGCTTTATAAGTTTGTAAAATCATCTTAGGCTCAGTTTTAAATATTTGCTAAAAAAACAAAGAAAAATAAAAAATAAATAAAAAAATGGTGATCACTTAATGAATGAGCAAGGAGCACAGTAAATCAAGGATGGCTGTGGGTTAGGTACCTCAGGGGAGGGCATAGGATTGATTAATTTGGTCCTTTGGTTCTTACTCAGTGGCTTGGAAGGCTTTGTAAGCTAAAGAATCTTTCATCTTTACTCTTAAGTATTCTAAACTGATTATTTAAGTTCATTACAGTTAAATATTAGCTTACAAATTAGTAGTGATCATTTGTTTGTGTTTTATATGTGTTTAAGTTGAAATCTCCTCAATAACTGATTTTTAAGGGGTGTTTGGTTTTAGATTGTTCACCTTGTTCCACTCATTCATTTGTGCAAATCTGTGTTCATGCATGTTATCTAATTGAATATAAGCTCAGTGGAACAAAAGATTTGGTACCAAAGTTAGCAATAGTCAAAATCCCAAAGAAATACTCACCACAGTTGACTGTGGTGAGTTTTGAAGTGAAAAACTCATAAAACCATTTCATAAGTTGGATTTGTTACTCAATTCACCTTTAATACAGCTTATGTTAACATTTTAAGTCATCAAATCTGTGTTTGAAGTTCATATAAGTCAAACCTTGCAATTTCTTGAAAAGTCAATTGTGTATTCTTGGATTTTGATCAAACTTTGGAGGCTTGCAACTTGTGTAATATAAGGTTCTAAGGTCTGAGATTTTACCAACTTAAACTTTACCACTTTGTGGATTTTTGTGAATTTTATCAGATTTTTAAGATTTTGTTTGCTGGGCCCCACAAGGCCACAAAGTGACCTGCAGGGCAACCCATCTGCCCTGTTCTCAGATACCTCAGTCACCACCACCACTTTGGTGGAGGTTTGTGACCACTACAGTGGTCTAGGCCCTTTGTTTTTTGTTCCACTCAACCCCCCTCCTACCAGGGAGTAAGGGTGAACCCTTTGTTTGACCCCTACCATTGTGGACCCCACCTAATTTGGCCCCTAGACTTTGTCCCATAACTGCCTCAGTCAACAAATAAGCAAAGTGCTTATTTGATCTTTTTGGCTTATTCAGGCCATTCATTGGCTTAATTCTTGCTTATTGTTGTTCATAAGACTCAGAGAAACCAAAGAATTCCATTGTGGACCCCACATCTTCATTTTGAGCTTAAAATCCTTCACAGTCAACAAAAGTCAACTGTGAGGTGATTAAGCACTTCAAGTGCTTATTTCCAGGGGTGTAGTGAAAGTGCCTTTATTAAAAGTACTTGTTTTTAGTTTATTATTAGTTTAGAAAAAGAAAAAAATCCAAAAAACCAACTTTAAAAATAGTGATAGCTTCTATTTAATAGGATTTATCAATTTATTTTTCTTTTTAATTTATTTCTAAGTAATATATCACTTTTATATTTTTAGAAATTATATTTTAGGTTAAAATAATTTTACAAATTTTTCCAGATTTTTATTTTGTCTTTTAGTGGTATTTCTAATTAATTTTAGTTTAATTTAGTTTTAATTAATATTAATCAATTAAATAGCATAATTAGTTTTTAAATAGTATAACCTAGTTTTTATAATTTTTATAGCTTTTATTTTAGTTAAAACATTTTTATAAATTTTTCTAGAATTTTTACTGTTCATTTAATAGTTTTCATAATTTAAATAGTTTAATTAGATATTAATTAATAAATAGAATAATAATTATTTAACTAGTTTAAAAATACTTAGAATTAACTTTTTATAATTTTTTAGGATTCCCATGATGGTTAATTAGATTTATAAAATTTTTCTTAATTTTCTAAGCCTTTTTAGTATTTTTAATAATTCTAATTAGTTTAATTAATATTAAATAGATAATTAGTAATTAATTAATAATAAATAATTAAATAGTGTAAAAATAATTTTTATTTTTCTTAAAATTTTCTTTAATTGTTAGGATTGTAAAAATATCAAATTTACACTTTTACCCCTTCCAGTCTTTCAGTTGTACTTTTTATACTGTTCATGTGTATACGTTTTTAATTAAAACGTATATTTTTAGGTTTTAGCTCAAATTCTCGTAATCCAAATTCCCGTAATCAATCACATAGCTTTCCTAAGCTATATTTGTTAATAATTTCCAATTAATTTTGATCATAACCCTTTTCTGTGAATAATTACCCGATCACTGATACGCTAAAGTCACAATTCACACTTCAACGGGATTTAACGACCCGGTGATACATTATATTACCCGGAGCATTGACCTAGACTATTTGACTTTGTTGACCATTATTTGGTCAATATAAGTTAGGTGGTTTAGCATCAATCAACTTTTGGCACCGCTGCAGGGGAAGTGTGCGCGTTTCTTTAGCGTTATTTGAGATTAGTATTATCTCACCTCTTTCACTATACAAATACCACCACTTGTGTATATTTTCATAATCAAAATATAAAAAAGTCATTAACACTTTTCCTAAAGTGTTAAAACACCAAAAAAAATTAAAAACAACAAAACAGATCGTAACGTTTTCTGATTCGGTTTTCTTATAAGGTGATTCTTAAAGAGAAACGATTTTGGTAAACGAAACGATACCAAAAATATTTTCCAAAAGTTTTTAAACCCATACACAAAACACAAAAACATCCGTCTTTTCTTGTGAATAATAATTCTACATAAAATAAACCGTCGAAAACCAAGACAGAGCACCTTCCAACTGGAGGTGTGAACAAATAAGTTCCCAAATCAAAAAGATTAAAACTTGCCTTTGTATCCTTGTGAGTGGTGTACCTTTTCTAAAGAAGCCACTCACTTGTGATTATTGGTTTAAAGTTCACTGTGGTTTTGTCTCGACTTTGTTTTGATTGATTTTTGTTCCTAGTGCATGCGCACTCGTTCTTCTAGGTCTACTAGCCCATTACGTGAGCTTGTACGAAAACCTAGAAGACCTCGTAGACGTTCAGCACCAACAGTCGGATCTGAGATCCGTACTGTTGCCACACCCACTGTCACCATGGCGGAAGACCGACCCATGTGTGAACTTCTCCAAGCACCCATCGAGGGTTACGGAGATGCCATTGTTGTTCCAGCCATCGTGGCTGATAATTTTGAGCTTAAAACCGGGTTACTCAATCTTGTAACCTCGAGTCAATTTTACGGTTTTGAGAGGGACGATCCTCATGCTCACATTCGATGGTTCAATAAAATCACATCAACCATCAAGAACAAAAATGTCCCGTGTGAAGCAATCAAACTCCTTCTCTTCCCATTCTCACTGGAGGGACAAGCCCGGATTTGGCTTGAAAAACAACCTCCACGATCTATTGAGCTTGGGAAGATCTTGTCAAAAAATTTGTGAATGAATTCTTCCCACCTTCCAAGACCACGAGTCTTAAAAACGAAATCACCAAGTTCACTCAAAAATACGATGAATCTTTTGGTGAAGCGTGGGATCGTTTCAAAGAATTACTTCGCAAGTGTCCACATCATGGTTTCTCTGAGTTGATGCAACTCGATACATTTTACAATGGCGTGAGCCAAGCTGATCAGGATTCTCTCAATGCCTCCGCGGGAGGAAATTTTTTGAGTAGAACCACAAAAGAAGCTTTGCAAATCATAGAAAACAAGTCCAAGGTCCGCTCTACATGAAGGAAACCAATTGTTTCTCAAATCAATGCGGGTCCTTCTACTTCATCTTCTGTGGGTCAATCTAGCACGGATGCTAAGCTTGACAAGCTCACTGAAGCGATCCAAGCTTTGGTTCTCGCCCAAACAAAGAAAGTCTCATTTCCACAACATCCTCCCCCTGCTGAGGTTAAAAAAGTGGAAGTCTGTGTGACTTGTGGTGGGCCGCATGCCTACTACAATTGCACAGCTACTGATGGTACTCCATATGAAGCTAATGCTGTTGTCGGGTCCCAAAATCAAGGAGGCAATCAATACCGCCCTCCTATGGACCCGAACTATCGTCCTCACCATTATCCTGGACCTCCTGGTTTTAACCAAAACCAAAATGTCCAAAACCGTTGCCACAACCAAAATAGAGTGAACCAAGGTTATCAAAACCAAGGTAACTTCAATCAGGGTCACGGTTTCCAAAATCAAAACCAAGGTTTTCAAAATCAAGGTTTCCAACATCAAGGAAACTTTAACCGGAACCAAGGTCAGGGTAATTTCAACCCCGGGAACTTTCATGGAAACATTCACCAGAATCAAGGAAATTTCCACAATCAAAACCAAGGAAATTTCAATCAAGGCCCCAACCCGAACAATCGAGCCCCAAATATTCCTAATCCGAATCAAGCCATTGTTCCAACCGGGCCTTCATCTGATGAATTGTTGAAGCAATTCATGAAGTCCCAAGAAGAGTTGAACAAGTTGCTGGTCAGCCAGATTTCTGATATCAAGAAGTCTTTAAATGATCGACCCTCGGGCTCAGGTACTACTTTACCGAGCAACACGATCGCTAACCCGAGGGGCGATGCTAAGGCGATTACAAAACGAAGTGGTGCTTCATATGATGAACCCGCGATTCCTACTACCTCTTCTTCCTCTCCTTCCTCTCCTCCAAAGGTAGTGAGTCATGAGCCTGAGGTGACAAAGGACAAGGTGCAAATTCCTAGCCCACGAAGTACAGCACATGTCCAACCTCAGGATGATCCTGAAACCAGATGTAAGCCTGGAGTTGTCTTTGAACCACCAAAAACTCCAGTGGACAACCCAAAATCCAAAACTTCTATTCCCTATCCATCACGTCTCAGTGAACAAAAGCTCCGCGAAAAAGCTAATCACCAAATGGATAAGTTTTTCCAAATCTTCCAAGATTTGCATTTTGATATCAGCTTCGCGGATGCTATTCTCTTGATGCCCAAGTTTGCATCGACAATCAAAAATCTGTTGAATAATAAAGAAAAATTATTTGAGATGGCAAGAACTCCTCTGAATGAGAACTGCTCTGCGGTTCTTTTGAAAAAGCTTCCTGAAAAGCTTGGAGATCCCGGGAAATTTCTCATTCCTTGTACTTTCCCGGGTATGGTTGATTGCTTCGCCCTGGCCGATCTTGGTGCTAGCATCAACCTGATGCCATATTCTGTGTGGAAGAAAATTTCTCTTCCCGAACTCACTCCCACGTGCATGACTTTAGAGCTTGCCGATCGCTCGATTTCTCGTCCCATTGGCATTGCCGAGGACGTATTTGTTAGAGTGGGAAAGTTCCATTTTCCGGCAGATTTTGTGATTGTTGACTTTGATGCCGATTCTAGGGTCCCTCTCATTCTTGGGCGGGGATTCCTCAGAACTGGGCGCGCTCTTATCGATGTATTCGAGCATGAGATCACATTACGTGTTGGGACGGAAGCTATTACCTTCAACCTAAATCAAACATCGAGATACTCCTCCAATTATGATTGTGAATCGGTGAACAAAATAGATGTCATCGATGTTGCTGCTGAGGAGTATGCTCAAGAGATTTTAGGTTTCATTGATGATTCTTCGAGTGAAAATCTCACTCAATCTTCTCATCCCATCATAGCCAATTCTTCTCCTTCCCTCACTCCGTTTGAGGGAAGTGACTTCATCTTAGAAGAAATGGAGGCGTTTCTCAAAAGTGACTCGATTCCCGATGGAGTCGATAACCAAGAGATCGACCTCGAGAGGGATATTCTCACGCTTGAAAGATTGTTAAACGAAGATCCCTCACCTCTTCCTGTTCTACCACAACAACTTCATAAAGAGGAAGTCAAAAATGTTGAGAAAACTGATGACTTCCCCGAGGTTGAGCTTAAGGACTTGCCGCCTCATCTTGAATATGCATTTCTGGAGGGTAATGATAAATTACCCGTCATAATTGCCAAAGACTTAAGTGATGAGGAAAAGGCTGCTCTTATCAAGGTTTTGAAGTCTCATAAACAAGCAATTGCTTGGCGTCTCTCAGATATCAAAGGCATTGACCCTGAGTTTTGTACTCATAAGATTTTAATGGAGGACGACTTCAAACCTGCAGTCCAACAACAAAGAAGGGTGAATCCAAAAATTCACGAGGTTATCAAACAGGAGGTTTTAAAACTTCTTGATGCCGGATTGATTTACCCTATCTCGGACAGTCCTTGGGTGAGCCCAATCCATTGTGTGCCAAAAAAGGGTTGCATTACCGTTGACACAAATGAGGAGAACGAGTTAATTCCAACTCGTTTGGTTACGGGTTGGCGCGTCTGCATTGATTATCGTAAATTGAATGACGCCACCCGTAAGGATCATTTTCCTCTGCCTTTTATGGATCAGATGCTCGAGAGATTAGCGGGGAATGAGTACTATTGCTTCCTCGATGGTTTCTCGGGTTACTTTCAGATTCCCATTGACCCGCAAGACCAAGAAAAGACCACTTTTACGTGCCCCTATGGAACCTTCGCATATAAACGTATGCCATTTGGCTTATGTAATGCTCCGGGCACGTTTCAAAGATGTATGATGGCCATTTTTTCCGACATGATCGGAAAAAGTATGGAGGTCTTTATGGACGATTTCTCGGTCATTGGGGATTCGTTTAAATCATGTCTCTCCCATTTAGACAGCATGCTAAAACGTTGTGAAGACACAAAGTTATGTCTAAATTGGGAGAAGAGTCACTTTATGGTCAAAGAGGGCATTGTCCTCGGCCATAAACTTTCAAAAAACGGGATTGAGGTTGACCGTGCCAAAGTGGACGTCATTGCAAAATTACCTCATCCCACGACTGTGAAAGGTGTTAGGAGCTTTTTGGGTCACGCCGGTTTCTATCGTAGGTTTATTCAAGATTTTTCAAAAATTGCCCGGCCTATGACCCATCTCCTCGAGAAGGATGCTCCTTTTATCTTCTCCCCTGAGTGCATCGAAGCCTTTGAAACATTAAAGAAAAGGCTTACCGAGGCACCGATTCTTGTTGCCCCCGATTGGGACTTGCCCTTCGAGCTCATGTGTGATGCTAGTGATTATGCTATAGGGGCAGTCTTGGGGCAACGCAAAACAAAACATTTTCAGCCTATACACTATGCCAGCAAGACTATGACCGAGGCTCAAAGTCATTACACCACCACTGAAAAAGAATTATTAGCTGTGGTGTATGATTTTGAAAAATTCCGGCCATACTTGATTCTGACTAAAAGCATAGTGTATACGGATCATTCGGCTTTGAAGTATCTATTTGCAAAACAAGATGCAAAGCCGAGACTCCTCCGATGGGTTCTCCTCCTTCAGGAATTTGATATCATCATTCGTGATAAAAAAGGAGCTGAGAACCTGGCTGCTGATCATCTCTCCCGTCTTGAAAACCCTCACGAAAATGCTTTCGAGAAAAAGGAAATAAATGAAACATTTCCTCTCGAAACCCTCAATGTGGTTTCATTTCGTGGAGACTCGATTACCCCATGGTTTGCCGACTTTGCAAACTATCTTGCGGGTAACTTCATTGTGAAAGGGATGTCTTCCCAACAAAAAAATATTTTTTTCAAAGACGTAAAACATTTCTTTTGGGACGACCCCTACCTATTCAAGATATGCGCGGATCAAGTCATCCGGCGGTGTGTGTATGGTCAGGAAGCCGCTGAAATTTTAAAGGCTTGCCATGCTGGTCCCACGGGGGGCCACCACAATCCCAACTACACCGCCAAAAAGGTGTTTGATTCCGGCTTTTATTGGCCCTCGATCTACAAGGATGCCCAAGAATTGGTCAAGTCCTGTGACGCTTGTCAGCGTCACGGGAATATTTCACAAAGGAATGAAATGCCTCAGAATGCAATTCAAGTTTGTGAAATTTTTGATATCTGGGGCATCGACTTTATGGGGCCATTTCCATCCTCTCACGGCAACAAATACATACTCGTGGCAGTTGACTACTTGTCAAAATGGGTAGAAGCAAAAGCTTTACCCACAAATGATGCCCGGGTAGTTGTGAAATTTTTAAAAGCTCTCTTTGCCCGATTCGGAACTCCACGTGCTATTATTAGTGATCGTGGTACGCACTTCTGTAATGACAAATTTGACAAAGTCATGCAAAAGTACGGTGTGACTCACCGTCTTTCCACTGCGTACCACCCTCAAACGAGTGGACAAGTCGAAGTGTCCAATCGGGGCATCAAAAGAATCTTGGAAAGAACTGTAGGTGAAAATCGTGCATCGTGGTCGGACAAATTAGATGATGCACTTTGGGCTTTCCGTACGGCTTACAAAACACCCATTGGGTGTACGCCTTATAAACTTGTGTACGGGAAAGCGTGCCATCTTCCGATCGAGCTTGAACACAAAGCCTATTGGGCTCTCAAGCATGCCAATTTCGACCTCAAAACGGCGGGTGATCATAGAAATGTTCAACTAAATGAATTAAACGAACTTCGTGATCAAGCTTACGAGAACTCTTTGATCTATAAAGAAAAGACAAAGAAGATTCATGACTCAAAAATCAAAAACCGCGTTTTCAACGTTGGTGATCGAGTCCTTCTTTTCAACTCTAGACTCAAGATCTTCTCGGGAAAGCTCAAAACCCGATGGACTGGTCCATTCACTATCGCGAGAGTTTATCCTTACGGCACTGTCGAATTATCTCAAAATGACGGTCCAAATTTCAAAGTGAATGGACATCGGTTAAAGCACTACTTTGGAGAGGACGTACCATCCATGGTCTTCCCGGATCTCCAAACTTTCCCCAAGGACAATTGAATTCGGGGATAGAGTCAAGCTAGCGACTCGATGATCAAAAACTAGCAACAATACGGGTTTTCACCTGTATCTCTGATTCTTTCTATTTTCTACCACCGAGTGTGGGGGAATGGCCAACCCCCCGCTGTTTGAGAAAAAATGTATATATGTATATAAGTTCAAAAAAAAAAAAAAAAAAAAAAAAAAAGAAAAAAAAAAAAAGAGTTGTATATATATAGAAATAAAGTGAAAATTGGTATTTCCGCAGTTAGATTCGAATCTTGGCTATTTACGTTCATAGCTTCGACATAATAGCCGGGACTTTGAATATTGAGGGCAATATTCATTTCTAAGTGTGGGGAGGAAATTCTATCGAATTTTAAGCAAATCCTTTCAAGTACCCCCCGTTTTTGGCCAAAATTTTCAAAAATTTTTCACTTTATTTCAAAATTTTTGTGGTAATCAGTCCGCCTTGTCTAAGCGACAAAAGGGATTGGCTAATCCAGGAGCAAACGGCTCTTGGTAAAGATAAATCAAATCCGTTGACGGCTGGCAATTTGCCCAAAATTGTATGGTTCATCAACTCCCCGAAAACAAATGAGTTGGCTAGCCCGCAAGATTATGGCTTGTGGTAAAGGCCGTGGAAAAATCCATAATTGGTAATCAGCTCACCAAGATGTTGACTAGGTCCATCAAGATGCTGGCTAGTCCAGGAGCAAACGGCTCCTGGTAAAGACTTAACAAATCCGTTGAAAGCTGGTGGTTTACTCAAAATCACACGGTTATCAGGTGTGCCACAGTTCTTACACCTGGCTACTCCAGAAGTGATGGCTTTTGGTAAAGAGTTTAAAATCCATCAAGTTTTCTAGAAAGATTGCTAGGGACTAGCAATAGTTCAGTGTGGGGGATTGATGAGTGCTCAAACACTCATCATTTTTGATATATTTAAACTGCCAAAACGCACAAAAACAATCAAAAAGATATCAAAATACTTAAATTATCCCAGGGATTGTGTTTTATGTGTTTTAAAAGCAAAATGTGCAAAAACAAAGAAAAAACGTACAAAGTTTGCAGTATTGGCAGTTTCAGTCCCCCAAGTTTCAAAACTTGTCAACTTTAGTCCCTATGCATTTATTTTTAAGGAAAAGTCAACCCAAGGTTTTGTAAGTCAAATAACCACAAAATATTACATTTGGGTTGCAAGTTTTCCAAAATTACATATTTAGTCCCTGAAAATCCAAAAATGGCAAAAGTAGTCCCTGGGATTTTTGAAATTTTGAAAATGTGGAAAAATGCAAATTTGGTCCTTGGATTATTGGTACTTGGCAACATTGATCCTTTGGAGAGTTTTGGAAAGTTGGCAACTTCAGCCCTTGAAGTTTGATAGAATTGCAAAAATGGTCCTTGTGTTAACTACTAGCCATCCGGACCTCATTTTATCCAAAACCAAACCCAAACAAACACCCCATCTGATCCACTCCCCAAGCCCACCAGGCCCAAAATTCCTTAGCCCACCCAAACCTTTGAACCGTTTTAAATAACACCCCGGTCAAACCTTGCGTTGACCCGTCCTTTCTTCCCCAACAGACAAGCGCAAAACCAGGGCAACATTCCCCCCCTCCTCACCTTTTCACCCACTTTACCCCCCACAATTAATAACCTTACCAAACAACTCCACCACCATAAATGCATCCCCAAATCCCTCACCAACACCACTCAATTTTACCCGTATAAATTTTGGCGCCAAATTCACAATCTATGGCTCAGATTGATTATAAAGCAATTGAACGATGGGGATTTGGTCAGAGGGTCAAGGCAAAGGCTGTGGGGCTCTCAGTTTTCAAAAAGCAGCCATGTGGAAGACTTAGGGCTAGATTTTTAGGTCGATATATATTGATAAGCTCATAGAAGCTTAAAGTGTGTAATTTTTCTTAGTTTTATTGTATTTTTAGTTTATTTTCAAAGTATTGTAACTCTTTTTATCAATGAAAGTTTAGTTTGAAGTTTAATTCTCATTTTCTATTTTCAAAGTCTCAATTTAAATTCCCAAGTTCTAATTAAAGTCTTTAACTTAAATGCAAGTAATTCAGAAGCTTATGTAAACTTAAAACAAAGGTTTGGAAAGCTTTATAAGTTTGTAAAATCATCTTAGGCTCAGTTTTAAATATTTGCTAAAAAAACAAAGAAAAATAAAAAATAAATAAAAAAATGGTGATCACTTAATGAATGAGCAAGGAGCACAGTAAATCAAGGATGGCTGTGGGTTAGGTACCTCAGGGGAGGGCATAGGATTGATTAATTTGGTCCTTTGGTTCTTACTCAGTGGCTTGGAAGGCTTTGTAAGCTAAAGAATCTTTCATCTTTACTCTTAAGTATTCTAAACTGATTATTTAAGTTCATTACAGTTAAATATTAGCTTACAAATTAGTAGTGATCATTTGTTTGTGTTTTATATGTGTTTAAGTTGAAATCTCCTCAATAACTGATTTTTAAGGGGTGTTTGGTTTTAGATTGTTCACCTTGTTCCACTCATTCATTTGTGCAAATCTGTGTTCATGCATGTTATCTAATTGAATATAAGCTCAGTGGAACAAAAGATTTGGTACCAAAGTTAGCAATAGTCAAAATCCCAAAGAAATACTCACCACAGTTGACTGTGGTGAGTTTTGAAGTGAAAAACTCATAAAACCATTTCATAAGTTGGATTTGTTACTCAATTCACCTTTAATACAGCTTATGTTAACATTTTAAGTCATCAAATCTGTGTTTGAAGTTCATATAAGTCAAACCTTGCAATTTCTTGAAAAGTCAATTGTGTATTCTCTGATTTTGATCAAACTTTGGAGGCTTGCAACTTGTGTAATATAAGGTTCTAAGGTCTGAGATTTTACCAACTTAAACTTTACCACTTTGTGGATTTTCGTGAATTTTATCAGATTTTTAAGATTTTGTTTACTGGGCCCCACAAGGCCACAAAGTGACCTGCAGGGCAACCCATCTGCCCTGTTCTCAGATACCTCAGTCACCACCACCACTTTGGTGGAGGTTTGTGACCACTACAGTGGTCTAGGCCCTTTGTTTTTGGTTCCACTCAACCCCCCTCCTACCAGGGAGTAAGGGTGAACCCTTTGTTTGACCCCTACCATTGTGGACCCCACCTAATTTGGCCCCTAGACTTTGTCCCATAACTGCCTCAGTCAACAAATAAGCAAAGTGCTTATTTGATCTTTTTGGCTTATTCAGGCCATTCATTGGCTTAATTCTTGCTTATTGTTATTCATAAGACTCAGAGAAACCAAAGAATTCCATTGTGGACCCCACATCTTCATTTTGAGCTTAAAATCCTTCACAGTCAACAAAAGTCAACTGTGAGGTGATTAAGCACTTCAAGTGCTTATTTCCAGGGGTGTAGTGAAAGTGCCTTTATTAAAAGTACTTGTTTTTAGTTTATTATTAGTTTAGAAAAAGAAAAAATCCAAAAAACCAACTTTAAAAATAGTGATAGCTTCTATTTAATAGGATTTATCAATTTATTTTTCTTTTTAATTTATTTCTAAGTAATATATCACTTTTATATTTTTAGAAATTATATTTTAGGTTAAAATAATTTTACAAATTTTTCCAGATTTTTATTTTGTATTTTAGTGGTATTTCTAATTAATTTTAGTTTAATTTAGTTTTAATTAATATTAATCAATTAAATAGCATAATTAGTTTTTAAATAGTATAACCTAGTTTTTATAATTTTTATAGCTTTTATTTTAGTTAAAACATTTTTATAAATTTTTCTAGAATTTTTACTGTTCATTTAATAGTTTTCATAATTTAAATAGTTTAATTAGATATTAATTAATAAATAGAATAATAATTATTTAACTAGTTTAAAAATACTTTGAATTAACTTTTTATAATTTTTTAGGATTCCCATGATGGTTAATTAGATTTATAAAATTTTTCTTAATTTTCTAAGCCTTTTTAGTATTTTTAATAATTCTAATTAGTTTAATTAATATTAAATAGATAATTAGTAATTAATTAATAATAAATAATTAAATAGTGTAAAAATAATTTTTATTTTTCTTAAAATTTTCTTTAATTGTTAGGATTGTAAAAATATCAAATTTACACTTTTACCCCTTCCAGTCTTTCAGTTGTACTTTTTATACTGTTCATCTGTATACGTTTTTAATTAAAACGTATATTTTTAGGTTTTAGCTCAAATTCTCGTAATCCAAATTCCCGTAATCAATCACATAGCTTTCCTAAGCTATATTTGTTAATAATTTCCAATTAATTTTGATCATAACCCTTTTCTGTGAATAATTACCCGATCACTGATACGCTAAAGTCACAATTCACACTTCAACGGGATTTAACGACCCGGTGATACATTATATTACCCAGAGCATTGACCTAGACTATTTGACTTTGTTGACCATTATTTGGTCAATATAAGTTAGGTGGTTTAGCATCAATCACAAATATTCAAAATAATAGCTCATATGATAACGTTTATTAGATAGATAACCGTACGTATACAGAAATGATGCAAATTCACGCATTAATGACAAACTTTCTCCGGGAGTGAATAGTGTTTTGTGAATAGTAAATTTTTTGGAAAACATCTCAAAATCACTAACCGACTCCAAAAACGATGAATAGTGAAATGATGAATAGTGTTTGGTGAATAGTAACTGATGAATAGTAAATTGTCGAAGTTTGAAAATAAATGTAGACGTGGAAAAATTACGGGTTGTTACTTGTTACACGTACTTACCATTTGATATTTTTATTACCATTAATAATAATTTAACTGTATTTAATATTTCAACCCGTGTATGTATAGATTAAACTTTTTTGTTTTTTTTTTTTTGTTTTTTGTTTTGTTTTGTTTTTTTTTTTGGGTGCAAAGGTGAACATATATTATTACTCACAAAGAATAATACAAATTGTATCATAGAGTATAGACATGCATATACTTCTATATTAGAATCAAGACAGAACCATACTAACAAACATTCTATCTGAACATCAAGAACAGAATACAAAACTGTGAACCAAACAGTCTAGCAAACAACATATGCATGCAGGCAAACTAAGCTCCAGTTTGAGACTTCCTGCAGCAATTTATTCACCTTAAAGCACCAATAAACCATCCAACTACATTTCCCAATTCCATCCCACTATAAAACCATTCAACATGCAACCACAATGGCCAAAGTGTTGATAACATGAGCTCTTATTTATATTTAACGTACATAGTAAAAAGATATTTTAATAGATGAAAGTTTAAAGCTAATATTTATTTTAAAAGTATTTAACGTATAACAAAACTAATTCGTGCATTTATAAATTTTGTAAATTTAATAGATGAAAGTCTCATGTAATTGTAAACAAAGTTCATATTATAAAGTGTAGGGGGTATAAAGTGTAAGGGATTATTTGTTTATTATCTAAAGTTATAAAAAAACATGGAGATTTATAATTTTACACTTAACTCAATATAATATATTTAAAATTCAATGTTTTATTAATTACCTCCTTTTTCTTAAATTTTTATTTTTATAAATTTGACACCTATACTTTTATGTGTTTTTTATTTAATATATTTTTATTGGCCAATCATATTGCTCGATTTCGCTTATATGTCAAAATCGAGTTTTCCTATTGGTCCAATTTAAATTCCACTAAGATTGTTTCGTCAAAAGAACACCGAAATGATGTAATTCCTTTATTATATAAAACATTTGATTCCCCCTAATCCGATATCTACAATTTTGGAGACAACTTTAAAACTATTATACACTCCGTATTAAATAGCTATAATAAAAAAATATATCAAAATAATAAACGAAAGAAAAAGTAATGAAACGGGCGTCTTGAGTCAGTTGAGTGAACAGTCCCTTTAAGTTCTCACCATCAAATAACTCTGATATAAACCTACATCAAAAGATTTTGTACAGCAATTTGGTTTACTTTTTGCATTAGTAGTCGATTACTTACCTTCAAATTTTTTTTTTATAACCTTCAAAAAAGAAAGTAGTCGATTACTTTATTTTTATTTTTTTGCTGTTACGAACTACGAAGTAATACTGATTTTGGCCCATGTGCCTTAATTGGTGGGACATGGTGATAAGCATTAGATTTGGACAAGAATTTGTGGCAACAGTTGACAGAAGGCTGTCAAGATCGCGATCCCACGTGAGATCGTTTTTGTCTTTGCAAGATCGAGATCGTAGAATCGGATCGAGATCCTACGATCCTACTTAAATGTCTGAAAATCTAATTTTTCTAGTAATTCGTATTCAAAGATGATTGTATAACAAATTAGAGAAGAAAAGAGAGTTCTGAAAGTTATAGTAATATAAGAATGCGACGCGTAATACTCTAAAATACAAAAATATTTAATCGTTAATTAAGGACGCTGAATCTTTTAATCAAAAAATCTGTATAGCTTGATCTTATTAGACATTTACAATAATTAACACTTGCTATATTGTTTTAATTTAACAAAATTCATTCATTTATAGTTTATTAGTTAGTTAAATTAAGGGAAGTAGGATCGAATCGGATCGAGATCTTACGATTTATAATTTTATTCGAGGGACCAATTGAATAAAATAAATATATATAATATGTAATTCACATATGTATTGCAGCGAATTACAAAAGTATGGGCGCCACAACATTTTTTTTTAATTTAAAAAATAAAACTTACCAAAATCACCCTAAACATTTTATTATTTACAACTTTTTTATATAACAAACTTATTCGTCAAATATTTATCAAATATATAGCGAATTCATAAATAAAAAAAATACCGTTGCGAAGAGCTCTGGATTACGAACAAAACGAGCCCAATATTGATATGCTTTTGATGAACGTACGATTTTAAAAAAAATGTTAAATTTTGATAAATAAGTTTAGGGTGGTTTTGGTAAGTTTTATTCTTTAATTTGAAAAAAGTTGTAATGTATATATTTATCAATCTTTAACTTTTTTTTATAAAATCGTACGTGTATCAAAAGCATATCAATATTTGTTTCGTTTTGTTCATAATTTAGAGCTCTTCGCAACGGTATTTTTTCATTAACGAATTCGCTCTATATTTGTTAAATATTTGACGAATAAAGTTTGTTATATAAAAAAGTTGTAAATATTAAAAACTTTAGGGTGTTTTTCGGTAAGTTTTATTTTTTTAATTTCAAAAGTTTGTTGATCGCTGCAAGTTTGATGTGAATTATTATTTTTTTATTGTAGTGGGCCTAGAATACCGGAGAGAGAAACAAATCGGTGCAAGTGAGAAGCGAATTACTTCTTTTTTTTATTTTTTATTTTTAAAATTAACAAGAGCACGACACGTGGAAGTATTGTATTTCGCTGCAAGATTGCAGCGAGTTTAGTGGCCTTCTAGGGAACACAAAAAAAAAACCAACCCTTTGCGAGGCAGCCTGATTTAACAGGTGCCTCTGCAGTAATTTTCGCTTGCATGGCTGTGTGAGTCAGATACATGCCAAATCAAACAAGATTCCTTGGAGTTTTGAAGAAAATGTGGAAGCTGCTATGGTTGAACATCTCGAGATTCGAACAACAATCACATCAAAAACTCATTTACTCTTTTTATAAAAACCTTCCATTCATTTACTCTCTTTTAAACTATCAAAAAAATCGAAAAAAAGTGTTATTTCTTTTACTTGATTTTTTTAGATCATGGAAGATATTATCGTGTTTTTTGTTTTTTTTTCTTTTTTTTGTTTTTGTTTTTTTGTTTTTGTTTTTTTTAGTCATTATTATTTTTTTTAACTTCATTCGAATATTTAACGTCTTAACATTATGATTGTTATAATAATAAAGTTTATATGATATATATTACAGTTATACTGATATTAAAATTATAATTATTATGTAAAGTTGGTTAATCTGATTTAAGTGAATGATTGTTTAGGTTGATTAAAGGTGCTGCCACTGATCTATTTATCAAATGATGTACTTTGATATTTAAAATTCATGAACATTTATTTTATTTTAATTCAAATGTAGTATCAGGTTCCCCTTTAATATGCTAAAGGGGTGTAAACGAGTCGAGCTTTTAACGAGCTACTCGAGCTCGAGCTCGTTTAACTCGAGTCGAGCTTGATAATTTTCGAGCTCGAGTCGAGCTCAAACAAAATGTAGAGCTCGAATAATTTCACGAGCCGAGCTTTTTAAACTTTTATTTAGCTCGGCTCGTTCGAAATCTCGTTTAATTATTCGAGCCTAACGAGCCAAACGAGCTACTCAAGCTAAACGAGCTGAACGAGCTAATCGAGCTTAATATTATGTAGTATCAAAATATTTTAATTATAATTATTTAATTACTATTAGTATTAAAGGTTAAATTTAAAACCAAAACTAATAATATGTTAACATGAAATATCTACACTTTAGTTATATATAAAATATAAACATAAACTAATAAGCTTGGGCTTTTGTTTTTATAGACCCCGTATTTCATTCCTTTTGTCTCACTCATCCAATGTGGGATGTAAAATTGAATCTTTTTTCTTTTCTTTCTTTCATTCAAGCTTACAAGTATTACTTGGATTCTTAATATATATAAATAAGTTAAATGTGTTAAATAAATTCTTACTCATATATATTTATTGATTATATAATTGTTACTATTAGTTTTATATTAGTTAAGTGTTTTATAAAAAAGTAATTAATATGTTTAATAACCCTTTATCAAATATACAAATGAATTAAATCCAATAATAAATACCTGTAAATAAGAAGTATGAATCATTAGATGATTTCAAGTTTTCAACGAATCTCACTCGTATAGCTCACGTGATGTTGAGAGTTATATCAAAGTTTTTGTGATTAATAATACAACATATGTATGTATATTGTATATAAACGATTCAATTTTATGATTTTCACGCTTACACACACAAAAGACACATACAATGAAATTCAAAATATGTGTTATAACATGTGACACATATATATGATACTGAAATATATATACACACACATATGACACGTACATATGAAAGCCAACTATGTGTTGGACACACATATGAAAGCCAATTATGTTGATTCTTGTTTTTTCTATCCTTGAAAGACTCCATTTCATTTTTTTGAACGACTAATATTTGTTTGAATGACTCCATTTCATTTTTTTGAACGACTAATATTTATATATATATAAAATTACTAAATATTTATATTGAATTACTAAAATACTAAAAAAATATATACCATATCAAATCAAATAGTAGCCGGCAGGAAAATGTGTAGACTGAAACAAACAGTGTCATTATTATATTCCTGCAACAGTCAGTAACACAAAACACACGTCATTTGTAAAAATACTAGAATAAATGGTCTTACATTCGTAATTAAAGTACTTGTCCTCGGCTTTCTTGGTTTTTATGTTTTTTTTGAACAACTTGATTCTTGTTTTTTCTATCCTTGAACGAGTCCATTTCATTTTTTTGAACGACTAATATTTGTTTGAACGACTCTATTTCATTTTTTTGAACGACTCCATTTCATTTTTTTGAATGACTCCATGACATTGACGATGTAATATGGTCAATTTGGAAATTTCAGAACTCATAAATTAAAGCACACACAATCAACTTATGACATTGTTTTGTTTGTTCTAATAAAGTTTAGTTACGTATATTATACATACGACGTGTGTTATTTATTAATGCTTTATCACGTATTATTTATTACAGTATTATTTATATTTATCACAAATCTTAATCTAATAATGACACTCGGCACTGTATGTTTCAGTCTATGCTTTTTCCAAGCGGCTACTATTCGATTGATGTTTGTCAGTGACAATGGTCTCATAGCCATCATTACCTGATGTTTATAGTTTATGGTTATCGGGTTTGTAGTTGAATAATAATTTATTACGGTGTATTTATTTATCTATAGCAAAAGCAATATTTTAATAAATTACTGTAGCGCCACTCACAAAAACACTATACCAGAAACATTTTTTTTTTGTAACATGGGAATAGTAACTCCATCATAAATGTAATATTAACTAGGTAGTTTTCTTGGCCGTGCTTGGCACGGCCTAAGGAAGTCGATATATGTTATGCGGGTAGATTGCGTGTAGTTTTATGTTGAATTCAAAGAGTATTAAACCTTTTCTGTATCAGCACGTATGAAAACTGGAATCATTTTACATGAATAAAATATACACATTAATCAAAATTTTAGAACTTTGTATTTTAATAACAAAAATAAAAAATTAAAAATAAAAAAATATAAAAAATGACTACACGGAACAACAAAAATTGACAAGTTAGATGCATTATCAAATAACCAGCCCTTTCATAAAACAATTTGGCAGACCAAAGACACGTCACATTTAAGCTTGCTAAATTATTATCAGTTAAAACAAATGTCTCGAAAAAAATATGCAAAAGGTCGAGCAAAACAAAGCATATAGAGATCAAACATCATTCATAGGGTATGGTAACTTGGTGTTTATTCTATAATTGGGTCTCTTAGATGGAAAATATTTTATCTATACTACTACTATATAATGCATTTGAGACAATTTTATAATTAGAAAGGCATAAAATTCGGATTTTTACTTGCTTATTATGGAGGGATTTCAAAATTAATTGGTTAGAAAGCAAGTTGGTTTGGAAGTTTGTAATAAAGCAGGTTGGTTGTTCAAATTAAAATTATTTGGCTTAACCCATCTCTACTTATAAAGCATAAAGACAACTAAATGTGTAATATAGTCGTAGTAACATGCAAAAAAAAAAAAAAAAAAAAAAAAAAAAAAAAAGGACAAAATAAAATTTAGAATCGCTGAAAAAAATAGAAAAAAGAATCGTTTTCATGGGTTAATGGTATTATGATACCATGATTTTTTTAATATCACTGTAACACTCATACTTATGTTTTGAATTTTTTTAATATCGCCGTAATTTTTTAATATCGCAATGAAAAAAAACAATGATATTAAGTTTATTACTAATATAAAAGTAACTTTTTCAATACACGGTTCAGTTTTACATGTAAAAAAGCTTAATATCGCGTCGGTTTTATATTATCAGCGTAACTATCATATAATCCTTTTATAATACCCTTAATATCACGGTAGCACTTATAATCACAAAACAAAAAGTGCTTCGAAAAATCTGCAAAAATAAAAAAGCAAAGAATACAACAATAGGAAAAAATTTAAAAAACTCGTCTTAGTGGTAAACGAGTGGGAGCACCCGCGCGTTGCTGCGACAAGAATATTAAATAGTAAATGCCGAACATTACGCTATGAAAACTTCTATACAGCCCATATGCGTCGCACACATTTTAAATCTATGAAAACTTCTATACCGCCCATGTGCATCGCACGGGCATTGTTGACTATCATAATAAATAGTTGTATAACTTAGCCGGATGTATTAATATTAGTTACTTCCAATAAAAAACGATCGAGTCAATACCAAAATAAATAGACAAAATATATTATGTAAAAAATACATCTTAAAAGATTACATGTCAATAGACTATTTTAAATACCTATCATGTTTACAAAATGTATGCTACCACGACAATTATATATATATATAATGACAAAATTACGTCTCGAATATAAATATATGAAAATAAAAGACGGGTATTAAACTTTGAAAACTTCTATACAGCCCATTTGCATCGCACGGGCTTTCATGACTGAACATTTAGATCGAGCCCGTGTGCATCGCACACGTTTGAATGCCTAGTAATAATTAAAAATAGAGTACTAATTGTAATTTAATTTTAAGAAATATACGTAGTAGTTTTTTTGAACCTTCTAGAATGTACATCTAATATTTGGCCTTTGGGAACGAATCCTTTTAGTTTTTGAATTTTGACTTTGCAAATTCATAATATTAATGGTTCATGAAATTTGGGACTTTTAAGGAAAGAAGTACTCGATGTCTATAAACACGTAATCGGGTCAAGTATACCAAAAACTACTTGCATGTTCTCATTGACCTAATTAGTCAGGAGTTGTGTCTAATTAGTCATTGACAAACAAGAGTCACGAAATGCGTACTCCTAGTCCAAGCAACACTCCGCAAACTGAGAGCACCGGAGGTAACTCATTTGTCGTAATTATATGACAGTTTTTATTACCACTTTTTGCTAGAAATGCCTCTGGGGCACAAGTTAGAAAAACACTTTGGAGGAATTATATATATATATATATATATATATATATATATATATATATATATATATATATATATATATATATATATATATATATATATATATCTTTCTATCTAATCTGTATCCTATATATATTTTCCGTAGGATTTTAAAATAAGGATCTTCTTTATTCTTGTAAATCTCAAATAAGATCTTCGAGAGTCTTGATTGATCCATATAATTATATTTTTGCACGTATGTTCTAAAAACAACACATATGTTTAAAAAAAACATAGTTGTTCTAAAGAATTTGATAAGAAATTGGAAATACAAATTTTTCTTTGAAGGTGTGCATGTATGTTCTTATAAGGCGTGCAGCGACAATATTGCGGCCGTGTGTAAGGTTTTTCTGAAAAAGAGGATGACTTCATGATGATATTGAAGAACATAGGTGGATACTTACAATTATTGATGATTTGCATGTATTTTAAGGGCCTGCATGCATGTTTTTGGTACGTGGTTCCCGGTGCGGGTTAGATTTTATGTAGGGATGGTGCCGATAATATCATAATAACATTCAAAAAAAAAAAACTCAATAAAATCTTTAAAAAATAAAAAGAGAAAGAGGACAACAATTCATTAAGAATCGTTGAAAAAAAAAATAATAATAAATAAAAAAAAATTGTGGTTAAAAGGTATGGTGATATTATCGATTTTGTTAATATCACCTTAATTATAATGTTTTCATAACATCTAAGTTAATACTATCAGTTATTTTTTTTTAATATAACTGTAACTGTTGTTAATATCGTAATAAAAAAACAGTGAAATGAAGTTTTTTACTAATATCCAAGTAACTTTTTAAGTAAAATGTTAATATCACGGTCGGACTCATAATAATAAAAATTCCAGAAAAGGGAGAATTTCATATCTCCCCCTAAAAGTTCTTCTAATTTCATACATACCCAACCCGATTTGCAAATATCAAATATACTTATATACCCATTTGAAAAACATCAATATCATATTTGCCCATTTTCAAAATATTTGAATAAAAACATGTTACTGTATACCCATTATACTCTCTCTTTAATGACTTGAAGGGAACTTTGAAAACATTAATGACTTCCTAAGGACTAAATTCGTTATACCCGCCATGCCACAGGGACAAAAAATGTAAATTAAAGATAGTGAAAACCTGTTACACCCGATAGCAACTTTGGGAGTAACCTAATTAAAGGAACACGTTTACATGAGTAACCTAATTAAACGAACCCGTTTACATGAGTAACCTCTTTGAAAAAAAAAAACTATAGTAACTTAAAGCAAATTTTTTGGAAACTTTTGTAACCTCTGTGGGGGAATGTCCCATTTACATCTGTGGATCTTTGTTCTTTTTGTGAAGTAATAAAAGTTCTATTTTCACAAAAAAAAAATAAAATAAAATAAAATAAAAAATCTTTTTGAAGAGCACTATATAAAAGCTTACAGATGTTACACGAATTTATAAATACACTGACAGTGAATATCATGTAATATGTGTAATTGCATAACGTATGTTCAGAAATAGTCTTTATGACGAATTTATAAATTCTTACTACTACAACATAATAACTTTGTTGTTTGTTTATAAAGAGGCTCTGAATTTGTATCGCACATCTAAAGGCTAGGTTAGGTTGTAAAAAGAATTTTCTTATCTTTTCACTTAGGTGGTAGTACATTTGATGTCTCTCTTATTACATCAAAGGGTCGTTTAAAGTCATAGATGGTGACACTCATCTTGGTGGTGACTGGTGAGGATTTCGATAATCGCAAGGTAGAACACTTTGTTTCACAAGTTCAATAGAATGTATAATATGGATATCACCCATAATGGGAAAAATGCAAACGGATACTCCTCTGCAACTGCTTTCACATCCATAAGTTGACTCTTGTTACTGATATCCTTATTATACATCGTTTTGAACTGTGAAACAAATTTGGAGAATTTTTTAACAATGAATCTATCACCATGTAGAAACCAAAGGCAACAATGCAGCTTCATATGTGCCAAAAACTGTTGTCCAAGCATTGAACCATCACCCGATATTTGGTGGAATATTTAGGTTTCGTATCATGGTGATTAAAAACACCTGATAGATGGAGAGGCGGGTTTCAAATGAAGTTACACACTTTGAAAAACCCATTCCTCTTCCATACAACTTTCGGTAAAACATCTAGGTTTCTTATCAAATTTAAAACCATGACATATATAGCCTCCTGGATAGATCATGAATAACCGAGTGGAAGAAAACTACATACAGGTGCATGATTAATCTAACGTAACGAAAATACAACAGATACAGTTGTTGTAAAAAAGGTTTTCTGGAATGAACTAACTTTTTTTTAGAAATATACTTTATTGTGAAGAACAAGTTAATGAAAGTCTCTCAATTTATAAACCCAAAAGGAGTAAATGAAAAGTTAACTTTTGAATCTCGTGCAATTGAAACTCTTTCCATAATAAATGTGTTAATTTGTTGTGAATGTTGGAAACTGGTTTTAAATTTGATTTGATTTGAAATTTGGTTCAATTTTCCAAAAATATTCGAAACATTCATATTAATTGAAAAAATTAAGAAAAAAGAAATAAAAGAAAATATGTTCCACTTTTATACATAAAAGAAAATATTCGAAACAATTAAGAAAAAAGAAATAAAAGAAAATATTCGAAACATTCATATTAATTGAAAAAATTCGAAACATTCATATGTTCCACATGCGCGTTGCAGCGGGGGCATACGTACCAACTTTTATATTTATATATAATGTGTGTGTGTGTGTGTGTGTGTTTTCACATGACTATGTTGATACTATAAATAAAAAATTTAAAATATGGTATCGAGTACCATATTCATGACATGATTATTCTAATGGGTTATCTGCAGCGTTGGAGCTAATATAACTTTTCTATTTGTATATTGTGAATGTTTAACAGTTTTAATAATTATTTTGTTTATGTTTTGTTTATGGTTATGATGATAGGGCTGAGCAAAACCCGACCGACACCCGAAAACCATAATGATGATACAGGTTGCATGAGCTGTTAACACACAATAGATGGTAGATGATATAGGTTTAATAACATATTGTTAAATTGAACTAAGTATATAGGTTTAGTATAAAACTAGTAACCTAACTAAATATATTTATGATATATTGTGGTTGAATATGTTTTTATATCATTTGGGTGCTGAATAAAAAAACTATAAAAGATAGTTAATGTATTACGAAGTTAATACTTGGATATGTCACTTGGTCAGGTTAGAAAACAATTAATAGTGGGTCGTAATACAATTTTTAAACAATTAATAGTGGGTCTTAATGTAATGGGTTATGATTTAACGTTGTTTTTCAGCAACTCAGCAGTCAAACTAAGTATTGATATGTTTTACTGGTATTCATAGAGTGAGAATCATGTTTTGCTTTAAAAGCCACAGACGGTCCCTTATCAATGAGGGACCGCCGATCGTTTAGGGACCGTCATCAGACTGTTAACTCATCATTTAGGGCTGCAATCAAGTCAATCTTTTATCAAACAACTCGAGCTTGAGCTCGAGCTTGACTCGATCAAGTCAAGCTTTTATCAACCTCAAGCCCAAGCTCAAGCCTAAAAAATAGCTCGAAACATATAACAAGCCAAGCTCAAGCTTTTGATAGCTCGGCTCGAGCTCGAATCAAGCTTTTTTGAGCTTTAATATAAATATATTTCATTATAAATTTATATAACTAACTAGAGATAATTTGAGTATTAACATAATTATAACAACTTACGTTGTAAATAATTAAACATGTATTCTAGAAGGTCATTTAAACCTAATTAATCCAAACATTTTGTATCCTACTTTTGTTATAGTGTTATCATTTGTGTAACACACTAGTGAGTTTGGCCGTTATGATTTAAGTTTGTTTTACTTTATACATATATCTGTTGATGAGTTTGGCTATTAGATACAACGAGCTTAAACAAAATTCTTCTTTCAAATATGAAAATCTATGTCTTAAAAAGAAAATAAACGAGCTACTAGCTTATGAGTGGAGATATCCAAGAATCTAAGCCTAGAATTTTGATTAAATCCTAGATGAGTGAAGGTTAGTAGTTAGTTGACAAATTACAAAAGCAAGTGACCAACCTTTGAAAGTTTTATAGATCAATATATGTTTATCTATAGTGACGGAGTATCATGCTTGAAATAATTAAGTATGAAATATGCTCTAATGGATGTTTGGAAATAACTTGGTGGTTACTTTATTTTGCTTTATACATGTGTGGAAGAACCCTTTGAATTGATTAAACAATACCGTCTCCTAAATGAAGGTTGATTATATGAAATAAGCTCGTTTGAATTTATGTGTATTGTGAATGCTTATTCCAGTTAGAACTTGAGCTTGAAACGAAAAGTTGTAGGTTTGCAAAACGCATATGACTACTAGTGTGACATGTTGTTTTACTAAATGAAACTGAATCAGAAAAACAAATACAGTTCTTTTAGGTATTAAGTATGTATATATTTTGTTATAACTTATTGTCTGAGGTGTTTCATTCAAAGTTATAGTTGAACTCCTGAATTCCTCGCACCTAATATGATTGTCGATTAAGATCCTTTCATCTTGGCTTCTACATAGAGGATCTCCATAAGGATCGTGCTTGATTAACGAAAGCTTTTGTGCATGGATTGTGCCACATAATATAGTTTTCTTTGCTTTCGTGTTTGAGGTTCAGAATGCGAGTAGTACATTTCGCTTGAGTTGATAAAGTCAACTAATCTTTAGGTGTTGCAAAATCATCTTTGGTTTCAAGAAACATAATTCTTCAACAATTTTTCATCTTCAGTATATTCAAATCACCTCTATTCTTATCATCAAATTGTTTGTATCCATTACCAGTGATTTGACCCGGCCGTTTTACAACCTCTAGCTATAAACAACATTATGATGAGCATAAGAGTTTGTTATCGACGAAACAACAGTTTTTGGAAAACTTAACAATTAAATTGTACCTATAAAATTAGTTGAACAAGTACTTTTAAACAAAAAAAAATTAATTTGCTTAATCGTGTTGTTCTATTCAAGTTTCGTCTGTACCAATGACATGGAAGCAAAAACTAATAGAAAAAGAGTATCTTCAGATAAGATTATTTTATAGATACAACTAGCGGGGAGGCCCGCGCATTGCTGCGGGAATGCGGTGCTAAGTCGTCTTTGATAGTTAGTCGTTAAGGACTAAATTTGAAAAAGACCAAGAAACCAAAAGACTATTTTTGAAAATTAATTTTGGAAATATCAATTTTTTTTATGGAAAAAGTCCCTAAAATTATGTGCATTTTGCATTTTTAGTCCTAAAGGACCTCACGCGCAAAGAAAGTTACATCTCAGGGACTATTTTTGCCAGTTACTGTTTGAACAACTGTTTGCTACTGTTCATTCTACAGTGCCCAAATTCTCATCTTTAGATATATATAGATAATATTTTTATATAAATTCAAGATTTTCAAGCCGGGCTCAAGCTTTTATCGAATTTTTCAAGCCAAGCTCAAGCCTGGATGATTAAAGCTTGTCAAGCTATCAAGCCAATCTCAAGCCTAAGTTATAAATTTCAAGCCAAGCTCAAGCCCTGTTAAGCTCGAGCTCGGCTCGACTCGATTACACCCTTACTCATCATCTTTGGATTACATATAAAAGTGGAAATGCATATGGATGGGAGGACACTTATCTTAATAGTCAAAATGTGTTTCACGAATATTATTATCGTATTGCAAAAAATATTAACCTAACAAAATAATTATGTAACATTTTTTATACTGTATTTTTAATTATTTTTTTCTTTATATTGTATTTTTAATTATTTATTTTCACTAAATATGTATTGCTTGTTCACTTATAAACGTATATGTATATAACAAGTGAAAAATATCTTTATGACAAAAAAGGTCAAAAAAATTAATAATAAAAAAATACAAAAGTAAATAAATAAGAAAAAAGAAAAAGATTTTTTTTGGAAAGCATTGATGACGTCAATGAAGAGGTACAACGACTTTATTCACTTGTGGAAGTTGATGTTCTCATTTATGGTGGCTGAGTGTTGGAATGAGTTATGCAAAAATGTAAATTCTTTAAATTTCTTGGAGTAAGTTATAACAAGTCAATGATGAGGTAATTATCTTGGTGTATTTAGACTATCCCTTAGTTATCCCTCTATGATGATATAACTTTGTAATTAATTTAACATTATAAATAGTTCAAATTAATGATTAAAGTATTGTTGATAAATTAGCATTAAGAAACAATAAGTATTGTTCATAAATACTACCAAGTATTTCAGATTGTAGGTGGAAGTGGCCCTATCTATTAGGCGTGAGTTTCGGCGTTTGGAGTTTTATTTTTAGGTGGCCGTCTTTTCATTTGCCAGTTTGACTTTATTTGTTGATGTGATGGTCCATAGGCCACTTCCAAATGCATTTATAGCCTAAATAGGGTGAAAATGAAATAGGATTTACACTTACCCTTTTCGTATTTATCCCATTAATTATATATAAACGAGCGGGTAAACCCGTGCGATGCTGCGGGCGTGTTTTGGAATATCGTATTTGTACATTTTATGTTTTTTGGTTTACATTGTTTGTAATAGAATTTTGTATTTTTTTTACCTAATGTTTATAACTTTATAAGATACCCGCGCGTTGTTGCGAGAATGTTGTGTCTAAGCTAAAATCGAAATAAAACGATCGGGGAAAGAAATTATTAAGGACTAAATTTGCAAAAGAGCGCTAACGGGGGACTAACGGTGCTATTTACAGCTAACCGGAAAAACCATTTTTGTAAATTCGTTAGGTACAAAATAATTCTAGAAATAATATGTTTTTTTACGTAAAAAGTCCCTAAAATTCTCGGCGCGTTGCATCGTTAGTCCCCGGCGTGTTACATCGTTAGTCCCCGAAGGACCTATCTTGCAACCATAGTTTCAGCTTAGGGACTATTTTTCAACTGAGCACTGTTCATCCAACTGTAGCATGAACAGTGCTACAGTAACAAAACTGCCCTTTAAATAATATATATAATATGTTTTATTTTGGAGTCCTTATCTGGTAGATCCTTTTACAACAAGGTGACATTGGTTACCTTTTGTTGGAAACTTGCATGTTTCACCGAAATCCCAATGTGCTTTTAAAGCATTGATGCGTGGGAATCGCACCTTGCTTTACCTCTCGAGGGATCTCGCGAGGCTTACAACCCCCACCAGGTAGTGTACCTGATCGTTGTAGTATAGTATAGTGACAAGTACCGGGGGATTGATCGTTCAGCTTAGGAATAGTGTCGCTAGGATTAGAAAACCTAATTAATAGTTCTAAAAGTGAGAGATGATTATTTTTGTATTTTTTATATTTTAATGAAAGCAAGTAAAATCTCGGGTTTTGAAGGAGTGGGCGGAATTAGTTGCTAATCAACTAACCCAAAACTATTATATTACTAAATTAAGCTAATGAAAATGAAATTAAACTAATATTAAACTAAGGTTGTGAGCAGTATGTGGAGAAATTGTGTTTACTTAGACTTCATTACTCCCTAGATATCTTTTACATGTCAATTACTTGTTATACTTGTATGGATGACGGATTGTATTCCTTAATACCATTCGTGGGGTGGCATACATAACTCCCCAACTCTATGAGCTCTTATCTCCTCCTACACCATGACCCAGCACAACTATAGGGATTGTAAACAGTGGCTCATGCATTAAATACAACCAATAAAGACCTAGTACGCCTCGGTTCATGTTTCTTAAGACGTTCAAGCATGTTACCATTGGAGATCTGCCAGTTTTCTTAAGCCTAACATATAATATCATTCATCCAAGAACAAGAATAGACAAGTAATCAACATATAATCAACATCTAGGTTTCATTAGATCTAAGCAAACACAAAGAAAATCTAGCCTAGCATAGTAGAATTAAGATAAGAACAAAAGATAAACAACCAACACATAGACATATTGATTGAATTAAGAGTATACTTATCTCAATTACAATGCAAGGTCTCAAGGGTTTGGAACCCTTGAAAAACCTGTAAAAGAGGCACCAAAATCGTCTTTAGGGTTTTACCAAAACTTCTCCTCTTTTAATGAAAAAAAACTAGAAAACTATATATAGGAAAATCGTCCTGACGGCGTCAAGAGTTAAATCTGACGCCGTCAACTCGCCGCCTTAAACTTCCTCGAACGCCCTAGATCCACTTGTGACGGCCTATGTGACGCCGTCACCACCTACGGTAAATTAATCTTGGCCACTTTGACGCCGTCATCTACTCATCTGACGCCGTCACCAGCTACGGTAAAATATTCATCTTGTCTGACGCCGTCAAGACTCAAGTCGTGACGCCGTCACCTTGTATTTCCAGCTTGGATTTTTGGTACTTTGTCGTTTTCTTCACTTTATGCTCCAAAAACGTCCAAAATAGCCTCTTTTCCAGAATTCACTCTCCAAACACCTAAAATCACAAAAGGAACGATTTAGGGCAATATTTGATCAAATAAAGTTGAATTCGGGCTTAAATGACCCCCTAAAAACGGATCATTTTTCGCCTCATCATATACCCTTACACTTGAGATTTGCTTGTCCTCAAGCAAATGAGCTTTTATTCTACTCAAAAGACAAGTTAGGGGTCATTTAACACTAATATAAAAGTAATTACAACAAATAATCATTCCACTAAAGACCAATAGACAAGCACGGAAGTCATATACAAGCACCTCACAAATAGTGTTTAGATACTCACATCTCTCGGGTGTAATAAAGTAATATAACATTATGGAAATGGAAGATATCTCTCACTACCTGTCATAGCAAAATAGATTACCATAGGCTTGGGAAAGGATCAAACCTCCACCACATGGCGTAAGCACCTAGGATAAACTATCAAAAAGGTCTTTTAAAGGGTTATAACGTTAGGTGTAGGGATATGAATTACACGGTTTTGTTGGATAAAGGAAATTTTACTGGTGGCGAGTTAACAATCTTAGTAAATTACATGTACAAGATGGCGTTGCTAAGCCAAGACTAGACTCGACTTAAGCTAATAAATGAAAAATAACAAAAACATAAAATGAACATAGAATGAAAACGGGATGGTAGTCCGTATGTTTTTTCTCTTTTTCTTTTCTATTTTTTTTTCTTTTTCTTAATAGTGTTTTTTTTTTTTTTTTTTTTTTTTTTTTTTTTTTTTTTTTTTTTTTTTTGCATACATTCTTACCCTACCATCCAAAATAATACATCATAGGGGATGAGAATTCCCCTTACACTTGAATCTTTACATACTTTACATTTAACTATTCTAATGACTCGAATTAAGAAAATCAAAACACTTGGAGCACTTTTAAGATTAACGCACATATGGGGGTAATAAAATTATGTTCTTCCCCATTACTCCATAAAATAAGTACTTACCCATGAGTCCCAATCGTCCCAAAACAATATGTACTAGGATATGACTCGACTTAGCAACCATGTAATCAATTAGAAAGTTAACTTAGGGTTTAACAAATAACAATAATGCACTAAAAATGAGCGCATCCACGGAAGGCTAAGGCGATTTGGGTGTACATTTAAGTGGGGTGTAACAAATTCTTCCTTTAAGTAAGATGCTTAAAGATAGAAACGAAAAGATAGGCTCGGAGGGGTGTACTAGGGGTTTCGTGTACTAAAAATGAGTACAACGCTAAGGGTGTGGGAAAAATTAGTTGACTTAACTAGCCAAGTAATATGACTTAAATGGTCAAGTAATTATAATACGGGTTTAACACAAGGGTGATCCTAATGCCTCTTATCATGTAGTAAATCCTACCACACGAATGTAGTCTCACTAGCGGTCTCGGGATGCATCACTAACGCAAGTTCTAGAATCTAAATGCTACCGGTACACTCATAAGCACTAATAGTAAATGCTTTTCCTATCAAATCTAAAGGCGAACCTCACATCTTTGGGTGGAAAATTTTTCTGAATATACGGTTATGTGCTAGTCATACAACCTCCTATCCATGAGACGCTTGCTATGGCTAAAGTTTCACTCCTAAATGTTGTAAAAAAAATTTAAATTTGGCGCTAAAATTACACTAACAAGTATTTCTCATAGTTTTATTACTCATCTACTATCAAACAAAACAAACTCAAGCGAAAGTGCATATGTAAGGTATCATCTTTTTACCCTCCCCTTACACTTAGGATGAACATTGTCCCCAATGTTCAAATAAAGAATGTAAAAGTTAAAAGTAAAAAGAATGAAATCAAATACTCCCCTGATTCGCTCGGTATGGATTTTAGGTTGGCCAGGTTAAATCTTCATCCAAGAAAATGAACAATCAAAGCTTCCCATCCAGAATATAAATCATCTTCTTGTCTTAAATAACCTGTAGATCCTGACAAAAGTAGACAAGGCAACCTCGCGTAAAATCGGCGGCATCCTATATAAGTTCCTAAATCCTAGAAAACAAAGTAAGATATAATGCTTGTGGAATGAAGTTTGCAGATTTCCTGGAGATTATAAAATTTAATAAATCACAAAAACCATAAGACTCCGTTAGAAAAACAAAACTGGTAAAATTTCCAGATTTTTGACTCCTGACGCCGTCAAGAGCAATTGCCTGACGCCGTCAGAATGGACCTGCAGAAATCTTTATGTTAAGTTTCCGGAAAACTTCTGGAAAAATCTTGTCCTACTTCCTGGAAAATCCTGCAAAACTTCATTATGACTCAATACAAGCATTTGACTCTAACAATTACGAATATACATGTTCATTAAATATTGTGGAGAATCATGATCGGTTTGTTTCTTAAAAACATATTTGGGGTTTCCCCTTACACTTATCTTTTGCAAAAATACCTTTAGGTTGAAGTTAAGACTAGGCCAAACAACATAATAAAGTATTTCCACATTCTAATTGAGAAACATGATCAACCAACAATAAAAATAAAACATGCATACGGAAGCAAATAACAATCAAACAATTAAAATCACACAAAACATGGGTTGCCTCGATAAACCATCAATAAAATTAAAAGCTAATTATGCATAACACTAATAAAAAGAACAGAAATGAAAATTGTTCAAAGCCAACAAAGGCCGAATCCTAAATTATTACAAACCAAATGTTTCAAATCGTACAACCAAAAATAAATTGTTCAAGAATCACAGACATCAATATGGATCACTGAGGGGGAGGACCAAAACGATAATCATAGCCTGGTGGGAGGTGTCCAGTGTACCCATAGGGAGGGTAGTCAGTCTCTCGGCCTGGGAAGGGGTCAATCTGCAGGTGAGGCTCAAGCTGATCTCGGGTGGAGAGGTGCTGCATCTGGCGGACGGTATGATCATACATCTAGTCAAAGCGCTGGTCAGTAGCAGCTCGCCACGTGTCCATCTGACCCATCCAGGCACCCTGGTGTGCCTGCCAGTCTCCCCGACTCATGTGTCGGTAGTAATCAGCCGTCCCTGCCTCATACTGATGCTGCTGGGGCACTCCCTCATCATCACCGTCATCATCCTCATCATCAACCCCTATGTACCATATATAGGTACCATCCCCCATCTGCATCACAATCCTCATCTGCCTAAGGGATTTCGCCCTCACTATCCTGCAGTTCCCACAGTCGCTCAAGTACCCCATGATCTGAGGAGTAAGAAGACCATAGGAACGAGCCAACCGTGTGATGAACATCCCCCCCATAAACCTTGTCGATATCCCTCTCACCCACACTGGTCTTCAAGTAACTGGCCACCCAAAACGGGATGTTGCAGTAGACATCCTCGGAAAAGATGGTGTACAAGTAGAATAAGTCTGAAGCAGTGATACGGTGGGTGGTACCCTGGCGTGCAGACAAGCTATAGGTGATGCACCTGTGAACTAGCCTAACAATGGGGTCCCTGATTGATGCAGCCCCAGTAGTCGAGGTGTAGGCCCCATTCCCTATGGTGGGCCAAAAGGTAACACACCTCATCTCATTCCGCTGAGTCTCTCCGTGTAACAGATTCAACAGAAAAGCCCCATCAACTTCCTCACTAGTGTATAGCCCCAGCCTCCAACCAAACTCAGCCACGGAACAACACCTCAACTCACCCCCTAGCCTAAAGTATATCGTGGTGCCCCCCATATCTCCCCTAGCCTCAGCTTGGTCAAACCGGAAGGTCGCAAAGAACTCCCGTACTAACTCACTAAACACCGTCTCCCTCATCCTAAACAATCTCTCCCATTGCGGACCCGCGAATCCATCTGTGCGGATCCTCCCTACAAATTCACCCTCCAACCCACTAGCTCCCAGAAAATCCCAGTCAACCACCGCCCCAACATCGATGTGGTGGTTACACAACTCCTCATACTTAGTACTAGTGCCGACATCACCAAACTCACTCCAACCATGCACTAATTCCCCATAAGTAACTCCTTGAGATCTAGAAGAACTACCCCTATATTGGCGAGTTCATTTGCTCATTTTCCTGAAAAAATATGTAATGAGTGGAAATGATTAGAACGCGAGATTTATATGAATTTTATGCAGTCAGACACATCTGACGCCGTCAAGAGCAATTTCTGATGCCGTCAGATGGACCAGAAATGAAGCCATACAAATGCGAGGGAAAAATCAATTTTCAAACTCTTAACCCATTACCCAAACGCTCCTTAAATCAGGAAACAGGGGTGGGGGGTCAAAAAATCCGAGGCATGACGGGTTCTCCCTAAATTAACGCATGATTCGGATGAGACAACTTCATCAAATGGTAACCCCACGATTACAAATCACCAATTGGATGGAATTACGATTTGATAATGGTGGGTCAAGAATGGGGTTTCGGGCGAAAGGGGTTTTTCAAATTGATGGGTCCTAAGGATAATTAACCGAGAAAGGATGAAGAAAACTTACTTACAAAGGAGAGATCGAAGGCGGAAGATGTCGAATTGGGGGTTTGAGAGTCGGAGTAGCAGCAACACTTGGGTGAGATTTGTGGGGTATGGGTTGAAAGTGATTTGTTCTTGGGTTAATATTGCAGATCCGTCGATCTGACGGCGTCAAGGGTTAAATTTGACGCCGTCAAATGCCCGTGTGGGGTGTACTTTGGAGTAGTTTCAAGTTTAGTCCCTGCTCTTTGCGTGAATAACTAAACGTGAGTAAAACTCATGAGTAGCTATTCCGTTAACGAGGTCCACCAGGGTCGAACGTTTCATTACTGTCGCGGAAAGATGTGAGGTAGTAACTGAGGTTGGGCGATGTTTTGGCTGAGTTGATCCATATGCACGGGTTGTTGGCGCGAGAAGAAAGATGCCGTTCAATGGGAGGTTTCAAATCAATGGTATTTATGAGGTGTGGCCTCTTCACACCGGGTTTAAAACCAAAAGAACGTTTTTTGGATGAGATCAGGAATGTGGTTCGCAAGCACCCAACGAAAATGCAGTTTATCCGTGAGTTTTTCTCCGTATGGGGGTGCTTATGAGAATGGGGGGTAGTTAGTGATAAAGCTTTAGAGGAGAATTTCCAGCTGTCATCCTGGTCAAATACCAAAGAGGCTGACACCTCGAAGACTTTTTCAATTTTTTTGGGTATAGAATTTTCTTTGATCTTTTCTTTGACCCTTGATATGAATTGGTCTGCGAAATCCATGAAGGCTTTGTGATTGTTTTCCATGCGTGCCTCAAGGTGCTGGATTTGCTTTTCCTGATTATCCATGAAGGTTACCATTATTCCTTCAAATTCCTCTTGTCGTGAGCGTTCAGGAAAATTTTGGCAGATGACCGTGTTCCTATGTGGACTAGGGTTCCATATGGGTTCATTAGCCAGTTTCTCAATACTCATCAGTTCTTTCACCTGTTTCTCGATACTTCCCAACAATTGTTCTTGGGTGGCACATGCATAGTCAAGCTTTGCTTTGCTCGGGAGCATCGGGTCCTCCCATCCTTCCTCTTCGTATTGTGCCAACTCCTCAAGAACTTTCCAGCATTCGTCAACGCTAAGACTATCTAGCCTACCCTTGGCTGCGTAATCAATGGCTTTCCTTGTTTGATAGTCAACCTTACCATAAAAGATTTGGATCTGCAGCCATGGTTCGATCCCATGATGAGGGACTTTTCGGAGTAGGTCTTTATATCGATTCCATGCTTCATAAAAAGATTCATTTTGACGTTGTTGGAACATCAAGATGTCATTCCTAATCTTAGTAGTTCTCCCTGGTGGGAAAAATTGAGCAAGGAAACGAGTGGTGAGATCATCCCATGTGGTGATGGATCCCGCGGGTAAACGCTCAAGCCATTGACTAGCTTGATCCCGTAGAGAGAATTGGAATAGGCGTAAACGGGTAGTCTCTCTAGTTTCAACACCTAGGTCTATGGAATCTACGATTTTGAGGAAGTCCTTAAGGTGTTGGTTTGGATCTTCGGAACGAAGTCCATGGAATGCACATCCGCTTTGCACCAACCAGATGGTGTCGGATCGCAAGGGGGTCACATTGGCTCCGGTGAGCTCAATGGTGTTTCGGTAGCCTTGGTGGCTAGGTCGGGAATACTCTCCTAAGGTTCGGGGCCTAAGGGGTTCTAGTGGTGGGTTTTGTTGTGGTGGGATGATGGGTTCAAAGATGTTACCACCTTCCATGATGTCGGATGGTAAAGAGTTACGAACAAAGGCACGAAGAAATAAGATAGACTAAAGAAGACCTAAAAATAAAAATAAAATCTTACTAGAAAGGAATCTAGCAAGTAGACCTAATAAAAAGAAATCCTAACCTAGACAATAACTATTCCCCAGGCTGCGGCGCCAAAAACTTGATGCGTGGGAATCGCACCTTGCTTTACCTCTCGAGGGATCTCGCGAGGCTTACAACCCCCACCAGGCAGTGTACCTGATCGTTGTAGTATAGTATAGTGACAAGTACCGGGGGATTGATCGTTCAGCTTAGGAATAGTGTCGCTAGGATTAGAAAACCTAATTAATAGTTCTAAAGGTGAGAGATGATTATTTTTGTATTTTTTATATTTTAATGAAAGCAAGTAAAATCTCGGGTTTTGAAGGAGTGGGCGGAATTAGTTGCTAATCAACTAACCCAAAACTATTATATTACTAAATTAAGCTAATGAAAATGAAATTAAAGTAATATTAAACTAAGGTTGTGAGCAGTATGTGGAGAAATTGTGTTTACTTAGACTTCATTACTCCCTAGATATCTTTTACATGTCAATTACTTGTTATACTTGTATGGATGACGGATTGTATTCCTTAATACCATTCGTGGGGTGGCATACATAACTCCCCAACTCTATGAGCTCTTATCTCCTCCTACACCATGACCCAGCACAACTATAGGGATTGTAAACAGTGGCTCATGCATTAAATACAACCAATAAAGACCTAGTACACCTCGGTTCATGTTTCTTAAGACGTTCAAGCATGTTACCATTGGAGATCTGCCAGTTTTCTTAAGCCTAACATATAATATCATTCATCCAAGAACAAGAATAGACAAGTAATCAACATATAATCAACATCTAGGTTTCATTAGATCTAAGCAAACACAAAGAAAATCTAGCCTAGCATAGTAGAATTAAGATAAGAACAAAAGATAAACAACCAACACATAGACATATTGATTGAATTAAGAGTATACTTATCTCAATTACAATGCAAGGTCTCAAGGGTTTGGAACCCTTGAAAAACCTGTAAAAGAGGCACCAAAATCGTCTTTAGGGTTTTACCAAAACTTCTCCTCTTTTAATGAAAAAAAACTAGAAAACTATATATAGGAAAATTGTCCTGACGGCGTCAAGAGTTAAATCTGACGCCGTCAACTCGCCGCCTTAAACTTCCTCGGACGCCCTAGATCCACTTGTGACGGCCTATGTGACGCCGTCACCACCTACGGTAAATTAATCTTGGCCACTTTGACGCCGTCATCTACTCATCTGACGCCGTCACCAGCTACGGTAAAATATTCATCTTGTCTGATGCCGTCAAGACTCAAGTCGTGACGCCGTCACCTTGTATTTCCAGCTTGGATTTTTGGTACTTTGTCGTTTTCTTCACTTTATGCTCCAAAAACGTCCAAAATAGCCTCTTTTCCAGAATTCACTCTCCAAACACCTAAAATCACAAAAGGAACGATTTAGGGCAATATTTGATGAAATAAAGTTGAATTCGGGCTTAAATGACCCCCTAAAAACGGATCATTTTTCGCCTCATCAAGCATCTTGGTAACGACTGGTATAGTTGATGGAACTTCCTTCATCAAGATATTATATATAGCTGAAGACTTAACCGAGTAATGTCGGTTCAGTTCAGCCCGGTTAGGCTTGGTTTGTTTCTGTTTGGTTTACTATGCTGGACCCTATTCCCTTATTTCTTCTTCACATGAATATGAAGCATTTTATTGTATTTCACGTAATAAGCACACAAGTGTCTCAAAATTAAAAATTATTATCCTTTATTAATTGATACAATCCTTTTTTTAGGTATGGTATTGGTACTCACTTTCAAAAAATCAGTGACAAAACCATACCTAATAAAAGGGTGGTTATAAAGCCAATATAGTTGAAGATATAGATATTACAAAATAGTCAAAAAAATCAGCATCATAGTTCCTATATAACTTAAGTGGTATATGGAATTACAAAAAACAGTTACATTTTAACGTTTAATTCTAATGTCATTCTGGGTATGTTTGGAAAAAATATCCGTTACTGGTGTTGTTGTTATTGCTGATACTGATGATGTTGCTTAAACTTGTGCTGATGATAATGCGAACATTTAATAAATATTTTGGTTAAATAACCGACAAGTAAATTGATATAATATGCTATTGTAGTATTGTAGAACATTCCACCACGGAGCGCGGTTTATCAACTATTAAATCTAATATAGGTGTATATATATATGCTGATACAAAATCAATCGATACATGAAGGGACCTACTACTCATGTGAACTTTATGTACGCTGCATAAGGTTCTGTTCTTTGAGGTCGAATCCTGGGAAGAAATTAGTCTCGTATCCCACCAGCATTGATAGTGGGGTAAATATTCTTTAAGGACAGTGTTTATCATGAAGGGACCTACTAATCATGTGAACTTTATGTACGCTGCGCTGCATAAGGTTCTGCCATATTCTAAGTTTCTAACAGCCTAAACGAGCTCGGGCCCTTTGATCGGCTGGGCCTTAATGAGCCCACTAAATTATTAAGAATCGCAGAAAAAAAAATTCCAAAGCAAATCGTTTTCATGGTTAATGGTATGGTGATATTAGCGACTGATACAAGAGTCAAGATCAGATCCTTGATCTTTGACAAAACGTCAAGATCAGATCTTGATATCACAAAAACTTTTAATAAAAAATTTAATATCACAATAACATATTTTAATATCACAGAAAACTTTTTTTTTTCTTCTCTTTTTTTCTTTTTTTAATAATATTGTCAATATAACCGTAAATTTTTACATGTAAAGAAGCTTAATATCACGGTTGGTTTTACAAAATATCACCGTTTCATAAAAATCTGAATAAATAAAAAAATGAAAGAAGTCTGAAGGTTATCAGTCCCTCCCTCGAACCCGAAGTCGCATCCACAAACACCAATCAAAACAGCAAATGGGTTTTCACTTTTCAGTGTCTTTATCACTTCTCCTAGTGAACTTACGGTGATATTAAAAAAATTCAAAACATAAGTATTAGTGTTACAGTGGTATTAAAAGAATCATAGTATCATAATACCTTTTAACCATTAAATCGATTCTTTTTACAATTTTTTCCGTCGATTTTACTAATCTTTTGTTCCGTATCTTTTTATTATTATTTTTTTTATTATTATTTTTTTTTGAATTTTATATGATATTAATGCGCACCATCCCTACTATGATATAAGCTGAAACACAAATAAGCTAATAAACCACATATAAGCTTAAACAAACATTTTCGTTATTAACCTTTAAAAAATTTTGCTACAATTGTTTTTGCCTGTAGATTTAAACTGCTCTGAAATAATAATGAAAATTCATAATAATACAAATTACATCCGAATAACACGAGAGTTTAAGATTCATCCTTAAAACAAGTATAACGTTATTACTATCTCTTAGGACATTGTGGATGTGGGTTGAATGTTCTAAGGTGATATGTTAGGTTGGTATTTGTCATGAAGTTATGGTTGTGAATTGGTTATTGGTGAACTACTGAATGGAAAGCTAGGAAGCTGTGTGTTTATATTATCTCTGATATAAACTGCCATGATACAACTCAGATGCTACATAAGTACCAGACAATGTTAGATTTTAGTTTATGAATTATCTGAATTTTTCTGTATTGAATATTGGTTTGGGAATGTCCAATACCAAAACTCATTATTGCTTATTATAAGCTTGGTTTAATATATAGTTCACCTTTCACCGAAAAAAAAAAGTATAACGTTATTACATCAAAAAGGAATAACCATTGTTGAAATTACAAATTACATCCGTTTCTGAAATAACCATTAAAAAAAATTGCTCAGACCCTAAATTAACTAGTCCCTCCCTCGAACCCGAAGTCACATCCACAAACACCAATCAAAACAGCAAATGGGCTTTTCAGTGTGTTTATCACTTCTTCTAGTATACTTACGGTGATATTAAAAAAATTCAAAACATAAGTATGAGTGTTACAGTGATATTAAAAAAATCATAGTATCATATACATACCTTTTAACCATTAAATCGATTCTTTTTCCAATTTTTGTTATCGATTTTAATTATTTTTTGTTCCGTATCTTTTTATTATTTTTACAGATTTTTCTGATTTTTTTGGATTTTTTTTTTTGAATTTTACTATGATATTAATCCGCACCATCCCTACTATGATATAAGCTGAAACACAAATAAGCTAATAAACCACATATAAGCCTAAACAAACATTTTTCGTCATTAAACTTTTAAAAATTTTGTGACCAAGAATGTTCGTCACTTTTTATACCGAAAAATATCGTATAAGTATAGTGACGAGATTAATGACCACTTTTGAGCTTGGTGACTAGCTAACTGTTTACGAATGACCAAATATTAGTGTCCATGTATTATATGGTCACTATTTTGCCCAAATAGTGACCAAAAAAAAGTCGGCACTAAGTTTTGGTCACTATAGGCACTTTTTCTTGTAGTGTACATAGAGTTACGTACATAGGTATAGATATATTGTTTACATGTGTACATATTAATCGGGCGGGGCGGGGCGGGCGAGGATTCCCTGCTCCCCGCCCCAAACCCGATTTAAATCTCCGTTTAATCCCCAAACCCGCAACGTAACCCGATTAACATGTTCCGCCCGCCCTAATTAGTTAGGGTTTTGGGTTTTCCCGTCGTGTACAAACATACATTAATCGAAACACCCCTTCAAACATGGCCATAAACATTTGACCCATGTTATGACATACCGTTTGACGACTCAATTACTTCTACGACCATAACATATACTTTAACACTTGACGACACACTTACAACCATTAAGACCAACGGGGGTACCACATTGACTTGAGCTCGGTATCTACCTAAGCTCTTACGAAAGGAAAAAGGTGAAGGTGATTTTATAGTAGTCTGGATTTATGTCCTTTTTCTCTAAAAACGTACATTCTCTAAGTTAGTGTTAACTTGAGACCAATAAGTGTTGTCCAAGGGCTAGCCCTCCTTGGTTCCCATAAATAGAGACGTAATTATTTGTTTCCAAACTAGTGAGTTTGAATCTGTGTGGAAACACCACCACCATTTCGTTAGCATGGCGAGGTTAGAGGTGCCAAGACCCCCACATTTCCGAGGTCTGGTAGGAGTACGTCATATACGCCAGTCCATTCCAGAGGACCCCATACCTGAATCCAGCCAGAAGCTTGGAAACAACGAAATGCTGACCCGGTAAAAGTCCCCTAAATTAACTAGACACCTAAGCTATTAACTACTGGACAGCTGAAAATAAATAAATAAATAAATAACACTATAAGAGTAATAAAAAAAATTGCTCAGACCCTAAATTAACTAGTCCCTCCCTCGAACCCGAAGTCACATCCACAAGCACCAATCAAAACAGCAAATGGGCTTTTCAGTGTGTTTATCACTTCTTCTAGTATACTTACGGTGATATTAAAAAAATTCAAAACATAAGTATGAGTGTTACAGTGATATTAAAAAAATCATAGTATCATATACATACCTTTTAACCATTAAATCGATTCTTTTTCCAATTTTTGTTATCGATTTTAATAATTTTTTGTTTCGTATCTTTATATTATATTTACAGATTTTTTTGATTTTTTTTTTTTTAATTTTACTATGATATTAATCCGCACCATCCCTACTACTATGATATAAGCTGAAACACAAATAAGCTAATAAACCACATATAACCTTAAACAAACATTTTTCGTCATTAAACTTTTAAAAATTTTGTGAACAAGAATGTTCGTCACTTTTTATACCGAAAAATATCATATAAGTATAGTGACGAGATTAATGACCACTTTTGAGCTTGGTGACTAGCTAACTGTTTACGAATGACCAAATATTAGTGTCCATGTATTATATGGTCACTATTTTGCCCAAATAGTGACCAAAAAAAAGTCGGCACTAAGTTTTGGTCACTATAGGCACTTTTTCTTGTAGTGTACGTAGAGTTACGTACATAGGTATAGATATATTGTTTATATGTGTACATATTAATCGGGTGGGGCGGGGCGGGCGAGGATTCCCTGCTCCCCGCCCCAAACCCGATTTAAATCTCCGTTTAATCCCCAAACCCGCAACGTAACCCGATTAACATGTTCCGCCCGCCCCAATTAGTTCGGGTTTTGGGTTTTCCCGTCGGGTACAAACATACATTAATCGAAACACCCCTTTAAACATGGCCATAAACATTTGACCCATGTTATGACATACCGTTTGACGACTCAATTACTTCTACGACCATAACATATACTTTAACACTTGACGACACACTTACAACCATTAAGACCAACGGGGGTACCACATTGACTTGAGCTCGGTATCTACCAAAGTTCTTACGAAAGGAAAAAGGTGAAGGTGATTTTATAGTAGTCTGGATTTATGTCCTTTTTCTCTAAAAACGTACATTCTCTAAGTTAGTGTTAACTTGAGACCAATAATTGTTGTCCAAGGGCTAGCCCTCCTTGGTTCCCATAAATAGAGACATAATTATTTGTTTCCAAACTAGTGAGTTTGAATCTGTGTGGAAACACCACCACCATTTCGTTAGCATGGCGAGGTTAGAGGTGCCAAGACCCCCACATTTCCGAGGTCCGGTAGGAGTACGTCATATACGCCAGTCCATTCCGGAGCCCCCCATACCTGAATCCAGCCAGAAGCTTGGAAACAACGAACATGCTGACCCGGTAAAAGTCCCCTAAATTAACTAGACACCTAAGCTATTAACTACTGGACAGCTGAAAATAAATAAATAAATAAATAACACTATAACAGTAATAAAAAAAATTGCTAAGACCCTAAATTAACTAGTCCCTCCCTCGAACCCGAAGTCACATCCACAAACACCAATCAAAACAGCAAATGGGCTTTTCAGTGTGTTTATCACTTCTTCTAGTATACTTACGGTGATATTAAAAAAATTCAAAACATAAGTATGAGTGTTACAGTGATATTAAAAAAATCATAGTATCATAATACGTTTTAACCATTAAATCGATTCTTTTTCCAATTTTTGTCATCGATTTTAATAATTTTTTGTTCCGTATCTTTTTATTATTTTTACAGATTTTTTTTATTTATTTTTTATTTTTTTTTTGAATTTTACTATGATATTAATCCGCACCATCCCTACTACTATGATATAAGCTGAAACACAAATAAGCTAATAAACCACATATAAGCTTAAACAAACATTTTTCGTCATTACACTTTTAAAAATTTTGTGACCAAGAATGTTCGTCACTTTTTATACCGAAAAATATCGTATAAGTATAGTGACGAGATTAATGACCACTTTTGAGCTTGGTGACTAGCTAACTGTTTACGAATGACCAAATATTAGTGTCCATTTATTATATGGTCACTATTTTGCCCAAATAGTGACCAAAAAAAAGTCGGCACTAAGTTTTGGTCACCATATGCACTTTTTCTTGTAGTGTACGTAGTTACGTACATAGGTATAGATATATTGTTTATATGTGTACATATTAATCGGGTGGGGCGGGGCGGGCGCTGCTCCCCGCCCCAAACCCGATTTAAATCTCCGTTGAATCCCCAAACCCGCAACGTAACTCGATTAACATGCCCCGCCCGCCCCAATTAGTTCGGGTTTTGGGTTTTCCCGTCGGGTACAAACATACATTAATCGAAACACCCCTTTAAACATGGCCATAAACATTTGACCCATGTTATGACATACCGTTTGACGACTCAATTACTTCTACGACCATAACATATACTTTAACACTTGATGACACACTTACAACCATTAAGACCAACGGGGGTACCACATTGACTTGAGCTCGGTATCTACCTAAGCTCTTACGAAAGGAAAAAGGTGAAGGTGATTTTATAGTAGTCTGGATTTATGTCCTTTTTCTCTAAAAACGTACATTCTCTAAGTTAGTGTTAACTTGAGACCAATAATTGTTGTCCAAGGGCTAGCCCTCCTTGGTTCCCATAAATAGAGACGTAATTATTTGTTTCCAAACTAGTGAGTTTGAATCTGTGTGGAAACACCAGCACCATTTCGTTAGCATGGCGAGGTTAGAGGTGCCAAGACCCCCACATTTTCATGGTTAATGGAATGGGGCAAAAGAAGAAATCCTTCAATTTGAAAATTATGTTGCTGAGAAAGCGGAATTTATAGTCTTAATGGAGAAAGAATGGAAGAAGGAAGTTGCTGGTCACAGTATGTTTCAATTGGGCAGTATGCTGACCTTGAACTCCCCGCCTGTGCTTCCTCCTATTCCGTCTGAAGGGTTAAAAGTCTCGGGTGGGACTCGAACTTGAGACCTTCCCTGATCCCCAAGCCCCCTAAGGAATCTTGGTGGCCAACTAAGCTAGCCCAGTTGCTTATACGGATTGACACATCTGAATGAGTAATAATAATGCTTTTTTCCATAAAGCTGTAGGGAGCTGAGGAAGCAACAAAGAAATAGAATTGATGTTATTTTTGATGAAAATGGGCAGAGTTTTGAGTGGGATGATGTAGGTACTCAGTTTCTGGGTGAAGAGGATGTTGTGGAAAATATTGTTGATGCTGAAAATCTAGTCACAATAATGATCTGTACTGAAGAAGCTAATTGTTAGAATAATAGTGTGTAATAGTTAGGATATAAGTTTAGGGGGCTAGTTGTAGTTTAGCTCAAACTTAAGGAGGTTAGTCATGTATTAGGAAGATCAATTGTAGAATCCTTGTTCACCAAGGATTAGGTTTCTCCCCCTTCATTCTCTATAAATAGGGATGAGGGGGTGAGGTTTTATTTGTACCTTCTTTTCTTGCTCTCGTTTAATAAATGTTTGAGTGTAAATATCTCGTGTGCGTGTTGGTGCCACTCGGCATTAAGGGATCATAACCCTTTGCCGAGGTCTTGTTGGAGTAGTTCTTGATTAGTGGTTCCGCTCTAGAAACCGGTTTGTTGGATTTCTTCCAACACTAATATATATGATGATTAAAGATATGATGACTAAAGAAGTTATTGACAAGGAAATTAAGGATGCAATTTTTTTAATCCTGGTGATAATAAGGCACCTGATCCAGTGTTTTCTCAGCAATATTCTAGAAAGCTTGGAATTTAGTAGGTCAAGATGTTAGCAAAGCTATAAAAGAGTGTTTCAGACAGGAGTTCGTCACTAATATTTGAAACTTCGTCACTAAACCGGATGTGTCACGATTCATGCTCGTCGCTAGTCGTCACATAAACTCCGTCACAATTAATTAGTGACGAAATTGAATATTGACCTTGTAGTGACTAGGAAAATCCGTCACTAAGTGGCAAAGAAAGGCGTCATTTTTTGAGTGAAACATATGTTAGAGTAGTCGCTATGTAAGTTGTCACTATCAATGAGGTTGAGTGACAAAAAAAGTTGTCACTGAAAAGAAATTACAAAAAATTATCAAATTTTGCTACAATTGTTTTTGCCTGTAGATTTAAACTGCCCTGAAATAATAATGAAAATTCATAAGATTCATCCTTAAAACAAGTATAACGTTATTTGAGTAGATAAGTGGCAAAGAAAGACATCATTTTGAGTGAAACATAAGTTAGTGTATTCACTATGTAAGTTGTCACTATCAAAGAGGTTAAGTGACCATAAAAGTTGTCACTGAAAAGAAATTTCAAAAAATTATCAAATTTTGCTACAATTGTTTTTGCCTGTAGATTTAAACTGCTCTGAAATAATAATGAAAATTCATAATAATACAAATTACATCCGAATAATGCGAGAGTTTAAGATTCATCCTTAAAACAAGTATAACGTTATTACATCAAAAAGGAATAACCGTTGTAGAAATTACAAATTACATCCGTTTCTGATTTTTAGGTTGATTCTACCATTTTTGAAATAACCATTTTTTTTTTCTAACAATAATGTTTCAGTTTTGAAAAAATTAAATACTTTCTTTTTGTTAATTGGGTAATACTATGTCATCTTGATACACATGATTTTCAATAATGATAAACTAATCGTCGTAATTCAGTTTATGAAGTAACAGTTGGGCTGATGGTGAATGATCATGTTCTGAGAACACACAAAGAATGTATTTGGACATCAATCACTCTTTTTTTCGATTACTCCTGCATGAACAACCTGTTAAAGACAAATTTGAAGGAGGAAGTACCAAGCCATGTATCATTCCAGAACTCAAAAGTGGAGCCATTATCAACTTTCCTTCTAAAAACATTCTCTAAGTTAGTGTTAACTTGAGACCAATAATAGTTGTCCAAGGGCTAACCCTCCTTGGTTCCCATAAATAGAGACGTAATTATTTGTTTCCAAACTAGTGAGTTTGAATCTGTGTGGAAACACCACCACCATTTCGTTAGCATGGCGAGGTTAGAGGTGCCAAGACCCCCACATTTCCGAGGTCCGGTAGGAGTACGTCATATACGCCAGTCTATTCCGGAGCCCCCCATACCTGAATCCAGCCAGAAGCTTAGAAACAACGAACATGCTGACCCGGTAAAAGTCCCCTAAATTAACTAGACACCTAAGCTATTAACTACTGGACAGCTGAAAATAAATAAATAAATAAATAACACTATAACATTAATAAAAAAAATTGCACAGACCCTAAATTAACTAGTCCCTCCCTCGAACCCGAAGTCACATCCACAAACACCAATCAAAACAGCAAATGGGCTTTTCAGTGTGTTTATCACTTCTTCTAGTATACTTACGGTGATATTAAAAAAATTCAAAACATAAGTATGAGTGTTACAGTGATATTAAAAAAATCATAGTATCATATACATACCTTTTAACCATTAAATCGATTCTTTTTCCAATTTTTGTTATCGATTTTAATAATTTTTTGTTCCGTATCTTTTTATTATTTTTACAGATTTTTTTTTTCTTTTTTTTCTTTTTTTTTTTTTTTTTTTTTTTTTTTGAATTTAACTATGATATTAATCCGCACCATCCCTACTACTATGATATAAGCTGAAACACAAATAAGCTAATAAACCACATATAAGCTTAAACAAACATTTTTCGTCATTAAACTTTTAAAAATTTTGTGACCAAGAATGTTCGTCACTTTTTATACCGAAAAATATCATATAAGTATAGTGACGAGATTAATGACCACTTTTGAGCTTGGTGACTAGCTAACTGTTTACGAATGACCAAATATTAGTGTCCATGTATTATATGGTCACTATTTTGCCCAAATAGTGACCAAAAAAAAGTCGGCACTAAGTTTTGGTTACTATAGGCACTTTTTTTGTAGTGTACGTAGAGTTACGTACATAGGTATAGATATATTGTTTATATGTGTACATATTAATCGGGTGGGGCGGGGCGGGCAAGGATTCCCTGCTCCTCGCCCCAAACCCGATTTAAATCTCCGTTTAATCCCCAAACCCGCAACGTAACCCGATTAACATGTTCCGCCCGCCCCAATTAGTTCGGGTTTTGGGTTTTCCCGTCGGGTACAAACATACATTAATCGAAACACCCCTTTAAACATGGCCATAAACATTTGACCCATGTTATGACATACCGTTTGACGACTCATTTACTTCTACAACCATAACATATACTTTAACACTTGACGACACACTTACAACCATTAAGACCAATGGGGGTACCACATTGACTTGAGCTCGGTATCTACCTAAGCTCTTACAAAAGGAAAAAGGTGAAGGTGATTTTATAGTAGTCTGGATTTATGTCCTTTTTCTCTAAAAACGTACATTCTATAAGTTAGTGTTAACTTGAGACCAATAATTGTTGTCCAAGGGCTAGCCCTCCTTGGTTCCCATAAATAGAGACGTAATTATTTGTTTCCAAACTAGTGAGTTTGAATCTGTGTGGAAACACCACCACCATTTCGTTAGCATGGCGAGGTTAGAGGTGCCAAGACCCCCACATTTCCGAGGTCCGGTAGGAGTACGTCATATACGCCAGTCCATTCCGGAGTCCCCCATACCTGAATCCAGCCAGAAGCTTGGAAACAACGAACATGCTGACCCGGTAAAAGTCCCCTAAATTAACTAGACACCTAAGCTATTAACTACTGGACAGCTGAAAATAAATAAATAAATAAATAACACTATAACAGTAACTCAGACCCTAAATTAACTAGTCCCTCCCTCGAACCCGAAGTCACATCCACAAACACCAATCAAAACATCAAATGGGTTTTCACTTTTCAGTGTCTTTATCACTTCTCCTAGTGAACTTACGGTGATATTAAAAAAAATTCAAAACATAAGTATGAGTGTTACAGTGATATTAAAAAATCATAGTATCATATACATACCTTTTAACCATTAAATCGATTCTTTTTCCAATTTTTGTCATCGATTTTAATAATTTTTTGTTCCGTATCTTTATATTATTTTTTCAGATTTTATTGATTTTTTTTTTTTTTTTTTTTTTTTTTTTAATTTTGTTGGGTAGCTGTGGTTAAACCTTTGGTTAACCTGGGCAAAATACGGAAAAGTAGAGGGGAAAATTCTGAAAAGTCGCACATTAGAAAAAGAAAAGTCGGGAAATAAAGTAATGCGAAAATATAAATTATTAATTGGGTCTAATATATATATATTTTGTCTTTTTGTAAAAGACAAAAGTGTCGAGTAAAATGTTTCATTCAGCTGAAGTCGCAAGAAAACAAATCAATTGTCGAGTAAATGCAAAGCCATCCGTTGTCCCCACTTGTCAAAAAAACAATGCATCAAATCGGTCGAGTAAAACCTATATTGATCGACTAAAAAGTATTCATAGATGACAACAGTGCAAAAAATAGACACGTGTGGCCATTTAAATGGAGTCGTGCTGACCCAATTCGGCGCGCGGTCGAGTAAGTCTGTATTTGGAAATTTTTTTCCAAAAAGCCAAAATGGTCTATATAGTGGAAAAAAATTTTCTCTTGGTCTCTTTAAGTAATTGGCCCCAAAGAAAATAATATTTCCCAATCTTTTAATTTTGTGCGAAATAGATTCCTATACTCAGAAACAGAGAAGTGGAATAAAAGTAAATCTTACGCAAAACTTAAAAGAATTTTTTTTTTCTAAATGCAATATGTCACAACTCGTAATTTCAAGTCCTTTTTCAAACGTCAAAATTTCATTATTTATTTCCGAAGGTACTATTCATCTGTTACTATTCATCATTTACTATTCACCGATCACTATTCATTATTTTACTATTCATTGTTTTCGGAGAAGCGTTCGAAAATTTTACTATTCATTGTTTTCGGAGTTAGTTTGAGATTCGGAGTTAGTTTGAGATTTTGGAGTTAGTTTGAGATTCTGAGAATAGTTATAATAAAATTTTGTCTGGATTGAATCCTCTACTAAAATTTCAAATGTTTCATTCATGTGTGCGTACTTACTTTCATCACAATCTCATCATGTCGCAGCTGTCACAGTCTTTTCCCTTCTCACCACCACTATCATTTCCTTTCCCCATCCCTATATATATATAGAATTTAGGTGACACTCTATAGATTCCTATGTAACTCATCACTCACTACTCCCAATATTGATAAGTGGATATTATCAATGACCTCCCTAGGAAAGACTTTCCATACCATCTATGAGGAGGATCCCTCGGTACATTAAGACCATTCAAGACTCGACAGAAATCTCAAGATATCACAAAACCATATGAACCACTATCACTGGCCTGATCGCCAAAATTCCATCATCTGGAAAGTATTGGCTTGACTGAATTACAAGATTCGTTCAGATACGAGTGCTCACTAAGCAACACCAAAGAGATAAATCCAACCTCTTAACCAAGACTATAGATTGAACATGTCCTCATCAATAGACTTTATTCAAACATGTTAGACACCTATGCATTTATGCAGACATACATACCTGGCTATTTATCCTCTTAATACTTTCACTTTTAAATGGATTTTTCTCCAAACTACAGTTATACAAAACCTATAGCTTGTAAGAATTACTTTTCTGAGGCACTTATTTTGACAAGCAAATTCCTTTTGGTTAATCTTTTACAAAACTATTGAATGTTAGGAAATTTTAAACATCGATCTTTGGTAAACCATATCATCCACCTTATGTTGAAAGCTGTCCTATCTTGCATAACTATTAAATTTTGAAACATCAAGAAAAATGTTACTTGGAAAGTCGTATGCTTAAAGTTGTAAATTCATTTATTCAGGGAAGGTTTATGCACAAAACACACAATCTCAAACCGAACTTTGAAAATCAATCACTTTATATTACATCATTTATACATTTAGGGTTTTGTGATTGGACGACATAGAGCTTGGGGAAAATCTTAGTAATGGAGACTAAGCACCATAGGTAGAGAAATACTCAATTCATGACATTCCCGCGGAGGAATCACAACCTTATCCTAACCTAATCTTTCTAATAACACCCTTTGACGGACTTAACCTTGTAAGATTTTTTCCACAAGATTTATGATACCTATTCCAACTATTCCTAATGGAGAAATTCGATTCACCTCAAACTTCTGGCAGATTTCATTAAGATTCCTTTGAAACCACACTGCCTATCATCTTCAGACCAATGGTCAGAATTAGAGAATGATTCAAACATAGGGAGATATGCCCTAATCGGGTGTGATTGATTCTGGAAATGGTTGGGCTGACCATTTGCTATAAATTGGATTCCCTTACAACGATAAATATCACACGATCCGAAGGACAACATCATTGAGTCACAATTCACAAACATGGAGAGATAAACCGGAGATACATTGGACCATTCAATATTTCAGACAGAATGAGCCTAGTGGCCTACAGACTTGAGCTCCCATTAGAGCTCAGTAGCTTACACGATAAATATCATCATCTTTTCACCAATACCACTCTAGAGACCAACACAAACTGAACTTCGGGACGAAGTTCCTGTTAGAGGGGAAGACTGTCACAACTCGTAATTTCAAGTCCTTTTTCAAACGTCGAAATTTCATTATTTATTTCGGAAGTTACTATTCATCCGTTACTATTCATCATTTACTATCCACCGATCACTATTCATTATTTTACTATTCATCGTTTTCGGAGTTAGTTTGAGATTCCGAGAAGCGTTCGAAAATTTTACTATTCATTCCCAGAAGGAAATCACTATTCACGATTATCGTTCATCATTTCGTAAATCTAGTTTACGGGTATTCAAATTCGCGTAACCAGTTAGGTTTAGCTGCGAATTCATGCATCATCAGTAGGGACACGTCATATAGACTGGAGTAGTCTACATATCATTAGTAACATCATCAGCACTTTAGGCCCTACACGGATATGCATTATTTTAATTTACGTATGCTTAATTTGTAATTAACGTTACCACTCAGTTTTTACTATGAACGTATACCCAATACTCCCGACTATGATCCTAACATAATTTCACACTCATTATAATAATATAAAAATTATAGTATTAGTTTACCCGGTGTTTTCAAATCAATTGCTACATTTTACGGTCGGAGCTTATTACTCCGTCGGTTTGCGATATTTCAACCTGATAATTATTTTTACACCCGATTCTCATCAGGAATGTGATTTTATGATTTTTACAACTTCGTCATATTTTATTTCAACACGACACGATTTATTTTAGTTAACTCGGTACCCGGTAACACCTAAACTACACAATAACTAACTAAATATACCCAAAAGTCTTGCAAATCTTTTCCACCCATTTAATTCCCCCTAAAATGTGGATCTTGCCCCCTCCTAGCTTCTAATCCATGTGATATTTAATTAAAAACAAAGACCATAAAGACTTAGCCTAAAAATATCTACACTTACATTCACAATAATTCAAGTAACTTGAAAAACTCTCTCTTTCTCTCCTCTTCTTCACATAATCGGCCAAGGCAAGAAAAACAAGAATCCATGACTTTTTCAAGATCAAGACATAATCAAGCTTTACTTTCATTCCTTGTTAAGGTTTTGTGATAAAAACCTAGGTTTCTAAATCAATTTCTCATCAAATCACCTCAAATCTTCAAGTAAGCTTCAAGTAAACTTTTTAATATTTTCATACTTCCATTTGATGTATTTTCAAGTCATAGTAGTAGATCATGCAAATATATATGTTATATATATACAACTTTATACAATAATACTCTTTAATCTTAGATCTATAATTTTTATTAGTGATCTCATGAGATCCACCATTTTTGGTTAAGACTAGGAACCCATGACACCCTAAGAAGGTGTATGGTAGGATTGGGTACTTGTGGAGTTGATTTGAAGTAGTTTGGTTAAGTTTTGAACAAGCCTTGAACTAGAAAAATAGATTTTTCAAACTATATATAAGGTTCTGTCCCATTTTGTAAAACGTGGGAAACTCAGAGGTTTCCGGGTAACATTGGGCTATAGATTGAGAAAATACTTTCAAAAACGAAGCTATGGGCGAAAGAACGGATTAAAACGAGTTTATAACGAAGGAGATATGATTTTTGCAAGTTTAACGACGATAACTATTTTCTGAAAATGTAGTTGCTGTTGGACGAATTTCGACGGACAAAAAGAGGCGTTAGACGTAATCTATAGGAGCCGAACTACTGAAAATATATTAGTATATATTAATACGATTCTGGGGATATAAAGAACGAAGAAAACGAGCTTATAACGAAAAAGATACAAGCGTTTGAACTTAGACGATTTTAATATTTTTGCTTCAGCAAAACACTTCGCCAAGTGACCAGGTTGAGAACCAATTTTCTCATTCATAAACTCATTTCTGGAAAATTTACATCATTGACAAAAAGTTAGATCACACAGCCTAGTTTTCAAAACGTCGAACCGTTTGTCAAAAGGATTTATAACGAATAACTTATGGTCTTCCAAACTTTCCAGAAAACTGCCCAGAATCTGTCAAAAGAGCCCAAACACCTCACTTCGCGGCTATTTTTCTTTATGATCGATACCCGTATGGACAAACTTCAGTTCTATGATCGATACCCGTATGGACAAACGAGACGTCAAAAATGTATTTTTCGACGATAAACATTATTTTCAAATTTCACGAGTGGTATCGATAACATACATATTTGCATGTGTAGCATCATTTCATTTCTTACATTAGAGACTATCATTCATATTAGGTTGCGGTTAGAGATCGTGCCTCATTTCAGTGTATCCACTTTTGTCATCGTAGCCATCGCACCAGGTGAGTCATAGCCCCTACTCTTTTAATTGTTTTGTAAACTCTTTGGGGGAGAATACATGCTCGTTTTACTTAAACGCATTACTCGCTTTACATGGTTGATTACTCAAATATTTTCAGCTTTACCTAAATATATGTTTGATCACCTGCATTTCATGGGATTTGTCATCCTTGTTTATATGACCTCATGGTCACCCTGCATTTCATTGGTATGTTTGATTACCTGTATTTCATGTGACTTATCTCTTAAACATTATTACTTATTTTATATGACCTCATTGTAATTATTGTTTACCTGGCGACATTGTCAAACTTATTTACATGACCTCATTGTCATTATTGTTTACCTGGTGACATTGTCAGACTTATTTTATATGACCTCATTGTCATAGTTGTTTATCTGGCGACATTGTCAGCATTGTCAAAAATTGCTTATATGACCTCATTGTAATATTGTGGTTTCCCCACTTGGCTATGATGTCAAACGTAATATTGTGGTTTCCCCACTTGGCTGTGATGTCAAACGTATTGTGGTTTTCCCACTTGGCTGTGATGTCAAACGTAATATTGTGGTTTCCCCACTTGACTGTGATGTCAAACGTAATATTGCAGGTTTCTCCACTTGACTGATTTATTATATGGCCTCATTGTCAAAAATTGTTTATATAGCGGTATTGCTACAATTATCTTTGAATCTAGATACAAGTATTACTTTTGTTCACATAACTAAATCATATTTGGCAGTGGGTCGTAAACACACAGGTTACAAGTCTTTTATGGCGGGACTTGGAACTGAGTGGATTTACGATGCCTTTTCTGGGAAATCTTCATTCATATGCATTACATTCTTTTTCACAAGACTCTATGAACTCACCAACCTCGTGTTGACGCTTTAGCATGTATTTTCAGGTATTAACCAATGGCACGCTACTGGAGGTTTTGGCAGGGCATGGCATGGTCATAGAAGACTCTGATATTCATTTGGGGACCGTCTTAAACAATTTTAAGGGCCTAATTCCGCACTATTTTTAACAATGTAAATTCAACACCTTTGGTTAAACGATTTTATTCTAAATGATTGAAGTGAAAACCATTTTTGTACTAGTGTTGGGATACCAATTGAGTTACACCCCAGCTATATGTATGCTTCTGCTGGACCCGATTCTGGGTGTGTGACACAATAGAATTTAGTCAACTTGTTCCATCATTCCTAATCCTAAACGCAAGTGATTGAATAATTCACGCTTAAGGGGTTTAGTGAATATATCCGCAATGTAATCTTCCGATGCAACTTTTTCTATAGATATGTTCCCTTTTTGTACATTATCCCTAAGAAAGTGGTGGCGTATTTCTATGTGTTTAGTCCTAGAGTGTTGCACCGGATTTTTACTTAAATCTATCGCACCTTTGTTATCGCACATAATGGGAACGTTTTCTAACCTAATGCCATAGTCTACAAGAGTTTTTTTCAACCATAGTGCTTGTTGACATGCCTTTCCAGCGTTTACATATTCGGCTTCGGTGGTAGAAATAGCAAGAGCGGTTTGCTTCTTCGAAAACCAAGATGTTAGACAACATCCCATAAACGTGCAAATACCGCTAGTGCTTTTTCTATCTACGTAGTCTCCCACATGATCCGAATCCGCATAGACGATGGTTTCTATGCCGGATCCCTTAGGATACCATAATCCTAAGTGTATAGCGCCTTTAATGTATCGGAAGATACGCTTAACCGCTTCTAGGTGAGAGGTTTTGGGATCCTCTTGAAAACGGGCACGAAGGCAGACACTAAACATGATATCGGGTCTACTTGCCGTCAAGTATAGTAAGCTACCTATCATTCCTCTATACTTGGTGTTATCTACGGGCTCACCTTCATCATCCTTTGTGAGTTTTACTTCCGTAGACATGGGAGTTTTCATGGGTTTTGAGTCTTCTAGGCCAAATTTCTTAAGCATTTCCTTAATGTACTTAGATTGGTTAAAGAATATTCCATCTTCTAATTGTTTTATTTGTAATCCTAGGAAGAAGTTAAGTTCACCCATCATACTCATCTCAAACTCATCATGCATGATTTTGGCAAATTCATCACACATGTCTTGACAAGTCATCAACATATATTTGAACAATGATGAGATTTGGGTCTTTCCTTTTAGTGAAAAGAGTGTTATCTAGCATTCCCATGGAATAATCATGTTTAATAAGGAAAGCTTTTAATCGATCATACCAAGCTTTGGGAGCTTGTTTGAGTCCATACAAAGCTTTCTTTAACTTATAAACATAATCAGGTTTTGCGAAGTCAATGAATCCTGGAGGTTGTGCCACATATACCTCCTCATTGATAAAACCATTAAGGAATGCACTTTTCACGTCCATTTGGAATAACTTAAAATCTAGGGCGCATGCATAGGCAAGTAGTATCCTAATAGATTCTAGTCTAGCTACGGGGGCATAAGTTTCGTCATAATCAATTCCTTCTTGTTGATTATAACCTTGGGCAACTAACCTAGCTTTATTCCTAGTAACTACTCCATTTTCATCTAATTTATTCCTATATACCCATTTAGTTCCTATGATGGTCATATTCATTGGATTTGGGACTAATTCCCAAACATCATTAGCCTTAAATTGATTTAATTCTTCTTGCATAGCTATAACCCAACTTTCATCTTTTAAAGCCTTATTAATATTCTTAGGTTCTATTACTGAGAGGAAACAAAAGAAATTATTTTTATCTTGAGCTTGTGACCTAAGGGTTCTTTGGTTAAGATGTTAAGATGTCCTATTATATTATCTAGTGGATGTGATCTAGATTCTTTAATATTTACAATTTCGTTATTTCCTAAGTTAATGTCTTCATTATCATTTCCTATGGGTTTTTTTACTAACCTCAATAGCTTCTTCTTCGACTAAGTCATCATCTTCTAAAGGTAAAGTTTTGGGAGGTGGTGGTGTTTCATCAAATGTTACATTTAGTGATTCGTCTACTTTCATGGAGTGTTTGTTAAGTATTATATATGCTTTACTATTTTGTGAGTATCCTAAAAATATTCCTTCATATGATTTTGGATCAAACTTAGTGAGGTAATCCTTAGTGTTTAGAATATAGCATTTACTTCCAAATACCCTAAAGTAGCTTAAGTTTGGTTTTCTACCTCTTAGTAACTCATAAGGAGTTTTTCCTAGAATTCTCCTAATTGATACCCTATTAATAATATATGTTGAAGTATCTACGGCGTGACACCAAAATTTTTGTGGGATGGATTGTTCATTTAACATTGTTCTACTCATTTCTTGTAGTGACCTATTTTTTCTTTCTACTACGCCATTTGATTGAGGAGTACGAGGAGCGGAGAAATTGTGAGATATTCCATTTAAATCACAATATTTTCCGAATTGTACTTCATTGTCAAATTCCCTACCATGGTCCGTCCTAATGGCTACTATTGTGCATCCTAATTTATTTTGAATCATTTTACTAAATATTTCGAATTTTTCAAAGGCTTGGGTCTTGTCACTTAAAAACCTAGTCCACGTGTATCGTGAGTAGTCATCTACTATTACTAAGGTGTATTTGTTTCCTCCATAGCTCCGCACAGCGGATGGACCAAAGAGATCCATATGTAATAATTCTAGGCACCTAGTAGTGGATACTATATTCTTAGCTTTGTGACTAGCATGAACTTGTTTTCCAATTTTACATGCATCACAAAAATGCTTGTCATATTTTAGATTAGGCAAATTTCTGACTAATTCCTTAGAGGCCAAAGATTGTATTTGTTGCATGTTAGCATGTCCTAATCTCGTATGCCACAATGTGGAGTTTTCATCTAGGGTCGTTAGGCATATCCTATCCTAAGGCTTGTTTCCTAGTTTCATAACATATATGCCTCCTTTCCTAATTCCTCTACCTATAATTTTTCCATTCTTAACTATTTCGCTATCCTCTTCGGTAAAAGTGACTCTACATTTATTATCACATATTTGTCCTATACTAAGCAAGTTATATGTTAAATTATCTACATGCTCTACATTTTCAATAGTAAGTGAGTCTTGAGAAATCGTACCTTTGCAAATGATTTTTCCACGTAAGTCACTACCGAAAATAACGTTACCTCCATTGTATGCCTTGTATGTAGAGAATAGCTTGCGGTTCCCCGTCATGTGCCTCGAACATCCGCTATCCTTGATCCATTCGTCAGGCTCCAAGTCAATTCCTAAACATATTTCATCGGTTCCTTTTGCCATAAAACACTTTTTGTCTCTTGGCTTTTCCACTTCTTCTTTGTCACTATCACTCCATGTTCCACTAACAAATGTGCCTTGATTTTCATAACCCGACGGCTTTAGACATTCGCCAATGAGATGATTTGGACTTCCACATCTAAAGCACTTTCTTTTCCCGTAGTTGTCGCTTCTATTTCTTTGGAACAGTTTTCTTTCGTCTCGTGATGATCTAGTGAATCTTCCTCGTCTCTTGAAGAATTTCTTGAATTCTCTTACGGCCATTGCATATTCTTCGCCTTCACTTTCTTGACTTTGGTTTGTTCTTTCTTGACTTTGACCATTTCTGAATCTCTTCTTATAATTTCTTCATGGACCTTCAAGTTGCCAATAAGTTCATCTAGTGATAACGTCATCAAGTTCTTTGATTCTTCAATTGCCGTGACTTTAGCTCGCCATTTCGGATGCAATGCCCTAAGAAATTTCCTAACACAATTTTTACTAGAAAATGTCTCATCAAGTGCTTTTAAACTTGTGATAATAGTGTTAAATTTAGCAAAAGCATTATCAATTGATTCCTCTTCCGGAATCGTAAATTGTTCATATTGTTGTACAAGAAGATCTATTTTGTTATCTTTAACTTGACTATTACCTTGGTGAGTAATTAGTATAGAATCCCAAATTTCTTTTGCGGTTTTACACATAAAAATTCTTTCATATTCTTTGCGTGGTAACGCATTATAAATGACCATTTTAGCCTCAGTATTTTTTGCTAGTTTCTTTTTCAAATCATCATTTTGTTTTTCAAAAGATACAATTTCATCCATTTTAGTTTCAACATTATATTGAATAGGGGGAAAATCACCAAAGGTAATAATATGCCAAAGATCAAGATCTTTTGATTTCACATAAGTTTCGAATCTATTTTTCCAATATAAAAATCGATCACTTTCAAATAGTGGTGGTCTTTGCATAGATTGCCCTTCTAAATATTTTAAAGATTCCATAGATCGTTACAAGTTTTTAAAATACAATATATTTTAAAAAATCTTGCTAGACGTGGCTCTTGATACCAATTGTGGAAAACTAGAAGGGGGTTGAATAGTTTTACGTCTTTTTAATTTGTTATAAAAGATTGTTTGAAAGTTTTATTTGTTTTCAAATATATAGATTCGATGCTATATGAAATCAAGTCATACACAATATGAACAACACTAAGTATATACTATAAAGCAATAATAATGTAAGTAAAGAAATAGATGAGAGTTGGAAAGATCGAACCGCGAGACAAGAGATTTATAGTGGTTCGGCTACAAGGTCACCTTCCTTGCCCTACTCCACTCCCCGAGCACCTAACTCGAGAGTTTTCTTCACTATGTCAACAAGCTCCCTTACGGCGGAGAAAACCTTACACACCAATTTACACACCACAACTACGTCACAACTTATTCACACCTTCTACACACCTATTTCACACCTATTCACAACTTAATTACACCACTTCTTCACACCTATCTCCTACACACCAATTTTCTTCACACCTATCTTCTACACACCAATCTTCTACACAACTATCTTCTACACACCAATCTTCTTCCTAACTTTTCTTCTTTACAACTAACTACTAACCTATCACACTATATATATGTCTAGCTAAACTATCTTCTAACAAATATTCACAACTATTCACACAATGAGATGTATATGATGATGATGCACTAACAACTTAGATGTGGAGATCACAATAAGTTGTAATACTTCTTGTCTTGAGGGATAGAAGTATTCTTCTCTTGCACTTGATGGGATGATCTTTGGATCACTTTGAAACAAAGATTTAAGAATGTATGATCAAAGGATTTAGAGATTGGAAATGGAGATCTAGAATAGAAAGTTTAGGCGTGCAAAAGGTGAGAAAAATTCCAGATTTAAAGTGGTATTTATAGGCAACAAATTCTGACAGAGGAGCGTGGCCGGTCCCCTTAAATCAAGGCCGGCCCCCTTAAAATTAAGGGGGCCGCCCAGCTGTAACGGCCAGAATTTTTGTTTTCGAGTGGGGAAAGTTTATTTGGTGAAAAACTAACTGATTTTGGTTAAAAATTTGAATTCATATATTTAGTATGAATAAAACATTTTTCTTTATTACCAAAAGTGTGTTTCAAAAATATATAATATGTTTATATAATTAAATAAACTTTGTAATACTTAATTAAATTTCCCTTTGATCAAAAATTGCACTAAACACTTTGTTTATTCATACCTTAAGTGATTTGGATGTAAAGAGAGAATGTTAATCACTAAATACTTGTTTAAGTCGCAAGTTTTAGTTCTAAGAGTTTATATTTTGTAATAATCAAAACATAGAGATATTGATAATATGTTAATAATGTTTTTAGGCATTATTTATGTCAACACTGTAAAGCTTAGGAATTGTTTTGAACGCAGTGTGAAGAAAAGTGGATCTGTAATCGCCAATGGCAAAACCTTTATCGGGTCTTGGTTTTAAATTAAACTTTTGAATTGTCGTTACAGATTCAATGTTTATAAACGATATTTTGAAATGCTTTTATTTGACGTTCAAGAGTGATATTTTCTTCAATTAAAGAATTTTCTTTTTCTCTTTTTTGCACTTTATGTTCATAAAATTCCTGTTTGCAAGTTGACACCTCTGTTTGTGTTTTTGAAAGTTCCTTTTGAAGTTGTACAATTTGTTTTTGAAGATCATGTTTTTCTTTTTCCAGTTTGGAAACCAATTTACTGTTTGACTCAATTATGTCATACATTGGTTTTTGAAGATTTTGTTCTTTGACATACGATTCCTGAAATGACTTTTCAAAGCACTTTTCACGTTGAACTGCATTTTGAAAATGTGAAAGTCGTATTTTATAACATTCAATGTCCTTTTCCAAAACTGCATTGGTTTCTTTCAAAACTTTATTTCGCTCGTCCATTATGTGAGTAGTAAGAAGTTGTTCTTGAAGTTGTTTGGCCATGACAATATAGTCAGGATCTGGATCAGAGGAATGTTCATGTTGTTCAATATGGTCATGTTTGTCTTGCTCAATAGGATCATCAAATGAAACGACAGTGTCATCATCAAATATAACAACTGTGTCTAATTGTTCATCCTCTTGAGAAGATAAAAATGATTCAGATGGAACAACTTGCGCCTTATCTGATTCAGAAGCAGAGGCTGATGCATTAACTTGTATGGAGGAAGTGGTTAGGTCATGTACCTAAGACAAACCATCAGTGGTGAACACTGGGCCTGAATCATTCAACTGATGTTCCTACATGTTTGCCATAAGCATCACAGCTGCATTAGCTTCAAGATCTTCCATATCATCATCGTTGTAAGCATTAGCGAAGAAACTGTTCTCTTGTTCATTGAAAGTTCCTTCCTTTTCATCTTTGAGAGCCATTAGTAATGCCTGCTTGTGAAACTGACTGCCGCGGGTTCTCGGTTTTGGACATGCTGTTGCAATATGACCTTTTTCGTTGCAGTTGTTGCACCATATCGCATTCCTAGAGTCTGTATTGCCATTTACGACATTGTCATTTCTTCTCTAAGGAGCACCTGAATTGTTTCTGAATCCCCCATTGTTGTTGATTCTTTGTCCATACCCAGAATTTCTAGAATACCCTCCTAATCCTGAACATCCAGGATTACGGTTCTGAATCTCAACTTGACCATCTTGAATGACAGCTTGATTCCTTGTATTTGATGAAGAACGAAGACGGTTGTTGGTTTTGTTAGAGAATTTGCTAAAAGCACGAGCGATAAGAGCAAGTCCTTGATTCAACGTATTGACGTCTTCATCATCATCTTCAATCTGAATAGAGTAGTACATGCTATCATGGTTGTCATATGGAGCAGGTTGAGGAGAAGCGTGTTGCGAGGATGATTCATATGGGACCATTTTGTGTGAGGTAGCAGGTTGCTGGTAACTGAAATAACTCTGTTCCTGAACATAAGCATGATTAGACAACGGAGGATGTGCACCATGAGATTGAGCAACGAGTGCTAGGGGATTAGAAGTAGGTGGCGGTGTATATCCTCCTCGTGCGGCTCTATCTTTTTCAACTTCAGACTCATAGTGCTTGAGATAGTCATACAACAAACCATATGGATCTTGATGAAGATTCTTAGCTTGTCTCACAAATGTCACATACTTTTGCCACTCGGAACCTAGACTACTAACAAACTTTGTATTGACAGTGATCCTTGGAAGGTGTACTGCATGTCTCTCTAAGTCGTTGACGACATTGGTGAAATGATGATAGTAAGATTCAAGTGATTCCCCTGGTTCGATCATGAAATTAGTGTATTCCAAGTAAAGTTTAGATTCCATGTCTTCTTTGTGCAGTTGTGTGCCTTGCATAAGTAGATGGACGTGTTCCCGCATAGCTTTTGCAGTTGTCTGAGCATCAACACTTCTGAATATGATATTTGGTATTCCTTGAAGTATGTAAGACATAGCATACTCATCTGCATCACGATGAAGGTGTTGTTCAGTAGTGAGTGCAGACTCAGGAACTTGCACAGCAGTTGGAGCTACTGGAGGGTCAGCAGATGGGTCACCTCCAACATAGTTAACAGGCCACTGAAATGGTCCTTCAAGGATAACTTGTTTCATGTACTTACCATTGGGTTTCTTGAGTTCTATAAACCTCAAGAATCGACTTTCCCACTGAACATAATTACCCGGTGTAAGCATTGGTGGAGTATCAATAGATCCTGCTTCATGTCTGGATTGTTGAGTTGAAATGACTTCACACATCTTGTCAAACCAGTGAGTCGGTTTTGATGGGAGTTGGCCTTTTTGTTGTGACATTGGATATGATTGTTGCATTGGAACCATCTGATGTTATTGCATGAGAAGATGTTGTTGTGAGTAAACCGGTTGTTGATAATATTGTGGTGATTGTTGATACTATTGCTGTTGCTGATGATACTGCTGATTCTGATGTTGCTGAGGATGGTTAAAGTTGTAGTACGGTGGTTGAGACATATTGAAACACTTATGTGAAAAGATGGATCTTGTAGAAGGTATAGGATTTAGCCAATTTTCGAAAACTTGTCCACTGTGATTGCGAAACTTAGTTACTTAGGTGATCTCAAAAAACTTTACACACTTGTTGAACTTTGCGAAAATAGTTGATCCTCGAGATTGCGAAACTTAGAGATTTCGAAACTGAATTGCGAAACTAGTGAGTAAAGGATGTTTTCGAAACTGCAAGAGTTTGCGAAAGAAAGTGATTTCGAAAATTGTGAGATTTTCGAAAACACAAGTTCACTAACAAAAATTTCGAAATTGTCCAATTTCAAAATTTATCCAAAAGTCGAAGTATTTTTCTTTCTTATACAAGAGAGAAAATACTGAGTACACTATCCGTAAGTCGTAAGGAAGCAAATACACGCGATTTTGAAACTTGGTCAGTGGAGAGATTGCGAAATTTAGGCAGAAATGTGTTTTCCAAGAAAGCTAACCAAAGACTCGTTTTTATTAAAAGATTGTTGTACTTTTAGGTATAAAATGATGATAACTTAAAGAAAGTTGAAAACTTGATAAGCTTTTATAAAAAGTGAAAAGATTTCAAAAACTAGTACAAGAAACCAACTCATATATTTTGATAAAAGTTTAGAACTTTTTGTTTGTAATGTTTTGTAACACAAGTTTGTAAGCAAATATGTGATAAAAAACAAGAAACAAACAAGATAGTACGAAAATTTTAAGAAAATAACGAAATAAAAAGAAGAGTTTGGATCAAATTTCTTAAGAAAACAAGAACTACACCTTCATATGGCTCTGATACCACTTGTTAGGTTCCCATATTGATTTCACACAAACAAGAATGAGATAGATATATGGATGGGATGATTATGAGAATGAGAGAATTAGAATTGCAAGAGTTTCCTTAGTATTTCAAATAACCTACCAAATACAAATGAGACCTAAAGGTTCTATTTATAGGAGGGAAGCTAGGGCAACACTCCTAGCTCCCATTATCCTAGAAATCGTGGGCCTTGATGGCCTTTTGGGCTTTCATAAGCCTTAAATACATAAATCATAACCAAATATAAGTAACTAATAATAAAGCAACCTAACATTTATTACAAATGACCGAGACTTGATAAAATAGTAAAACTTTGATTCCAACAGATCCCGCTAACATAATATTAGATGATTTGAAGACAGTAGATGACTTGCAAAAGCATGGGTTTGATATGAATGCCATGAAAGCTCATTTGGAAGATTTGCAAGATAGGAAAGTCAAAATAGACGGGTTCTTGGGAGAGGGGGAAAAATCAAGGTTGACATTGAGAAGCACAAAGTTGAAATGGAGGCTATTGGAGCCCATATTAACGAGTTTCAAGAAAAGCCAGAGAAGATAATGACAGCAAGGAAAAAAATGGAAAGTGAAACCAAAAGGTTGAGATCAAAGTTATATTATGTTCGTTATAAGATCTCCGAAGAAAAGCTTACAGTTGGCAAACTTGATAAGCCAGGCCTTTCACCACCGGAAGGATTTGAAGAGGATAGGGAGAGGTTAGCCGCTGTTTACATGGCTATATATTCAGATGTGGTTCATACGATTAAGTTGATTAATTCCAGTGACATTTCCATATACATGCTCATGGACTCTTTGAGAAAAGTAGAAGAGTTGCGGAGATATGGATTTGATTTGAATCGTATTAAAGCTCATTTGGAGAAGTTACAAGAATGCGATAAAAAGAAAAAAGATCTTGATAAGCACAATATGGATTTGCTCGATGTTGATACAAAGGTTAAGGAGTTGGAAAGAAAGCGGGATGAGAGGGTGAAAGCCAAGGAAAATAAGGATGAGGAAATCATAATGCTGGAAGCAAAGTCGCATTATGTTGATCATAAGATGGTGGAGGTCTTAATATATCTGATTTTAGACCTATTGCATGTTGGAATGTCATTTACAAATGCATCAGTAAAATTCTAACTAATAGGATAAATAATGCACCTAGTTATGTTGTTGAAGAAAACGAAAGTGCTTTTATTCCAGGGAGGGCTATCACTGACAATATTCTGTTATGCACTTAGTTATGTCATTTACAATATTCTGTTAACTCAAGAGCTTCTCAAGGGTTATAATTGTAAAAATGGTCCTAAGAGAGTTTTCGGATGTGATTATGATAAAATTTGGCTTCCCTAAACAGATGGTAGAATGGATTATGACATGTCTCACTAATGCGAAGTTCACTATCTATGTTAATGGGGAATGGTATGGTTATTTTAATGGTGGTAGAGGTCTGAGGCAAGGGGATCCTATTTCACCCTATATTTTCACTTTGGTCATGGAGATGCTTAATTTGATTATGAAGGATGAGGTCAGAAAGAACAGAGAGTTTCATTATCATTTTTGATGCAAGCAGCTTATGATTACTCACATATGTTTTGCTGATGATCTGATTATGCTATGTCATAGTGGAGTTGAATAAGTGAAAACTCTTAAGAAAGCTATCAACAAGTTCAGTGCAATCTCTGGTCTTCAACCTAATCTTGGGAAATGTACTATGTTTTGTGGAAGTCTTGATGAAGAAACAATCAGTGCTATGAGTAGGGCTGCTCACGGTCCAAAAACAGGACCGGACCAACAAAAACCAGACCAGACCGAGACCGAATCTGGCAAAAAACCTAGACCGAGACCGGACCGAATGTGGTCGGTCCGGTCTCGGTCCAAATAGGCTAAATGTCCGGTTTTTAAGCCGGACCGAACAGGACCGATCTGGACCAAGACCGAAATTATGAAAATCCCTAGACCAAGACCGGACCGAATGTGGTCGGTCCGGTCTCGGTCTGGTCGGTTTTGTCGGTCGGTCCAGTCCATCCGGTCCGTTTGCTCACCCTTAACTATAAGTAATATCATGCCATTCAAAGAAGGTAAACTCCTAGTAAGATATATTGGAGTCCCATTGGTAACAAAGAAAATTGGAGTTGCTGACTGTAAACAACTGGTGGATAGAGTTCAAAATAAGCTCAATGATTGGAAAAACAAAAGTCTTTTTAAGAAATTTCTATGGAACAGTGGGGAAAGTTGTAAAGGAAAGGCAAGGGTTGCTTGGAAAGACGTATGCAGGCCAAAAGATCAAGGAGGGCTGGGTTTCAAATCACTTGAACTGTGGAACAAAACCTTACTTTCTAAACATTTGTGGAATGTGGTTTCAAGGAAAGAATCTCTTTGGGTCAAGTGGATTAATGTGGTTAAGCTCAAAAATAGAAGTGTGTGGGATGCGGATGCTGATAAAACTGATAGTTGGTTTTGGAAATGTGTTTTGAGCTTGAGAGATTGGGTGGGGAAGTATATGAGATATCAGGTTGGTGATGGCAAAACCATTAATGTTTGACATGATAAGTGGTACAATGATATATCACTGGAAAAGATGTTTTCTATGCTGGTTTTCAAGATAACACTAGACTGGCTGATGTTATTGATGATGAAGGGTGGAGATGGCCTATGCAATGGTTAGTCAAGTTTCCTCAATTAAACAAAATTCCAATCCCTATGCTAAATGATAAACCTGATAAGCCCTTGTGGGTGAATAAGAATGGAAATTCAATGAAGTTTACCATTAGTAGAGTTTGGAATGATAGGAGGGAAGAGATTGATAATGTTAATTGGAAGAACCTTGTATGGCACACTCACTGTGTGCCTAAAACACACTTTCATCTTATGGCTTCAAAGGTGGTATCATAATAAGAAATATGAATGCAGCTTATGTGGTAAGGAAGCAGACTCACACAATCATTTGTTTTTCAACTATGAGTTTGCTATGCAGATATGGAATTTGATATGCAAGATTGCTAAGATCCAAGCAACTGATAACACTTGGGAAGGAATTGTGCATAAATTGAGTATTGAAACCAAAAGTGAGGGTGTTTGGGAGTTGATAAAAAAGCTATGTTTAGCAGCCACTGTTTACTACATTTGGCATGAAAGAAATAGGAGATTGTTTACTGGTCAAAAAAGGTGTGCTGGTGATATGTTTAAGATAATATGTGATGATATCTAGGCTAAAATGGTTTCAATCAGAGTTAAGCAAACTGTCAATGTCCTCAATGCTGAGAGCTTATGGAATATCAAGTTTGACACAAAGATGTAGAAGTTGTGAGACAGAGGATTTTAAGGGGTGTTTGGCAGAGATTGAAATTTGTGAATTCTGGAATTGGTTGAAAGAGGAATGCATGAAATTGATTGGCATATGGACAAGAGCTAGGATTCTTAGACATTCTGCTCTTATTACTCTTATCAGGCCATTACAATGGATAGTTACCTTGTACCTTGGAGTCCTAATTGGTATGACTGTACCTATTATAGTCACTTTGTTGGTTCAACCTGGCCTTGGGAGCAGGTTGAATAACAAAGATGGGCTAGATAGGAGGCCTAATTCAATATGGATGTACCATAAAGTAAGAACTACCATTGTGAAGGGTAAATGGCTGGGGGAGTGTTGGAAATTCTGTTAAGTAAGAATTCTGCTGCTGTTTCTGCTGATGGTTCCTGCTGAAGAGTTGGTTTCTGCTGAAGCAGTATATCTGCTGAAGACTAGTTTCAGCATTATTAGTTTTTGCGGATTTAGTATTTCCGTATTTTATGTATTATTAGTTTGGATATGAATGAGTTTATTTAGGAAGTGATAATGCATATCTTTTAGAAGTTTTAGAATATACGTTTCTTGTGAAACGATTTAGGGTTCCTTGTGTATAAAAGGAACACATGTTTATGTTATGAATAACTTCTAGTGAATACTCTTATTATAATTAAAAAGATCCATAGAGGATCAAGAGTTCTTAGTATCAAGCTTGTGTTTTGTTTCCGCTTTATAAATACAAGTTGCAGAGATTGTCTATTAGTGTGTTATTGATTACAGTGACATTACTAACGATTCTAGAGTGCTCAAGAAGATCTATCAAGGTCTTATAGTTTAAACAAGTGGTATCAGAGCCTCGAGAGAATCTCTGTCATACTAAGAAACACAAATCTTACACGTTAAGAATCCAAACAAATCAACAACCATGCCTGGATCTGATGATGATACTGATACAACCCAAAACATTAACACCACTTCTCTTCAACAACTCACCCTCTCTAACAGTAATGCTAAGTTTCCATACTTGAAGAATGCTGAAGAATATCATTTATGGTCCATGAAGATGCAGAACTGGATCACAAACATAGATTGGAATCTGTGGGAGATTGTTAAGAAGGGGAATAGCCTAAAGAAGCATGTTATAGATGCTGATGGAGTTGTTACCATTGTAGCCCCCAGAACTGCTGAAGAAATTCTGGCTGTGCAAAGGGAGAGCAAGGTAAGAACAATTCTGCTCCAAGCTATACCTGATGACCATATGGGTGACTTCCACTTTATGGAGGATGCCAAGGACATTTAGATGGCTATAAAAGCTAGATTTGGTGGGAATGATGAATCAAGAAGGTTGCAGAAGTCTATGCTAAAGCAGAAATTCCAAGAATTCCAGATATCTGAAGAAGAGGGAATTCATAAAGCCTATGACAGGTTTCATCGGATCTTAAGTCAACTTAATCAGTTGAAGGCTAGACCTGACAATGAGGACTGCAATGCTAAGTTTCTGAGATCTTTGCCACCATCCTGGTTGCAAGTCAGTATTGCTCTCAAAACAAAGGGTGGCTTGGACTTAATCTCTTTTGATGACCTCTACAACAAGCTCAAATCACTTGAGCCTGATGTTAGAAGTCCTATTCGTCCATCTACTCATTCTGCATTTGTTGGTGCTTCTACAAAACCTGTGCATCAAGCCTCAAGTTCATATTCATCAGGAGCATCTTCTCAAACTCATAATCAATCTGCTCCTAAACCAAAATCCAGTAGTGTGATGGAGGATATTATTCATTCATTTGTGGCTGAATATGAACATCAGCAGTTTCTTGCTTATGAGGACTTTGAACAGGTGGATCCATTGGAGATGGAGGAGATGCACTTGAAATGGGAGCTTGCAATGATATCCATGAATATTAGGAGGTTTGAAGCCAAGTCTGGAAGGAAGTTTGGTTTTGATGGAAAAGAGGCAGCAAGGTTTGATAGAAGGAAGGTTAAATGTTACACTTGTGGACAAGTGGGACATTTCTCAAGAGAATGGAAGGAGAGAAAGCCTGGAGATGAAGTTAGATATGGTTCTTATCCAGTGGAAGCAGGAACAACTAAGGCTGCACCTTCAAAGGCTATGGTGACTCTGGATCACCAAATTGATTGGGCTGAACATGAACCTGCTGGAGAGGAAGCTTCTACTTCCTCACAAGTGACTCTGCTGGCATACTCATCTTCAGAGGACAAGAAGGAGCAAGTCTCCTTGATGGGAATTTCTCAGGTACATAATTGTGTGTTTGGATGTAGTGTAAGATACAATGAACTTAAAAATGAATTTGATGAATTGAAACCAAAGTACAATGAGTGTTATATAGAGGTAGAGTCTTATAAATTGGCTTTAAAAACTCTAGAGAAACAAAAAGTATGGTTTCAAAAGAATCAAGTTAAATATGATGAAAAAATAAGAGTTTTAGAAAGTGATTTAGAAATTTCTAAGATAGACTTAAAACGTACTGAAAAAGAGAAGTCTGATCTCGAAAAAGAAAAACAAGAATTACATGTTAAGTTAGACAAAGAGATAGCTAGAGGTAAACAATGGCAAATGTCTGGTGATAATCTAGCTTGTGAACTCTATGGTAGTCAGGCTGTGAACTCTAAAATTGGTTTAGGATTTCAAAAATATGTTGGTTTAGAAGCTAGGAATGACCTTGGTAAAACCACATCGGCAGGATTAGCTCAATTTGTCAAAGAAGGTAACTTACATGTTGTCCCTGGACCTATAAGAGGGGAACATATGCCTATTAACCTATCCAAACCTAGTAACTTTGATTGATCACACCATCTCTATGGCAAAAAGTCAACTGACTTGCCAGACCCTAGTGTTAAATCTACTGACTTTGTCTCTTGTTGTGACAGTGACAAGTCTTCTGATGAAGGGTCTACCTCATTTGCCAGCTGTGATTCAAGTGAGAAGTCTGACCTGCCCAAGACCACTCCCAAGACCCTACCAAAGACATCACCCAAGACTCCCCACAAGCCTTCTAGAGTTGCTGCTGATAACAAGACAGTTTCTACTGAAGACTTGTTTTTAAATTCTTTGCAAAATAATTCTTTTGGTTATGTTACAAACAATTCTGTTTATCATGGTGGTTTGAATACTTTTTCATGTTATGGAACTTCTTTTGGTTTAAATAAATCTTCTAAAAAGAAGAAGTGTTTTGTGTGTGGAAGTAAATATCACTTGATTAAGGATTGTACATTTCATGAGCAAAGAATGGGTGGATGTGTTAATCAAAGGAAACCTAGGCAAATGTGGAAGAATGTTAGTGAAATACCATCTTTTGTTCCACATCAGCAGAAACCCAATTCTGCTGAACCACATTCTTCATGGAGAAGAACCAGTACTAGACCTTATGTTCGACCCACTAGTTCTTTCTTTTCTAATGGTTATTGGCCTAATCACTTTGACTCTATGTATTATGGTGGTGGGTGTTGGGATACTGCTGTGAAGCCCTCAGCAGGTTGTTCTTGGACAAAGAAGGGACCCAATATGCAATATAGGCCCAAGAACAATAGTGGATCTAAAACATCTACATGGCCTATTACCAATGATCCACAAGGCAGGCTCAAGTCAGCAATGACTTGAGTCTCCAAAGTGTACTAACTCTTTGTATAATTTTTGTTGTTGTTGTAGGAACATCCTTTGAAAAGTACAAAAGTAGGTATTGTTGATAGTGGTTGTTCTAGAAGTATGTCAGGGAACAAGGACAAGATGCATGACTTTGAGCCCATAGAAGGAGGAGGCACTGTAACCTTTGGTGGTGGAGATGGCAAAATTACAGGGAAAGGAACTATTAAGACACCCTTGCTAGACTTTGAAAATGTTTATTATGTGAAGGAACTGGAGCATTTTAATCTATTCTCAGTATCACAAATTTGTGACACTAAGAATAAGGTTTTCTTTTCTGAAGATGAGTGTCTTGTACTTTCCAAGGACTTCAAACTTCCAGAAGACACCACAGTATTGCTGAGAGTTCCAAGGACCTTCAACTTATACACATTCAATCTGAATGATGTCAAGCCAGAAGGTGATCTAACATGTTTGGTGGCCAAAGCTTCCCTGGATGAATCTACCAAATGGCATAGGAGAATGGCTCATGTGAATTACGAGACTATCAACAAGTTGTCCAAACTTGGTCTTGTTAAGGGCCTTCCTTCTAAACTCTTCACCAATGAACACAATTGTCTTGCTTGCAACAAGGGAAAGCAACACAGAGCCTCTTACAAAGCAGTCAAAGCTGTGAGCACCATTTCAGAACCTCTTCAGTTGCTGCACATGGATCTCTTTGGTCCAACTCCTATTAGAAGTATTGATCACAAGTACTTCTGCCTGGTTATCACAGATGATTATAGCAGGTTTTGCTGTGTTTTCTTTCTAAAAACTAAAGATGAAACAACTCCAATATTGAAAGAATTCATTATCTTAGTTGAGAACCAGCTGAATAAAAAGGTTAAAGGAATTAGGTGTGACAATGGTACAGAATTCAAAAATGTGGTATTCATAGAATTCTGTAAGTCTAAGGGGATTAGAAGGAACTATAGTACTCCAAGAACCCCGCAACAAAATGGGGTTGCTGAAAGGAAAAATAGAACCCTCATTGAGGCAGCAAGATCAATGCTTGCAGACTCTAAACTACCCACAATGTTTTGGACTGAAGCAGTAAGTACTGCTTGTCATGTCTTGAACAGGGTGTCCATCACTAGACTTCATGTCAAGACACCTTATGAACTTCTCACTGGGAAAGTTCCAGCCATACATTATCTTAAGCCTTTTGGATGCAAAGTGACCATTCTGAATACTACTGATATACTGGGGAAGTTTGATGGGAAAGCTGATGAGGGATATATAGTTGGTTATTCAGCTCATAGCAAGGCCTATAGGGTTTATAATTTGAATGCCAAAAAGATAGAAGAGACCCTAAATCTTAGATTTCTTGAAGATCAGCTTAATATTCAGGGACAAGGCCATTCTTGGTATTTTGACCTAGACTATTTGACTGATTATTTGGGTTATACTAGGCATGCTTCTAATCCTGATGCAGGTTCCAAAGATCCAAACACTAATCCTGGAGGTTCCATAGATGATGACTCTGAATGTGAGTCTGAACCAGAAGAAAATACTTTTGTTGTACCATCTTTTCCACCTAACCATTTTGTAGGTAATCATTCTGCTGCTGAACAAGATGATGAGTCACATTATGCAGAGGATCTTGCAAGACTGAAGAAGCAAGAACATGCTGCTACACAGGAAGCTCAGTGTCACACCCCCAAAATAGGGTCCAGCGGAAGCATACGTATAGCTGGGGTGTAACTCAATTGATATCACAACACTAGTTCAAAAATGGTTTGCACTTGAATCATTTAAAATAAAATAGTTAAATCAAATTGTTGAAGTTACATCGTTAAAAGTAATGCGGAAGTAGGCCCTTAAAGTAGTTTAAAACGGTCCCCAAATGAATAATCAGAGTCTTCTATGACCATGCCATGCCCTGCCAAAACCTCCTGTAGCGTGCCATTGGTTAAAACCTGAAAATACATGCTAAAGTGTCAACACGAGGTTGGTGAGTTCATAGAGTCTTGTTGAAAAAGAATGTAATGCATATGTATGTAGGTTTCCCAGCAAAGGCATCGTAAATCCACTCAGTTACAAGTCCCGCCATAAGAGCCTTGTAACCTGTGTGTTTACAACCCACTGCTACAATATATAGTATGAGTAAAGCATGTATAAGTTCATAACAACAGTTAAGCAATTAGTAGTGAGTCTACACTTCATCTCCGAAGACCTCACGTTTGTATGTATGTCTCAATGGTTGTGTCCAGCAACTTAATCTGGGGCCATTGGAAGTCTGTATGTATGTATGATTACTGGGTGCCATTTCCCAAAGTATCAGTTGCTCAAGAATACACAATCACAGTTTAGTATAACACAGTTAAGTATAGCACAATCACGTATGTATAATGTAATCAAGTATAATGTTATCAAGTATAAATGTTATGTGAATTTGTACAAGTAAGCAAGTAGTAGCATGTATCTCCCCCAAAGAGTTGATAGAACAATTAAAAGAGTAGGGGCTATGACTCACCTGATGCAACAGCTACGATGACAAAAGTGGATACACAGAAAAGAGGTTCGATCTCTAACCGCAACCTAATATGAATGATGAACGATCTACTTTAGATCATGAAATGATGTTATGAATGTCCATGCACATGTTTCCTATACCACACTACTCTTTGGAAAAACACTTGTGTTATCAAAAATATATAATCCAAGAATTTGGAAAAATATTGCTATTAGAAAATAAAATAAGCTAGTAGCAATATATATACTTATATATATATATCGTATGTTTCCATGTTAGTGTTGAAATACTCGGGTTGTAATCCTTGGAATATCGCCTTGAAATGATGAAAATATACTTGTAATAACTAATACTTCATTAGTTATAAAATTTGGTACTTGATATTATTTCTAGCTTATAAAAGTACTACGTAGTTTTAGTGCCAATTTTTATTAAAAGCTGTCAAAATAAAAATGGGTTTAGCCGATATTCAAACGTGAATATCTTTGTCGTTATATGTCCGTTTTACTTGTTCTTTATATCCACGGTTACGTTTTAGTATGTAGTAATATATTTTGGAAAGCTCGACTCCTCCGGGTTACGTCTAAAGTCTCTTTTTGTCCAATGAAAAACGTCCAACAGCAACTATTTTCCAGAAAAATACTTTTCGTCTACAATCTTGCAAAAATCATAACTTCTTCGTTATAAACTCTTTTTAATCCGTTCTTTCGCCTACGGATTCGTTTTTGAAAGTATTTTCTAAAAATTTTGCCAAAGTTTACTTTGTATTTATTGATTTTCCTGGATTTCACAAAATGGGACAGCATGTCTAAAACATGCTCCAAATCAAGTTTTCAAGGTTTATAACTAATTTCTAACATCACCAAACCTCTTGTAATCACCACATAGCTAATCTAATCCTACCATACACCTTCTTAGGGTGCCATGGGCTCCTAACCAAGTTATTATAGCAAGGGAATTCATAAATAAAAAGTTAGGGTTTGTATGTTCCATTTTTGACAAAATAAATGGTGGTATAGCTAGTTGTACATGGTTTTTAGCATGGAACTCATGCAATACAAGTAAATATAAGATGATTCATGTAAAAATAAAGTTGATAACTTACTTGATAAAATGAGATGATTAAATGATGAGAAACCTTGGATTACTTGTGTTTTTGTTGTAATATTCTTGATTAGAATGATGAAATGAACATCTTTGTAGCTTTGATCTTTGAAAAATAATGGATCTTGATCCATGGTGTTTCTTGGTCGTGAGTCTCCAAGGAGAAAAGAGAGAAATGAGTTTTTGATCTTGAAAAATGAACTAGTGATTGTTTTAGTTGTTTTTCTTGCAAATATCTAATCTTGATGGCAAAATGGTAATTAAATGGTCAACTTGAAGTAACATGGGATGGGGGGGCTGCACATGGTTGATGAGTATGTAGTAAGCTTGGTGTTATCTGGTTCACGGAGTCGGTTTTGGTTCCGTTAATCGCTAACCATAAAGTTTTAAATCGCGAAACGTAAATTCGGGTATCGTAAAAATATGAAACTTGAAAGAATGACTAAACTTGTCAAAATACTCCATAATAAAATATAAAATGAATGGTAAGTTCCATCGGGTTGCTTAAACGCTGTTAAAACTGGAAACGCGGGTTAAAAACGCGTAATTTGCGTAAAACGCTGAACTGAAAAACGTAAAATTTCAAAACTTTTAGAATTGTCGTAGAATGAGAGAAAATCATATTTCTATCGTTTATATTGTTTTATGGACATATCGGGATGCCGGAAGGACGTTTAAACCTAAAAGTAAATCTCGGACACGGCTTCGTGATTTTTGCAGAAATGATCCGACGAGCGCCAAACTCTCGGATTACCGTTAAAATAGTTTAACTTATGAGAATATGAAATAAAAATTTCGGACATGAATAGTGTTTTGTGAATAGTAAAAGTGAATAGTAACTTTCCGAGATAAAAAATTGGAATTTCGACGTTTGAAACAGGACATGAAATTACGAGTTGTGACATTCTTCCCCTCTAAATGGAACTTCGTCCCGAAGTTCAGTTGATGTTAATCAGTTAAGTGTGTGTGTAAGAAAATATGTCAAAGCTTATGTATGTGGGTTTCCTATCCAACTAGGTACGTTCTCGTGGTCAGACTTGATGAGGCAAACCTTCCCAATCCCGAGCTTAGTCCTCAAAAGACCTCCTTTAGGTTAATCCTTTAGGTAACCGATTTTCACTTAATCCCACAACCCAATCAAACAAGAACAGTCATGAGATTAGGCTAAATTGGTTTGAGTGATGACTTTAACTTTTAGCTTGATTTTCGCAACCCAATCAAACAAGAACAGTCACTAGAACCAAGCTAAAAATCAAGGTCTGGATTCAACGTCCTTGAAAAAGGTCTTTTGAAAGATTGGCTCGACTTTGGAATTGCTTACACACAATCCAGACAAAATATCATTATAACTATTCTTAGTGTTGCAAAATTCATTTCTGAGTCGGATATAGGTGGTCAGCCTATGTCCTACTATCCCGGGTTGAATATAAATGACCAGTCTATATTCCACCGAGGTTCCATGAATTTTGAAATACTCAGCTCAGTTATACTAATACTATGTCCTTCACAAATACTAAGGTGTTCTGAAAGACTAAGGCAAGTGACCAAACTCGAGGTCAAATGATGAAACTATGCAAAGAAAAACATAACGCTGTGATATATATGATACGTGAACATGCTTATATGAAAGACAATTATAGTAATCAACTAGAATAAGTGAATATAATATATCAGATAATGAGACACAAATCTCATCACCTATGTCAGCAACTAACCACAAATGAGGCTTCAGCTTGGCAGGCAGGCACGTGACGGTCATAGGGTTAAGTTTTCTTGAAAGTAGCTATAGTCTAGGTTTTAAAAACACTTAGTTCGCTATAGCCAAAGCTCTGGTACCAATCTGTCACACCCACAAAATAGGGTCCAGCGGAAGCATACGTATAGCTGGGGTGTAACTCAATTGATATCACAACACTAGTTCAAAAATGGTTTGCACTTGAATCATTTAAAATAAAATAGTTAAATCAAATTGTTGAAGTTACATCGTTAAAAGTAATGCGGAAGTAGGCCCTTAAAGTAGTTTAAAACGGTCCCCAAATGAATAATCAGAGTCTTCTATGACCATGCCATGCCCTGCCAAAACCTCCTGTAGCGTGCCATTGGTTAAAACCTGAAAATACATGCTAAAGTGTCAACACGAGGTTGGTGAGTTCATAAAGTCTTGTTGAAAAAGAATGTAATGCATATGTATATAGGTTTCCCAGCAAAGGCATCGTAAATCCACTCAGTTACAAGTCCCGCCATAAGAGCCTTGTAACCTGTGTGTTTACAACCCACTGATACAATATATAGTATGAGTAAAGCATGTATAAGTTCATAACAACAGTTAAGCAATTAGTAGTGAGTCTACACTTCATCTCCGAAGACCTCACGTTTGTATGTATGTCTCAATGGTTGTGTCCAGCAACTTAATCTGGGGCCATTGGAAGTCTGTATGTATGTATGATTACTGGGTGCCATTTCCCAAAGTATCAGTTGCTCAAGAATACACAATCACAGTTTAGTATAACACAGTTAAGTATAGCACAATCACGTATGTATAATGTAATCAAGTATAATGTTATCAAGTATAAATGTTATGTGAATTTGTACAAGTAAGCAAGTAGTAGCATGTATCTCCCCCAAAGAGTTGATAGAACAATTAAAAGAGTAGGGGCTATGACTCACCTGATGCAACAGCTACGATGACAAAAGTGGATACACAGAAAAGAGGTTCGATCTCTAACCGCAACCTAATATGAATGATGAACGATCTACTTTAGATCATGAAATGATGTTATGAATGTCCATGCACATGTTTCCTATACCACACTACTCTTTGGAAAAACACTTGTGTTATCAAAAATATATAATCCAAGAATTTGGAAAAATATTGCTATTAGAAAATAAAATAAGCTAGTAGCAATATATATACTTATATATATATATCGTATGTTTCCATGTTAGTGTTGAAATACTCGGGTTGTAATCCTTGGAATATCGCCTTGAAATGATGAAAATATACTTGTAATAACTAATACTTCATTAGTTATAAAATTTGGTACTTGATATTATTTCTAGCTTATAAAAGTACTACGTAGTTTTAGTGCCAATTTTTATTAAAAGCTGTCAAAATAAAAATGGGTTTAGCCGATATTCAAACGTGAATATCTTTGTCGTTATATGTCCGTTTTACTTGTTCTTTATATCCACGGTTACGTTTTAGTATGTAGTAATATATTTTGGAAAGCTCGACTCCTCCGGGTTACGTCTAAAGTCTCTTTTTGTCCAATGAAAAACGTCCAACAGCAACTATTTTCCAGAAAAATACTTTTCGTCTACAATCTTGCAAAAATCATAACTTCTTCGTTATAAACTCTTTTTAATCCGTTCTTTCGCCTACGGATTTGTTTTTGAAAGTATTTTCTAAAAATTTTGCCAAAGTTTACTTTGTATTTATTGATTTTCCTGGATTTCACAAAATGGGACAGCATGTCTAAAACATGCTCCAAATCAAGTTTTCAAGGTTTATAACTAATTTCTAACATCACCAAACCTCTTGTAATCACCACATAGCTAATCTAATCCTACCATACACCTTCTTAGGGTGCCATGGGCTCCGAACCAAGTTATTATAGCAAGGGAATTCATAAATAAAAAGTTAGGGTTTGTATGTTCCATTTTTGACAAAATAAATGGTGGTATAGCTAGTTGTACATGGTTTTTAGCATGGAACTCATGCAATACAAGTAAATATAAGATGATTCATGTAAAAATAAAGTTGATAACTTACTTGATAAAATGAGATGATTAAATGATGAGAAACCTTGGATTACTTGTGTTTTTGTTGTAATATTCTTGATTAGAATGATGAAATGAACATCTTTGTAGCTTTGATCTTTGAAAAATAATGGATCTTGATCCATGGTGTTTCTTGGTCGTGAGTCTCCAAGGAGAAAAGAGGGAAATGAGTTTTTGATCTTGAAAAATGAACTAGTGATTGTTTAGTTGTTTTTCTTGCAAATATCTAATCTTGATGGCAAAATGGTAATTAAATGGTCAACTTGAAGTAACATGGGATGGGGGGGCTGCACATGGTTGATGAGTATGTAGTAAGCTTGGTGTTATCTGGTTCACGGAGTCGGTTTTGGTTCCGTTAATCGCTAACCGTAAAGTTTTAAATCGCGAAACGTAAATTCGGGTATCGTAAAAATATGAAACTTGAAAGAATGACTAAACTTGTCAAAATACTCCATAATAAAATATAAAATGAATGGTAAGTTCCATCGGGTTGCTTAAACGCTGTTAAAACTGGAAACGCGGGTTAAAAACGCGTAATTTGCGTAAAACGCTGAACTGAAAAACGTAAAATTTCAAAACTTTTAGAATTGTCGTAGAATGAGAGAAAATCATATTTCTATCGTTTATATTGTTTTTTGGACATATCGGGATGCCGGAAGGACGTTTAAACCTAAAAGTAAATCTCAGACACGGCTTCGTGATTTTTGCAGAAATGATCCGACGAGCGCCAAACTCTCGGATTACCGTTAAAATAGTTTAACTTATGAGAATATGAAATAAAAATTTCGGACATGAATAGTGTTTTGTGAATAGTAAAAGTGAATAGTAACTTTCCGAGATAAAAAATTGGAATTTCGACGTTTGAAACAGGACATGAAATTACGAGTTGTGACACTCAGAAACTCAATGAAAAGGTTACACAAGAGACTGAAGCTATCCTACATCAGTCAGCACAAGCAGTCAGTGGAAACAAGGATACTGCTGAAGACACACCTATTCCCATTGATAAGGTCCCAGATGCTGATTCTGCTGATGCTCATTCTCCCATATCTACTGAAGTCTCTGCAGATTTTGATAAGCCCTTTACAAGATTTCCAAGTCCTTCTGATCTTGGGAATTATCAGCCAAAGCCTGGCTTGTTCCACTCAACTTCTTATGATACTGAGTTTGGGCCTACAGTCAACAACCTTGATGCCACAATTGATGTTCCACCTATAGCTACCAAAAGGATTCATAATGCTCATCCCCTATCAAAGATTATTGGAGATCCTAAAGACCCTGTTAGAACAAGAAGTACTGTAAAGAATACAAAATATGGTGAAGTTGCTTTCATCTCTTATGTCTACAATCAAAAGAGGAACAATCACACAGATTTCAAACATTGTCTGTTTGCAAGCTTTCTTTCTCAGATAGAACCAACTAGTGTTCCTCAAGCACTGGCTGATTCAAGTTGGCTTGAGGCAATGCAAGAAGAGATGCTGCAATTTAAGAATCAGCAGGTTTGGATTTTGGTTCCTCTTCCTGTTGGTAAATATGCCATTGGAACCAAATGGATTATGAAGAATAAAAGAGATGCCAGGGGCATTGTGGTGAAGAACAAAGCAAGACTAGTGGCTCAAGGATTTAGACAAGAGGAAGGCATTGACTATGATGAGGTCTTTGCACCAGTGGCCAGAGTTGAAGCAATTCGGATATTTTTGGCCTATGCCTCTTATATGGGCTTTATGGTTTATCAGATGGATGTTAAAGGTGCTTTCTTGTATGGTGAGATTGAAGAGGAGGTTTATGTGACTCAACCCAAGGGATTTGAAGACCCTGATCATCCTGAGTATGTGTACAAAGTTGTCAAAGCTCTCTATGGACTTCATCAAGCTCCCAGAGCTTGGTATGCTAGACTTTCCACATTTCTATTGAAGCATGGCTACAGAAGAGGTGCCATTGACAAGACTCTATTCCTCAAGAAAGATTCAAGGGATATTATTCTTGTTCAGGTGTATGTGGATGATATTATCTTTGGTTCAACCAAAGAAGCATGGTGTAGAGAGTTTGAGGATTTGATGAAGGGAGAATTTCAAATGAGTGCCATGGGAGAACTCACTTTCTTTTTGGGATTACAAGTTCAGCAGAAACCTGATGGTATTTTCATACATCAGGAGAAATATGTAAAAGATATGTTGTCCAAGTTTGCTATGGAGTATGTCAGGACTGCCACTACTCCTTATGAGGCTCCCAAACCAAAGAACAATCTTGCTCCTGATCTCCCTGTGAATGTTCATTTATACAGGTCCATGATTGGTTCTTTGATGTATTTAACTGCCTCAAGACCTGATATTACATTTGTTGTGAGTGCATGTTCAAGACACCAAGTCACTCCACTTACTTCTCATATGAATGTTGTCAAGAAGATTTTTAAGTATCTTAAAGGCCAACCACACTTAGGTCTTTGGTATCCCAAAGAGTCTCCATTTCAGCTAGCAGCTTATAGTGACAGTGACTATGCTGGTGCCAATTTAGATAGAAGATCCACAACTGGAGGTTGCCAATTCCTTGGAAGAAGACTGATTTCTTGGCAATGCAAGAAACAGACCATTGTTGCTACCTCTACTACTGAAGCAGAGTATGTTTCTGCTGCCAATTGTTGTGGACATGTTCTCTGGATTCAGAATCAATTACTAGATTATGGGTATAACTTTATGAATACTACCATTTTCATTGACAATCAAAGTACAATTTGTATTGTTAAAAATCCAGTTTTTCATAATAGAACAAAACATATTGAAATCAGGCATCATTTTATCAGGGATGCTTATGAGAAACATTTGGTTAAAGTGGTAAAAATTCACACAGATGAAAATGTGGCAGATTTGTTAACCAAAGCAATTGATGGACCAAGGTTTCAATATTTGGTGGTCTATATTGGAATGCTTAACCCTTAACTGCAAAGTTTAAGGGGAGGCATATGCCTCAGGGGAGGATGATGACTGTAAACTTTGTATAATTTGTATAAGTTGTATAATTTTTGAGTTTTTAACACTAACCCTCTAACAGTTTGTGCAAGTTGTTTGGTGTATTTGCTTGTTTGACTGTTTTGCAGATGTTCTGAGAATGTTAGTTTCATGTTAATGTCACCAAGAGCAGAAGTCAAAGGAATGTGGTCAAAGTGCTGAACATGGTCTCTATTGATAACTTGATAATGCTGAAGGTCTTACACATTGGATAAATTTAAATAAGATCTTTTCATTCATTCATAGAAACAAGTTACAGCTTACATTCAAAGTTTCAACTGAATTACAATGATCATTCCTAAACATTTGGCTAATTAAGTACTACTGGCTTCTATCAATTATTACAAAATACTTGAGGCTATGACAAGTACAATGATGAAGCTGAAGATGAAAATGTATGAAGAAGAGAAGGAAGACTGTGAAGATGCTCATGAATTAAAGTCAAAAGAATACTCAAGAACTTTGTTCCATGGCAACATTCCTCAATCATCTACTTCAGCTTCTCCTTTCCCTTACATATGATCTCAGCCTTCTTGCTCTGTCCAATATGTTCTTGATGTGGAAGACCAGGTTCTGGAGCAGGAAGATCCAACATCAAATTTTGTGATGTTGGAGGAGATGGATCCCTATTACTTGATCTTGGTTGGGATCTTTCTTGTGTGGAAGGAGGAAGAAAGGTTGGATCTTCATTTTCCTCCTCTGAGGAGTCTTCATCAGAGGTATAGATGAAGGGAGAGATAAGCTCTCTCTCAGCAGGAATGGGTACAAGGCTTGGTTCACCCTTCCTATGAGTATTCCATTGCCTTTCTTGTGCATTCCATCTTTTCTCCATTTCTCTTTCAAAGTCAGGACCATCAAGCCCCCATGGATATGGTGGTAAATCTTCTTCAGATGATGGAGAAGAGGAATTTGGATCGGAGGTTTCTGGGTTTGAGGACATGATTTGGTGAAGAATTGGGTGTTAATTGGAAAATTGAGGTTTGAAAGATGAGTTAGGGTAAATTGGTGACTGAGATGTGATTTGGGGGTGATTAAATAAGTAAAGTTTAGGAGTTACGATATTTAATGCGAGTTGGGTGGCACAGTAAAACCAAGATATTGACCGAAGATATTTTTACTTTTGGTTGATTCTGCTGATGTTGACCATTCTTCAGCAGATTTGAATTTCATTTCTGCTGAAGAGTAAATTCAAAATTGGAAGTTTTTGAACTGTATGTCAGACTTGGTCAATAAGTTGTTCCGATAATTTTGACCACGATTGGGGAACTTCCAAATTTAACCCACTTTGCATATCTTTAACGAATCAAAATTATTCGCTTATCACTCCTAATAAACCCATTATTCTCTGGAGTAATTCATAACCATCTCAAACAATTTCATTCCAATGGCACAACTCGAATTGAAAGGCGACCATAACAAGTTTGCTATTCTGAAAAAGGCAAAGGGACATGAAGAGTTCGATTTAATGGTGGAATTTCTACAAAGGTCAAAGATTCATTATGCTTTGACACATAGTCCCAATCTGGTTTGTGAATCCTTGGTGAAGCAATTTTGGGCATCTGCTGCTAAAAGATCTGCTACAGAGATTGTCGCAGAAGTTGATGGTGTAGAGTATGTGGTGACAGAAGGATTGATTAGGACAAAGCTTCAGTTGGATGATGAAAATGGTGTGTATCATTCCAACACTGCAGAGATTCTTGCTGGGCTAAGAGATGCTGGATATCAAAGTACTGACACATCCAAGTGGCACAAGAATCAATTTTGTCCTAAGTGGAGGTATTTGGTGCATCTGTTGCTCCAATGTATAAGCAACAAGTGTAGTGGATGGAACCAATTCTCTGAACAATTGGGTTGTGGTATTGTTTGTCTTTCTAAGGGTCTAACTTATAACTTTTCTAAGTTTATTTTTAATAATATGCTAGAAAACATAGATAAACAACAGCATAAGTTTTTGATGTATCCTAGATTCTTACAAATAATTTTAGATATAACCACTGAAGATAGAACTCATGTACCTATTAAAAGTCTTGGTTCTAAGTTGTTTGCCTCAATGAAAACTAATTATACTGGGGAACATCACCCTATGTTAGAGGATATGTTGCCACCTGGCAATGATAATATAGTTGAGGGTGATAATGCTGGTAATATGCCTGCTCCTAATGCTACTGATGATGGCAATCCATCATCTTCTGGTGTTGCTGCTGATGGTAATCCTTCAGTGATAATGGAGGAAGGGCCAGCTACAACTGCTGAACAAGTACCTATTTCTACTGACTTACCATCACCTACCAATGTACATATGTCACCTAGTCCTACCATTCCACTAGCTCAGGATGCTCCAGTTGAGCAATTTCATGAGTTTGTAGATAATTTTCAAGCTCTTGAACCTGAGCTAACCAGACTACCTTCACCCAGCCTTATGTGTGAGCCAATTAATGTAGGTTTTCCTAATGTTGTAAATGAGTCTGTTTCTCCTACTGGGTTCAATGAAGCTCCTCTTACCAATGAGCAATCAGCTGGTAGAGCAGAGGACCCAATTACTCTCACTTTTGTATATGATTCTCTTACCAGGTACATGAAAATGACTGAGGATCTCCAAAAGGAACTTGCTGATACCAAGACCAGTCTTGGTAAAGAAATTGAAAGTTTGAAGAGTAAGGTTCAAGATTTGGAGACACAGCTGAATCAGCAGAAGCAAAGTAAGGATGGATTGGATACTGCTGAAGTTGCTCAGGAGACAAATTTGGATTCTCTTGAAATTCTAGCTGAAGTTGCTAGACAGTCTAAGGTTGTACCTTCTAAAGCTGCTGAAGTACCCAAATCTAAACCAATAATTCTAGTCAGCAGAAGAAGTACAAGATAGTATTTGGCAAGGAAAGCTGCTGAAGTTTCTAAAGTGTCTAGTGGAGATAATGATGTACTCATGACCGAAGCTGCTAATATACTTCAGAAGAAACAATCATTAAGTGGTGTTGCTGCTGAAGCATTTGCTGATCAAGTTAAAACATCAGGAGAAGTATTCTTTGTAGCAGGGAAAGAGTATTTGAATTCCCCTGTTCATCACTCATCTGAGAATCAACAAGTTTCTCCTGATAAAGAGGTTCAAGAAGTACATGATGAACCTATGGAAGATGTGAATGTTCCTCATGATGATATTATAGAAGGAACAGATGATGATTTAGAAGAGCTTGTTACAGCTGAAGAAAGAGCTAGACAAGAAGAACTATTCCAAGAATGGGAAGATTATAAGAAGAATACTGATATGACTGAGGAACAGCAAGCAAAGTTTGATGCAACATATGAGTCAGTCAATCAAAGATATGTTTCTACTTTGCCTATTGCCAGACAAAGAGAATTAGATGCAGCTGTTCAAGACTTTGATGAGTCTGATTGGCAACAGATTGGACAACAAATGCTTAATAATCCTAATGTAGCTGCATAAATTATTGGCAAAAAGGTAGAAAAGCAAGACTGGCCTTCTGAAATTGTGAAATTGCTGAAGTTGAGAAAGAAGGTAGCAGATGAGTTGAAAGCTAAAGCTAAAAGAGATAAACCTATGACTCAAGTACAGCAGAGAGATTATATGAGAATATATGTGAAAAATCAAAGCAGTTCTTTGTTTAACAGTGCTTGGTCTAAGCAAAAGGTGTGGGAACCTCCATTTAACAAATTGGTTGAGATTTATAACAGAATCAAGGCTATGAATGATAAAGATGGAATGGGTGCTTCCAAGAATATTCCTCTCCTCAATCCTGATGCTGATGCTGCTGAGAAAGTATCTTTACCTGATACTTCTGCTGATGTACCTCATGTTGATGCTTCATCTCATGTGGATAAAGGGAAAGCAAAAGTGATGACAGCAGATCCTCCAACAAGAAAGAGAACTTGGAAACAATTGGAACAGGAAAGATTGGGTGAAGAAGCTGCTAGGAAGTTAGATGAGTTACAAAATGAGGAACAAAAAGCTGAGCTTGCCAGATTTCATGAACTGAAGACAAGAGAAGTTGAAATTCAAGCTGCTAGAAACAAACAGATAAGGAAGGCTATGGATGAACAATATGCCTCTGCTGCACTTGAATCTTCTCAAGATTCTACTGATGAACAACTGGGTAATCCTTCAGTGGAAACTGATGTTGTAGAAGGTGAATCTGCTGAAACAGAAGTTCATGCTGCTGTTTATATTCCTGGAAGAAGAGGCAAGAGAATGGCTAAAGTCAGATCTTCACATTCAAAACAAAGTCTAATTAATGTGAATGCTTCTGATGTTTCATTTATAAGAGAATGATCCCCTGATGATTGGCCTGAGGGAACTAGAGATGTTTTGGTTCACTGGGAGTTAAGCAAAAATGGTCAAGTTAATACCATTTACAGATTGGATAAAACTTTCATATCCTTTACATTTCTTCAACAGATTCTACATCTTGTAGATCATCAGGACTTGGTCACTCTATATGAGTTGGTTCTTAAGTACTATGCCACTCATACTCCTGAAGGGTCTGGATTGTATTTGTTGGGTGATCTTCAAGTGTTGTTTGAGTCTTCTACTCCTACTGATGCAAGCTATGACATATGGAAGAATAATCAAAGATGGAAAGTTCAGAGTTGGAAGTTCTATCCTATGCCTTATGTTCATGTGTTGGAAACTACAACAGGTCTAAGGCTTATTATGGATCTCACCAAAAGATATCCTATGAAAGTGTCCCTGATGGATAAAATGTTACAACAAAAGTTGGAGATTCCTCCTGATCCAGTAGGGAATACAAGGTTGTTTGCTGAAAGTTTGGTGAAGGTTTTCAAACAAAGGATTAAGACTTCTAGAGCTGCATCTTATTAGGGATATCATGTTGTATATTTGTTTTCATTTAGTAAAAAAAAAAAAAAAAAAACTAACTTGTTGTTGTATAGTTTTGTATGCAGGTTTGGTTATCAACTTACCGGATATTGACTATTCCATCATAAAGTTGGCTAGTTCAAAGGGTACAGCTTTGGTAAAGACACATCAAATCTGTTGATAGCTGTAATGGTTTGCTCAAAACCATAGGGTTTTCAACTCACCCATGCTTTGTTGCTGAGTAGTTGAAATGGTTGTCAATTGACCATGGATTTTTCGTTTATGGATTCTAAATAATTGGCTAGCCCACATGTATATGGCTTGTGGTAAAGGCAGTGGAAAACCATATTTGGTAATCAGTTAACCAAGATGATTTTCATCAAAATAATTGGCTAGTCCTGAGCAAACGGCTACAGGTAAAGACATCTCAAATCTGTTTATAGCTGATGATTTGCTAAAAATCATGTGGTTATCAGTGTACCTTTGAACACTTGGCTACTCTAGTAGTGATGGCTATTGGTAAAGAGACATCAAATCCATTATTTTCAATGATTCACCTCTCACAGGAGTTAACACACCTGGAAGTGATGAGAATAGTATGAAACTAATTTGTTTTGATGTACATTAAGTCATTTGTTGCTGCACAGCATGGAGCTTTCATGTCTTATTTGCTGATCATAGAGATTCTGCTGACGATGATTCTTTGCTGGTGCTATGTTATTACAATCCTCTTGGTATGTTATCTTGAAGAACTATCAAGAATCTTGAACTTAACCAGGTCAAATTCAAGATTAGGGGAGGATTGTTGGAAATTCTGTTAAGTAATAATTCTGCTGATGGTTCCTGCTGAAGAGTTGGTTTCTGCTGAAGCAGTATATCTGCTGAAGACTAGTTTCAGCATTATTAGTTTCTGCAGATTTAGTATTTCCGTATTTTATGTATTATTAGTTTGGATATGCATGAGTTTATTTAGGAAGTGATAATGCATATCTTTTAGAAGTTTTAGAATATACGTTTCTTGTGAAACGGTTTAGGGTTCCTTGTGTATAAAAGGAACACATGTTTATGTTATGAATAACTTTTAGTGAATACTCTTATTATAATTAAAAAGATCCATAGAGGATCAAGAGTTCTTAGTATCAAGCTTGTGTTTTGTTTCCGCTTTATAAATACAAGTTGCAGAGATTGTCTATTAGTGTGTTATTGATTACAGTGACATTACTAACGATTCTAGAGTGCTCAAGAAGATCTATCAAGGTCTTATAGTTTAAACAGGGAGAATGCATGATGGTTGGAATAGAGAGTAATGAAAGATTATCCTTCTTGGTTCACCCAATGCACTGTCAAGGAGGAATGGATGGTCATCATGGAGGGTGCGTGTTCCCAAACAACTGAAGCCTTCCATTTGAGAGGGAAATGTAGGTTGTCTTGGCAGACCCCATGGGTTCTTAGTGATGCCTCTCCTCATCTCTATCATGTCTACTGTGGTGGCACGTGGAGTAGCTTGATAGGATGGGGTAGGGGAAATATAGCTAGATGGTAGTGCAATTGATGAGGCAAAAAATGATCCGTTTTTAGGGTGTCATTTAAGCCCGGAATTGGATTTATTTGATCAAATATTGCCCTAAATCGTTCCTTTTGTGATTTTAGGTACTTTTGGAGTGAATTCTGGAAAAGGAAACATTTTGGATGTTTTTGGAACATAAAAGTGAAGAAAACGGCAAAGTCTAAATTTTCCTTGCTGGGACAGTACCTGACGGCGTCACCTAATTATTAATGACGGCGTCAAGAGAAAAACAAGAGGTGAAGAGGGTAGAGTCCATGACGATCCAGAATGTTTTTACACTAGGGCCTGACGGCGTCACCATAGGCCGTCATGGCCCCATTACTCTTGACGGCCCATAGGAGATTTACTCTTGACGGCGTCAGATCTGGATGTAGGCAATCTGATTTTATTATGGGCGGTGGGTTGACGGCGTCAGAATTTTTCATCTTGACGCCGTCACCTTGGAAAATCTATATATACTTTTGTAATTTTCATTCATTAAGAGAGGACAATTTTAGGAACGACTTGGAGAAACCCTAGCACAATTTTATCAGTATTTTCAAGGGTTTTCACCCCTTGAAACCTTTCATGTTCAATTAAGATAAGTATCCTTTCAATTCATTCAATATGTCTATGTGTTGTTTGAATATATCTTACGCTTGTCTTGATTTTAACATGCTAGGCTAGATCTCTTGTGTGTTTGCTTAGATGTAGTGAAACCTAGATGTTGATTATGGGTTGATTGATTGTTTATAGTTGTTACGGATGAATGATTTCGATGTTAGGCTTAAGAAAACTGGCAGACTTCCATAGTGTAACTTGCTTGAACATTTTAAGAAGCATGAACCAATGCGTACTAGGTTTTTATGGTTGTATTTAATGCATGAGCGAATTCTAGTGATCCCATGTTAGGAGCTTCTTGCAGGCTCGACATAGGAGTGAAGTAGGAGCTTATAGAGTTGGGGAAGTACATACGCCACCCAACGATTGGTATTAAGGAATATAACCCGTCATCCACGCAACTGTAACAAACTATCAACCTGTAAAAGATATCTAGGGAGTAATGAAATATAAGTAAACACAATTTTCCCATTTATTGTTCACACCACATTAGTAATTAGCTTTATTTACATTTCTGTTATTTTATTTTGATTGCATCTTTAGTTATTGGGTTAGTTGACTAGCAACTAATTCCGCCCACTCTTCCAAAACCCGAGATTTTAATTGCTTTTATAGAAATATAACAATACAAAAAGAATCATCCCTCACCTCTAGACCTAGTTTTTAGGCTTTCTAATCCTAGCGACACTATTTCTGAGTTGAACGATCAATCCCCCGGTACTTATCACTATACTATACTGCAAAGCTCAGGTACACTGCCTGGTGGGGGTTGTAAGCTTCTCGAGATCCCTCGAGAGGTAAAGCCTGGTGCAATTCCCACGCATCAAGTTTTTGGCGCCGCAACCCGGGAAATAGTTATTATCTAGGTTAGGATTTCTTTTTATTAGGTCTACTTGCTAGATTCCTTTCTAATAAGATGTTATTTTTATTTTTTAGGTTTTCTTTAGTCTATCTATTTCTTCGTGCCTTTGTTCGTAATCTTTACCATCCGACATCATGGAAGGTGGTAACATCTTTGAACCCATCAACCCACCACAACAAGACCACTAACAAAACCCACCACTAGCAAACCCACCTCTTAGGCCCCGAACCCTAAGAGAGTATTCCCGACCTAGCCACCAAGGCTATCAAAACACTATTGAGCTCACCCAAGGAGCCAATGTGTCCCCCTTGCGATCCGACACCATCCGGTTGGTGCAAAGCGGATGTGCATTCCATGGACTTCGTTCCGAAGATCCTAATCAACATCTCAAGGATTTCCTTAAAATCGTAGATTTTATAGACCTTGATGTTACAACTAGAGAGTCAACCCGATTACGCCTATTACAATTCTATCTACGTGATCAAGCTAGTCAATGGCTTGAACGTTTACCCGAGGGATCCATCACCTCATTGGATGATCTCACCACTCGTTTCCTTGCTCAATTTTTCCCACCGGGGAGAACTACCAAGCTTAGAAATGATATCTTGATGTTCCAACAACGTCAAGGTGAAACTCTATATGAAGCATGGACTCGTTTCAAGGACTTACTCCAAAAAGTCCCTCATCATGGCATAGATCTTTGGCTCCAAGTCCAAATCTTCTATGACCATATCAATCTCTCCACAAGGTGAACCATTGACCAATCGGCCGGTGGTAAGCTACGTGATCTAAGTGCGGAATAATCATGGGAACTCATAGAAGATCTTGCTCTCTATGACAACGAAAGTTGGAATAATCCCCGTGATTTGAACAAAATGGTCAAGGCAATATCTTTGCCTTCGAGGAATTCTAGCACTCCCGACCGTAGGATCATGGAACTTGAGGACCAAGTCAAGTTTCTCATGAAATCTTACGAAGCTCCTAAGCCTTCAAGCCAAGTGAACAAAATCACTTCTTCATGCGAATTATGTAGTGGTCCCCATGACACTCGTGATTGCGTGGAACTCCCCAGAACAACTTTTGCGGATTATGCATCTTCGCGTACCGACGAAGCGGGAGATAAGTGGTACACTTTCAAGCCCGAGCCAAACCCTTACGGTGATTCCTACAACCCTTCTTGGAAAAATCACCCGAACCTTAGGTGGAAACAAAACCAAAACAATTCTTCTAATCCGCCTAATCGTTACCAACCAAACGGTCCACCCTCCAACCGTACTTTCAACAACAATCCTTCTAATAACTATGGTAGTACCAACAATCTTGAAGGATTGATGTCTAAGTTTATGGCATCTCAAGAAGCTCGCATAGTTAAGTTTGAAACCGAATTCAATCAACAACAAACGGAGATGACCAACAAGATTGACAACTTGTTGAAAGCCCTCAACAACCAAGCGTTAACTACACCTAGGAAGGACACTAGGGACCCCAATAGTGGAATCCAAATTAAGGACCCCTCGTCATCCAAAGACGTCCACTTTGTCAATGTTGTCACCATTAAGCCAATAGATAAGGATATAGAAGAAAGTGACAAGGATGAAGTTGGGGTAGAAACCGAGACTAGGGATGAAATTAAGGAAGTTGAGGTTAATAAAGGAGAAAAGTTAGAAGAAGCAGAAAACGTAGAAGAGTACTTTGATAAGTTGCCCACCAAGGAAGAACGGGAATATCACAAGGATTTATTCAATGATCCCAAGACACCATATATCCTTGGTTCACCCCTTATTAAAGTAGGTGATCCCTCTAACATTAACATACCATGCAACATTGGGCATATGCATGTATGGAAACCTTATATCGATCCTAGGTCTCCTATAAACATCATGACTAGGACTTTTTATAATTGGGTAATGAAGAAGCAACTTGGTTATAGGATGATGCCCAACAAGAACTTGCTAAGTAATTTTGTAGGAAGAGTGAAAAGATTGCATGTGATTGTTGGAAACTTCACTTATGAGACCGACTTTGTGGTAGTAGAGGATACTCGTCCGGTGATAGATGACTGCCTAAGTCAAGTAGTGTTCGGAAAACCGTTTGTTGAGGTCTCTATGATGAGTTATGATCCGACTCTAGGGATAGTTAGATTCAAAGAAGAGAATGATGAGATTGCTTACCAAATGCCCTATAAGATTGAACAATGCCGCCTCCTATCAAACATAGAAAAGGAACACAAACAAGCGGTTTACTATATGAATGATGAGGATAGACGTAGAGGAGTAGAGTATGTTATGAATAGAATACTTGGTTTCTACAAAGAATGCTTGCAACTAGGTCCGGAATACAAAACTAATATAGGAGATGATCTAGAAAGTGATACCAAGGATGAGGTCACGTAATAGCCCATGACCTTGAGTCTAGCTACAAGACTCGTAAATAAAAAAAAAAGCGCTTCTTGGGAGGCAACCCATGCTTTGTGTGATTTTGAATTGTTTGATTGTTATTTCTTTCCGTATGCATGCTTTATTTTTATTGTTGGTAGATCATGTTTCAAAAATAAAATGGTGAAAATACTTTATTTTGTCGTTTGACTTAGTCCTAACTTCATCCAAATGTATTTCGCAAAAGATAAGTGTAAGGGGAAACCCCAAATATGTTTTTAAGAAACAAAATTGATCATGATTCTCCACAATATTTAATGGACATGTATATTCATATTTGTTAGAGCAAATGCTTGTATCGAGTCATAATGATGTTTTGCAGGATTTTCCAGGAAGTAGGACATAAGTTTTTCTAGAAATTTTCCGGAAACTTAACGTAAGGATTTCTGCAGATCACTTCTGATGGCGTCAAAAATTAATTCCTGACGGCGTCATGTGTACAATTCTGGAAATTTTGCTAGTTTTGTTTTTCTAACGGAGTCTTAAAGTTTTTGTTAATTCTTTAGTTTTATAAACTCCAGGAAATCTGCAAACATTCGTTCCACAAGCATTATATCTTACATTGCTTTCTAGGATTTGTTAGTATATATAGATTGCCGCCGATTTTACGCGAGGTTGCCTTGTTTGTTTTCTCAGGTTTAACAGGTTATGTATGACAAGAACATGATTTATTTTTCTAGAAGGGAAGCTTTTATTGTTCATTTTCTTGGAGGAAGATCTAACCTTGTTACCACACTATCTACACCGAACGAATCAGGGGAGTATTTGATTTCATTCTTTTACCTATTTCACTTTTACATTCTTTAATTGAACATTGGGGACAATGTTCATCCTAAGTGTAAGGGGAGGGTAAATGATGATACCTTATAGGATAAACTTGCACTTGAGTTTGTTTGTTTGATGGTAGGTGTGTAATAAAACTATGAGAAATACTTGTTAGTGTAATTTTAGCGCCAAATTTAAAATTGTTTACAACATTTAGGAGTGAAACTTTAGCCTTAGCAAGCGTCTCATGGATAGGAGATTGTATGACTAACATAAAACCGTACTATTCAGAAAAATTTTCCACCCAAATATGTGAGGTTCGCCTTTAGATTTGATAGGAAAAGCATTTACTATTAGTGCTTATGAGTGTACCGGTAGCATTTAGATTATAGAACTTGCGTTAGTGATGCATCCCGAGACCGCTAGTGAGACTACATTCGTGTAGTAGGATTTACTACATGATAAGAGGTATTAGGATCACCCTTGTGTTAAACCCGTATCATAATTACTTGACCATTTAAGTCATATTACTTGGCTAGTTAAGTCTGTTGGGATCATACTTTAGTATTTAGTCAAGTCTCGGTCATTACATTTTATTATAGGTTGCTTAAGTAACATTTATCACTATTGTTTAAGTTAATGGGCAACATGTAAAAGCCCATAAGGCCTTAAAGCCCACGTATGAAAGGATAAGGGAGGAAGGGAGTGTTGCCCTAACTCCTCCCTTATAAATAGAAACCTTATGTTACATTTTATTTTGTTGGTTATTTGATTATCTTAAGGAAACTCTTGCACTTTCACTTTTCATATTGTCTCATAATCAACCAAACTCTTCTCTCATCTTATTTCTTTATTTATCATACTTGTGTTTACAAAATGGTGACCTAACAAGTGGTATCATTCGCCTACTAGAAGTTTGAAGTGTGTTTCTTTGGTTAACGTGGGGATTGGTGTTCATTTCTTCATCGTTATGCATTTTTCTTTGTTTCTTTCACTCAAATCTTGAAGCTTGGACAAGTTTCAAGGTTGATATAGTGATTTGAAGCTTAGTTGTTGCATAAAGTTGTGATTTTTAAGGTTTTTTTTGGTTTTATAGCTTCTTTGATATTGGAAAACTAGTTTTTTGGAAACTTAATCTTCAATAGTTAGTGTTTTCTAAGTGTTGGTGAAGTTATTTGATCAAAAGTACCTTATTTCTAAGCATTTTTCCTTCAAAAATTTGAGATTTTTCAAGTTTCTGACCAGTTTACGCGTAATATTGGTGAATAGTACGATTCTGTAGCTGTCAACAGTACTTTTTGTCCTTTTTTACGCATAACTTTTGGCCTAAAACCCTTTTCTTACGCGTAAAATAGGCTTAAACCCTTTTTTTTACGCGTAAAATAGGTCTAAACCCTTTTCTTACGCGTTAAATAGGCTAAAACCCTGATCCTACGCGTAACTTGCTCCTCTACGCCTTAAAACCTACGCTTAAGTTTGATTCTACGCGTAAGTCAGAGTTACGCGTAACTTGCCAGAGTTTACGCGTAAGCTTCATCAACGATCTTCTCCTCGTGTAACGGTGACTCAGTACTTCCCTAGCTTGGATAAGTTAGTGGAATACTTCGACTACGGACATCTTTCAAGCTTGGATAAGTTTGAAAGATTTGTTTGGTTGTTTAAACCTTACGCATAAGTATAAACTTACGCATAAGCCTAAGCTTACGCGTAAAGAGAAAACTTACGCATAAACTATTAGTTTACGCATAACCTACTCTTTACGCATAATCTAAAGTTTACGCGTAAGATTAAGTTTCGCGTAAGAATTGAACTTACCCCAAGGATTTTGGAACTTACTCAAAGGAACGTGCATTTCAATCTTCTACAAAGATCCATTTCTACACAAGTGTTCTAAGATGTCTCAACCACCAAATCATTACTTCCCTCATATTCAGCAACCTCAACATCAGCAGTCTCAGCAACCTCAGCATCAGCAGTATCAGCAACAACAATACCTTCCGCACATAATGAATCAACAACCTCCTAAATACAATCCACTACATCATTACCTAATGATGCAACAACAGATCATTCCTCAACAACAACCATATCAAGTGCTACAACAAACCACTCAGTTTTCCTCCAAACAACCTCACTGGTTTGACAGAATGTGTGAAGTTATTACAACTCAACAATCCCGACATGAGGCAGGATCACTTGAAACACCTCCAATGTTAACACCTGGGAATTATGTTCAATGGTCAAGTCGATTCTTAAGATTTCTTGAATTAAAGAAACCTCATGGGCAGTTCTTAAAGCAAGTGATACTTGAAGGACCATTTGAGTGGCCAACAAGATTTGAAACTGGTGATCCAAATGCTGATCCTCCACGTCCTCCTGGTGATAGACCCCTTCCAGAATCTGCACTCACTGAAGAACAGAAACTACATCGTGAAGCTGATCAGTATGCAATGGCTTATATACTTCAAGGTATACCTAATCCGATCTATCGAAGTGTCGATGCTCAGAAAACAGCCAAAGCTATGTGGGAACACGTTCATCTCCTTATGGAAGGAACTCAATTGAACAAAGATGACATGGAATCCAAGCTATACATGGAATACACTGACATCACAATTGAACCTGGAGAGTCACTTGAATCCTACTATCATCGTTTCACTAATGTAGTCAATGATCTGGAACGTCATAAAATCACAGTACCAAGGATCGCTGTGAACTCCAAATTTGTTGGTAGTCTTGGCCCTGATTGGCATAAATATGTGACATTTGTTCGTCAAACGAAGAATCTTCATGATGCTCCATATGGCTTGTTGTATGATTTTCTGAAACACCATGAACCTGAAGTGGAAAAAGATAGAGCTCTACGAGGAGGATACACACCAACATCAACACCAAATTCTTTGGCTCTCGTAGCTCAATCTCCCTATACTCCACCACCACTGTCAAATCATGCATATGCTCAAGAGCAGAACTACTTCAGTTATCCACAATCTTCCACCTCGAACCAAATGGTCCCTTATGATTCATCTCTACAGAATGATTCTACTCAACTGGTTCCGTTAAACAACAATGATTCTGTGTATTACTCCAACTCCAATGATGATGACGATGATGACTTTAATACGTTGAATCAGGGACTTGCTCTTATTGCTCGTGCTTTCAGCAAATTCTCCAACAAAACAAACAATCGTCAACGTTCATCTTCTAATACAAGGAATCAAGCTGTTGTCAATGATGGAAGAGTGGAAATTCAGAATCGTAGCTATGGTCGATCTGGTTCAGGAAATTCTTCAGGAAATTATGGGAATGGTCAAAGGTTTAGTTACAATGGTGGGTTCAGGAACAACTCAGGATCTACTCAGCAAAGGTCTGAATCAGTTGCTACTAGGAACTCCAACTCAGGGAATGCAGTGTGGTGCTACAATTGTAATGAACAAGGTCATATAGCGACTGCATGTCCCAAACCGAGAACTCGGGGTAGTAAGTTTCACAAGCAGGCACTACTAATGGCTCTTCAAGATGAAAAAGATGGACATTTCCCTGAACAGGATAACAACTTCATGGAAAATGTGAACAACGATGATGACATGGAAGATCTGGAAGCCAATGCTGCTGTGATGCTTATGGCCAACATGCAGGAACTTAAGCTCAATGATTCAATCCAGTGTATGACACTGACGGCTTGTCTCAGGTACATGACCTCAATGAATGCTTTATTAATGAAATTGTCTCACCTTCTGCCTCTGAATCAGATATGGCACAAGTTGTTCCATCTAAATCATCTTCATCATCTCAACAAGATGAACAAATAAGCACAGTTGTCATATTTGATGATGACACAGTTGTTTCATTTGATGATCCTATTGAGAATGATAAACATGATAATTTAGAACAACATGAACCATCATTTGATCCAGACCCTGACCTCATAATGTTATCTAAAAAACTGAATGCTCAGCAATTGCTAATTGCAAAGTGCAACGAGAAAAACAAAGTTTTAAAAGAAACTAATGCAGCACTTGCAAGAGATATTGAGTGTTATAAAATCCAGCTTTCTAATCAGGAAGAAAAGATTAAACATGCTAAAAGTTTTGAAAAAGCTTTTCAAGATTCTTACAACAAAGAACAAGATCTTCAACGCAAAATGCAAGATTTAATTGAGTCAAATGGAAAGTTAATTTCGAAACTTGAAAGCAAAAAGTGTGAATTAAAAACACAAGTTGAACGTCTTCAAAGAGACCTTTCAAAAACTGAAACAGAATTGTCAAGTTGTAAAAAGGATTTTTGTGAACATAAAATACGAAAAAGGAAGTATATCGACGATTTACTCGGCGATATTGTTGATCTTGAAAAACAACTCAAAGAATTTCGTAACGTTGTTTACAAACACGGGAACTCAGTCACAACAATACAGAAATTTACTTTAAAACCGAGACCCGATAAACGATTTGCACTTGGTGATTACAATTCAATGTTTCTTCACACGGCATTCAAAGATATTCCAAAAATTTACAGTATGGATTATTTGATGGATAATACAATTGTGCGTGCTGTTGTTTTTTATACTGAGGAAGAAGAAGAACTTGAAGACGAGAGTCGGTCAAAAATGAGTAATGTTTAATATTCGAAACCATATGACTATTCAAAAGCTCCACCGCTTTCCAAATCTTTTGTTACTCAAAAGGACTTATCTAAGAAATCATGGTTTATCGAAGAGTCATATGTTTCATCTCACAATGCGGCTCCTGTCCAAACTGTAGCACAAATTAATGGTCCTTTACCATCATCCGGTGAACTTTCACCTTTACCAAAAACGTGTCGTGTCTTAAATTATTTCAAAACTTTTATGGAAGACATCGAAATTTTGGAGGAAACAATTGAGCGTAATTCTGAAATTAAAATTGAAACTTTTCAATCCGCTTACGAGCGAGAAAAGAGAGATATTTTTCAAAAACAAATGAAGCCAATTGTTCAACACCTCCGTCTTTGTGCTACACGTTGGGATCAGGAACTTCAAAAGGAAGTGAAAAATATGATTCACGTTTTCAACTCCACTAAAAATGAGATTTTGGCTCAAAAGCAACGAAATAGAGTTTTAAAAAATGATGCTGATCGACTCTTGGAACAAGTTCTCAATGCTGATATTTTGTCTGTTATCATGAATGATCTCTATAATTCTGGTACTTCTATGCTTAAGAATGATCATTGTGTTGATAATAATCTGTTGAATGAGGAAATTGAGACACTCAAAATGGAAAACGAAAAGCTGAGAATTAAAAATGATGATGTGACAAAACAATTTTCAAAACAAATCAGTCTACTCAATCAAAGGCTTGAATGGTGTCAAGCTAAAAGTCTTGAAAGGGAATTGAAGTTTCAAAGTCACAATGTTTCAAACTCTTGTCAACTTTGCAAAAACAATGAGTCTTTAAAAGGTTTGTGTCTCAAATACGAGAAAGAAATTGCGAAGTTAAAAATTGAAAATGATGAATTTCTACAAAACCACATAGATATCAAATATTGCAATGGTATACTTGAGTCTAATATTCAGGATAAGAATCACATCATCAACGAGTTGAAAGAGAAAATTAAGATACTTGAAAAAGGAAAGATGGTTGACACCATGGTGATAGCACCAGGAATGTATAAATTAGACAAAACTGATAAAAGAAAGGTTGTTCAAAATACTAATGTTGCAAACTCCACTTCTACAGGACTAGTCTCCCCTAATAGCGTTAGCAGACCCAAACGAAACAGTAAAAAGAAGAATAGGCTCTGGCAACGTAAAAGAGGACAACTAGAAGCTCAAGAAGTAGAAGACCAACTTAGGAATTTGAATAAAACTCATGTTGCATCAGATTTAGATTCTAATCTGGCAAATTGTAATCAAAATCTAAATGTAACGAATGATGAACCTTTGAATGTTTTGAATATTAATGCATCTTGTGTGTTTTGTCGTAAAAGCGTATCATCGGGTGATCATACTAAATGTGTAGCTAATTCTCTACTCAATCGTCATAAGAAACGTAGGACACGCATTCCTTCTAGGCCCACTATTGCCTCTAAGTCTAACTTAGGAAAGCCGTCTTCTACGGTCTCTAATGATGTTGAAGTTACCCCCATAAGTGCCGAGAACAAATCTAGGACAGAGCCAACTACTAGTGCATTTAACATTAAGAAAGCAAATACTAGTTGGAATTGGCAACGTTGGTTACAACACAAACCAGACTTTAAATGGATCCCTAAATTATTGAATACATGTGTTTCTAACCAACAGGAACCCGCAATTTCTTTGGGTTCCACCCTTACTTCTGTTCCATCCGTGTCTTCTTCTGGTGATGCAGGTGGTACAGATTGTTCTCTGGATTGTTGATAGCGGATGCACCCGACATATGACAGGCAATCTCAAACTGTTACACAACTTTGTCTCAAAGTTCATTGGCACTGTCAGATTCGGGAATGATCATTACGCTTTAATCATGGGATATGGTGACTATGTAAGTGGGAACATCGAAATAAGTCGTGTTTACTATGTGGAAGGACTTGGACACAACCTTTTCTCTGTTGGTCAATTTTGTGATGGAGATCTAGAAGTTGCATTTCGAGAGAAAACTTGCTTTGTTCGTGACTTACAAGGAAACGACCTCATGTCTGGCTCACGTGGCTCCAACCTTTATACAATTTCTATGTCAGATATGATTGCAACATCTCCGATATGTCTTCTCTCCAAAGCAGAATCGACTAAATCTTGGTTATGGTACAAACGTCTTTCACACTTGAATTTCAAAACTATGACTGACCTTGCTCGGTTCAAACTTGTTGATGGATTTCCAAGATTCCGTTTCACCAAAGATCACTTATGTCCTGCCTGTGAACAAGGAAAAAGTACTCGGGCTCATTTTCCTTCAAAACCTGAGCACAGTACGAATCATGTTCTACAACTGCTTCATATGGATTTGTGTGGACCGATGCGTGTTCAAAGTATCAACGGTAAACGCTACATACTTGTAATCGTCGATGATTTTTCCAGATGGACTTGGGTTTATTTTCTACGAAGTAGAGATCAGGCTTCTTCAATGATCATCACCTTTCTCACTAAAATTCAAGTTCAGTTACGCAACACGGTACGAATAGTTAGAACTGACAATGGAACTGAATTCAAAAATCAGACACTTAGGTCATTTTATGAGAAAGCAGGAATTGAACATCAAACATCTATTCCTAGAAGCCTAGAACAGAATGGAGTTGTTGAAAGACGCAACAGGACGTTAGTGGAAGCTGCTAGAACTATGTTGATTAATGCTCAATTACCAGATTACTTGTGGGCAGAAGCTGTTTCAACCGCATGTTATACCCAAAACCGTTGCATGATCACAAAACGCCATCGCAAAACACCATATCAAATTGTTCATAAAAGGAAACCGAACATCGATTACTTTCATGTATTTGGAGCACTTTGTTATCCGAAAAATGATCGTGATGATTTAGGTAAACTTAAAGCAAAGGCTGACATTGGAGAGTTCGTTGGATACTGTGATAATTCTAAAGGTTTTCGGATATGGAATCGTCGAACAAGAGAAATTCAAGAAACCATTCATGCTAATTTTGATGAGCTCACACAGATGGCTTCTGAGCAACACAGCTTAGGACCCGAATTTAACCGTCTTAACTCTCCGGCATCTTCAGCTGAACCATTGCCACTTAACCGCAAAGAATTAGAAACCCTGTTTGCTCCACTATTTGATGACACAATTGAATACCGTCCTACTGAGGTCTCACCTAATTCCGCTGCTCAACCTGAAAACATTCCAGTACCAGACTCACCTCAACAAACTACCACAAGTGTTGAGAGAGACGGTCCTCCAATTGTATCACCATCCACAGCAGAACAAACTGGTTCTAACTCCCGCCATCCAGCTGAAGATCCAACACCATTACCAGTTCCACAACCCGCAGAGCATGATCCTGATGCGTTCTTTAATCCGTTTGCACCGGCTCCTAATATTCCTGATATAGCTGAGTCGTCAACACGCAATTTGGATCCTGCTAACATGCGAGATACTTATCAACTACACCCTTCAACACACAAATGGACTCGTGACCATCCACTAGTTCATATCATTGGCCATCCAGATGCACCTGTCATGACAAGACAACGACTTCACACTGATGGAGAAACTTGCATTTATGCACTCACAGTCTGTCACGAAGAACCTAAGAACATTAAAGACGCAATGACTTATGACAACTGGATTGAATCTATGCAAGAGGAATTTCAGCAATTCATTAGATTAGAAGTCTGGGAATTAGTTGAAAGACCTGACGGAGTCTTTGTCATCGGGTTAAAATGGATCTGGAAGAATAAGCTTGATGCTGAAGGAACTGTCATACGTAACAAATCACGTCTGGTAGTGAAAGGATACTCTCAACTGGAAGGACTTGATTTTGCTGAATCCTTTGCTCCAGTGGCTAGACATGAAGCTGTTCGGATATTTTTGGCCTATGCTGCACACAGGAACATGGTGGTTTACCAAATGGATGTCAAAACAGCATTTCTTAATGGCGAACTCCGTGAAGAAGTTTATGTTTGCCAACCTGAAGGCTTCGTTGATCCTGAGCGTCCTACTCACGTATACCGACTCAAAAAGGCACTCTACGGACTCAAGCAAGCCCCAAGGGCATGGTATGACAAACTGTCCACTTTCTTACTGGCCAATAAATTTTCCAAAGGATCAGTGGATCCAACACTATTTACAAAAACCCTCGGGGAGGACTTACTTGTTGTTCAAATATATGTCGATGACATCATTTTTGCCTCAACAAAAAGAAGTTACTCTAATGATTTTGCAAAATTAATGAAAGATAATTTTGAAATGTCCATGATGGGTGAACTTTCGTTCTTTCTAGGACTACAAGTTCACCAATCACCCCGTGGAATTTTTGTAAATCAGTCCAAATATGCTCTTGAAATCTTAAAGAAACATGGAATGATGTCTTGTGATACTTATAATACACCTATGGGCTATACCACAAAACTAGATGCTGATTTACATGGGATTCCAGTTGACCCTACCAAATACCGAAGTATGATTGGGTCCCTCATGTATCTCACAGCTAGTAGACCTGATATAGTATTTGCTGTCTACATGTGCTCTCGTTATCAGTCCAAACCAACTGAAAAACACCTCAGTGAGGTCAAGAGAATCCTTCGATACATAAAGGGAACCATTAACTTGGGAATCTGGTATCCGAAGGATTCTGGCTTTGAACTAATTGCTTTTTCAGATGCTGACCATGCAGGTTGTTTAGACACACGTAAAAGCACATCTGGTGGATTACAATTTCTCGGAGACAAACTTGTGTCATGGCAATCAAAGAAACAGGACTGCACATCACTGTCGTCAACAGAATCTGAATATGTAGCCATGTCTGCCTGTTGTGCTCAAGTCATTTGGATGAGATCACAACTTAAGGATTATGGCTACCTATTCAACAAGATTCCAATCTACTGTGATTCCAAAAGTGCAATTGCTATCTCCTGCAACACAGTACATCATTGCAAATCCAAACACATCGATCTCCGATATCATTTCATCAAAGAGCATGTGGAAAGGGGTACAGTTGAACTTTATTTTGTTGGGACTGAGTACCAATTGGCGGACTTACTTACCAAATCTTTAGCACCATCAAGGTTTGCTAGTCTAGTTCACCAAATTGGTATGCGATGTTTGACTCCAGAGGATCTGGAAAAGTTTTTAAAATACAAATGATTGTCAAACATCATTAATATCTTTTGTAAATACTTTTCTTAAAAAAAAAAAAAAAAAAAAAAAAAAAATGCAAGTATAAATCTCTTTCAACACTATTTTATAAAATGTATTCAAATGTTTAAAACAAGTGTTGAGGGGGAGGAAAGGTAATGTTTTTCTAATTTCTAAAATATTATTTTACCTTTTATACTTGCATTTTACCAAAAATATTTACGTTTTATCAAAAGTGTTGATTCAAAAGGATTTCGGGTTACTCTCCTTGACGAAAACCTATTAATTTTACCATGATCTAAGGTCGAGGGGGAGTACGACAAGTTGTTCTTATTTTTTCTTGGAGTTAATATACGAATACTATATGTGTTAATGTAGTTAGGCATTAAGTTTAAATATTTTGCTAGGTTAAGGGACTAATAATGTCAATATACTAAACTTGCATTAACCCTAGTCAAAACTAGTTTTGACCAACAGTAACTACACTTTTTCACCAAACACATTTAATACACAACTATTTGATCAAACGGCCACAAATCTTCGTGCCAATCCAAGAATTTTTCATCTAATCTGTAAGTGGCAACATGTTTTGATCATAATTCTTAACATGGGTTTTTAATTTCATAACAATCCTACGGCTAAATATTCCTAGATCTCCTAATTTCATTATAAAGTTATGCGTAGAATCTGAGTATAATTTTTGTGAGTTAAGATGAATTTTAGTTAGTGGGATTTGTTCATATGTTGCTACTAAACTTGTTTATGAACTCCAATCTCACCCAGAATCATCAATTGAGTGATTTTGAGTGATTAGGATATTAGGGTTCATACGTATGATTTAGGGATTCTTGTATTCGTGCATTAGGATTGTATTTAGTAATGGGGATAGTGTTTGTGTATACCTAGGATCATTCGTATATGGTTTAATTAGATCATAATCATGTTTTGTTCTTGAATCAAAGGTTTAGGGTTCGAAGGTCACTAGCAGATTCTAGCTTGTGATTTTGTGGATGATTTGTGTTTATCTTTGAACCATATGATCATTATGTTGCTAGAAACATTTGCCCCATGTTAATTTCAACCCAGATTCATGTTTGATTATGTTTGGGATTTGTTGTTCATGCATGTTTACGCGTTAAGATGAATTTGGCATGTTTACGCATTAAAATGTGTGAATTAAGTGTGTTGGGTTAATTATTGATCAGTGGTGATGTTTTTACACTTTCAGGAAATAAAAACTCGCATTTCAAAGGTGAATTTCTGGAAAAAAGGCGTCTTTACGCGTTAAATGTTCATCCTACGCGTAAGATTGAATCTTACGCGTAAGATTCGACACGTGGACAAACTATGTCTTGGATAAGACATAGTTTACGCATAAATGAATATCTTACGCATAAGTTCTGACCTTACGCATAAGTCTAGAACTTACGCATAAGTCATTACCTACGCATAAGTTACAATTTACGCTTAAGGATAATCCTACGCGTAACTTCAATTTCTACGCCTAAGACTCATCTTACGCTTTAAATTGATCTTACGCGTAAGATTCTCTTTACGCGTAATATTCTATCTTACGCGTAGCTTTTGCACTTACGCATTATTTCTATACTTACGCTTAAGTCAGGTTACGCGTAATGACACCCACTTACGCGTAAACTTGTTAAAATCCAAAATTTTCTAAGTGTTGGGAAATTTTCCAAATTGTAAATTGGTGTAAATGATAAACTTATGTTGTAACTGAACTGTTTTATGTTTCTAACAAGTAATATAACTCAAGTTTGTCATATATCAAAAGTTTTCTCAAACACTAAACCCCACTGATCAATGTCAAACATGCAAATCTATATATACACATGTTAAATGAATGTCTATGCTAACATCATCAACCATTGCCATGTTTGTGTGTTTATGATCTATTCAGATGGCAGAACACAATGATATCCCTTACGGACCAGAACCCGAACCCATTCGTGCATGGGAAGACACCTTTCCTGAAAACTACTCCAGAAAGATAGGAAAGAACAACCTGAGAGTCAACTTCAACAAAATTACATGCAATGAGTCTTCTTGCCTTGTTGCAGTAGATGCTCTCATCTATCACCCGTGCAAAGTTCTACTCACCAAATCTGCTGCAGTGGCATGCTTCTACATACATCAGTTTTGGCACACAATCCACTTGGACCTCCTTGAAGAATCCTTTACTTGTATGCTTCACATGAGACAAGTCACGGTCGACCAGGATCTTCTCCGCAGTGCTCTTGGACTTCCCGAACTTGAACCTGATGAAGAATATGACCAAGTTCCCAGTGAAGAAGAATTGATTGAATGGCTGAGAGATATTGGGTATGATGAGTCTGAAGGGGTCATAACTAGGCACTCAAAGGTCAATATCAGATTTCTTCCACAGCCTTGGAGAACTCTATACATCATCATTGCCAAATCACTATCTGGCAGAGACACAGGCCATGAACACCCTAAGCTCCAACATCTCAAGCTGTTTTGGGCTATTGCTAATGTCAAGAAGGTTGATTATGCCAGCATTATCTGGGAAGACATTGTGTGGCATATAGAACACAAGACGACCAATATTCCATTCGTCCGTTTCACCAAACTTCTCATTGCAAGCTTCCTCCATGAATATGATGACATACCTCAAAGATTGAATGATGAGTTTCAGCACACATACAAGAATGAGGACACACTTAAGGTCATCAAGAGAATGGATACTAGTACAAGGAAACAAGGAAAGAAACTTCCTGATTGTCTTCTGACTAAGAAGGTTCAAGAATGCAATAACTACAAGTACTACCTTCAAGCTCTTGAAGCAGATAAAGTTGGGTTCCTGGACGAAGCTGTTCTACCGTCTTACATGCAGAAGAAAGGTAAGAAAGGTAGCAAATCTGGCAGCTCAGAAAGCTCTACCAAGACCAAACCCAAGAAAAAGGGAACACTTAAGATCAGAATTCCTGCAAAGAAACCAACTGCTGAACCTGGGTGGTTTCCCTCATCACAACCTTCTCCAAAACCGTCTGACTCTGAACAAACCGAGTCTGACGAAGGTGCTCAGTATAGGGAAGCATTTGCTAATATTGAGAAAGATGAGAATCCTGAAGATATCGATTGGGATAAAGACATTGATGCATTTGCCGACAATGCCGTATATCCATCTTACCTCACTCAAAGACCTTATACCGAAGCTCAGACTGTCTTGGAAGAAGAAATGATAAGGAGAAAGAAGATGAAGGAACAAGTGACTGCTGAACCAGAGCCTGAAGGACTTTCAGTAGAAGAAGAGAATGAAAGGACTCTCAACCTTGGTCTCCTCCACAGCCGAATCGACACCTTCAATGCTGATCTACCACCACCTCCAGTGTTCTCCCAGACCACCACCGAAGCTGGCACTTCAAGCAGCATTCCTGAGCCTACCACTGAGATCCATACTGACTTAGTAACTTATGATAATCCCTCAGTATCTCCCACTGACGTTGAGATGACTACAGCAATGGGAGAGGAAGGAGAAGATGATCCCATGGACACTGATGCTCCAAGACTAATGTCTATGGAAGAAATGGAGCGTAGAGAACGGGCTCAGGAAGAGGAACTGAAAAGAAAACAAGAAGCAGAAGAGGCCAGACTTGAAGAGATTGCTCAAGCTAAACTGGAAGAAACAATAAGAATGGAAGAGAGCAGGAAAGCTGAAGAAGCTGCCAAGCTGGCTGAAGAGAAGTTAAAGAAAGAAGAAGAAGCCAGGGTTGCTGAAGAACTAAGGCTGAAAGCTGAAGCTGATAAACTGGCAGAAGAACTAAGGGTGAAAGAAGATGCAGCCAAAGAAAAGGAAGTTGTACAACCCGAACCAAAGAAAGGTGATGACAAAGACTCTACCACCATTATTGAATCTACACAGTCATCTCCTCCTGCATCTGAATCAACACAAGACAAATCTATCAAGAAACCTAGCACCAAAGCCTCTGCTGCATCCAAACTACTCAAGTCAGCTTTCAAAAGAGTGCATGAGAAGAAGAGAAGCAAACTAGAAGATCAGGTTGCTACACTTGCAACCCAGGTTGCTGAACTATCTAAGCTGAACTCGAACGTCAAAGAGCTACAAGATAAGGTTGATATTTTCTTAGCTAAAGACGTTACAGAGAACTTGGAAGCCGCACTAGCAGCTCAAGCACAGGAATACATAGCACAACACTTAGTTGCTGAGCTGAAAGATCTGCTGGCACCAATGAGAGACGAACTCACCAAGTTCGCTGAGCAAGCAGTAAAGAAAGTTATCCGATCAACAACCTTCACTCTTCGTGCCGATAAGTCTACTGCTCCTCTACTAGGACTTTCTCTGGATGATTTGGAAGCTCAACTCCTAGAAAAGCTTGCTAACAAGTTTACCCTGACTCCTGAAGAAGCAAAAGTCCTGGAAGCACTTAAAGAGAAAATGAACAAAGAGTCTTGCAGCACAGAGGCTGATAAGCTGAAACGTCAAAGAGATGACAAAAACAAGCCGAAGGACCCTCATCTCGAACACCGGTCATTCCCCCTACCACTACAACCTCCACACACCAACCGAAGGCATCATGTTCTGCCCCCAAAGAACATGATCACTTCGAATACACCGGTGGTGACGACATTCCTCAAACCGATGAAGTTCCAGAACCATCAACCAAGAAGAAGAAGAAAGAAAGGAAAGGAAAACATCATCAACCTAAACCGGACACCTCATCTAAAGAAAAGGAACCCAAGAAACCCAAAACCGTCCTTCAATGGCTCGATAAAGATGAGACTGCCGAGTATTCCTGGTTCGAGAAGATGATTAATTCCCAACCACCACTGGACAACAATCTAGAACCTCAAGATGGTCGAACAGTGGAATATGCTCAACTACTTCAGCACAAGTTCAAGATGAAAAAGATGAACAAGAAAGAGCTGCGCAGAATTAAGAATGAAGCATTCAATCTTCTTAGAGATCGGTCTGCAAACTCCATCGAGCTTGAGTATCATCTGGAAAATATCGCTCGAGCCATGTCAAGCGATATTGACTGGATTAATCCAGAATCTTTTGTCGACCCAGTCACAAAGAAGTCAGCACCTTACATCACCGACTGGTCAAAACCACTGCCAATGGTTGGGAGGCCTGATGAACCTAAGATCCCGTACATGGCCTTCTTCAACACAGATTTGGAATTTCTAACACTCGGTAGTGCGATTGAGAAGAAGTATGTTACCTCACTCGCCTTTCTCCCTGCAGCTCGATATCTCAACAAAGCCATCGAAGAAGAAGCCACAACATTATTCGTTGAAAAAATTGTTGAATATGACCGGAACGCACTCTACGGCATTCATCACTGGCCAGCAAACCGGGCACAATACTATCGAAGCAGCAGACTTAATCAGACGATGGGCGAAGTAGCAAGTGATTTGAAGATAGTCTCCATTCAATTCATCTCGACTGTCACTTTCTTTGGGTACCCCTTCCTCAACAGAATCACACTGAAAAGACTTGATGAAAAGGAGTACGACATTTCTGAGTCAGACTTTCCACGCCTACTTCTCAATGATATCGAAGACCTGTATCTACTCAAAGTGCAAGGAAAGCTCTGTGGTTTACCGAAAGACATACAACTTGCCTTCATCCAAGCCCTCCTCATTTATATCAGGCAAATCGTAATCAGAGAAAGAGTCGAAGACCTTCAATTAGGAGTGGAAAGTTACCAGAAGAAGCTCAACCTTACCAAACCAAACCTGTTCGACATCCCCAACCTTCAACATCTGCCTCAGTACACCCTGCTCAAGCATCCTTTCGGGTTCACCTACCGCAACATTAATGGTCGCAACTGCTTCATGGCTTACACCGAAATTCAGAAGTTCTGTGATGAAACGCTAAAGTTCGTCAGGAACGGCATCAAAAGCAGAGTAAATGACATTGCTTTGGGTAAATCGAAACGGTGGAATACGACAGAGGTTAGGGATGCCCGCAGATTCATATCAAGGATCGAGAACCGCTTAAGGCGCAGGGATCAGTTTCGAAGGTTGGAGAGCTATGTGGGAGGAAGACAGAAATTTCCGGTGTTGACATTTCAGAGGCCTGAATGGTAGATCATTGTAAGAATTTGATTTGATTTGTCATAATTTTACTTCATAATGGTTTGTGTACGCATTAAAGTGCACAACCCGATCTTGTAAAGAAAGGACCCTGAGGTACGCTTCAGTGCCTCAATCCTCATATAAGGAGCGAAGGCTTCTTACTTTTGAGTAGAATTAATCAAACATTTATGATTTCTCATAATTCTGCTCAAAAGGACAAGTATTTCACCTCAATAAGACCTAATCACTTGTTGAGGGGGAGCACTTGTCAAAACAAAAATACTTTGCTCTAAATCATAAGTTCTTGATGAATCTCCCCGTAAGACTCAAAAAGCATATTTTAATCAAATGCTTGTCAAAAACAACATCTTATATGCTATTTTTGAGGGGGAGAAAAGGAAAGTGATTAAAATATGAAAGTTAAAAGTTGCTGTAATGTTAAATCTCATGCGAGCTAGACTCAGATTCACCCAGGAATTGACGAGATAATACAAGTTAGTAACATCGAAAGGACTTATCCTCGACGGGTAATAACATCAAGTTAGTTACTAGAGCTAGTTGTCACCTAAAAGCTGACAATGTATCTCTTTAACTAACCACGTAAGCGTGTCTCGAAAAGGATTAGTCTTAGTAGAAATGTACCGTCTCGAGAAACTTTCTGTGGACTTGACCAGGCCGGGTAATAACTTCAAGCTAGTCTAACTAGTGATGTAAGCGTGTCTCGAATCGGTCTTGTTCATGGAAAGTGGATCAATTCAAAAGTGCTTGCTCCTCCCGCATGTGCAAATTTATTTAATACTGATGAGCACATGTGCAGGGGGAGCCCTTCAAAAAGTGTACACAAAACTCTCAAAGTGTTAACCAAAATATTTGATTATCACAAACACTTTGAGAGATTTTCAAAGGTTTCAATGGCAATTATAGGATAGTCATGGAGTTATAAGGTGACTAAGGTTAGAGAATAACCGTCCTATGATCCGCCTAAGCCGGAGGGATCTACCCAAGGACATCACCAATAGTTAGAACTAGAAGTCCTTAGGTATGATAAGAAAAAAGGAGTAAAGAATGAAAAGGAGAAAGAAGGGGTTGAAGAATGAAAAAGAAAAGTAATGAAAAGGGTGAAAAGAAATAGCCCTCCATATGTTCAACCTTAGGGCAGACACCGGGTTCAATTCATATGCTACTGGTTGTTGCTAAGGCAACACCGGTATTGAAGATTAAGTCGTCATGGACCCAGTGACGCAATGCACTAAACCTTCTGAACCACTCAAGTTCTCTTAAAAGGACTTGTTTCATTCTCACGGGGAACCCACGTAACCTATCGACCCATCTCTTAGAGACGGTTGATATTGAAACAGGACATCCCCAGTCTCCGCATAGGAAAACCAGGTGTGCACTTATAGAGTCTAGAGCCATGAGATACATCAAAGATCTCTTAGGAACACTTAGTATTTCTACAACTGATGTTCTACATCAATGGGCATCATTTGTAAACTATCGAGTCCTTCGCAGATCTTAGCAATCTACCGAGAATGTTTATGAGAGAATTGCATAAGTATTTCTCAATGATTGAACGGAAACTCCTGTCAGGGTCATCTTCTTACAGCCTTGACAGGTCACTTCGGTAACCTCACAAGGGTTACGCTTAGTGTTTGCGGTGGTTCCATCTCGGTCTATAGTCGTGGAGTGATCCCCAACGACTCACCCAGTCATTGAGCTACCTAGTAGGTCTCGTAAGCTCCTTCGGGAGTATCTGATATGGGAACGGCCTGGATAAGGATTAGAAGGAGTCTTCACACTATGCTGTTGATGAGCTCTAATTCCTTATCCGTAAGTACCGGATGTTTTATTGCTAACTGTTTACTCGCAGGTACCTCATTTCCATGATGGTAGATTCCAACATGCTCATACATACATCTTGAAGTCAAAGAAAGCTCCCCCAAAGATCTTAACAACACAAAGTTCAAAGAAAGATTCTACACCAATAAGAAGAATCTACAAAGTATAATGACAAAGATCTCAATGCATGAAAAGGAACTTCTTGTTCATAAAAGTCAAAAGATGTATGAGTATGTTGGAATGGCGGACAACCACCTCAGACCCAGGAGTGACGAACGGCAGACAAACTTCATAACTTATTCACTACATCATCATCTAAGAACAAAGACAAAGGGCAAAGTACTTTCATTATCATTCACTCATTTTGAAGACGTCTAGAGCTTTACATGTCACAAGTCAACGACAATGACAAAGACGTCAAGCAACCGTGATGACCGACCCTTAGGGGGAGATTGTTGGGATCATACTTTAGTATTTAGTCAAGTCTCGGTCATTACATTTTATTATAGGTTGCTTAAGTAACATTTATCACTATTGTTTAAGTTAATGGGCAACATGTAAAAGCCCATAAGGCCTTAAAGCCCACGTATGAAAGGATAAGGGAGGAAGGGAGTGTTGCCCTAACTCCTCCCTTATAAATAGAAACCTTATGTTACATTTTATTTTGTTGGTTATTTGATTATCTTAAGGAAACTCTTGCACTTTCACTTTTCATATTGTCTCATAATCAACCAAACTCTTCTCTCATCTTATTTCTTTATTTATCATACTTGTGTTTACAAAATGGTGACCTAACAAAGTCAACTAATTTTTCCCACACCTTAGCGTTGTACTCATTTTTAGTACACGAAAACCCTAGTACACCCCTCCGAGCCTATCTTTTCATTTCTAACTTTAAGCATCTAACTTAAAGGAAGAATTTGTTACAACCCACTTAAATGTACAACCAAATCGCCTTAGCCTTCCGTGTATGCACTCATCTTTAGTGCATTATTGTTATTTGTTTAAACCCTTAGTTAATTATCTAATTGATTACATGGTTGCTAAGTCGAGTCATATCCTTGTACATATTGTTTTGGGACGATTGGGACTCATGGGTAAAGTACTTATGTTATGGAGTAATGGGGAAGAACATCATTTATTACCCCCATATGTGCGTTTATCTTAAAAAGTACTACAAGTGTTTTAATTATCTTGATTCGAGTCATTAGATTAGTTTATTGTAAAGTATGTAAAAATTCAAGTGTAAGGGGAATGTTCATTCCCTATGATGTATTATTTTGGATGGTAGGGTAAGAGTGTATGCAAATATATATATATATATATATATATATATATATATATATATATATAGAAAAAAAGAAAAGAGAAAAAACATACGGACTACCATCCCGTTTCATTCTATGTTTATTTTATGTTTTTGTTATTTTTGATATATTAGCTTAAGTCGAGTCTAGTCTTGGCTTAGCAACGCCATGTTGTACATGTAATTAACCAAGATTATTAACTCGCCACCAGTAAAGATTGCCTATATCCAACAAAACTGTGTTTTCCATATCCCTACACCTAACGTTATAACCCTTTGAAAGACCTCTTTGATAGTTTATCCTAGGTGCTTACGCCATGTGGTGGAGGTTTGATCCCTTCCCAAGCCTATGGTAATCTACTTTGCTATGACAGGTAGTGAGAGATGTTTTCCATTTCCATATTGTGATATATACTTTATTACACCCGAGAGATGTGAGTATCTAAACACTATTTGTGAGGTGCTAGTGTATGACCTCCGTGCTTGTCTTTTGTCTTTAGTGGAACGATTATTTGTTGTAATTACTTTTATATTAGTGTTAAATGACCCCTAACTTGTATTTTGATTAGAATAAAAGCGCATTTGCTTGAGGACAAGCAAATCTCAAGTGTAAGTGTATATGATGAGGCGAAAAATGATCCGTTTTTAGGGGGTCATTTAAGCCCGGAATTGAATTTACTTGATCAAATATTGCCCTAAATATTTCCTTTTATGATTTTAGGTACTTTTGGAGTGAATTCTGGAAAAGGAAGCATTTTAGATGTTTTTGGAGCATAAAAGTGAAGAAAACGGCAAAGTCTTAATTTTCCTTGCTGGGAACAGTACCTGACAGCGTCACCTAATTCTTAATGATGGCGTCAAGAGGAAAACAAGAGGTGAAGAGGGTAGAGTCCATGACGATCCAAAATGTTTTTACACTAAGGCCTGACGGCGTCACCATAGGCCGTCATGGCCCCATTACTCTTGACGGCCCAGAGGAAAACTACTCTTGACGGCGTCAGATCTTTTATTATGGGCGGCGGGTTGACGGCATCAAAATTTTCTTCTTGACGCCGTCACCTTGGAAAATCTATGTATAATTTTGTAATTTTCATTCATTAAGAGGAGGACAATTTTAGGGACGACTTGGGGAAACCCTAACACGATTTTATCAGTATTTTCAAGGGTTTTCACCCCTTGAAACCTTTCATGTTCAATTAAGATAAGTATCCTTTCAATTCATTCAATATGTCTATGTGTTGTTTGAATATATCTTACGCTTGTCTTGATTTTAACATGTTAGGCTAGATCTCTTGTGTGTTTGCTTAGATGTAGTGAAACCTAGATGTTGATTATGGGTTGATTGATTGTTTATAGTTGTACAGATGAATGATTTCGATGTTAGGCTTAAGAAAACTGGCAGACTTCCGTAGTGTAACTTGCTTGAACGTCTTAAGAAGCATGAACCAATGCGTACTAGGTTTTTATGGTTATATTTAATGCATGAGCGAATTCTAATGATCCCATGTTAGGAGCTTCTTGCAGGCTCGACATAGGAGTGAAGTAGGAGCTTAAAGAGTTGGGGAAGTATGTACGCCACCCCATGATTGGTATTAAGGAATATAACCCGTGATCCACGCAACTGTAACAAACTATCAACTTGTAAAAGATATCTAGGGAGTAATGAAATCTAAGTAAACACAATTTTCCTATTTATTGTTCACGCCACTAGTTTAATTAGTTTATTTACAGTTTTGTTATTTTATTTTGATTGCATCTTTAGTTATTGGGTTAGTTGGCTAGCAACTAATTCCGCACACTTTTCCAAAACCCGAGATTTTAATTGATTTTATAAAAATATAAAAATACAAAAAGAATCATCCCTCACCTCTATACCTAGTTTTTAGGCTTTCTAATCCTAGCGACACTATTCCTGAGTTGAACGATCAATCCCCCGGTACTTGTCACTATACTATACTACAACGATCAGGTACACTGCCTGGTGGGGGTTGTAAGCTTCTCGAGATCCCTCGAGAGGTAAAGCCTGGTGCAATTCCGACGCATCAGCAATAAAGGTGAGATGAATCCGAAAGTATAAGTGAGGAAGAAGGAAGATCTAATGCTTGTGATAAGTAGTCTTTTCTGAGTTTAGTTCTATCTGATGTATTTTAGTTTGTCTGTTATCTTGTGTAAGATTTGTGTGATGTCCAAAGTGTAAATAATATATTCTCACCTTTGCACCAAAAAAAAAAAAAAAAAAAAAAAAAAAAAAAAAAAAAAAAAAAAGAAAAGAAAAAAAAAGATGATGGTGGAAGTGGAGCTTGATTTTGACAAACTTGTAGACAGCCCTTTGTAAGTAGTAAGGTCTTCTTCTAGTGATGTATTAAAATTTGCAACAAAATAATAATAATAATAATAATAATAATAATAATAATAATAATAATAATAATAATAATAATAATAATAATAATAATAATAATAATAATAATAATAATAAAGTGATGTATTAAAAGGTATTAGTTATCGCAAAGTTATCAAATACTGCCAAAGCTCCCACAATAGATTTATCACCTTCCACAAGTACCATTAAATCATCCGCGAACCATAAATGAGTGAGGTTCATATCATGGCATTGGGGATGAAGTCCAATTTGGTGGTTTCTATCAGCCTCATAAATCTTCTTTGATAGAACGTTCATAATGCTATTGAGGCCGGTAACACAATCTCCCCACTTCATATTCGGGATCCTTCGATCCAACCGGTGTTTGACGAAGCAGCCTTAGTTTTTTAGTATTATGAAATTTAGTATTTTAGTATTATGAAATTTACATACCTCGAGGTGGACGATGAAGACGCTGAAGCTTAGTTTTTTAGTATTATGAAATTTAGTATTTTAGTATTATGTAATGTTATTTTATGTTTTTTAGTAATATTATATAATGTTTTTTTTTTTTTAATGAAATTTTAATTTTTATTTTAATGAAATTTTAATTTTAATGGAATTTTAATTTTTATTTTAAAGGAATTTTAATTTTATTTTAATTTTAATGGAATTAAAAAAAATTGAAGTGAGTGAAAAGATGTTGTGCATGATATGATGCCAACAAAAAAATGGGTGAATGATGGAAAAAGTGGGTGAATGATGTGGTATAAAGGGATTGGTTGTGAGTGAGTGATGGGAGAGAGAATGCCACAAGCAGTCCCAACCCCCTAAGAAAGAAGCGGAAGAGATACATAGCATAGATAATAGATTTATCCAATGAATATACCTATCCCGCATGTCAAGAGCTTTCAACACCTTTAGCAAAAAAAGGCGAGTCAAAAGCCTTTAAGATTAGTTAAGGGAGTGACTAAATACACCATAATAATTACATAATCATTGACTTGTTTAATCTTCGATAAATGTGCTATTTTTTATACTCTCATTTTGCAACAGTAATTAATTCAGTGGGACCATAGTATTGTCAAAGGACAAGATGCTACTTTTATTTTTTGAACTAAAGATGTTACTAACTTTTTGTGGATTGAAAATTTTAACCAATGTCACTTTCCAATTTTTAGATTTACATATTTTAATCTTTCACTAAAAATAATTTACAAATAATATTCTAGTATTTTATACTTATTTAATTATATATACACACTATATGAAATAAATAAGCAAATAAATAGTGGCCATAACTAACTTATATATAATGCTTAAAGGTATGTATTGTTGCTTGAGGAAATGTCATACGTTATAAAAGATGAGTATAACATTGTGTTATATATTCTCACGCTCGTAAAACAAAACTAATAAGTGTATGGTGGATAAGGTGAGACGTTAAATGAATGCTAACTGTTAGGTGATATTGTATATTGGGGTCACGACCGATTTCTAGAATAATCTTGGTATCACAATATATGTACCCAATGTCTATTATGAATGATATAAAATACTTTACCTCTCTACATGTTATCAGCCATACGATCCTAAAATCTATAACCCTAACTAAACCTAAACTCTTCAGCCGCCGCCTTCAGTCGTCGGTTATACGCCGAAGGTTAGGAGGGCTCCTTTTAAACCTTAACATCTGTTATCTTTTATTTGTTTGATCGGACCTAATCGACCATCATAAGTTGTTGTCGCTAGCCACCCCGTCAAAATAATCAATCTATATTTACTGATCCTAAAACCCTAATCCCGATCAAACGACAAAGAACCAAAAACTCCAATCGCATACAATCAAATCCTTACCGTTATTTCTGTCGATCATTGGTAGATGTTGATTGCCAGACAATATATTTGTTGTATTCATTTTGCACCAATCACAATTTAGTAAATTATTTTCTATTTATTTTATCCAGAATTTATAAAAAGGGTACAATTGGTATTACTGAATAACCATAATCCTCTAACCGTTCGTTTTGGAGTTCCAGTTGCAAAAATTCAGGAGCATTTCAAGAGAGAGAATGATTACTTCTTTGACTACAATCCCATTTTCTTCCATAATTCTCTCAAAATTCAATATATCTATAAGAAACAAAATCCCCAAAAATTATTTCACCTACTCTGTTAGTAACAAAGAAACCCCCCCAAATAATTAGGGTTCTTAATAGCATTGCGTATAAGGACCGGTACAATTCAAGTCGATTCAAAGGTGAAGAAACATGAAAGGTAACATACATGGTTTTTGTAGAATACTCATAATGATTAACATGTATGGTCTTGAGTTATGGTTCGAATCGTAGAAGGAGTTTAGAGAGAGAAAGTGAGATGTGGGAGACTTCTAGTGAGAGAAATAGAAATGTATTAGATTGAAAGTATGAGAAGTTCAAACCCTCTCCCTTGGGTGGGAGAGGGTATATATAGTACAATACTTGGTGCTCCATGAAACAAACTGTAGAGTGAGCTGATAGAGGGTAAAGACCTGACCGACACTACGAATACTAGTTACATGCATTAACTACTAATAATCTACGTACTAACTATAATAAGGATAATTCTACGAGCTACATGATACTGAGCAATACTTGGGGTGACCGAGTCTTTAACTGAATATTCGTATTCCTAACAATCTCCCCCTAAGGGAGGTCACCCCAGAAGATAAGTATTGAATTCTTGCATCCTTGAAATCTTGTAGCTCGTAGACTTTGATTCTTCAAACATGTCTTTGTACTTTCAGTATCAGACTCTAGAAGACTTGTTCAATGAGTTGGATGATCTTTGACATTACTTCGAGTTCATCATCCAAATGGGTATCTGCAAGTCATCTTTGATTAGTAATGTCTCCATGTGATTTGAACATTTTTGTATTGGCATGCTCACACTTTTCAGGATTATGATCTTCTGCATCAGTGTTGTGGAAGCATAGATTTGGCCCAATCAATGATCATGATTTCTTAGATAGTGATGTCGAAGTGTTAGCATGTGGTGATGGATCAGCATCTTTTCAACAATCAACCGCAACCGTCATGAATTCCTCCAAGTAGACAGTTAGCAACAAATCATCCAGTACTTATAGGTTTGGAAATAGAGATTGTCATCAGCATAGTGTGAAGACTCCTTCTAATCCTTACCAAAACCGTTCCCAATCGGTAAACCCTGAGAGGATTTACGCGAACTACCTAATCAAGGAATGGGTGAGTCGCTGGAGATCACTCCACGACTGTGGACTGTTTGTAACCATCGCGACCACTAAGTGTAATCCATAATGAATTACCTAAGTGACCTGCTTTCAGGGCTGCTTGATGTTGACCCTGGCAGGAATTTCCATTCAATCACTGGGAGTTACTATAGCAACATCCCTCATAAATGTTCTGGCAGATTGCTAAGATCTGCGTAGGACTCATAAGTTTACAACTGGTGTCCTTAATGTTGAACAACCAAGGTAGAAGTAGCACGTGTTCCTATGAGATCTTTTTATGTATCTCGAGGCTCTAGACTCAATAAGTGCATTTGGTTTTCCTATGCGGAGATTAAGGAGAGGTCTCCTGCTTCAATATCAACCATCTCTAAGAGATATGTCGATAGATTACACCGGTTCCCCGTAAGAATGAAACAAGTTCTTTTAAGAGAACTTGAGTGGCAAGAAGGTTTAGTGTAGTGCGTCACGGGGTCGATGACGTCTTGTCTTCAATACAGATGTCGCCTTAGCAACCATCAGTAGATTATGAATTGAACCCAGTTTCTGCCCTAAGGTTGAATAATTGGAGGGCTATTTCTTTTCTCCCTTTCTCATTTCATTTCTTTTTAATTCTTCAACCCCTTCTTTCTCCATTCTCACATTTCTCCTTTTTTTATAATCATACCTACGGACTTTCTAATACTATCTATTTGGTATTGTCCATGGGTAGATCCCTCCGGTTCTGGCGGATCATAGGACGGTTTTCCTAACCTTAGCCACCTTATAACTTCATGACTATCCTATGTTGCCATTTACCAAATCATTGAAAATTCTCTCAACGTGTTTATGATTGAGAAACACATTTTGTTAACACATTGAGAGTTTTGTCATTTTCAAATGCTCCCCCTTAACATGTGCTCATATGTTTTGATTTGAAAATTTGCACATGTCAGGAAGAGTTGCAATTTTTGAATTGATCTACCTTAAGTGAACATGAACGGGCATTCGAGACACGCTTACATCACTAGTTAGACTAGCTTGAAGTTATTACCAGACCCGATCAGATTCACCAAATGTTTCTGACTCCTCCCAAACCAACCAGTCAACCGGGTGCAGTTGATAGGCCCACCTGGGAGAGAAAAGTCAAGTGTTTATAATCCGTGGAAATACAAGGAAATCCCCGGGTCGTTAAGTCCCAACGAGATTGAAATTGTATTTTGAACGTTTTTGGGAATAAGTGGCACTGAGGACAGTAACCAAGATGATTGAGAAATGATTATACTACTGCTTGCTTGGTATTTGAACAATTTATAATAAAATTAACAATCACAGAGATACAGATATAATCACAGATACACAACTTGGGAAATCAGATTACAGACAGGGAAAAGTGGGTTTTAACAAATTACAAACTACAGGGGGTGTAATTGAAACTTTTCAAACTTAAAATAAAAAGAAAATTTAAAATGAAAATGAAATTATTTAAATGATTATTTTAAAATTTAAATACTAATTAATTAATTAAAACTATTTAAAAAGTAATTTAAATCTAATTTAAATTAAACTAAAAATGACAAAGGCTACAAATTAAACTAAAAACTTGCAAAACTATTTTCTAAACCTTAAGATGAACTTGAAGAAAGTATAAAAATTAAAAAGAAATATTTTTGTCTTTTTATGAGTTTTCTATTAATTAAAAACTAATTATATTAATTAAACTATTTAAACTAATTTAAATTACTAATAATACCTAAATGACTTAGAGAATTATAGAAAAATTTATAAAACTAATTAACCATCACAGGAATCCTAAAAAATTATAAAAAGTTTCTAAAAATTATATTTAGACTATTTTACTAATTACTTACTTATTAATTAGTTTAAATCTAATTTAACTAATTTAAATAAGAAAATTAGAAAATGAACAGTGGAATTTAAGAAACTATTTTATAAAAGTCTTAAATGATTTATAAAACCTAGAAAAAATATAAAAACCTACTGTTGTTAATTAAAATTTTAGAAAACTATTTAATTACTAATATTACCTATTTAATTAATTAAACTATTTTTAATTCTAATAATTATTAAACTAAATGAGAAAAATCTAAGAAAATTATTACAAATACTTAAAGGTGACAGGAAATTTTGAAAATTATAAAATTGATGAAGTGCTTATTAATAAGCTGAAAAGGAAATTAAAAAAAATGGAATCTATTAAATAGAAGCTATCACTAATTTTATATTTAGTTTTTGTTGGATTTTCTTTTTGACAGGTAAAAATAGGTTAAAAATAAGAAACTTTTACAAAACAACTTTTGTTATAGCTTAAAAATAAGCTATGTGCACCCCCTTTCCATAACAGTTGGCTTATTAAGCTTATTAGGACTTATGCAAAGTTGAAAAAGCTAGCAGATGACAAATAAGGCACACACAGATGATTATAACCTTGAAATAAGCAAAATGGAACAATTAAGCACACTGAATAGGCTATCTACTACAAATAAGCACTTAAGCATACACAAGGCCAAAACAGGCCAAAACAAGGGATTTTGGACCTCTGTGGGGTCCACAGAAGCCAAGGTAAGTCCAAAATGAAAATTGACTTATAAAGGTGGACTGGAGGGCTACACAATAAGCCAATAAGCAGAGCTTATGGCTTATTAATGAGGCTTGGGTAAGCCTTGGAAATTGGGGTCACACACTGAGTGATAAGTGTTTACTCAGGGACTTGGTCAAACTAAATGGAGGTAGCAGCACTATCAAATAAGCTCAAGACCTCAAAATAAGCTCTGATCTATCAAAAGGGGTTACTAGGTTTTCCAAAAAGCCAATAAGCTATGTGTGGGTCCCACTGGGTGAGTCACAAATGGTTAAGGAAGTTGGCTTAGTTACCCTGGTGCAGGGCATGTACTTGCCCTGCAGGTCACTTTAAGCTCTTACACAAGCTTATAGAAAAATCCTAAAAATAAGCTGACTATGGGCTTTTGTAGACTAGGTGACAAGCTTTAACTTCTGAAAAGGCCAAGATTTCAAACCTAACACAAAAATCACAAAAATTCCTCCAAGATTTGGTTTTCTGAAACATAGGCAATTTTTGACTTTTTGAAATAGAAGACTTAAGTTGACTTAAATGAACTTTGATCTTAGTTTTCTGATTGAAATTGATTAGATAAGCTAATATAAGACTAAATTAAGCTAAACCACTCATAAGTGAATGGATTTGGGGCATATGCCACACTTAATCCAACACAGAGGGATAATTAGACCTATTGATGCTTGATTTTGACTTTTTTCTGAATAAACCCTGGTTATTATGATTGTTCTGAGCTCATATGGTCTTGAATGACTTGTGTAAACAGAAATCAACAACAACCTTGCATTATAACACCTAGGATTTCACTGGTCCAAACAGACCTTCAACCTTGACTGTTTTATGATTTAGGAAGCAAATGGATTTAAGAGCTTATGAAACTGATTCAAAACAACTTATTATGGTGTATTAAGCTAAAATGAACACTTAAACACAGGACTTAACAACAATTAACCAAGATTACCAATTATACCATTTAAGACAGTTAAATTGGAATTTAAAGCAATTAAAATTTCTAATGAACAAGCTATGAATTTTAAGCAATAATATTACTAATTATCACTAAGTAAACACAGAAAAGCTGAATAAGCAGTGATTAAGCAAAGCTACAGTACAAATCAAGAAATAGGTTTCAAAAGCTTACAATACACAATCCAGCTTAAACCAAGAACCAAGAACCCAAGAACCAAACCTACAGGTTTCCACAAACCACTAAACCCATGGCTATCCAGTATTAACCATGCTCCAGCTTAAATCACCATGAAACCTGCAATCTTTGACTTTTGTTGACTTTTTGTGTTTTTGAATTTTCTTGTAACTAAACTGAGTTTTATGATTTCTAAAAGCTTATCTAAGCTTTCTGGGAGCTTATATTAGCCTAAGAGTCCATAAGTCCTACTAATAACAGCAATACAGATCATTAAGAACTTTGAAATAAAATTGAAATTTGCATAAACTGAGAGAGAAACTAAAACTTGAAATTTATTATGAAAATGATTGAAGTTACACTAGAATTAACTGATACAATGCTTAGAAGCTTAGAAATTGATTGAAATAATAAGTTACAACTATTACGACTATAATTAAGCTAAAAATCTAAATAACTCCTTCTCTCTTGCTTCTCTTCTATTTATAGCAGAGGATTAGGGTTCCTCTTAGCCTTCTGAGTATTTCCCATCCAATCTTGGCCCTTGAATCCCTCTGAATCAATCCAGGCCCTTGATTTTATTTTTGGCGGGAAATGCCGTTTTGGCATTTTTCTCCATATTGCGTGTGGGGAGGGGTAGCATTAAATGGGGAGGTGATGTTAGGTGTAGAGGGTGGTGGGATGGTGATGATGGGATTACAAGTGGGGATGGTTTTGTAGAGGTGGTATAGGAGGTAGTTTTGGGAGGGAAGGGTGTACAGTGGTATTGGGTGAGTGGTGTTTGACCGGGGTTTGACCCTGGTATATATCAAAAGGGTTTGGGTGGGCTTTGGTTGTTTGGGCCAGAATAAGGAGTGGGCTGGGAAGGGATGTGTATTGGACTTGGTTTTGGATTTGTAATAATACTAAGGGGTCCGGTTTGGTAGTGTAATATCACAAGGACCAATTTTGTAATTTTCTTATTTTTGAGGGGTGTGATTTGGCATTCTTCCAAAGTATATCATGGGGTGTATTATGCCATGTGAGAATATTATGAGGACCTGTGTTGAATTTTTCACATATGAAACCCCAGGGACTAATTTTGCCAAATCACCAAACTTCAGGGACCTGTTTTGTAATTTCACCAAACTTGCCAATCAAGGACCATTCCTTCCATAGATGAGAAGTACAAGGACAAAATTTGTTTTTCTCGAAGTTTTAATATCATAGGGACCATTTTTGTCAATTTTCAAAGTTTAGGGACTAAACTTGCAATTTTATGAAACTTTGTACCAAAGGACTAATTATGTAACTTTGTGATTTAAAAGTACCTTTGGTGACTTTTTCAAGTTTTTAGAATAACCAGGGACTAGATTTGACAACTTTTGAAAGTTAAGGGACTGAAACTGCCAATTATGCAAACTTTGTTCATTTTTCATCTGTTTTTGATTATTTTGCATCTAAAACATATAAAACACATTCCTGGGATATTTTCAGTATTATGATGCATATTTGAGTGTTTTTAGATGTTTTGGCAGCTCAGATTAGGTAAAAATGATGAGTATTTACACACTCATCAATCCCCCACACTAAAACATTGCTAGTCCCTAGCAATCTTTTGAGAAAAACTTAATGGATTTGAAACTCTTTACCAAAAGCCATCACTTCTGGAGTAGCCAAATGTATCAGTTCAAGTAAGAACTATGGTCCACTTGATAACCATGTGATTTTGAGCAAACCACCAGCTGTCAACGGATTAGATTTGTCTTTACCAAAAGCCGTTTGCTTCTGGACTAGCCAACTCTTGATGGACAAAGTCAACATCTTGGTGAGCTGATTACCAATTATGGTTTTTCCACGGCCTTTACCACAAGCCATAATCTTGCGGGCTAGCAAACTCATTCACTGTTTTGGATATGGCGAGTTGAGATACCATACAATTTTGGGCAAATTGCAAGCCATCAACGGGTTTGAGATATCTTTACTGTTGATCCCAGTTGAGCAAACGATCTTATATAGAAGTTGACTTAATGTAAACACTTAAGCTTGAATGCGGAATGTAAAAGCTTAACTTAAGAAGAACAATTCACTATCAACACTTCAATATTATTAATACGAGCACTCGACAATGCTAGGGTTTTACAACCTTGAAGTGTAAATGAAAACTAAACAATACGTACTCAATCTAACCCTAGGATCCTCCTTTTATAGGCCAAGGAGTCCTACTAGGTTTACAATAACTTTCTATGCAAGATAAGAATATTCTAGACGTATAAGATATACACATAATCTATTCTATAATTATCTACTACGAATACATGCTTATCACATTAGCAGTAGTTTCCTTCAGCAGCATTTTCCCTTAGCAGCACTTTGTCATCAGCAGTAGAGTCATTTACATTAGCAGCAGTTTCACTCAGTAGTAGTTTCACTCAGCAGCAGAATCCAAAACCCAACAATCCTCCCCTAAACTTAATATTTATTTCTAAATAATTAAGTTTCTTCAAAGCTCAATTAAACACCAGGAGGATGCTTCCAAACACTCAATTCTTGAGATGTCTGTTGATCAAGTATCTTCTTATACTTTGACAGCAAATTGAATGCCTGATCATCAGTATCATAGTCTTTCTGTAAGTTGAGTAATCCAGCACCATTAACCATCTGATTGACAGTATTCCAGTATCTTACCACTGGGTAATCCTTTTCAGCTAGCATATACAATGTAATTGGTCCAATTTCTAGCATATGAACTCCAGAATCTTGAAAGACTCTCCATTTCTTACTTTGTATTGTACTATCTCTGTCCATTCAGAATCATCCATTGAAGGTTCATACATAAGTTTTAGAGCTCTCCATAGAACATTATCAGACATAGTTAAGATATGATCAATTTGATCTTTCTCATACTTTTTACCATCAAACTTCTCAGCTCCAAACTTTGCTTTGTATAACTTCCACAAGTCATCAACATCCTCTCTATCAAAGTAGTATAGCATCTGTTGAAATCTAAGAAACCTGTGAGTCTTTCCATCAGATCTCTCAACATCATGAAATGCTCCAATTTTAGTATCATATCCTATAGTTACTTTGATAATAGGATATTTAATTCCTATTGGTGTGGCATCAACTACTTCAGGATCTTCCATTTTGCCAACCATAGTGTAAACCTTCAATTGTTCCTTTAGATGCTCAGGAGGAATATGATCACAATCATTCTTGAACTCATCTCCTGATGGCTTAGAACTGCTTTCTTCCCCTGTTTTCCTCTTCTTCTTTGCAAGTGATTTATGAACAAAACCCTTCTTTTACAACTTTGCACAGAAGAAGTAGCCATATCTGCATCTAGCTGCTTAACAACATCTGTTTTTTGAACATGCTCTACTTCAGCCAATTTTTCAGGTACCAACTTTTTATTCATCTGAGCAATATATTCCAAGTCTTCAGCACAACCCATATGATAGAAGGTATCTGTTTGTCTCTTAGCTTGTTGATACAAGTCAAAAACCTCTTGATCTGACTTTGGCTTTAACTGCACCAATTTCCATCCCTTCATATTCTTCAGGTATCTTTCTTGCTCTTTTCTTTGTTGCAATGGAGTTGGATCCCAAAGTACCTTTTTCTTTCTTCTAGTAGCAGCATCTTCTTTTCTTTGCTTAGCAGCGAACTCCCTTACCCAAGATTTTACATCAAAAGTTGGAACTTCATTCTCTTCAATTTTGATTATCTTGTTGAGTTCAATATCAGCATCTGTTCTTATCTTCTCATCAACCCATTCTTCATGCCTCCTTAAATCTTCTGTTTCCTTTTCAACCCTTTCCTTTTCCTTCTGAGCCAGCTGTTGTTCTTCTTGATCAATCAATTCTTGTTCTTTTAATGCAGCAGCTGAGTCATGTTTAACTTGTAATTCCTTGGGCCACATATGAAAAGGTATTATAGAGTAGTCAAACCCCTTATACATCCATTTAGGTTCTTCAACTTGCTTGCCCTTCCCTTTATCAATAGTTGATGATATAATCTTCTTTGGTTGAGCAGCAGGTTCTCTGATTACAACTCCTTTTAGAGGTAAACTTGGTATTGATGATGTGATTGTTGTTGTTGGTTGTTGTGGTAGTGATATAGTTGGTAGTGGTGTATGTTTTGAATATGATTCAGATGGAACTTCTGTAGTCTTCTTACTTAACAAAAACATTGCCTCAGCAGCAGCATTATCACTAGACCCATCAGCAGAGTCTTGTGCATCAGCAGAGTTCACTTTTCCACTAGCAGCAGGATCAACAAAATCCTTAGCAGTAGAATCGTGAGCAGCAGTAGAGTCATCAATTTTGTCAGCAATAGCAGCATTTTCAAGCTCTTTAACCATTGAATCTCCGAAAGACTTTAAAGCTTCACCCATATACCCTGTTGCCTTTACTAATTGCTCAGGCGACAATGCTAGGGTTTTACAACCTTGAAGTGTAAACAAAAACTAAACAATATGTACTCAATCTAACCCTAGGTGTCACACCCCCAATTTACCTGACTTGCAGCGGAATGGAATGCTTGGGGGTGTAACTGTCATAGCACCATAACAAGGAAATATTGAACGACCTAAAGTGTCGTTTGGAAAATACATATCGTTTGATTTATTTAAAAGCATCCATTGCTACAAAACATAGGTCCCCACAAGTTGAAACGTTTACAGAAAACAAGTTCATGAAATGTCAAACGATAATTTACACAAGTGCATGAAAATCCAAAATGTTGTGCGTCATCCCTGGCACACCCTAATGTGACTCCATGCATGTAATATGATGATGCCTTAGTTACCTGAAAATACATTGCGAAAACGGTCAACACGAATGTTGGTGAATAATCATAGGTTTATGAAATGTAATGTTTGTACGGCCACCACAAGTATAAGTGCATGACAAAAGTCACGTAAAATAGTACAATAGACCTTAAGCGCATGACACCGAAGCTATGACTGATGAAATTCTATGCCCCTCCCGAATGTTCTGCCAAACACTCATATGTAAAAGACATGACATGCATCCGCTTACTGTTGGTATTCACTACCACGGATGGAGGCGTCACCCTCGATAGATCTATCCACTCACTCTCGCTTAGCGGTAAATTAACGGTTCATGATGTTACAGGGGACTTATCACATGGCAGACAAGCTACTTAAGCTATGTACATAGGTTTTGATACTTGGGCTCGTACTGAAATGGTGCAATGTATTCTCCCCCGTGGGATTTGAAAACAATAAAAATGTATACGGGGCTATGAATACTCACCTCAACTGATGATACTGCTATGAAATGAAGTGAACAACAATGATCGGTTAACTGCCGCAACCTAAAATGAATGATGAATGATCTCATTTAGATCACCAAATGATGTTTATGAATGTCCATGCTCATGTTTCTATACCACTCTACTCTTTGGAAAAACACTTGTATTATCAAAAATATATATTCCAAGAATTTGGAAAATATTGCTATTAGAAAATATAAATGGCTAGTTATAATATATATACTTATATATATATAACGTAAGTTTCCATGTAAGCGTTGAAATACTCGGGTTGTAATCCTTGAATTGATGAAAACATACTCATAATAACTAATACTACGTTAGTTATAAAGCTCGGTACTTGATATTATGTTTAGCTTAAAAATGCACTTCGTAGTTTTTGCGCCAAATTATATTAAAAGCTGTCAATTATAAAAGGGTTTTAGCCGATATTCAAACGAGTATATCTTTGTCGTTACTTGTCCGTTTTACTTGTTCTTTATATCCACGGTTACGTCTTAGTATGTAGTAATATATTTTGGAAAGCTCGGCTCCTCCGGGTTACGTCTAAAGCCTCTTTTTGTACCATGAAAAACGTCCAACAGCAACTATTTTCAGAAAAATACTTTTCGTCAACAATCTTGCAAAAATCATAACTTCTTCGTTATAGGCTCTTTTTAATCCGTTCTTTCGCCTACGGATTCGTTTTTGAAAGTATTTTCTAAAAATTTTGCCAAAGTTTCCTTGGTGTTTACTGATTTTCCAGATTTTTACAAAACGGGACAGCATGTCTAAAATAAGTTCCAAATCAAGTTTCCAAGGTTAAAAACCAATTTCTACCATCACCAAACCTCTTGTAATCACCACATGACTAATCTAATCTTACCATACACCTTCTTAGGGTGCCATGGACTCCTAACCAAGTTATTAGAGCAAGGGGATTCATAACAAAAAAATTAGGGTTTGTATGTTTCTTTTTAGCCAAAATAAAGTGTGGTATAGCTACTTGTACATGGTTTTTAGCATGATACTTATGTAATACATGTAAAAATAGGATGATCCATGAAAAAATAAAGATGAAAACTTACTTGACCAAATGAGATGATTATAGGATGATTATGCTTGATGTTCTTGTGTTTTTGTTGCTTGATTCTTGATTAGGCTTGTAAAATGAACAAGTTTTGTGTTTTAATTTATGGAAAAAGATCACTTGATCTTGGTGATGTTTTTGGGTCGTGGGAATGAGAAGAGGAATGGGGAAGATGAGAAGAAAATTGTTCTTTCTAAAATGTTGATTATGATTTTGTAAAAATTAGTAAAGTTAGGTTTTTAAGTTTATTAGTATTAAAACTAGGAAAGTTAATGCAAGGGGTTAAAATGGTGGTCTTGGCCGGTTTTCAAAGGGTAGGAGGGGGGGGGGGGGGGTTAGGGTACTTGTGAATTAATTAGGAATTCTTGCTTGAATTTGCACTAGTTTGTGTTTTTTAGTTACAATCGGGTAACGGTTTTTATAGAAATAAACGTTCACAAAGTTAACCGGGATGAAATAATGTTATAATAATGTTAAAAATATATTAAAAATATGTTGGGTACATTTACTGAGTGATCGGGTGATTATTGTTTAGTTTTAACGAAAACCGTCGTTATATTCATACGCGTACGTTAAAATAAAATAAATTTCCAAAATACTGGGTAACTGAATGTTATAACTTTTATGATGTTAAAATGGATATAAAAATATGTCGGGACGATTGTGGGAATATTTAGATATATTCGTCGTGTATAAACCGGGTGTTAACGTTTACTATAAATACTTATACGTAAAAACGTTAAATGTACTGAATATAGTAATTTGAAAATCCTGAGAGTGGTATAACATGAAAATGCTGTTATGATGATATGCAGACTATCTCCAGTCCGTATGCAGTGTACTTAACACTAATGAAATGAATTCGCACCTAAACCAATCCGGTTACGCGAATTTGAATACCCGTAAACTAAATTTACGATGAAATGAGTAATGCACGCGAATGATGAAATATTTTCCGGGAATGAATAGTGTTCAGTGAATAGTAAATTTCCCAAATGGTTCTCAGAACATCAAACTGACCTCGAAAATGATGAATAGTAAAACGATGAATAGTGTTCTGATGAATAGTGATTTATGAATAGTAAAAAGTCGAAGTTTGGGAAAATGACCTGAAATGGTAAATGACGTGAAATGGTGAGTTGTGACATCCGCCCACCCAAATAAGAATTCAGTCCCTGAATTCAGCTAGTGTTGGTCTCGGTAATAGGTTTGGTGAAAAGGTGTGGATACTTGCGTTGCATTTGGTCCTCTCGTTCCCATGTAAACTCAGGACCTCTTCGAGAATTCCAGCGAACCTTAACAATCGGAATTCTACTCTGCTTTAACTGCTTGACCTCTCGGTCCATGATTTCAACTGGTTCCTCCACAAAGTTAAGCTTGTCATCTAGCTGAATCTCTTCTAATGGTATAACGGAAGACTCATCTGAAAGGCATTTCTTGAGGTTTGAGACATGAAATGTATTGTGTACGTTGCTGAGTTCTGATGGTAGTTCTAGCTTGTAAGCTACTGGACCAATCCTTTCCAGTATCTTAAATGGACCAATGTATCTCGGATTCAACTTTCCACGCTTTCCAAATCGTATCACGCCCTTCCAAGGTGAGACTTTCAACATGACCTTGTCTCCAACCTGGAATTCCAATGGTTTACGTCTAACATCTGCATAGCTCTTCTGTCGGCTTCTAGCTGTTTCAAGCCTATCTCGAATCTGTATTATCTTTTCTGTTGTTTCCCTAACCATTTCTGGACCTGTGCATTGTACCTCTCCAACTTCTGCCCAACAAACTGGTGAACGACACTTACGACCATACAATGCCTCAAATGGTGCTGCTTTAATACTTGAATGATAACTGTTGTTATAAGAGAACTCGATTAATGGCAAATGGTTAGCCCAACCATTTCCAAAGTCAATCACACACGCTCGCAGCATGTCCTCCAGTGTCTGAATAGTTCTCTCACTCTGACCATCAGTCTGTGGATGGTAAGCAGTGCTCATGTCTAACTTGGATCCAAAGGAATCTTGTAATGACTTCCAAAAGTTTGAAGTAAAACGACTATCCCTGTCTGAAATGATAGAAACTGGTGCTCCATGCCTCGAGACTATTTCCTTGACATAAAGTCTGGCAAGCTGTTCCATGGAATAAGTCTCTCTAATGGGTATGAAATGTGCTGATTTAGTAAGACGATCAACAATTACCCATATAGCATCGAAATCTCCTGACGTCTTGGGTAGTTTAGTAACAAAGTCCATTGTAATACGTTCCCACTTCCATTGTGGAATTTCTGGTTGTTGAAGTAGTCCTGACGGTTTCTGGTACTCGGCTTTCACTTTAGCACAAGTAAGACATTTGCTGACATACGTAGCTATTTCTGCTTTCATGTTCGGCCACCAATACAGCTTTTTGAGATCCTGATACATCTTGTCAGAACCTGGGTGAATAGAGTACTTTGACTTATGTGATTCATGCATAATCAAATCTCGTACTCCACCATAGAGTGGTATCCAACTTCGATCCTTGAAGCATAACACTCCATCTGCTCTCTTAACGAAACCATTCTTGTTTTCTGGCATACCATAAAGTTTCTCCTGTGGCCGATTTTCCTCCTTGAGAGCCTCAATCTGAGCTTCCAAGATTTTTGATGGTAATGGTGAAATAATAGTCATTCCTAATGACCTGACCCTCAAAGGTTTGAGTCGTTCCTTTCTGCTAAGTGCATCCGCTACGACATTTGCTTTTCCTGGGTGATATCGGATTTCACAATCGTAGTCACTCAACAATTCTAGCCAACGACGTTGTCTCATGTTAAGTTCCTTCTGATCAAGTATATGCTGTAAGCTCTTGTGGTCGGTAAAAATTACACATTTGGTACCATAAAGGTAGTGTCTCCAAATCTTGAGTGCAAAAACAACAGCACCCAACTCCAAGTCGTGTGTAGTGTAATTCTTCTCGTGTGTCTTAAGCTGTCTAGATGCATAAGCTATCACCTTCTCATTTTGCATTAGCACAGCTCCAAGCCCTTTATGCGAAGCATCGCAATATACCACAAAATTCTCAATACCTTCTGGTAGTGACAAAATCGGTGCACTACAAAGCTTCTGCTTCAATAACTGAAATGCAGATTCTTGTTTCTCTCCCCACTCGTACTTCTGATTCTTTTGTGTCAGCTTAGTCAGCGACTTCGCTATCTTAGAAAACCCTTCAATAAACCTCCTGTAATATCCGGCAAGTCCTAAGAATTGACGAATTTCTGTAGGAGACTTGGGCGTAGCCCAATCCTTTACTGCCTCAATCTTTGCTGGATCGACTTGTAATCCTTGGCTATCAATGACATGGCCAAGAAATTGAACTCTTTGTATCCAAAAGTCACATTTTGAAAATTTGGCATACAATTGCTCCTTCTTGAGTAGTTCCAATATTGTTCTGAGGTGTGCTTCATGCTCTTTCTTACTCTTGGAATAAATCAGGATATCGTCAATGAATACAATCACATACTTATCAAGATATGGTTTGCATACTCTGTTCATGAGATCCATGAATACTGCAGGTGCATTCGTTAATCCAAAAGGCATCACTTGAAACTCATAATGGCCATAACGTGTTCTGAATGCTGTCTTCGGGATATCTTCTTCCCGAACTCTGAGTTGATGGTAACCTGATCTTAAATCAATCTTAGAATAAAAACAGGAACCTTGTAGCTGATCAAACAAGTCATCAATCCTAGGTAGTGGATAATGATTCTTCACCGTTAACTTGTTCAGCTCACGATAGTCTATGCACATTCTGAAAGATCCATCCTTCTTCTTCGCAAACAAAACCGGTGCTCCCCAAGGCGAAGAACTCGGTCTAATGAATCCTTTGTCTAAAAGCTCTTGTGACTGGTTAGACAATTCTTGCATTTCAGAAGGTGCAAGTCTATATGGTGCTCGTGCAATTGGTGCAGCTCCTGACACCAACTCAATCTGAAACTCAACCTGACGTGTAGGTGGCAGTCCTGGCAATTCTTCCGGAAAAACTTCTGGAAATTCCTTAACAATGGGCACATTTTCAAGTCGTTTCTCATCCGACTTCTTCTCCGTTATGTGAGCCAAGAATGCATAACAACCCTTCTTTATGTACTTCTTGGTTTTAATGCATGATATGATACTGAGTCTAGTTCCACTTCGCTCCCCGCGAACAACCAAAGTTTCACCTCCATAAGAAAGATGAACAACTTTCTCATCACAAATGATCCTTGCACGATGTCGGGACAACCAATCCATACCGATAACGATGTCAAAACTTCCAAGTTCTACGGGCATAAGGTCTATATTGAATGGGTGATTTAGGAAATTGATGGTGCAACCACGGATAACTGTGTTTGTGTTAACTAAAGACCCATCGGCTAATTCAACAATGTAGGGAATGTCTAAGGTAGTTGGTTCTATGTTAAGTAAAGGTGCAAATGTACTAGAAACAAAACTTCTATCCGCTCCAGAGTCAAATAAAATTGATGCATAACGATTATTAACGAGGAACGTACCCGTAACAACATTCGGGTCCTCACGGGCATCTTCTCCTCCCATGACATAAGCACTTCCTCGAGCTACTCCTCCCTGATTCCCATCTCTTTGATCATTCTTCTTTGGGCAATTGTACTGGAAATGACCCAACTCTCCACAACCATAACATGCTCCTGGTTGGTTCTGATTAATTACCCCTCTTGGTGCTTTGCAGTCCTTAGTCCAATGACCGACCTTTCCACAGTTCTGACAAGCTCTAGGATAATTCCCAGGGTTATGATGAGTTCGACATTTGTTACACTTGGGTAGTTTTCCAGCATATCCTTTTCCTTCTGTTGGTCCTGCAGCATAGACCTTTGCCACTTCCTGCCTCTTAGGTGCTGGTTGGTTAGCATTCCCACCTTGGTTATTATCAAACTTCCTCTTGTTGTTATTGTTGTTTTGGTTATTGGGGTAGTTGCGGTTTCGGTTATTGTTATAGTTGTTGTTGTTGTTGTTGTTGTTTCGAGTGTTGTTGTAGTTGGTGTTGTTGGAACGGTTATTGTTGTTACTTGCAGCAGACTTTCCTTTCAACACTTGGACCATAAGTTTCTGGGTTATACGAATGGCCTCCTCCATTGTTTGTGGGTCGAAAGACATCACATCCCCTCGGATGCTTTCGGGTAATCCCCCAGTAAAGTTCTCCATCTTTTTCTCAGCGTCCGGAACCATAGTTGGACACAGTGTAGCCAACTCCTGAAACTTCCTGATATAAGTTTCAATATCATCTCCTTTAGTTACCAACTGGTAGAACTCTGTTTCCAACTTTTGCACCTCAGTACGAGGGCAAAACTTCTTGGTCATCAGCTTTTTGAATTCAGCCCAAGTGAGTTTGTAGGCATTCTCCATACCTATGGGCTGAGCATACGAATTCCACCAAGACATGGCTTCATCCAGCAGCATACCTGTAGCAAACTTTACCTTGTTAACCTCCTGGCAACCACACATGAGAAAAACGTTCTCAGTCTTCTCAAACCAGCGGATTAAAGCAACCGCTCCCTCAGTTCCCTTATACTTGATAGGATCACTAGTCTTGAAATCCTTCCAAGTACATTCACGCCTAGTAGTGGGTTGAACCACTTCAGCAGTAGGTGGAACCTCAGCATTCCTAGCAGCAACTTCAGCTCTCTCAGTCTCCAGAGCTTCTGCTATACTATCCCTGACCAACTTGCGGATAGCTGCTTGTGTCATGGCAGGTGTTTCTGAGGTAGCCTTTGCCTTCTTTGGCGCCATACTTCTGATAAATAATAATCGACAACAACCATGAGAAAACTATAATAGAAATAGTCATCGTACAAAAATATACGCCCACAACATGTATATATATACAACCACAACAAGTATAAATGCAACCACGACATGTACGAGTACAACCACAACCTGTAATAAATACGTTAACCATAAAGAGCAACCATGAAACATCATAAATATAATCACGACACATGAATATAATACATGAAAATTTCGGCCTACATGGACCGATATATATATAGCACAACATTTCCGACATAGTAGAGTCGCACTTGATATATATTTGTTTGTACAACAACCAAAAGACTACAAGTTCTTGAACTACGTCCCACACCTCGGGACTAGGAAATAGTAAAAGCTAATATAATACTAGTCTATGTCTATGCTCCTCCTGGTGCTCCAGATGGTCCAGGCTCTCCCCTCAAGCGACGAATCTCACGATCCCTCGCAACAACGATCTCCTCCAAATGCTGAACTCGTAACTGAGTAGAAACATCCCTGCCCTCCAAAATGACCAACCTCTCACGAAGCAATGCCAACTGATCTACCTGCTCCCACTGAGTCTCCTGTGTCTGCTGAGCTCTATCTCGAATCTCAGGTAACTCATCCCTAAGTAGCTCAATCTCCTCCTGGTGCCTCAGCTGTCGTGCCTCGAGTCCATGGTATGTCACATCAATACCAACCCTGCCCTGAACCAAATCCTCAACCTGCTCCTCGACAGTCTCGAGTCGAGTAGTAATGATCTCATCAACTCTATACCCCAACCTATCTACTTGCTCCTGCTGAGCACCCATCTGATCCTCCAATGTGACAGCTGTAGGGCTACTAGCCGCAGCCGCTCTAGAACTCACACCTAACAGTAAACCCTCGATCTGCTTCTCAGCCGCCTCTAGTCGAGGAGTGATATCCACATCAAGCCTGTAGTCTAAACTATCAATCTGATCCTGATGAGCCCCCAGCTGGCCCTCTAATGTAACATCTGCAGGCTCCCTAACAATAGTAGGCTCACTAGCAATAGTAAGCTCTCTAGCAGCAGTAGGCTCCCTAGCTGCTGCTGCTCTCGAACACTCCCCTACCTGGTACACTGGTGGTGGTTCTGCTGATTCTGACTCTGTAGTGGTAGGTGAATCTGGAGTGGTAAACCTTGCACGCTTCCTGAGCGGCAAGAGTGAGGTGGATATAAGGGTAGCAGTGGGTATGGCTGGTGGTGGTGTAGGCACAGTAGGACTAGGTAGGTTCCTATAAGTAGATGTGGCATAACGAACTCTCTTACTAGCAACCTGGATAGTTTTCTCCCTACGAAACATAAGCATAGGTTCTGGTGGACTAGTGGTAGCAGGGGATGATGTATCAGTGGGTGTACAGGTAATCTCGGGTGGTGCAATAGGGGCAACATGAGGAGTAGGAGCCGTCTCCTCATCCTCAAAAGGCTCTGTTTCCTCACCTGATGCCGAGAGTGGCAACACAGGTACAAGAGGAATAGGTGGTGGTGAACGGGCAGTAGAAGACATAGAGCCTTCAATATCGGAGTCTGAGATGGTGTACAGTATAACATTTGGGTTTGCAGACATGGTTCTGTGATAATCAAGGTGAAATAAAATGAATAACTCGTAATGAAGTCACCAAAAACAATGAACATGCACTTATGATGAATGATGAGATGCTATGATAATGTGGTTATAGTCTAGGGTCAATGATACATCCTAGTTCTCTATAACCTTAGCTCTGGTACCAATCTGTCACACCCCCAATTTACCTGACTTGCAGCGGAATGGAATGCCTGGGGGTGTAACTGTCATAGCACCATAACAAGGAAATATTGAACGACCTAAAGTGTCGTTTGGAAAATACATATCGTTTGATTTATTTAAAAGCATCCATTGCTACAAAACATAGGTCCCCACAAGTTGAAACGTTTACAGAAAACAAGTTCATGAAATGTCAAACGATAATTTACACAAGTGCATGAAAATCCAAAATGTAGTGCGTCATCCCTGGCACACCCTAATGTGACTCCATGCATGTAATATGATGATGCCTTAGTTACCTGAAAATACATTGCGAAAACGGTCAACACGAATGTTGGTGAATAATCATAGGTTTATGAAATGTAATGTTTGTACGGCCACCACAAGTATAAGTGCATGACAAAAGTCACGTAAAATAGTACAATAGACCTTAAGCTCATGACACCGAAGCTATGACTGATGAAATTCTATGCCCCTCCCGAATGTTCTGCCAAACACTCATATGTAAAAGACATGACATGCATCCGCTTACTGTTGGTATTCACTACCACGGATGGAGGCGTCACCCTCGATAGATCTATCCACTCACTCTCGCTTAGCGGTAAATTAACGGTTCATGATGTTACAGGGGACTTATCACATGGCAGACAAGCTACTTAAGCTATGTACATAGGTTTTGATACTTGGGCTCGTACTGAAATGGTGCAATGTATTCTCCCCCGTGGGATTTGAAAACAATAAAAATGTATACGGGGCTATGAATACTCACCTCAACTGATGATACTGCTATGAAATGAAGTGAACAACAATGATCGGTTAACTGCCGCAACCTAAAATGAATGATGAATGATCTCATTTAGATCACCAAATGATGTTTATGAATGTCCATGCTCATGTTTCTATACCACTCTACTCTTTGGAAAAACACTTGTATTATCAAAAATATATATTCCAAGAATTTGGAAAATATTGCTATTAGAAAATATAAATGGCTAGTTATAATATATATACTTATATATATATATAACGTAAGTTTCCATGTAAGCGTTGAAATACTCGGGTTGTAATCCTTGAATTGATGAAAACATACTCATAATAACTAATACTACGTTAGTTATAAAGCTCGGTACTTGATATTATGTTTAGCTTAAAAATGCACTTCGTAGTTTTTGCGCCAAATTATATTAAAAGCTGTCAATTATAAAAGGGTTTTAGCCGATATTCAAACGAGTATATCTTTGTCGTTACTTGTCCGTTTTACTTGTTCTTTATATCCACGGTTACGTCTTAGTATGTAGTAATATATTTTGGAAAGCTCGGCTCCTCCGGGTTACGTCTAAAGCCTCTTTTTGTACAATGAAAAACGTCCAACAGCAACTATTTTCAGAAAAATACTTTTCGTCAACAATCTTGCAAAAATCATAACTTCTTCGTTATAGACTCTTTTTAATCCGTTCTTTCGCCTACGGATTCGTTTTTGAAAGTATTTTCTAAAAAATTTGCCAAAGTTTCCTTGGTGTTTACTGATTTTCCAGATTTTTACAAAACGGGACAGCATGTCTAAAATAAGTTCCAAATCAAGTTTCCAAGGTTAAAAACCAATTTCTACCATCACCAAACCTCTTGTAATCACCACATGACTAATCTACTCTTACCATACACCTTCTTAGGGTGCCATGGACTCCTAACCAAGTTATTAGAGCAAGGGGATTCATAACAAAAAAATTAGGGTTTGTATGTTTCTTTTTAGCCAAAATAAAGTGTGGTATAGCTACTTGTACATGGTTTTTAGCATGATACTTATGTAATACATGTAAAAATAGGATGATCCATGAAAAAATAAAGATGAAAACTTACTTGACCAAATGAGATGATTATAGGATGATTATGCTTGATGTTCTTGTGTTTTTGTTGCTTGATTCTTGATTAGGCTTGTAAAATGAACAAGTTTTGTGTTTTAATTTATGGAAAAAGATCACTTGATCTTGGTGATGTTTTTGGGTCGTGGGAATGAGAAGAGGAATGGGGAAGATGAGAAGAAAATTGTTCTTTCTAAAATGTTGATTATGATTTTGTAAAAATTAGTAAAGTTAGGTTTTTAAGTTTATTAGTATTAAAACTAGGAAAGTTAATGCAAGGGGTTAAAATGGTGGTCTTGGCCGGTTTTCAAAGGGTAGGAGGGGGGGGGGGGTTAGGGTACTTGTGAATTAATTAGGAATTCTTGCTTGAATTTGCACTAGTTTGTGTTTTTTAGTTACAATCGGGTAACGGTTTTTATAGAAATAAACGTTCACAAAGTTAACCGGGATGAAATAATGTTATAATAATGTTAAAAATATATTAAAAATATGTTGGGTACATTTACTGAGTGATCGGGTGATTATTGTTTAGTTTTAACGAAAACCGTCGTTATATTCATACGCGTACGTTAAAATAAAATAAATTTCCAAAATACTGGGTAACTGAATGTTATAACTTTTATGATGTTAAAATGGATATAAAAATATGTCGGGACCATTGTGGGAATATTTAGATATATTCGTCGTGTATAAACCGGGTGTTAACGTTTACTATAAATACTTATACGTAAAAACGTTAAATGTACTGAATATAGTAATTTGAAAATCCTGAGAGTGGTATAACATGAAAATGCTGTTATGATGATATGCAGACTATCTCCAGTCCGTATGCAGTGTACTTAACACTAATGAAATGAATTCGCACCTAAACCAATCCGGTTACGCGAATTTGAATACCCGTAAACTAAATTTACGATGAAATGAGTAATGCACGCGAATGATGAAATATTTTCCGGGAATGAATAGTGTTCAGTGAATAGTAAACTTCCCAAATGGTTCTCAAAACATCAAACTGACCTCGAAAATGATGAATAGTAAAACGATGAATAGTGTTCTGATGAATAGTGATTTATGAATAGTAAAAAGTCGAAGTTTGGGAAAATGACCTGAAATGGTAAATGACGGGAAATGGTGAGTTGTGACACTAGGATCCTCCTTTTATAGGCCAAGGAGTCCTACTAGGTTTACAATAACTTTCTATGCAAGATAAGAATATTCTAGATGTATAAGATATACACATAATATATTCTATAATTATCTACTACAAATACATGCTTATCACATTAGCAGTAGTTTCCTTCAGCGGCATTTTCCCTTAGCAGCACTTTGTCATCAGCAGCAGAGTCATTTACATTAGCAGAAGTTTCACTCAGCAGTAGTTTCACTCAGCAGCAGAATCCAAAACCCAACAATCCTCCCCTAAACTTAATATTTATTTCTAAATAATTAAGTTTCTTCAAAGCTCAATTAAACACCAGGAGGATGCTTCCAAACACTCAATTCTTGAGATGTCTGTTGATCAAGTATCTTCTTATACTTTGACAGCAAATTGAATGCCTGATCATCAGTATCATAGTCTTTTTGCAAGTTGAGTAATCCAGCACCATTAACCATCTGATTGACAGTATTCCAGTATCTTACCACTGGGTAATCCTTTTCAGATAGCATATACAAAGTAATTGGTCCAATTTCTAGCATATGAACTCCAGAATCCTGAAAAAGTCTCCATTTTCTTACTTTGTATTGTACTATCTCTGTCCATTCAGAATCATCCAATGAAGGTTCATACATAAGTTTTAGAGCTCTCCATAGAACATTATCAGACATAGTTAAGATATGATCAATTTGATCTTTCTCATACTTTTTACCATCAAACTTCTCAGCTCCAAACTTTGATTTGTATAACTTCCACAAGTCAACAACATCCTCTCTATCAAAGTAGCATAGCATCTGTTGAAATCTAAGAAACATGTGCGTCTTTCCATCAGATCTCTCAACATCATGAAATGCTCCAATTTTAGTATCATATCCTGTAGTTACTTTGATAATAGGATATTTAATTCCTATTGGTGTGGCATCAACTACTTCAGGATCTTCCATTTTGCCAACCATAGTGTAAACCTTCAATTGTTCCTTTAGATGCTCAGGAGGAATATGATCACAATCATTCTTGAACTCATCTCCTTCTGGCTTAGAACTGCTTTCTTCCCCGGTTTTCCTCTTCTTCTTTGCAAGTGATTTATAAAGAACACCCTTCCTTTTACCACTTTGCACAGAAGAAGTAGTCATATCTGCATCAAGCTGCTTAACAACATCTGCTTTTTGAACATGCTTTACTTCAGCCAATTTTTCAGGTACCAACTTTTTATTCATCTGAGCAATATGTTCCAAGTCTTCAGCACAACCCATAGGATAAAAGGTATCTGTTTGTCTCTTAGCTTGTTGATACAAGTCAAAAACCTCTTGATCAGACTTTGGCTTTAATTGCACCAATTTCCATCCCTTCAGATTCTTCAGGTATCATTATTACTCTTTTCTTTGTTGCAATGGAGTTGGACCCCTAAGTACCTTTTTCTTTCTTCTAGTAGCAGCATCTTCTTTTCTTTTCTTAGCAGCGAACTCCCTTACCCAAGATTTTACATCAAAAGTTGGAACTTCATTCTCTTCAATTTTGATCATCTTGTTGAGTTCAATATCAGCATCTATTCTTATCTTCTCATCAACCCATTCTTCATACCTCCTTAAATCTTGTGTTTCCTTTTCAACCCTTTCCTTTTCCTTCTGAGCCAGCTGTTGTTCTTATTGATCAATCAATTCTTGTTCTTTTAATGCAGCAACTGAGTCATGTTTAACTTGTAATTCCTTGGGCCACATATGAAAAGGTATTAAAGAGTAGTCAAACCCCTTATACATCCATTTAGGTTCTTCAACTTGCTTTCCCTTCCCTTTATCAGTAGATGATGATATAATCTTCTTTGGTTGAGCAGCAGGTTCTCTGATTACAAGTCCTTTTAGAGGTAAACTTGGTATTGATGATGTGATTGTTGTTGTTGGTTGTTGTGGTAGTGATATAGTTGGTAGTGGTGTATGTTTTGAAGATGATTCAGATGGAACTTCTGTAGTCTTCTTAGTTAACAAAAACATTGCCTCAGCAGCAGCATTACACTAGACCCATCAGCAGAGTCTTGTGCATCAGCAGAGTTCACTTTTCCACTAGCAGCAGGATCAGCATAATCCTTAGCAGTAGAATCATGAGCAGCAGTAGAGTCATCAATTTTGTCAGCAATAGCAGCATTTTCAAGCTTTTTAACCATTGAATCTCCCAAAGTCTTTAAAGCTTCACCCATCAACCCTGTTGCCTTCACTAATTGCTCAGGCGACAATGCTAGGGTTTTACAACCTTGAAGTGTAAGCGAAAACTAAACAATACGTACTCAATCTAACCCTAGGATCCTCCTTTAATAGGCCAAGGAGTCCTACTAGGTTTACAATAACTTTCTATGCAAGATAAGAATATTCTAGACGTATAAGATATACACATAATCTATTCTATAATTATCTACTACGAATACATGCTTATCACATTAGCAGTAGTTTCCTTCAGCATCATTTTCCCTTAGCAGCACTTTGTCATCAGCAGCAGAGTCATTTACATTAGCAGCAGTTTCACTCAGCAGTAGTTTCACTCAGCAGCAGAATTCAAAACCCAACAATCCTCCCCTAAACTTAATATTTATTTCTAAATAATAAAGTTTCTTCAAAGCTCAATTAAACACCAGGAGGATGCTTCCAAACACTCAATTCTTGAGATGTCTGTTGATCAAGTATCTTCTTATACTTTGACAGCAAATTGAATGCCTGATCATCAGTATCATTGTCTTTCAGCAAGTTGAGTAATCCAGCACAATTAACCATCTGATTGACAGTATTCCAGTATCTTACCACTGGGTAATCCTTTTCAGCTAGCATATACAAAGTAATTGGTCCAATTTCTAGCATATGAACTTCAGAATCTTGAAAGAGTCTCCATTTTCTTACTTTGTATTGTACTATCTCTGTCCATTCAGAATCATCCATTGAAGGTTCATACATAAGTTTTAGAGCGCTCCATAGAACATTATCAGACATAGTTAAGATATGATCAATTTGATCTTTCTCATACTTTTTACCATCAAACTTCTCAGCTCCAAACTTTGCTTTGTATAACTTCCACAAGTCATCAACATCCTCTCTATCAAAGTAGTATAGCATCTGTTGAAATCTAAGAAACCTGTGCGTCTTTCCATCAGATCTCTCAACATCATGAAATGCTCCAATTTTAGTATCATATCCTGTAGTTACTTTGATAATAGGATATTTAATTCCTATTGGTGTGGCATCAACTACTTCAGGATCTTCCATCTTGCCAACCATAGTGTAAACCTTCAATTGTTCCTTTAGATGCTCAGGAGGAATATGATCACAATCATTCTTGAACTCATCTCCTTCTGGCTTAGAACTGCTTTCTTCCCCGGTTTTCCTCTTCTTCTTTGCAAGTGATTTATAAAGAACACCCTTCCTTTTACCACTTTGCACAGAAGAAGTAGTCATATCTGCATCAAGCTGCTTAACAACATCTGCTTTTTGAACATGCTTTACTTCAGCCAATTTTTCAGGTACCAACTTTTTATTCATCTGAGCAATATGTTCCAAGTCTTCAGCACAACCCATAGGATAGAAGGTATCTGTTTGTCTCTTAGCTTGTTGATACAAGTCAAAAACCTCTTGATCAGACTTTGGCTTTAACTGCACCAATTTCCATCCCTTCAGATTCTTCAGGTATCATTATTACTCTTTTCTTTGTTGCAATGGAGTTGGACCCCTAAGTACCTTTTTCTTTCTTCTAGTAGCAGCATCTTTTTTTCTTTTCTTAGCAGCGAACTCCCTTACCCAAGATTTTACATCAAAAGTTGGAACTTCATTCTCTTCAATTTTGATCATCTTGTTGAGTTCAATATCAGCATCTATTCTTATCCTCTCATCAACCCATTCTTCATACCTCCTTAAATCTTGTGTTTCCTTTTCAACCCTTTCCTTTTCCTTCTGAGCCAGCTGTTGTTCTTATTGATCAATCAATTCTTGTTCTTTTAATGCAACAGCTGAGTCATGTTTAACTTGTAATTCCTTGGGCCACATATGAAAAGGTATTAAAGAGTAGTCAAACCCCTTATACATCCATTTAGGTTCTTCAACTTGCTTGCCCTTCCCTTTATCAGTAGAGGATGATATAATCTTCTTTGGTTGAGCAGCAGGTTCTCTGATTACAAGTCCTTTTAGAGGTAAACTTGGTATTGATGATGTGATTGTTGTTGTTGGTTGTTGTAGTAGTGATATAGTTGGTAGTGGTGTATGTTTTGAAGATGATTCAGATGGAACTTCTTAGTTAACAAAAACATTGCCTCAGCAGCAGCATTATCACTAGACCCATCAGCAGAGTCTTGTGCATCAGCAGAGTTCACTTTTCCACAAGCAGCAGGATCAGCATAATCCTTAGCAGTAGAATCATGAGCAGCAGTAGAGTCTTCAATTTTGTCAGCAATAGCAGCATTTTCAAGCATTTTAACCATTGAATCTCCCAAAGTCTTTAAAGCTTCACCCATCAACCCTGTTGCCTTCACTAATTGCTCAGGCGACAATGCTAGGGTTTTACAACCTTGAAGTGTAAACGAAAACTAAACAATACGTACTCAATCTAACCCTAGGATCCTCCTTTAATAGGCCAAGGAGTCCTACTAGGTTTACAATAACTTTCTATGCAAGATAAGAATATTCTAGACGTATAAGATATACACATAATCTATTATATAATTATCTACTACGAATACATGCTTATCACATTAGCAGTAGTTTCCTTCAGCATCATTTTCCCTTAGCAGCACTTTGTCATCAGCAGCAGAGTCATTTACATTAGCAGCAGTTTCACTCAGCAGTAGTTTCACTCAGCAGCAGAATTCAAAACCCAACAATCCTCCCCTAAACTTAATATTTATTTCTAAATAATAAAGTTTCTTCAAAGCTCAATTAAACACCAGGAGGATGCTTCCAAACACTCAATTCTTGAGATGTCTGTTGATCAAGTATCTTCTTATACTTTGACAGCAAATTGAATGCCTGATCATCAGTATCATTGTCTTTCTGCAAGTTGAGTAATCCAGCACAATTAACCATCTGATTGACAGTATTCCAGTATCTTACCACTGGGTAATCCTTTTCAGCTAGCATATACAAAGTAATTGGTCCAATTTCTAGCATATGAACTCCAGAATCTTGAAAGAGTCTCCATTTTCTTACTTTGTATTGTACTATCTCTGTCCATTTAGAATCATCCATTGAAGGTTCATACATAAGTTTTAGAGCGCTCCATAGAACATTATCAGACATAGTTAAGATATGATCAATTTGATCTTTCTCATACTTTTTACCATCAAACTTCTCAGCTCCAAACTTTGCTTTGTATAACTTCCACAAGTCATCAACATCCTCTCTATCAAAGTAGTATAGCATCTATTGAAATCTAAGAAACCTGTGAGTCTTTCCATCGGATCTCTCAACATCATGAAATGCTCCAATTTTAGTATCATATCCTGTAGTTACTTTGATAATAGGATATTTAATTCCTATTGGTGTGGCATCAACTACTTCAGGATATTCCATCTTGCCAACCATAGTGTAAACCTTCAATTGTTCCTTTAGATACTCAGGAGGAATATGATCACAATCATTCTTGAACTCATCTCCTTCTCGCTTAGAACTGATTTCTTCCCCTGTTTTCCTCTTCTTCTTTGCAAGTGATTTATGAACAACACCCTTCCTTTTACCACTTTGCACAGAAGAAGTAGTCATATCAATATCAAGCTGCTTAACAACATCTGCTTTTTGAACATGCTCTACTTCAGCCACTTTTTCAGGTACCAACTTTTTATTCATTTGAGCAATATGTTCTAAATCTTCAGCACAACCCATAGGATAGAAGGTACCTGTTTGTCTCTTAGCTTGTTGATACAAGTCAAAAACCTCTTTATCAGACTTTGGCTTTAACTGCACCAATTTCCATCCCTTCATATTCTTCAGGTATCTTTCTTGCTCTTTTCTTTGTTTCAATGGAGTTGGACCCCTAAGTACCTTTTTCTTTCTTCTAGTAGCAGCATCTTCTTTTCTTTTCTTAGCAGCGAACTCCCTTACCCAAGATTTTACATCAAAAGTTGAAACTTTAATCTCTTCAATTTTGATCATCTTGTTGAGTTCAATATCAGCATCTATTCTTATCTTCTCATCAACCCATTCTTCATACCTCCTTAAATCTTCTGTTTCCTTTTCAACCCTTTCCTTTTCCTTCTGAGCCAGCTATTGTTCTTCTTGATCAATCAATTCTTGTTCTTTTAATGCAGCAGCTGAGTCATGTTTAACTTGTAATTACTTGGGCCACATATGAAAAGGTATTAAAGAGTAGTCAAACCCCTTTAACATCCATTTAGGTTCTTCAACTTGCTTGCCCTTCCATTTATTAGTAAATGATGATATAATCTTCTTTGGTTGAGCAGCAGGTTCTCTGACTACAACTCCTTTTAGAGGTAAACTTGGTATTGATGATGTGATTGTTGTTGTTGGTTGTTGTGGTAGTGATATAGTTGGTAGTGGTGTATGTTTTGAAGATGATTCAGATGGAACTTCTGTAGTCTTCTTACTTAACAAAAACATTGTAACACCCCCAATTCATGGATGCAGCGGAATTCGAACTGGGTGTTACTTGACAGCACAATAGTCACAATAATAGAAAACGAACTCCAATTGAGTCGTTTTAAAAGATTTATCATTCAAATTGTATAAATATCAGAGATTTACAAAATGAGGTCCCAAATGGTTCCATGTTTACAATGTATAATAAATGTGTTTTTGAATGATAATAAAATTTATAGCCCTCTTGAGTATCCGTGTCCTTCCGTGCCATCCTTGATCGTCATGAACCTGAAATACATGCTTGAGAGGTCAACACAAAGGTTGAGTAAAATTCGTAGAGTTTAGTTAAATCGTTTGAACACAATAATCGTAGTGTGAGTTATAGGCTCACACCAATGTTTGGAAAACAAAATCGTTATTTATTTCACTAAGCTCATACAACCAAAACATTAACATCGAACCAACAAAATTGGCATTATAGAAGCCCTATCGAGGTACTTTTGCCGTTATACCGCTAAATCTCAAATATAGTGCATTTGCGTGAACTCATCGTTGTTCAACACAAATGGGATTCGTCAATCCCAATAGATCTATTCACAATATTCGCGCTCACTAAAGGTAGTGACTAATGGTTCATGATATAGGGACTTCGAACATGGCAATCGTTACTTAGTGATAATAAAACATCGTCGGGAAGCATACATTAGAAAGCATCGTGTTCGAGTAGAAAAATAATAGCATGTATTCCCCCCCATGGGTTTGTAAAATAGTTAAACAATAGAAAGTGGGGCTACGAACTCACCTTAAGTTATGTATTGAGTAGTGAATGTGATGGTCGAATCGCGAAGGTTTCTACGAGCAACCTATAATAGAATGTTGCGACTTAGGATCGGAGTAAAGAATATGAAGTAGTGCCTATATATATATCTTGCATTTAGTCCATGATGTGGTATGATGTATATTGTATGTCCTTGAAAGAAAAGATTCATGAACATGTATGTTTTGTATATCGTTTGCTACCGTTCGGGCTGACATATTTCAGAAGTCATGTTAGTAAGCGTTCGAGGAGCCAGGACACTTTAATTCGTAAATCCACAACTCAACTCGACAGCTTACATAATGAACTCCTCACATGAGGCTCCCTACTATTGTAGTAGTTGATGAAATATATAGATATAAGTTTTGATCCGAAAAGTTACATGTCCGATATTTGAATAAACTTAGGAAAGTTTATTAGTACATGAAGATTGTTATTAGGGGTAGTTTCATAAGTCTTGAATGACCATTTTCTCTTGGTAATATCTCATGGTTTCCTTTTAAGTGAAGTAGATCCAAATTGCTTGTTCATGTTATCGCCTAATTCATTGTTTCATGTTTACGCCTATGTAAGTTGTTATGGTCATTTCGTCATGGCCTAGCCATGACCTTTGGTCCTTGTTCCAAGGTCATGAGACACAACCTTGGCTCTAGCCATGTTTGTGGTCTTGATTATAGGTCATAAGACCTCTTGTTCTTTTCATAGTATAACTATAATCTAGTGACTTTCGCCTAAAAATGGGCTGTTTAGAATTTGAAGAATTTTATCACTCGGAAAGCATTTTTAGGTCTCGAGCTTCTTTGATCCTGAACGAAAACGTCGTTCCGGACAACTTTCGTGTTTTAACTTTTTGATGAATCGGACCAGAAATGGGACTTTCAAAACCCAAATTTGATCAGAATGGTATTTGGCAGTTTTGCCGCAAATCTTTGGTAACTTCAAATGGGCGTAACTTTTGACTCGTATACTCGTTTTGGGTGGTTCAAATTGCTATGGTTTCCTTTTTAGGTCCTCTACCACAATATGTAATAATAAAATATCATATTTTTACCATTTTGATCAGGTCTTACCAAGAAATTCATTAGTTTGCTTGTTTTAGTAACTTGTTTCAGTAATCAATAACAATAACTTGTTTTGGTCATTTTTATTCATCATGGACATGATAACAAGACAATATATAGCACAAATAATATGTAAATAACATGAACATGATTATTTAACAAGAATCAAGTTAGGGTTTGGCTCACAACTTTTGGCTTTCAAAGATGAAAGGAAGTTAACATGTAAGGATAGGACTTTGATAGACTTGCTTCAACCCACTTCACTTCATGCAATCTTTCTACCCTTGGTATTCTTGAAAGATGGATGATGAAGGTTTAGGTGACTTGAGTGGATTTAAACTCAAGAGAAATCACCAAGTATATAAGGTTATGGAAGTGTTTGATGAATGAAAACCTAACTAGGTTTTAGGTACTGATATGGTACTTGAATCTTGCATGAATCTTGAAGAGAATGAGAAAATAAGATGGTGTTGGTGTGTGGTTATGGTGGACGGCATAAGGAGCAAGGGGAGGGGGTATTTATATGGTTTTTGAGGAGGTTAGGAAGCTTACTAGGAAAGTGTTACAACTTGGTGACCAAGTTGTAATTAAGTGTTGATTTAGGGGTAAATTCATGAGATGAAGCCACATGGGTGTGACTCCCCCCTCCTAGGGCGGTTCATGAGCTTGGAGAGCAAGGGTGTGGACTTTTCTTGGTATTATCCAAGATACTTGGTTAGTTTTGACTCCGGGAAATGCCAATCGTAAAAGATTAAGCCTCAAAACGTAAAACCGGGTGTCGTAAAATTATGGAACTTGAAAGTATTGTTAAACATGTCCATATAGTCCATAATAAAATATAAAATGAGTGGTAGGATCTATCGGGTGCTAAAACCCTGCTAAAAACTGGAAACACGGGTCTAAAACGCGTAATACGTAAAATGTACGAATTTTGCGTAAAACTGAGAAAAGTAAAATGTTACTTTTCTAATATGATATAAATGATTTAAAATAACTTATAATGTCTAGACTGGGCTCAGTCTAGTGTCGGTTGGTGTTAAATGTCTTTTAGACATCAAACCGTAAGCCTAAAAATCAAGGAATGACTTTTGGTCAAAGGAGGAGGGAAAAATTATGTTGACTTTTTCTAATAAGTTTGAAAACTCAAAACATCTTAGAAACTCGTTTCGTGGTCTAACGGTTAATCGCCTATTCGGTTAAGCGTGCTCATGTGAGAGTAGTACCGACATGGGTGACCTGCTGGGAAGTCTTTGGTCATGTTTTTCTCAGTCACGATTAATTCCCAAATAAATCATGAGTGTGTCAAACATTTTTCTGATGCGGGGTCACTTAACGCGGTCGAGTTTCGTTGTACGTAGAATTTCTGAATGACGTTTTACCCTAAAACGTGTAATTCCTTAATAACTTTCACGAAAATGATCTGACGAATGTCAAACATTTAATTTGCCATGGAAATGATTTATCACTCAAGAATATCAGATGAAAATCAACTTTCGGGAAAGTTTCGGGAAAAATGAATAGTAAAAGTGAATAGTGAAATTTTCCGGGAATGGTAATTAACCTGAAATTGCGAATTGTTACAGTCTCTACCCCTTACGGGGAACTTCGTCCCGAAGTTCTTTGTGTGTCATATGTTGGAGTGGTGTCAATGAAAAGATGTGGTTACTTATGAGGACTAAAGTCTGGGATTACTAGTGATGTAGTTTGATTTGTCGTTTCAGTGTATGGTGTAGGATGAGGCTTACTTTTATGTAGGAAAGGTATGGTAATAGTCGAATATCAAAGGAAATTGATATAGCAATCGAATATTAATAGGAATTGAGATAGTAATTGCAATCATAGCCTAGTAGGTAATCGGTTGTTGTACCTAGTGTTTATTGACTTCATACTTATGTTATTTCGGACACAAACAAGCCCACTTGTTTATAATTCTTTATTTACATAGAGAGGCATCCCAAACAATGTAAATAAGGAAATATAAACTTATGGTTTGGTGATTTACAATGTCTTTATTTAAATGAAAAGGCATCCCAATCCATTTAAATAATTACAAATCATCCTACACAACATTCATACTTAGTCGGTGAGTTACAAGGTAGGGTATTACGAGATGATACTGGTGTTCCAAAAGTACAAGATGAATATTCAATCTTGTAAGGCTGATGAGGGTATTTGTGGTGTAACTATAGATGATTTGAGCTTTAAAAGTGCATCAAGATCTATTAATGAGTTTGTGGTTGCAACGGTTGTGAAGATAATGATGTGATATGTTGATGAACAAAAGTGTGTAGTGTATGCTTAACATTAATACTCTTATGTATAGATGTTGAGTTTGCTTTAAAAATCTTAAGAGATTTTAAAAGTTTATGATGGAATGGTATCCTTAGGACCTAAACAGGATAGTACTTCTACAGGATGAAGAGAAGAATTGATAACTATCCCAAGATAGTAGTTCGGATTATCTCATAAATGAAAACTTTCAAGAATGAAATTAGGTAGTACAAATAAGGTGTTAAGATTTCGCTGAGTGGTAAGGCACTATCGTGTCTCTAGATCGTTTTAAAGAATTCTGGTGGTTTATCGAGTTCAAGTAGGAAATCAATCTGAACATAACCCTAGTACAACTACTCTCAGTATTTGAAAATTTTAAGTCGAATATAGTTAGTCAGACTAGATTCCACTGTCCCTAGGTTAAATATAGGTGACTAGTCTATATTTAGCCGAGGTTCGATAAAATTTTCAAATACCTAAATTAGGTATACTTTTGATATGTCCGTTGCTTTCGGAAAACTGTCCACTAAACAAAGGTGATGTCAAACCCTTAAGTTGCAAGTCCCGTCCATACAAGACTTGTAACGTATGTTTTCGTATTCCATTGGATATAAGATAGTAAAGGTAGGTACGTGTGGAAAGGAAGTTTTAAGTAGTTCTAAAATAGAACATACTTGGCCAGGATCACGAACTTTTAATAATGAAGGTTTCATAAGAAAACTTTGATGAATGTAGAGAAAGTTCAGCTTTCGTCGATGATGGATTAGTTTGTCCTTTAGAAATCTCATATTTCTTGTTTGGAAATCGATAGATTGTGATGGGTTTTTGATATCATATGGAATAATGTTGATGAGGTGGTGGAATAATTCCAGAGACCATTGCACAAATCACAATGTCTCGGAAGTAGATTAGACCATTGTGTGACTCAAAACATTTAAGAAATGATTAAGACCATTGTGTCATACAATGTCCGGGAACTAGAAAAGGTCATTGTAATCAGTTACAATGTCTTGGATATAAAATGTTGGAGTTGGAACATGGTTGGGAGAATGTGGTTGTGTCGAAATGCCATAGAATAGGTATGTGTAGATATGTTTAGATAAAATGATTGAAAATTACTCGAATGTATATATAAATATACGTATATGTTCATGTAGCATAAAATGCTTAATAAGTCCATAATCGTCTGGAGGATGGAAGACACGGTGAGCGGAAGGCTATAAAATGGTTTTGCTTGTAGTTGTAGTTATAGTTTAGGTCTCAATTAGACCCGTTTCTCTATAACCATGGCTCTGATACCAATCTGTAACACCCCCAATTCATGGATGCAGCGGAATTCGAACTAGGTGTTACTTGACAGCACAATAGTCACAATAATAGAAAACGAACTCCAATTGAGTCGTTTTAAAAGATTTATCATTCAAATTGTATAAATATCAGAGATTTACAAAATGAGGTCCCAAATGGTTCCATGTTTACAATGTATAATAAATGTGTTTTTGAATGATAATAAAATTTATAGCCCTCTTGAGTATCCGTGTCCTTCCGTGCCATCCTTGATCGTCATGAACCTGAAATACATGCTTGAGAGGTCAACACAAAGGTTGAGTGAAATTCGTAGAGTTTAGTTAAATCGTTTGAACACAATAATCTTAGTGTGAGTTATAGGCTCACACCAATGTTTGGAAAACAAAATCGTTATTTATTTCACTAAGCTCATACAACCAAAACATTAACATCGAACCAACAAAATTGGCATTATAGAAGCCCTATCGAGGTACTTTTGCCGTTATACCGCTAAATCTCAAATATAGTGCATTTGCGTGAACTCATCGTTGTTCAACACAAATGGGATTCGTCAATCCCAATAGATCTATTCACAATATTCGCGCTCACTAAAGGTAGTGACTAATGGTTCATGATATAGGGACTTCGAACATGGCAATCGTTACTTAGTGATAATAAAACATCGTCGGGAAGCATACATTAGAAAGCATCGTGTTCGAGTAGAAAAATAATAGCATGTATTCCCCCCCATGGGTTTGTAAAATAGTTAAACAATAGAAAGTGGGGCTACGAACTCACCTTAAGTTATGTAGTGAGTAGTGAATGTGATGGTCGAATCGCGAAGGTTTCTACGAGCAACCTATAATAGAATGTTGCGACTTAGGATCGGAGTAAAGAATATGAAGTAGTGCCTATATATATATATCTTGCATTTAGTCCATGATGTGGTATGATGTATATTGTATGTCCTTGAAAGAAAAGATTCATGAACATGTATGTTTTGTATATCGTTTGCTACCGTTCGGGCTGACATATTTCAGAAGTCATGTTAGTAAGCGTTCGAGGAGCCAGGACACTTTAATTCGTAAATCCACAACTCAACTCGATGGCTTACATAATGAACTCCTCACATGAGGCTCCCTACTATTGTAGTAGTTGATGAAATATATAGATATAAGTTTTGATCCGAAAAGTTACATGTCCGATATTTGAATAAACTTAGTAAAGTTTATTAGTACATGAAGATTGTTATTAGGGGTAGTTTCATAAGTCTTGAATGACCATTTTCTCTTGGTAATATCTCATGGTTTCCTTTTAAGTGAAGTAGATCCAAATTGCTTGTTCATGTTATCGCCTAATTCATTGTTTCATGTTTACGCCTATGTAAGTTGTTATGGTCATTTCGTCATGGCCTAGCCATGACCTTTGGTCCTTGTTCCAAGGTCATGAGACACAACCTTGGCTCTAGCCATGTTTGTGGTCTTGATTATAGGTCATAAGACCTCTTGTTCCTTTCATAGTATAACTATAATCTAGTGACTTTCGCCTAAAAATGGGCTGTTTAGAATTTGAAGAATTTTATCACTCGGAAAGCATTTTTAGGTCTCGAGCTTCTTTGTTCCTGAACGAAAACGTCGTTCCGGACAACTTTCGTGTTTTAACTTTTTGATGAATCGGACCAGAAGTGGGACTTTCAAAACCCAAATTTGATCAGAATGGTATTTGGCAGTTTTGCCGGAAATCTTTGGTAACTTCAAATGGGCGTAACTTTTGACTCGTATACTCGTTTTGGGTGGTTAAAATTGCTATGGTTTCCTTTTTAGGTCCTCTACCACAATATTTAATAATAAAATATCATATTTTTACCATTTTGATCAGGTCTTACCAAGAAATTCATTAGTTTGCTTGTTTTAGTAACTTGTTTCAGTAATCAATAACAATAACTTGTTTTGGTCATTTTTATTCATCATGGACATGATAACAAGACAATATATAGCACAAATAATATGTAAATAACATGAACATGATTATTTAACAAGAATCAAGTTAGGGTTTGGCTCACAACTTTTGGCTTTCAAAGATGAAAGGAAGTTAACATGTAAGGATAGGACTTTGATAGACTTGCTTCAACCCACTTCACTTCATGCAATCTTTCTACCCTTGGTATTCTTGAAAGATGGATGATGAAGGTTTAGGTGACTTGAGTGGATTTAAACTCAAGAGAAATCACCAAGTATATAAGGTTATGGAAGTGTTTGATGAATGAAAACCTAACTAGGTTTTAGGTATTGATATGGTACTTGAATCTTGCATGAATCTTGAAGAGAATGAGAAAATAAGATGGTGTTGGTGTGTGGTTATGGTGGACGGGATAAGGAGCAAGGGGAGGGGGTATTTATATGGTTTTTGAGGAGGTTAGGAAGCTTACTAGGAAAGTGTTACAACTTGGTGACCAAGTTGTAATTAAGTGTTGATTTAGGGGTAAATTCATGAGATGAAGCCACATGGGTGTGACTCCCCCCTCCTAGGGCGGTTCATGAGCTTGGAGAGCAAGGGTGTGGACTTTTCTTGGTATTATCCAAGATACTTGGTTAGTTTTGACTCCGGGAAATGCCAATCGTAAAAGATTAAGCCTCAAAACGTAAAACCGGGTGTCGTAAAATTATGGAACTTGAAAGTATTGTTAAACATGTCCATATAGTCCATAATAAAATATAAAATGAGTGGTAGGATCTATCGGGTGCTAAAACCCTGCTAAAAACTGGAAACACGGGTCTAAAACGCGTAATACGTAAAATGTACGAATTTTGCGTAAAACTGAGAAAAGTAAAATGTTACTTTTCTAATATGATATAAATGATTTAAAATAACTTATAATGTCTAGACTGGGCTCAGTCTAGTGTCGGTTGGTGTTAAATGTCTTTTAGACATCAAACCGTAAGCCTAAAAATCAAGGAATGACTTTTGGTCAAAGGAGGAGGGAAAAATTATGTTGACTTTTTCTAATAAGTTTTAAAACTCAAAACGTCTTAGAAACTCATTTCGTGGTCTAACGGTTAATCGCCCATTCGGTTAAGCGTGCTCATGTGAGAGTAGTACCGACATGGGTGACCTGCTGGGAAGTCTTTGGTCATGTTTTTCTCAGTCACGATTAATTCTCAAATAAATCATGAGTGTGTCAAACATTTTTCTGATGCGGGGTCACTTAACGCGGTCGAGTTTCGTTGTACGTAGAATTTCTGAATGACGTTTTACCCTAAAACGTGTAATTCCTTAATAACTTTCACGAAAATGATCTGACGAATGTCAAACATTTAATTTGCCATGGAAATGATTTATCACTCAAGAATATCAGATGAAAATCAACTTTCGGGAAAGTTTCGGGAAAAATGAATAGTAAAAGTGAATAGTGAAATTTTCCGGGAATGGTAATTAACCTGAAATTGCGAATTGTTACAAACATTGCCTCAGCAGCAGCATTATCACTAGACCCAGCAGCAGAGTCTTATGCATTAGCAGAGTTCACTTTTCCACTAGCAGCAGGATCAGCAAAATCCTTAGCAGTAGAATCATGAGCAGCAGTAGAGTCATCAATTTTGTCAGCAATAGCAGCATTTTCAAGCTCTTTAACCATTGAATCTCCCAAAGACTTTAAAGCTTCACCCATATACCCTGTTGCCTTTACTAATTGCTCAGGCGACAATGCTAGGGTTTTACAACCTTGAAGTGTAAACAAAAACTAAACAATACGTACTCAATCTAACCCTAGGATCCTCCTTTTATAGGTCAAGGAGTCCTACTAGGTTTACAATAACTTTCTATGCAAGATAAGAATATTCTAGATGTATATGATATACACATAATCTATTCTATAATTATCTACTACGAATACATGCTTATCACATTAGACGTAGTTTCCTTCAGCAGCATTTTCCTTTAGCAGCACTTTGTCATCAGCAGCAGAGTCATTTACATTAGCAGCAGTTTCACTCAGCAGCAGAATCCAAAACCCAACAATCCTCCCCTAAACTTAATATTTATTTCTAAATAATTAAGTTTCTTCAAAGCTCAATTAAACACCAGGAGGATGCTTCCAAACACTCAATTCTTGAGATGTCTGTTGATCAAGTATCTTCTTATACTTTGACAGCAAATTGAATGCCTGATCATCAGTATCATAGTCTTTCTGCAAGTTGAGTAATCCAGCACCATTAACCATCTGATTGATAGTATTCCAGTATCTTACCACTGGGCAATCCTTTTCAGCTAGCATATACAAAGTAATTGGTCCAATTTCTAGCATATGAACTCGAGAATCTTGAAAGAGTCTCCATTTTCTTACTTTGTATTGTACTATCTCTGTCCATTCAGAATCATCCATTGAAGGTTCGTATATAAGTTTTAGAGCTCTCCATAGAACATTATCAGACATAGTTAAGATATGATCAATTTGATCTTTCTCATACTTTTTACCATCAAGCTTCTCAGCTCCAAACTTTGCTTTGTATAACTTCCACAAGTTATCAACATCCTCTCTATCAAAGTAGTATAGCATCTGCTGAAATCTAAGAAACATGTGAGACTTTCCATCAGATCTCTCAACATCATAAAATGCTCCAATTTTAGTATCATATCCTGTAGTTACTTTGATAATAGGATATTTAATTCCTATTGGTGTGGCATCAACTACTTCAGGATCTTCCATTTTGCCAACCATAGTGTAAACCTTCAATTGTTCCTTTAGATGCTCAGGAGGAATATGATCACAATCATTCTTGAACTCATCTCCTTCTGGCTTAGAACTGCTTTCTTCCCCTATTTTCCTCTTCTTCTTTGCAAGTGATTTATAAACAACACCCTTCCTTTTACCACTTCAGCCAATTTTTCTGGTACCAACTTTTTATTCATCTTAGCAATATGTTCCAAGTCTTCAGCACAACCCATAGGGTAGAAGGTATTTGTTTGTCTCTTAGCTTGTTGATACAAGTCAAAAACCTCTTGATCAGACTTTGGCTTTAACTGCACCAATTTCCATCCCTTCATATTCTTCAGGTATCTTTCTTGCTCTTTTCTTTGTTGCAATGGAGTTGGACCCCTAAGTACCTTTTTCTTTCTTCTGGTAGCAGCATCTTCTTTTCTTTTCTTAGCAGTGAACTCCCTTACCCAAGATTTTACATCAAAAGTTGGAACTTCATTCTCTTCAATGTTGATGATCTTGTTGAGTTCAATATCAGCATCTATTCTTATCTTCTCATCAACCCATTCTTCATACCTCCTTAAATCTTCTGTTTCCTTTTCAACCCTTTCCTTTTCCTTCTGAGCTAGCTGTTGTTCTTCTTGATCAATCAATTCTTGTTCTTTTAATGCAGCAGCTGATTCATGTTTAACATGTAATTCCTTATGCCATATATGAAAAGGTATTACAAAGTAGTCAAACCCCTTATACATCCATTTAGATTCTTCAAGTTGCTTGCCCTTCCCTTTATTAGTAGATGATGATATAATCTTCTTTGGTTGAGCAGCAGGTTCTCTGATTACAACTCCTTTTAGAGGTAAACTTGGTATTGATGATGTGATTGTTGTTGTTGGTTGTTGTGGTAGTGATATAGTTGGTAGTGGTGTATGTTTTGTAGATGATTCAGACGGAACTTTTGTAGTCTTCTTACTTAATAAAAACATTGCCTCAGCAGCAGCATTATCACTAGACCCAACAGCAGAGTCTTGTGCATCAGCAGAGTTCACTTTTCCACTAGCAGCAGGATCAGAAAAATCCTTAGGAGTAGAATCATGAGCACCAGTAGAGTCATCAATTTTGTCAGCAATAGCAGCATTTTCAAGCTCTTTAACCATTGAATCTCCCAAAGTCTTTAAAGCTTCACCCATCAACCCTGTTGCCTTCACAAATTGCTCAGGCGACAATGCTAGGGTTTTACAACCTTGAAGTGTAAACGAAAACTAAACAATACGTACTCAATCTAACCCTAGGATCCTCCTTTAATAGGCCAAGGAGTCCTACTAGGTTTACAATAACTTTCTATGCAAGATAAGAATATTCTAGACGTATAAGATATACACATAATCTATTCTATAATTATCTACTACGAATACATGCTTATCACATTAGCAGTAGTTTCCTTCAGCATCATTTTCCCTTAGCAGCACTTTGTCATCAGCAGCAGAGTCATTTACATTAGCAGCAGTTTCACTCACCAGTAGTTTCACTCAGCAGCAGAATCCAAAACCCAACAATCCTCCCCTAAACTTAATATTTATTTCTAAATAATAAAGTTTCTTCAAAGCTCAATTAAACACCAGGAGGATGCTTCCAAACACTCAATTCTTGAGATGTCTGTTGATCAAGTATCTTCTTATACTTTGACAGCAAATTGAATGCTTGATCATCAGTATCATTGTCTTTCTACAAGTTGAGTAATCCAGCACCATTAACCATCTGATTGACAGTATTCCAGTATCTTACCACTGGGTAATCCTTTTCAGCTAGCATATACAAAGTAATTGGTCCAATTTCTAGCATATGAACTCGAGAATCTTGAAAGAGTCTCCATTTTCTTACTTTCTATTGTACTATCTCTGTCCATTCAGAATCATCCATTGAAGGTTCATACATAAGTTTTAGAGATCTCCATAGAACATTATCAGACATAGTTAAGATATGATCAATTTGATCTTTCTCATACTTTTTACCATCAAACTTCTCAGCTCCAAACTTTGCTTTGTATAACTTCCACAAGTCATCAACATCCTCTCTATCAAAGTAGTATAGCATCTATAGAAATCTAAGAAACATGTGAGTCTTTCCATCAGATCTCTCAACATCATGAAATGCTCCAATTTTAGTATCATATCCTGTAGTTACTTTGATAATAGGATATTTAATTCCTATTGGTGTGGCATCAACTACCTCAGGATCTTCCATCTTGCCAACCATAGTGTAAACCTTCAATTGTTCCTTTAGATGCTCAGGAGGAATATGATCACAATCATTCTTGAACTCATCTCCTTCTGGCTTAGAACTGTTTTCTTTCTCTGTTTTCCACTTCTTCTTTGCAAGTGATTTATAAACAACACCCTTCCTTTTAACACTTTGCACAGAAGAAGTAGTCATATCTTCATCAAGCTGCTTAACAACATCTGCTTTTTGAACATGCTCTACTTCAGCCAATTTTTCAGGTACCAACTTTTTATTCATCTGAGCAATATGTTCCAAGTCTTCAGCACAACCCATAGGATAGAAGGTATCTGTTTGTCTCTTAGCGTGTTGATACAAGTCAAAAACCTCTTGATCAGACTTTGGCTTTAACTGCACCAATTTCCATCCCTTCATATTCTTCAGGTATCTTTCTTGCTCTTTTCTTTGTTGCAATGGAGTTGGACCCCTAAGTACCTTTTTCTTTCTTCTAGTAGCAGCATCTTCTTTTCTTTTCTTAGCAGTGAACTCCCTTACCCAAGATTTTACATCAAAAGTTGGAACTTCATTCTCTTAAATGTTGATCATCTTGTTGAGTTCAATATCAGCATCTATTCTTATCTTCTCATCAACCCATTCTTCATACCTCCTTAAATCTTCTGTTTCCTTTTCAACCCTTTCCTTTTCCTTCTGAGCTAGCTGTTGTTCTTCTTGATCAATCAATTCTTGTTCTTTTAATGCAGCAGCTGAGTCATGTTTAACTTGTAATTCCTTAGGCCACATATGAAAAGGTATTACAAAGTAGTCAAACCCCTTATACATCCATTTAGGTTCTTCAACTTGCTTGCCCTTCCCTTTATCAGTAGATGATGATATAATCTTCTTTGGTTGAGCAGCAGATTCTCTAATTACAACTCCTTTTAGAGGTAAACTTGGTATTGATGATGTGATTGTTGTTGTTGGTTGTTGTGGTAGTGATATAGTTGGTAGTGGTGTATGTTTTGAAGATGATTCAGATGGAACTTCTGTAGTCTTCTTACTTAACAAAAACATTGCCTCAGCAGCAGCATTATCACTAGACCCAACAGCAGAGTCTTGTGCATCAGGAGAGTTCACTTTTCCACTAGCAGCAGGATCAGCAAAATCCTTAGCAGTAGAATCATGAGCACCAGTAGAGTCATCAATTTTGTTAGCAATAGCAGCATTTTCAAGCTCTTTAACCATTGAATCTTCGAAAGTCTTTAAAGCTTCACCCATCAACCCTGTTGCCTTCACTAATTGCTCAGGCGACAATGCTAGGGTTTTACAACCTTGAAGTGTAAACGAAAACTAAACAATACGTACTCAATCTAACCCTAGGATCCTCCTTTAATAGGCCAAGGAGTCCTACTAGGTTTACAATAACTTTCTATGCAAGATAAGAATATTCTAGACATATAAGATATACACATAATCTATTCTATAATTATCTACTACGAATACATGCTTATCACATTAGCAGTAGTTTCCTTCAGCATCATTTTCCCTTAGCAGCACTTTGTCATCAGCAGCAGAGTCATTTACATTAGCAGCAGTTTCACTCAGCTGTAGTTTCACTCAGCAGCAGAATCCAAAACCCAACAATCCTCCCCTAAACTTAATATTTATTTCTAAATAATAAAGTTTCTTCAAAGCTCAATTAAACACCAGGAGGATGCTTCCAAACACTTAATTCTTGAGATGTCTATTGATCAAGTATCTTCTTATACTTTGACAGCAAATTGAATGCCTGATCATCAGTATCATTGTCTTTCTGTAAGTTGAGTAATCCAGCACCATTAACCATCTGATTGACAGTATTCCAGTATCTTACCACTGGGTAATCCTTTTCAGCTAGCATATACAAAGTAATTGGTCCAATTTCTAGCATATGAACTCCAGAATCTTGAAAGAGTCTCCATTTTCTTACTTTGTATTGTACTATCTCTGTCCATTCAGAATCATCCATTGAAGGTTCATACATAAGTTTTAGAGCTCTCCATAGAACATTATCAGACATAGTTAAGATATGATCAATTTGATCTTTCTCATACTTTTTACCATCAAACTTCTCAGCTCCAAAATTTGCTTTGTATAACTTCCACAAGTCAACAACATCCTCTCTATCAAAGTAGTATAGCATCTGTTGAAATCTAAGAAACCTGTGAGTCATTCCATCAGATCTCGCAACATCATGAAATGCTCCAATTTTAGTATCATATCCTGTAGTTACTTTGATAATAGGATATTTAATTCCTATTTGTGTGGCATCAACTACTTCAGGATCTTCCATCTTGCCAACCATAGTGTAAACCTTCAATTGTTCTTTTAAATGCTCAGGAGGAATATGATCACAATCATTCTTGAACTCATCTCCTTCTCGCTTAGAACTGCTTTCTTCCCCTATTTTCCTCTTCTTCTTTGCAAGTGATTTATGAACAACACCCTTCCTTTTACCACTTAGCACAGAAGAAGTAGTCATATAAATATCAAGCAGCTTAACAACATCTGCTTTTTGAACATGCTCTACTTCAGCCACTTTTTCAAGTACCAACTTTTTTTTCATTTGAACAATATGTTCTAAGTCTTCAGCACAACCCATAGGATAGAAGGTATCTGTTTGTCTCTTAGCTTGTTGATACAAGTCAAAAACCTCTTGATCAGACCTTGGCTTTAACTGCACCAATTTCCATCCCTTCATATTCTTCAGGTATCTTTCTTGCTCTTTTCTTTGTTGCAATGGAATTGGACCCCTAAGTACCTTTTTCTTTCTTCTAGTAGCAGCATCTTCTTTTCTTTTCTTAGCAGTGAACTCCCTTACCCAAGATTTTACATCAAAAGTTGGAACTTCATTCTCTTCAATTTTGATCATCTTGTTGAGTTCAATATCAGCATCTATTCTTATCTTCTCATCAACCCATTCTTCATACCTCCTTAAATCTTATGTTTTCTTTTCAACCCTTTCCTTTTCCTTCTGAGCTAGCTGTTGTTCTTCTTGATCAATCAATTCTTGTTCTTTTAATGCAGCAGCTGAGTCATGTTTAACTTGTAATTCCTTGGGCCACATATGAAAAGGTATTACAGAGTAGTCATCAATGTTGTCATGAGCAGCAATAGAGTCATCAATCTTGTCAGCAATAGCAGCATTTTCAAGCTCTTTAACCATTGAATCTCCCAAAGTCTTTAAAGCCTCACCCATCAACCCTGTTGCCTTCACTAATTGCTAAGTTTCCAAAGTCTTGAGTTTTTCCACCACCTTTTCTTGAGTAGCAATCACCTTTTCCATTACAACCTCATTCCCTGATTGATCAGCAATCACGAAGTTTTCATCTTGAGGACTTTCCACATCCATGTCCCCAATCTCTGAAACCTCCCTGAAACCATTTCATCATTCATAACCTGAACACTTTCAACCATCTTCAAATTTGCCTCCCCTGAACCCATGACATCTTCATTCCTCCCCTGTTTGGAAGCATCCTCTTCCAAATGAGTAGAGAGTTCAGGTGAACTAATAACTTGAGAAGTACCCACTTTCTTTAGCCTTTTCAAGGAGGTTGAAGATCTTGATTTTGTCAAGTTCCTAATCTGTTTCTTCAATTTGGAAATAATCTTGGCTTGGCCATCAACAACAGTAGACAGAGTAAGAACTTTATCTTCCAAAGTAGTATACTTCAACCCTAAATTGGTACAAGTAACCGTCAATTCCTGTATAAGTTTCAGAGTAGTCTCATCACTTCGACCTGTGTAACCTGGTCTGAGGGGTGAATCATGGACATTGTCATCATGTACAAGATTTTCTGTCAATTCATTTGTCACTTGCCTGTCCTCATGAATTCGACCCGTGTTACCTGGTCCGAGAGGTGAATCTTGGGACATAAACTCAGTATCAAACCTAGTTTAATCATCTGAGCCCCTTATATTTTCCATTTGGCTAGGGTTACCATCCTGAGAAGTAGAATCAGAAGAATCCTTTTCTCTAGATGTTACCTTGGTTTGGGTCTTATTTATGTTATCACTATCCTGCTCTGCTGCTAAGCTAGAAGCAGTAGTGATAGCCCTTACCAACATGTCCCCTCCATCAACTGGGACAGCCTCATCTGGTACAGCCATACTAACACTATCCTGAGGTAGATCAGTGTCCTTTTTGGGTTTCCTACGGGTATAGTGTATTTTGGGTTGTGTAGCAGATGTAGAAAAATTGGGTGTGTGATGGGAATCAGTGGAATTTCCTGATCCTTCACCTTGTATGTTTTGCATAAGTTGCACCATAGAAGGTGTAAGCTTTGTATGTGTGCCTGAAAAACTTTTTCCATGCTTAACCAAGAAAGTAAAAGTTTTTGAAACCAATTTTGGAGCTTCATAAGTAGCAGCATGAGATCTAAAATCTGTAAGTTGGTGTTGGGAATTATATTTGTTGATTTGATGATACAAAACAAGAAGAATGAAACTTGAAGGGCTTGAAGTGACAAGAAGGAATTCTACAAAAGATGGGAAGGACTTGCTTGCAAAAGAAGTTTTATTTATTAGTCCTTCGTAGTATTTTGTAAACCCTAATATTTCTCTATATAAAGAGATCAAGGGTGTAGGATTTTATTAAAAAAAGTCTTCAATAATGTAGTCGACTAAAAAGGTATGTGTGTGTAACCTAGGCGTAGGAGATAAACGCCTAGGGATTATTAGTGTTTTAGATTAGATAACATGTTCTATCTTGATCAAAGTAGAACATGTTAATTATATTAGTGTTAGAGATTATCAATGAAAAACCTTGTTTATGATATTGTTCTTATTCCGCTAAGTTATTGATCTTATGAACATTATCATTCCTAGATATAGTTAACATTAGACTTATCAAGTCTAGAGCCCGCAACGATCAAGGAGTGCTGGGTTCCTACATGTGGTATCAGAGCTTGGGGCTCATGATATCTGGGATTCTACAAGGTTTTTATGATCGTGTTTATGAAGAAAAAGATGGTCGAGTGTTCTGTTTTGAAGAAGGTTTAAAATCGAAGAAAGTAGCAAATAACTGCTGTCGACAAACATGGTACTTTCGATTTTCTATCTTAATTTTCGATTCACAAATAAATCTCATACTACAGATATTTAATAAATGGGTCGAGAGGTTGTCGTCATGTGCTAATTAATAGCCTCGTACTATTGAATTGCAATTTATTGAGATTTGTTGTTATGCTGCTGCTACAATTATGATTGGTTGATTTCATAAACCTCATATACTATCTTTGATTGGTTGGATCAACAAGTGGAAATCAAGTGGATTTACTAACCTCGTATTTATTATGTGTCGTATATTATTGGTTAAGGATTGATAATTGTGGGTAAGTAGCATTAAGTTTTATTAATTGATCATTCAATTACCTCTCGTACTGTCAATAATAGAATTAATTGGCTGATTCTTCAAGTTATCAAATTTCTGATTGTGGTTCGGTCATAGATTGATGGCTTGTCGTTTGTGGTGATTGGTGATTTTGTTTATTCTGATTTGTCGTCTAGCAACAAGGAAACCTCGTATAAGTGAAACGTAAATAAAGTGGGATCACATGCATCGGTTAGAAATTTTATATTGGGGCAAGAATTGGTTTGTGATGATCTGTCACATGGGTGTGAACATTATTCATTAAAGATAGGTCGGTGTATTATACAAAGGCACATGGGTGAAAGTCAGAATAGTGAAACGTGATGCTTGGTAACGATTGAAGCTTGGTACAGATCGAATATTGGTTGAACTTACTGGTTTGCATAGAATTCCTTCAAGGTACTGCTCCCTAATTATTTAACATACTACTCTTTGATATCGTTTGAAAGTACTGCTTGCTGTTCCTTCAACGTACTGCTTCAAGTTTGGTCCAAGATCAGTGAATAAAGGGTTCGATGATTTGTTTATTTGTGGACTAAGTCGAAGTGAAGGTGCTGCTTCGTATTGTTAAAGTACTGTTCATAATTATTCCAACGCACTGCTCATTGAAAGTACTGCTATATACTTCAAAGTACTGATGATTGCTACGTTTGGAATTAAAGTACTGCTGATACGTACTGCTTTTGAACCAAGGTACTGCTGCTAGTTATTGAAAGTATTGTTCATTTGTCTCAAAGTACTGCTACAAGATGAGTTATGGAGACAAGTAAAGAGCTTTATGGTTTAATATATATGCATGATTTACGAGCAGTAAGGGGAAGTCTAGCTGAGTTTGATTGGTTTTGGATTACACACACAGAGTTGTTCGTTCGTTCACACACACAGGAAGAAGTTTATGTTCTTAAAAGTTTTAAAAGGCTCATATTTGTTCGTATTGGAATAATTGATTACGAAGAAGATTGTTTACAACTTATTTAAAGGTAAAGTGGAGTTTCTTGGATACGTGTTCTTATCATATCTTATAGTAGGAGGTAACTTGTTTGTGCATTAAAGTTGTGACAAAGACTTGATGAATCTAGCAAATTGGTGTATTATCTACAAACTGAAGGTGCTTAAAGTCACATTTTCTATCACTTTAAGGAGTTACATTGTAGTGCTCAGTGTCTCATATTAGTTGAGGATTTCGTCAAGAGGTTGCGGTCTACTCATATTTTTGGTTCTTAGTATGAGTTTGGAGTCACATGGTTAGTACAAGATATAAGGCACAAGTTTGGGTTATTCTACTTCTTCATCAAGTTTGTTATATTTGGTTTTCTTCACAAGTGATCATTACAAGGAGCTTACAGATTTGAAGAATCATGAAGATGGTTAGCACATTGATTTCAGGGGAAGCATATTATGATGTGTTTAATCATTTGATGTTCATGCACCACTCAAGGGGAAGTGTTTGATTCTTACTACTATTGATTAGTATTACTACTGCTAGTTGGAGTTTCTATTGTTTTGGATTCATTTTTAGTAAGCATTTTGGTGTTCTTCATGGTGGGCAATTCGAAACATTGGAAGGCTTTGAATAGGAGTGTGGTATTGGTTCGTGGTGGTTAAGATCATTATTTGCATAAGTTCTCTATTTGTTGATAACAAAAAGGGGAAGAGATGTTAGAAGAAATTTTGGAGTGATATTGTGGAGTTTGATAGACTCCTTGGACCATTTTGAGTACTAGGGTTAACAATAACAATGACAATAACATGCAGCGGAATAAGAATAAATCAAAGTTATTGACACAAGGTTTTTACCAACATCACCTCTAATTATTATTTGATCAGAATAATACGTGTTACCAATTGTAACAAGGATCTAAGAACTCTCAGACCTTAGAGGTATCGAACACAAACAAGTTCTAGGCATCTACAAGACATATGCCCTAGAACACACACACACACCTTTCCTGTATATTTACATTGTGGAAGACTTATGAAAACCTGTACCCTATGTCTCTTTATATAGAGAGATATTAGGGTTTACAAAGAGATAAGAATAAAACTAAAATACAGAATATTATCAAAATCGTTTCTTCATAATAGAATATTTCCTGTATCTTTATTCTTTGTAGCTTTCTCTCTTTGTCATCTTTAGCCCTTCTTGAAGTTTCATCCTTTGTCACATTAAGTCCCTCTTGTTTTCATTCTTTTATTTATTTTGTCACATCAAATCAAGAATCCTAACAATCTTCCCCTATTTGATGATGACAAAACAAACAAAGTCGTGTACGAACTTCCCTAGACGAAGTAGAGAGGTTGAGATGTAGACATCTCCCTGAATGAAACAAGTATGTCTTCCCCTTAATCCATGCCATGCCACCACAATATGTCTTCCCCTTTTTGTTATCAACAAATAGAGAATGAATACACCGTAGAAACTTCCCCTCGAGTGATGCATGTACATAAAATGATTCTTCAAATCTGTAGGCTTTATATAATGATCACTGATGAAGAAAACTGAGTATAACGAATTTGATGAAGAAGTAGAATAACCCAAACTTGTGTCTTATGTCTTGTACTAACCATGTGACTCCAAACTTATACCCAAAACTGAATATATAAGTAGATCGCAATCTCTTGACAAAATCCTCATCTTCAATGAGACACTGAGCACAATAACGTAACTCCTTCAAGTGATAGTTAACTAGGTCTTCGTCCATCCTCCCCTTGACCTATGAAAACTAGATTTGACAAGTCTTCGTCACCACCATATAAAACAAACAAGTTATCTTCAAAGTGTAACACCCACTTTGAGATATGATAAGAACACAAACTTGTGAAACTCAACTACAACATCAACTAAGTGATAATCAACCTTCTTCGTAATCAATTAATTAAATAAGAACGAGCCTTTTTAATCCTTTAAGAACATAAACCAAACTCCTTGTGTGTGTAAACCAAAACCAATCAAACATACGTACTTCCCCTCACTACTCTTAAAACATCAAAACGCAGCAGTAGGAACAATATATAACAAGCAGCAGTTTGCTAGCAGCAGAGTACTAAAGCTAGCAGCAGATTGAAAATTCCCAGCAGCAGAATGAGAGCAGCAGAGTAAAATACGACAGCAGTAGAATCATAAAGCTAGCAGCAGAGTCAAACATGTAGCAGCAGAGTGAATAACGTAGCAGCAGAATCAAATAACTATCAGCAGAATCAAAATTCTCAGCAGCAGAGTATTTCGAGAATAACATACTACTAATAGCGATTAGGGTTTAGTGAATAACGCGACTTTTACAATCAGAATCATAGTCGTCTTTTTTTTTTTTAAGTATAAAGACAACACTTTGAAGTGTCGCGAAAACCCTAAATTCACCAAAAATCACTCATACACCTCCAGAACTGCTTTCTTTCATGAATTCTTCAATACCAAACATCGTATAACCAACTTCTATGATGAATTTATTCAATAGAAACCAAAATCAAAGAAGTTGATATAAAGAAAACCCTTAAAAATTCGACTTACTTACTATTCTGCAGCAGCTTTTTAGAAAAATCATATCTTTTTACTGGGATCTTAGATCAAAGATCCCTCCGGTGGAACTCTTCCTTGTCATGTAGAGAACCTCCAGTAAAAACTTCAGCCCGATCCAACGGTTAACGAAGGAGATATCGCACCTTGAAAACTGACCTGCAGTGAATTACGAAAATTGAACCCAAAGTCGATTTTCAGCATCATTCTTCGACTAAAAACCTTGTGAATCCCTAGGTAACGAGCTCCCCAAGCTCTGATACCAATTGTGGAGTTTGATAGACTCCTTGGACCGTTTTGAGTACTAGGGTTAACAATAACAATGACAATATATGCAGCGGAATTAAGAGTAAATCAATAGTTATTGCAACAAGGTTTTTCCCAATCACCTCCAATTATATTTGATCAGAATATAACGTGTTACCTAACTGTAACATGGATCTAAGACACCTCAGACCTTGAAGGAATACAAACACAAACTACCTAGTTCTAGACGTTTATAATGAACTACGCCCTAGAACACACACAAACTTTTCTAGTCGACTACATTGTGAAAGACATAATAAAACATACGGCCTGTATCCTCTTTATATAATAGAGGATTAGGTTTACAAAGGATATATTCTAAATAATAAAAAGATCCGTAGTAATCTTTTTCTTGTTCTTGAAGTTTCATCCTTTGTCACATTAAGTCCCTCTTGTTTTCATTCTTTTATTTATTTTGTCACATCAAATCAAGAATCCTAACAAAAACTTATATTAGGTCTTGATGCAGTTAAATACATGAGACATCCAATCATAGACCTGTATAGTGTGACATCAACATCTTCTCCATCTTCATCTTTTCCAAAAGGTTTGTTAGTATCCACTGGTGTAGATGTAGGCCTAACAGTTGTGAAAGTGAATCTCTTAAGAATATCTGCAACATACTTATCTTGACTAATATAAATGCCACTGCTTGATTGTTGCACTTGAAGTCCTAAGAAAAATGTTAATTCTCCCATAGAACTCATCTGAAACTCTTTCTGCATAAGATCTTCAAATTCCTTGACCATAGATTGCTTAGTAGCACCAAAAATAATATCATCTACATACACTTGAACTAGCATGATATCCTTCTTATCTCTCTTGATAAACAAAGTCTTGTCAATAGCTCCTCTTCAATAACCATGTTGCAGTAGAAAATTTGAAAGCCTTTCATACCATGCTCTTGGAGCTTGATGAAGACCATACAGAGCCTTTATTACCTTGTAGACTTTGTTTGGATGTGCAGGGTCTTCAAAACCAGGAGGTAGTTTGACATAAACTTCTTCTATGATTTTGCCATATCGAAAAGCACTTTTAACATCCATTTGATATACAGGAAATCCCATATAGGATGCAAAAGCCAAAAATAGCCTGATGGCTTCAAGCCTTGCCACAGGAGCAAAAACTTCATCATAATCTACTCCTTCTTCCTGTCTATATCCTTGAGCCACTAACCTTGCCTTGTTCTTAATAACATTCCCTCTTTCATCTCTTTTTACTCTAAAGACCCATTTAGTTCCAATAAGTTTCTTTCCATCAGGTAAATCACATAATACCCAAACTTCTTGAAGTTTAAACTGTAGGAGTTCTTCTTGCATAGCTTCCACCCAACTTTCCTTGGCTAATGCTTGTTTGATATTCTTGGGCTCTTCCTGAGATAGAAAACAAGCAAATAAACACAACTTCTGATCCTTGTGGTTCACCCTGTTTTGCTTGTAGATAAAACTAAGTAAAGAAGTATGTTGTTGAGACATATTCTTAGCCTTAGTCCTTGTGAGCACCCCTGAAGATGAGGGTCCAATAATATTGGTAACAGGATGAGTTTTATGAATTCTGAGAGTAGGAGTTGGTGAGACTTCAAGATTATCTTCCAAATTAGTTATATCAGGATCTTCATTAGAATCTGAGAAAATGCCTTCTTCATCCAATTCATCATCAGTGTCTTCTAAAGTAATTGTGTTTATATCAGTAGTATCTTCTAAGTCAGGCATATTGGAATCATTAACAGCATCAGTATTTATCCAATTTGAAGTATCCAAAGGTTGAAAAGTAATTTCAAATGGATTAGCAGTACTATAGGGTAAAGTACTGGCTGTTTCTTTTGCCTTCTTCTTTTCTGCTTCATAAGCTCTCCTTTGTTCATCATCATACAACTTAGCCACTGTTTCTTGAAAAAGTATTCTAGAAAGTTCATCTTGAATGGCTTGATCTTCTGCAGATACTGGTATTTGTGGTGGAACAGTACTTTGAGGATCAACAGTACTGTTAGGTTGAGCAGTACCTTGAGGCTTAGAAGTACTTTTCTTCTCATCATTGGCATTATCTTTTGGCTCATCTTCAGATCTTAAATTAACATCATGAACAATGTACTGTGCTTCTTCTTCAGTGGGAGCAACTTGATTTTCTTCCCTTACAGGTACATAATTCATTGATGAAGACATTAAATCAAGATCAAACATCCAATCAGGACCTTTACCTTTAGAATTCTCTCGTTCTTCCAAAAAATCAACATGAAGACATTCTTGAACCTTCTTGGTAGCCCTATTGTACACTCTGAATCCTTTGCTATTAGTACAATATCCCAATAAATATCCTTCATCTGACTTCCCCTTAAATTTTCCCAAATTATCAGCAGTGTTTAAGATGGTAAGGGGACATCCATAAGGTTTCATAAACTTGATGCTTGGCTTCTTTCCCATGAGTAACTCATAAGGTGTCTTCATTTGAGGTTTAGTCACTGATACTCTATTCAACACATAACAAGCAGCACTTACAGCCTCAGCCCAAAATGGAACAGGTAATTGAGAGTCTGCAAGCATTGTCCTTGCTGCTTCTATAAGAGTTCTATTCTTTCTTTCTGCAACTCCATTTTGCTGAGGAGTTCTGGCAATACTGAACTCTCTTTTAATTCCTTTCTTGGCACAAAATTCATCCATAAGCTGATTCTTGAACTCAGTCCCATTATCACATCTAATGCCTCTAACCTTGAGTCTTAACTGATTTTCAAGTGCTATTATAAGGTCATGAATAACATCAAAAGTTTCATCTTTAAAGCATAAGAAAAAGACCCAACTAAATCTGCTACAGTCATCTGTTATTACCAAGCAGTACTTCTTCTTGTTCAGACTAACAACTGAAACAGGTCCAAACAGATCCATGTGCAACAATTCCAAAGACTCTCTAATGGTTTTCTCATCAATCTTTTTACAAGAAGCCTTGTGCTGTTTACCCTTCTTACAAGCAAGACATGAGTGATCATTCTTGAATGTCTTAGAAGGTAACCCTCAAACTAAATTACCTCTGATCAGCTTATTGATGTTTTTGAAAGTTACATGTCCCAATCTTCTGTGCCATTGATGTGCTTCCTCCATAGATGCTCTTGCAATCAAACATGTTGCTCTTTCAGCAGAATTTACATTCTTTAATTCTATGCTGTACACATCATTAGTTCTTGGTGCTCTCAGCAACACCAAGTTTCTATCTTCTAACTTGAAATCAGGAGAAAGTATAAGAAATTCTGTGTCAAAGAATAACATAGGGTACTTCTTATCACAAATCTGAGAGACTGACAAAAGATTGAATTTGAGCTCCTTCACATATCTAACATCTTCAAAATCAATGTTTCCTGCCTTGATAGTTCCTTTGCCAGTAATTCTTCCTCCATCAGGATCATTCCCAAATGCAACTTTTCCTCCAAAATAAGCTTTAAAATCTGACAAGAGCTCCTTTAAAATCTTTTCCTCTGGGTTGCCCTGCATTCACATGAAAAAGGTTAGTTATTTTTAGGAACCCAAGCCATTACTGACTTGTGTTCCCCTTGTGGAGTGACATACTCAAAATTCTTGAGTATGTAATCACCACTGTCTTTGAAAGCATGATCAAGAATTAAGGTTTTTGTTTCCAAAATAGTTGGTTTTTCAAGATCAATTTTCCCTTTTTCACCCTTAACTTCTGAAAGTACTAGTTTTACCCCAGCAGTACTTTCTTTCTTAACCCATTTAGTTGTGACTTTAGGAGTTGGATTATGTGTCCTAGCATCTTTTCTTGTGTTGTAAGGCTTTCTAGGGTTGTAATGATTGTACCTCCTAGATCTTACACTTGAGTATTTGCTAGTTACATTAGGGAAGTTTCTATCAGTACTTTGTGAAGGTACTGAGGGTTTGGAGTATGACCTTTTCTGATGAGGGTACCTATATTCTTTTGAGAAATTACTATGGTTGACCCTATTTGTATAGTTCCAAACTGGTTTGTTGTCCCTTGGCATATTCTCCCTATTACTTGGTTGTGCAGTTCTGGTCTTTGGATATTTACTAAGGTATTCTGAATGACAATCACAGTCTTTAATCAAATGATGAGGACTATAACAAACATAACAGACCTTTGGACCAATACCCCCAAATCCCCTTCCATAAGTGTTTCGAAAATTAGCAGTATTTTGAAAGAATTTTCTTGGAGGTACTGCTGAGTGATCAGCAGTACTTCGAAAAGTGTTTGAAGGTACTGCTTGTTTTGAAAACTTGTTCTCTTCAACCTTAGGTGCTTCAACAGACTTTTCTAAAGTTTCTTGGTTAGATTTTCTTTTAAGGTTTTTCCTAAACTCTAGATCGTTGTAGGAACCGAGCACTCCTTGATCGTTGCGGGCTCTAGACTTGATAAGTCTAATGTTAACTATATCTAGGAATGATAATGTTCATAAGATCAATAACTTAGCGGAATAAGAACAATATCATAAACAAGGTTTTTCATTGATAATCTCTAACACTAATATAATTAACATGTTCTACTTTGATCAAGATAGAACATGTTATCTAATCTAAAACACTAATAATCCCTAGGCGTTTATCTCCTACGCCTAGGTTACACACACACACCTTTTTAGTCGACTACATTATTGAAGACTTTTTTTAATAAAATCCTACACCCTTGATCTCTTTATATAGAGAGATATTAGGGTTTACAAAATACTACGAAGGACTAATAAATAAAACTTCTTTTGCAAGCAAGTCCTTCCCATCTTTTGTAGAATTCCTTCTTGTCACTTCAAGCCCTTCAGGTTTCATTCTTCTTGTTTTGTATCATCAAATCAATAAATATAATTCCCAACAATCTTCCCCTATTTGATGATGACAAACAAACACCTTCTTGTACGAACTTCCCTAGACGAAATAGAGAAATTGAGATAATTAAATCTCGCCATGAATGAAACAATCTTGTCTTCCCCTTAAGCCATGCCATATCTGTTGGGTCTATTAGATTTGATGATACAAAACAAGAAAGAATGAAACAATAGGGACTTAATATGACAAGAAGGAATTCTACAAAAGATGGAGAAGGACTTGCTTGCAAAAGAAGATTTATTTATTAGTCCTTCGTAGTATTTTGTAAACCCTAAATCTCTATTATATAAAGAGATAAAGGGTACATGTTTTATATTAAGTCTTCCATTATGTAGTCATTAAAGGTGTGTGTGTGTAACCTAGACGTAGGTTATAAACGTCTAGGGTTAGAGCTAGTTCGTATCCTTCAAGGTCTGAGGTGTCTTAGATCCATGTTACAGTTAGGTAACACGTTATTATTCTGATCAAATAATAATTGGAGGTGATTGTGGAAAAACCTTGTTGCAATAACTTTGATTTGTTTTAATTCCGCTGCATATATTGTCATTGTTATTGTTAACCCTAGTGCTATAAACGATCCATGGAGTCTAAAAAACTCCACAATTGGTATCAGAGTTACTGCCATGCCATCAAGTTAATCCAAAGGTCTCTCACTTGAATGATGTCAAAAGGATTTTCAGGTATCTTAGGCAACAACCTAAGCTAGGATTATGGTATCCTAGGGATTCACCTTTCCATCTCCAAGCCTTTTCAGATAGTGACTATGCTGGAGATAACTATGATAGAAGATCCACAACTGGAGGATGCCAGTACCTTGGAAGCAGATTAGTGTCATGGCAATGTAAGAAGCAAACAATTGCAGTAACTTCTTCCACAGAAGCAGAGTATGTAGCTGCTGCAAGTTTTTGTGCACAAGTACTTTGGTTACAAAATCAGCTTTTGGATTATGGATTCAATTTCAAGAATACTCGTATCAACATTGATAATGAGAGTACTATCTGTATTGTTAAGAATCCAGTATATCATTCCAAGACCAAGCATATTCAGATCAGACATCACTTTATAAGAGATTGCTATGAACAAAGGTTTATCAGTGTGGTTAAAGTTCATACTAATGATAATGTAGCAGATCTACTCACAAAGGGCTTTGATGTTTCAAGATTTACTTTTTTGGTTGTGAGTATTGGAATGATTAATATGTAAGCTATTTTTGAGGGGAGGCATAAGTTGTTATTAGTTAGTCATTATTTGAGGGGACGCTACATGTATCATTCAAAAGAAAGGATTTTATTCATTATTCATAAAGTTCTTACAACCATCATTCAGAGTTCATACATCACCATTCTTGTTACAGATACAGACACTGCAAAGACAAAACAAACACAAGACTCCATCAACTACCACCTATAACAACCTACTACCACGCTCCACACACCTACTCCATAGGCCTTTTTCCCTTACCCTCATAGCTTTGTTTTCCCTTTTGAGCAGTCCTTCTCTTGTCATCAAAAGAAGCCTGTTTTCTTGGGCAAGCCAGGCCAAGAATCTGTTTGGGAGGTCTTTCTTTTCTTGGAGCAGGCCACTTCATGTTCTGAATAGCTGATTCCAGGGCTTGAGTCAAAGCATGTGGAAGCTCTTTAGCCAGAAATGAACAAACTTTCTTCTTTTTGGGCTTTTTGCTAGTAGTACTTCCTGCATCAGTTATGGTAGAGTTGGCTGCACTCATTGTTGATGAAGATTCTTGGTATCCCTTCCACTGAACATGAGGAGGAATATTGTCTAACCATCCTAGATCTTCAAACTCAGAATCAGAGTAGTAACTTATCTCTGAATCCGTGTTGCCATCTGAGTCTGAAGAGATGTTCACAAATGGAATGTGACTCATTCTGATTACTAGTTTTTGTGTTAAAGAAAGTTATGGTGTTTACAAGTTATTGATGAGGTTGCTTTTATAAGCAAGGTAAAGGTAATGGGCATTTAATGAAGTATATTGAAGTTCACTTACCTTGGTAGCTTTGGGATTTTATTTGGGGAGATAGTCATTAATAAGGGTTGACTTTCAAGGATATTTTGGTCAAATGGTCAACATTCAAGATTTTTTATGGGAAAGTACTTTGGTCAATATACGGTGTGAGATTATAACGGAAAGTACTGCTCCATATTTTTTTGGAAAGTACTGCTTGGTGCTCTTAAGGGGTTCATTGACGTGTCAGATACTGTTCCAACGGTCAGATTTGCGGCAAACAACCTTTCGAAAGATATGGGGATATTTACTTCAAAAAATAACGGTAAAATCATTAATTAACCGTGATTTTTTGTAATCTTATCCTTATATAAAAACCTCATATCCTTTCTTTTTATTCACCTTATTCACCTTTCTTGTTATATACATTCAAACCTACTTTGCATCGATCATCACTTTTCTCACTCTAACCCTAATCACCATGGCTAATCGACGTACCAACACCAAACACAACATGATCGCAAACCTTGAGAAAACCCAAGATAACCTTGATTTTCATGGTATTATTGACTTTCTCACTGGTACCAACATCTGTTACTCCATTCTAGTCAACCCCGAGATTATTGGACCTTGGATTCAAGCTTTTTGGGATACAGCAAGGTCACAGGTTGAAGATGGCGAGGATATCATTACTGCTACAGTTGCTGGGAGAGCTATACGTGTTACAGAAGCTTCAATTAGGGAGGTTCTGTTATTTGATGATGAAGGAGGCTCTGTTTTGTTTGGGAAACAAGATGTTTGGAACACGCTCAGGGATATTGGGTATGAAGGTTCTTTGACTAAGCTTACTTTTCAGAAGGCTATGGTTAGTCCACATTGGAAATTTCTTATTCATGTTTTGTTACATTGTTTGAGTCCAAAGAGTACTGCTTGGGATCAGTTTAGCCATTCCATAGCTTCTGCTTTTGTTCGTCTTATTACCAATCAGCCTTTTAATTTCTCATACATGATCCTTGAAGGTATGCTTACTCATATTTAGGCTAGCAAACCTTTTCTTATGTATCCTAGGTTTGTTCAATTGCTTTTAGAGTATCCACTAGATGGTATACCTAAACCTCAGGATTATGTACCTACCATTAGGATTCAACCTAAAGTTTCACTTTTATGTCCAATAAGGGAGTTAATTTTTCGGGTAGGAATACACCTCTTAATGCTTATATGTTAGAGGTAGCTCAAGCTGTTAGGGATGAAGAAGACAATAGTGGTTCTGCACATTCAAATGATGATGCTCCATCTGATTCTGCTGAGCATTCTACTTCAGTACATACTCCTACACCACCTATTGTTTCCCCTCAGCGTGTTGTTTCAGGTGAACGGACTCCCTCAGTCACAACTTCTTTGGATAAATCTGTTTCTGCTCAAGGTACTTCTCCACAAAGTACTGATCTTCAAGGTACTGCTTCAGAGGATTCAAAGGTACCTACTCCCAATGATTGTACTTCCACAGGTGGGCTTCAAACACCTGGAGGAGATGAGGGAATTAAAGGTATCGAGAGTACTTCTGATTTGGCTAAAGCATTGGAGAAGATGAAGTCAATGGTTAATGCTCAAGCTGCAGTAATAAAGAAGCTAAGAAAGAAGTTCAGAAGATTGAAGAAATTTGTTTGGCCTTTTGTTCAAAATTTTAGGCTTTATGTGAAAGAAAAGAAGCAGTCACAGAAGCCAAAGTCTAAAAAGAAGAAGTCTAAATCCAAGAGGAGGCATATAAAATCATCATCTATCAAATTGGGGAGGAATCAAGATGATAATTTGGATAGATTTGATGATATGGTTCAATATTCAGAAGAAAAGAATGATCACGATAAAAATGTTGCTTAAAATAGTACTGAAAGAAAAAGTGGGGAGACAGAGCAAATTAATCTTGAAGTTGAGCATGAGGATGTAAAAAGTGGTGATACAGAAGAAATTGACTTAGAAGGAAATAATGCTCAAAGTACTTTTGTTGAAAATACTGTTGTGCAAGGTACTGCTGAACAAGAAATTGCTGCTATTGGAACTTCCGTTGCTGGACCTTCTACAAAGCATTATGAAGATGAAGATGGTCCTTCTATTTTTGAAGAGGAAGAAAGAGTACATACTGCTAGTGATGATGAAAAAATTGCTCAAGTTATGATGAATTTAAGAAAACCTACTGGAGGAATACATATCTCTGAGCCTGCACATAAAGATGATGAAAGTACTTCTGAATTAGAAAAACTAGATCCAAAAGATAAAGGGAAAGGGATAATGGTTCAGAAAGATACTAAGAAGAAAAAGAAGAACTTTTCTATTGCTCAGATTAGAGAATTAGAGACTGCAGATGATTTAGAGCTTGCTAGAAAGCAACAAGCTGAATATGATGCTGAGTATTTGGAAGAAGTCAGTAGGCCAATTGCAAAGAAGCCAATGACCAAAGCTCAGGAAAGAAACTGGATGATACAGTTCTTGAGAAAGAAGGGATACAATAATTTGCATTTGAAAAGGTATCCAGAAGTGAAAGTTCTGTGGGATAAAGTACAAGAAGATATCAGAAGAGAAGTAGCAAGCTTTGTACCCATGGAAGTTGATAGAAAGAAGAAATTAGAAGATATAAGAAAGGAACAAGCTGAGCAAAGGAGATTGAAAAGAAAGAAATTAGCTGAAGATGATCAACTAATAAAAAGGCTGAAGTTAGTTCATGAAGATACAGTTGATGAACTCAGCAATTATTTTAGATTTGTTGATTTTGAGAACAAAAGGATTGAAGATTCTGGAAAGAAGTCCAAGATAATCTCATTTTCTGTGGTTGAATCAAAAGAAGGGAATTATTTTATGATCCACAGAGAAGATGAAAGCTTCACAACATTCAATATGTTATGGGATTTATTGCACTGTATTACAAGGGCAGATCTTTATGATTTATATGTGCAAGTACAGACATACTATGCAGAGATTGAAGCTTCAGGAGTGGGATTGATATTGCTTGGAGAGTTAATTACCATCTGGGAAACTGAAGAAACAAGTGTTGATCCTCTCTGGAATGATCAAGAGAATTGGGAAATAACAAGATGGAGATTCTTTGAGTCATCAGGAGTTCATACACTAGAGATGGAAGATTGTACCATGATTCACATGTTGGCTGAGAGGAGATATCCATTGATTAGAGAAATTATGCTCAGAATGCTGGATCATGGAATGGAACTTGAAGATGAATCTGAAGTAGCTTTGGATGTTATCAAGCTAGTTATCAGATGGATCAAGTCTGAAGAGTAATATTGCATAATACTGGTATGATTTGTTTTGTAAAATAAATTATTTTTCAAAGTACTGCAAAAACAAACAGTACTTTATCAAAGTACTGCTTGCTGATATAAACCATTATAAGTCCTTTAAAATAAAAATAAAATGTTTTGATATTTACAAGAAAAGAGGATTTGAAAAGAAATACATGGTGCTAGTATTTATATTGCACAACAAATGGTAATCAACTCACCATGTTTAATAGACAAGAAAGAGTTTGACTCATCATGAGGGTACGGCTCTGATGTGATAATCAAATCCGTTGATGGTTGATAGTTTACCAAAAACTATATGGTTATCAACTCACCATACTCCAAGTGATTAAGAGTTGGCTAGTCCAAAGCAAACGGCTATTGGTAAAGACAAATCAAATCCGTTGATAGCTGATGATTTGCTAAAAATCATAATTTTCAATGATTCACCTCTCACAGGAGTTAACACACCTGGAAGTGATGAGAATAGTATGAAACTTTTAAGATTCGATGGTCTTTGTACCAAAAATGTTGCTGAGTTGCTGAGAAGATATCATGAAAATATAATGCTGATGAAGAGTACTTTGACACATGACAGATAGAAGAAAAAGGAATAAAGAAACAATCTTTCTGAATGATTAAAGATTTGAAGATTAAAGATAACAAAGAAACTTGAAATCAAGCAAGTAGAATTCAAGTTAGGGGAGGATTGTTGGGATATAAAATATCAAAGTACTTCTGGATGTCAAAGTACTGCTGCATGATGAATAAAGTCAAAGTATTGCTGAAGAATAAAGTCAAAGTACTGCTGTTATTGAAGAATGCTTAAAGTACTTCGAAGGAAACAAGGACTGATGTGCAATATTAGATAAGGATTAATGTGTAATATTAAACGAATATTCTAGAATTAGTTAGGGATAATGACTTGTTGTTCAAGGATTACATGTTGTAAACCGACTTAAGGTTATCTATATAAAGAGCCTTAAGAGGTATTAGTCGATACAAGTTTTACAAGTCATAGATAAGTTTTAGAGTCGATCAAAGTTGATAAAGTAGTTAGGGATTGTTAGTGAATCTGTGTAACAAAGCAGGTTCAAAGTTTGGTTAATATAAAAGTTCTTCTTAAGCTTTGTGTTAGTAGATTCCGCATACTTTACAAGGTAAAACAGTGTTTCAATATTAATAGTGTTGAGTTTACTCCATATTGTTAAACCTTTACAAGCTACAAAAGTAGTTTGATAAGAGTATATCGATCCAACAGTTGGTTTTCAAGAAAGAGCTGGATAAATCGTGGATAAAGCAAATAAGAACCAGACTCTTTAACACTTTTAACAATCCCCTCCAAGATCATATTTCAATAATTAAATGGTTGACCTTTGCTTAGGCATACCATTGCAGAAGCAATAGTAGCACTAAACTCATGCCACCCAGAAGTTTTAGGACTCAAACAATGAAGGAGAAGGTGTACCAAAAACCTGTATTGAGGACAGAGGAGAGCCTTTTGAAATTTGAAATTTGTATGTTTGCCCTCATAGCCCAAAGTTTTTAAACCATCAAAAATAGCAAAATTGGCAAGACAAGTGGTCTCTGTTTCATCATTTAAGAGAAGAGATTCCCTTATAGATGATTCAGTTACGCGAACCTTTTGCCCATCTACTAAAGCACTGACATATTTTTCCTCATTCCTAGTTTTGACATTAGCAGAAAGCCAAAACTGTTTGATGTAGGAAACAAATATAGTAGGATTCACAGTGAGTGCATACCTAAGAGAAATAGCATTCAAAAATTTGACCATATCTGTGAGTCCGTCAGAAACCAACTCTTCATCCAAAACGACTACACTATTGTGCTGCTCTGCCCAGGTACGTACACAATCCATGAATTAGGGTTTAGAGAAATTTGGTATAATTGACTTTGAGAATAATGGAGTGTTAGGGTTTGGGATAACTTTAATTTGGAGCATGTAAAAACCAATTATGAAGATTAATTAGGTTTTAACCTGATTGATAGAAGTTACACATACCACACTCTCACTTACAACCGTAGCAGCATAACCATGTCATCCACAACTAGCAGCATAATGAAACAACTAGCAGCAGAGTGAAATTAAGCCAGCAGCAGAGTTGACTAATCAAACTTGGTCAAAAAGTCAAGAACCCATAACAATTAATGTGCTTGATACTCCGTAATCCCTATAAAACCAGACGAAATCTTTTCCCTAATTCACCATAATCAAACCCTAATTACAATCAAAACCGCCAATCTTGCAATTAAAACTTCCAATCACTCAAATCAAATCATCAATAACAATGAAATCTTCTCTCGAAATCATCAACATATCATCGGACTCTTCATCTGAGGATGAGACACCATTTGAAACATATGTCCCTCCCTTCCGTCCTCCTCACAATGGTTGTAGAACCAAGGAGCAGGCCAAAAAGAGGAAGCATGATCTTCCTGTCTTCAAAGATCTTTTAAACCTGAATCAAACCCCAAACACTTCTAGGGGTAAAGAGGTGATGTCCCCCAAGTTGTGATCATCTTCAGAATCATCAGAAGACCCTACTTGGAATCCAATCAGGCCACCATCTCCAATGGAGCTTGTTTCCCCCTTCATTTGTACATCATCTGATGAGGATGAGCCACACCACAATCCACCATCCATTCCTGAAAGACCATCATCATCAAGGACAAGACCCAAGACATCGACTAAGGCAAGAAAGTCAAACCCTCTTTTGCCAAAGGAGAGAGAGATTGTACTTGGGCTTCCATGCCCTAGAAAGTGATGTTTTAAGTCCTTTGATTGTAGTTTATGTAGCAGTATTTTGTTATTTTGGAACTTGATGTGGATGTACTTTTGTTAAATGTAATCTTGTGATGAATGAAAGTTGCTGAATTTCTGTTTATTAATCTTGCAAATCATCAATTCTCAGCTTATCCTGCAAAATGTTAGTCCAAACACCACAAAGTATACAAGAATATATAGTAGCAGTAGAGTAAAATAGCAGCAGAGTACATAACAACTTAATCATATGCTTCTTAAGAAGCAACAGAAACAGATTAACAATTAGCACAAGAACTTTACACTTTTTATAAAAACAGTAAGAGATAAGTTTTTCAAAGATTTATCATACCAATGTTCACAATTAAGAATTGAAATCTTCCCACATCAAAGTGTTTAGTGAGAAGATCAGCAACATTGTTATCAGTATGAATTTTGACAATTTGAATTAACTTCTTTTCATAGCAATCCCTTATGAAATGATGTCTTATCTCAATATGTTTTGTTTTAGAATGAAAAACAACATTTTTAATTATACAAAGAGTGTTGTTGTTATCAATATGAATTTTGGTGTTCATGAAATTGTACCCATAATCCAGTAGTTGATTTTGGATCCATAGCACTTGACCACAGCAACTTGAAGCAGCCACATACTCAGCTTCAGTTGTAGAATTAGCAACCACTGTCTGTTTCTTGCATTGCCATGACACCAGTCTGTTTCCAAGAGATTGAAAACCTCCAGTTGTAGATTTTCTATCCAAGCAAGCAACAGCATATTCACTGTCTGAATATGCCACCAAATCAAAAGGTGAATCCTTAGGATACCATAGGCCCAATTTAGGTTGATGCCTTAGATACCTAAAAATCCTCTTCACTGCATTGAGATGTGATTCTTTGGAACATACTTGGAATCGTGCAAACATAATATCAGGCCTTGATGCTATAAGATACATCAATGAGCCAATCATGGACCTGTACAAGTGAACATCTACTTCTTTTCCATATTCATCCTTCAACAATGGTTTACTGGTATCCATGGTTTTCTTAGCAGGCTTAGCATCGTCAAATCCAAACTTCTTCAAAATGTCACAAACATACTTATCCTGACTAATAAATATGCCATCATTCTTTTTAACCACTTGTACTCCCAAGAAGAACTTGAGTTCTCCCATTGAACTCATTGCAAACTTATCCTTCATAAGCTTCTCAAAATCAACACACATTGCCCTGTTTGTTGAACCAACGATGATGTCATCAACATAGATTTGAACCAGCAAAATTTAATCTTTTTCTCTTTTGAGAAACAAAGTCTTGTCAATCTTTCCTCTACTGAACCCAGAGTCTAACAAATATGTTGACAAGGTATCATACCAAGCTCTGGGAGCTTGATGTAATCCATACATTGCTCTATTCACCTTGTAAACTTTGTCAGGATAATCAGGGTCCTCAAAACCTGGTGGTTGAGACACATATACTTCTTTTGTAATGGTCCCTTAAAGGAAAGCACTCTTTACATCCATCTGATACACCACAAAATCTTGAATGAAGCATAAACCAAGAATAGTCTAATGGCTTCTATTCTTTCCACTAGTGCAAATACCTCATCATAGTCAAGTCCCTCCTGTTGTGTGTATCCTTGAGCCACTAATCTAGCTTTATTTCTGATGACTATCCCTCTTTCATCTCTTTTACATTTGAAAACCCATTTAGTACCAATATCTCTTTTTCCATTTGGCAAATCAACCAAAGTCCATACCTCTTGTAGCTTGAATTGCAGAAGCTCATCTTGCATTGCTTCCACACAGCTAGCTTCTTGTAGGGCTTTGTAACTATTCTTGGGTTCAATTGGGATAGAAAACAGGCAAACAAGCAATTTTGTAGATCTTTATGACTGTTTCTTTGATGCAGAGATCTTGCAAAGAAACTTTGATGTTGAAGATCTTTGAGCACTTTAGTCATTTTCCTTGTTTGTACAGATGATTGAGGATCACTTAGAATTTGTTCTTTTGGATGATCCTTGTGAACTCTTGTAGTAGTAGTGGGACTAACAGGAATATTGAGTTCCAAATTAGTATAGTCTACTTCAGCTCCAAATAATTTACCATCAAGAGCTTCATCATCTTTGTCATCATAGATATTCTCTAGGGGAGGCATATTTGGATCTTCAGGATAATTTGTATCATCAAAAGGTCTATCCTGAGTATCCAAATAAGGAAACTGTGATGTAGAAGCAGAGTGAATAGTCTTAGCAGCAGAATTGATTGAAGTAGTAGTTGCTTGTTTTAGTCTATCAGTAGAATCTTCTGAGTCAGCAGTAGAGTCTTCTGGCCCTGTAGGAGAGTCAGCAACAACTACTTTTGGAGCTTCATTTGGTATCTTTTTTGCATTAAATGAAGTTTCAACATCTGATTGAGCTTCCTTAGGTTTCTCTGGAGGAACATCATCTTCTTGTGTATCTTGATCTTGCTGTAAAGGTATGAAAGTAGGACCAACCTTCAGTTTCTCAATCAAAACAATGTCTTCTTGTGGTTTGTTAGTGTCAACACTAGCAATAACAGGTACATAATTCATTGTCTTGGTCAGGATGTCAACATCAAACATCCATTTAGGTCCTTTTCCTGCAGCATTAGATGTGTTCTCACTAAACTTGATATGCAAATTCTCCTCCACATGTTTGGTTCTCTTGTTATATACTCTAAAAGCTTTACTATTTACAGAGTAACCAACCAAATTTTCTTCATCAGCTTTCTCTTCCAACTTGCCTAACTGATCTTTAGTGTTCAAAATAGTGACAGGACATCCAAATGGCTTGAGAAAATTAATCATTGGTTTCTTCCCATGAAAAAGCTCATATGGAGTTTTGTTGTGAGGCTTCACTACCTTACTCTTGTTTTGCACAAAACATGCAGTGTTTACAGCTTCAGCCAAAAAAGGTATAGGTAATTGAGAGTCAGATAACATTGTTCTTGCATCCTCAATAAGTGTCCTATTTCTTCTCTCTGCAACACCATTCTGTTGTGGAGTTCTTGAAACACTGTATTGTCTTAGAATACCTTTTCCCACACAGAATTGGTTCATCACACTATTCTTGAACTCAGTACCATTGTCACATCTTATAATTTTCACTCTATGGTTTTGCAGGTTTTCAACTCTTGTAATAAATTCCTTAAGTGTCTCTGGGGTTTCATCTTTAGTGGCTAAGAAAAACACCCAAGTAAACCTGCTGTAGTCATCTATGACAACTATGCAATATGACTTCGTGTTCAAACTTTTCAAAAAACAGGCCCAAATAAATCCATGTGAAGCAAATGCAAGGGCTCTGTATTTGTGTTCACTGTCTTAGACTTGAATGAGACTCTATGTTGTTTTCCCTTCTGACAAGCAATACAAGTCTCACAATTTTCAAACAGCCTTGTGGGCATGCCTCTTACAAGATTTCCTTTCACCAACTTGTTCATTGTCTTGTAGTTCAGATGCCCAAGTCTTCTATGCCATAATTTGGACTTAATATGGTCACTGTATATATTTTCGTTTCTAGGGACCTTCAATAGCACAAATTTATCATTTGGCAACTGAAAATCAGGAGAAAGGATCATACATTCAGTGTCTGTAAAAAGAATAAAATTCCTTTTGTCACACATTTGTGAAACACTAAAGAGATTAAACTTAAGCCCTTTCACAAGAAACACCTTCTCAAAGTCCAAATTTCCAGTTCTTAAAGTGCCTCTACCAACAATCTTTCCACCTTTTGGATCATTCCCAAAAGCAACATAACCACCTTCAAAAGCCTCAAACTCTTCAAGCTGAGACTCATCCCCTGTCATATGTCCGGAGCATCCACTATCGACTATAACCATATCTTTAAGATCATCCAGTAGATTACCCTGCACATGAAAATAGAGAAATTAGTTTCTCTTGGGGACCCAAGCCATTACTGACTTGGATCTGCCTTGTGCATCAACATAGTTAAATTTCTTTAAATCACTTGATGCACTATTGGTTTTGGAAACATTGTTTGTAACAGTTGATTTTGGTTTCCAAACCTAATAAGTTAAGGCCTTAACAGCATAAAAATGATTTCCAACAACTGTATTTGATAAAACTTTTGGCCCAGAAGTAGAAAGTTTTGTACTAGAAATCTCATTATGTTCAACAAATCTCCTAGAGATACCCTTACCTAACACAGGTCTCACAAACTTCACCTGTTCAATTTTAGGTTCAACTTTAGCAGAAATTTCTTCCTTTTCTACACTTTGTTCTAGTTCAACCTTTTCTTGTTCCTCATCACTATCTGAGTGCCAATCTTTAATGATTGGAGCATCAGGAAATTTTTTGTCCTCTACCTTAGGTGTTTCTAAGACACATGTACTAGTCTCACCTATTGGTTTTTCAATATTAAGCTCACTAATAAAGGACAACTCTTTTCCTGGTGGAACAAAGGTACTTTTAGCAGGAGGAGCAACCTCTTTATAACCTATTCGACTGCCTTTTCTCATGATGGTACTCTCAATAGATTTATTAACCAAGTCAGAAGCATATTGTTGTTTGTTTACTCTTACTATATGGTTTTCTTTTTCAGCAAGAGTTGCATCCCTATCTCTTTCTGCTTCTACCAATTTATTTTTAAGAAACTCAATTTCACTATTTTTCTTAAAAATTTCAACATCTTGTTGGTTAATTCTATCTACATACTCTAGCTCACACTCTTTTAAGTACTCAAGTCTTCTTTCAACATTTTGAATACCTACTTTGTAACCTAGGTTATCAAGTTTTAGGTTTTCAACTTCTCTAATTAGACTCTCATTCCTAGACTTAAGTTCTTCTACAGTGTCAGCACAAGACTTAAAAGAACACACAGATAAATCAGAATTATTAGATACCTCAGAGTCAGATCCAGAAGATGATGAATAAGCCATAAGTGCAAAGTTAAGCATTTCAGGCTTGGCTTGAGCCACCAAGGAATAATTTGGTTCTTCATCAGCCAAATCACTCCAATCATAGTCTCCCAATCCATCACAAGATACCAAAGCTGTAGTGGTATTCTTTGTTTCTTCAGTCTTCTTTGATGCTTCAGCATTTTTCTTTGGAGCTCTACACTCTCTGGCAAAGTGACCCTTCCTGTTGCAGTTGTAGCACTCTATCTTTGACTTATCAAATCCAACATTCTCTTTAGGTCTATACTTGACCTCTCTTCCAGTTCTCTTCTAGAATTTTCTTTCCCTCAAGGTCAACATCGCCATTTGCCATTTAAGATCCATCTCTTCAAGATCATCAGGATCAAGGTGATCCAGATCTTGATTAAGTTCCTGTGACCTTATACTTGTAGTTAGATCAGCCAAGAATGCACATAAAGCAATATCACTGGTGGAATTATTATCATTAGAACTAGCAGCAGATCCATCAGCAGTAGTTACTCCATAAGCAGCAAAGTGAGATTCTTTAGACCCCTTTGACTTTGAAGATACAAAGGCAAGATTTTGTGTACCAGAAGTAGATGAAGTAGACAACTCTGGTTCATACACTCTTAAGTTGTTATAGAGGCTTTCCAACTTCATGGTTTCAAAGTCAGGCTTATTCCTCCAAACAACAGTGTGCATGCTCCATTCAGGTGCAAGACTTCTGAGAAACTTGAGATTTACATCTTCTTGTGGAACCACATAGCCAACAAGCTTTAAATGACTGACAAGTTGATTTAGCCTGTTGTAGGTGCCATTAATCTTCTCTCCACTCTCAACAGTAAAGTTCTCAAACTGATGCTTCAACATGTTTTTCCTTGACTTCTTGGTAGCATCATTCCCTCCAAACCTGAATTCAATAGAATCCATTAACTCTTTAGCAGTCTCACAACTATCAAAGTCCAACTGAAATTCATTAGGTATCCCCATTAAGAGAATACTATGTGCCTTGATCTCCATCTTCCTTACTGAGTTATCTTCAGCAGACTTGATTGGTATATCTTTACCATCAGGACCTTTCTTTGGTAAAGAGTCACCATTCATGATCACATTCCACATGTTAAAGTCAATCATGCGAATGTAATGTCTGATTCTCATCTTCCATAGCTCATACTCACCAGGGTTGAGCATGGGAACCTTTAAAGCAGTCACCATATGTGTGTCATCACCCATCTTTAGCAGTTGATTAGGAACAGCAAACTTGCAAGGAACAGTTTCTTCTTGATTACAACCTCTAGATCACAAGCTCTGATACCACTTGTTGATCCCAGTTGAGCAAACGATCTTATATAGAAGTTGACTTAATGTAAACACTTAAGCTTGAATGCGGAATGTAAAAGCTTAACTTAAGAAGAACAATTCACTATCAACACTTCAATATTATTAATACGAGCACTCGACAATGCTAGGGTTTTACAACCTTGAAGTGTAAATGAAAACTAAACAATACGTACTCAATCTAACCCTAGGATCCTCCTTTTATAGGCCAAGGAGTCCTACTAGGTTTACAATAACTTTATATGCAAGACAAGAATATTCTAAACGTATAAGATATACACATAATCTATTCTATAATTATCTACTACGAATACATGCTTATTGATACGTGGGAATTGCACCAGGCTTTACCTCTTGAGGGATCTCGAGAAGCTTACAACCCCCACCAGGCAGTGTACCTGATTGTTGTAGTATAGTATAGTGACAAGTACCAGGGGATTGATCGTTCAGCTAATAATAGTGTCGCTAGGATTAGAAAACCTAAATACTAGTTCTAGAGATGAGGGATGTTTCTTTTTTGTATTTTTATATTTTTTTAGAAAGCAAATAAAAATCTCGGGTTTGAAGGATTTTGGGCGGAATTAGTTGCTAGTCAACTAACCCAATACTAAGATGCAATCAAAATAAAATACTAAAAATGAAAATAAACTATATTAAACTAAGGTTGTGAGCAATAAGTGGGAGAAATGTGTTTACTTAGATTTCACTACTCCCTAGATATCTTTTACACGTTAATTACTTGTTATAGTTGCGTGGATGACGGATTGTATTCCTTAATATCATTCATGGGGTGGCGTACTTACTTCCCCGATCCTATGAGTGCCTACTTTACTCCTATGTCGAGCCTGCAAGAAGCTCCTAACATGGGATCATTAGAATTTACTCATGCATTAAATACAACCAATAAAACCTAGTACACATCGGTTCATGTTTCCAAAGACATTCAAGCATGTTACCATTTGGAGATCTGCCAGTTTTCTTAAGCCTAACATTGAAATCATTCATCCAATACAACCATAAACAAGTAATCAACACATAATCAACATCTAGGTTTCATTAGATCTAAGCAAACACAAGATAAATCTAGCCTAGCATAGTGGAATCAAGACAAGCACAAGATATAGAAAACCAACACATAGACATATTGATTGAATTAAGAAAAGACTTATCTCAATAACACATGTAAGGATTCAAGGGTTGAAAACTCTTGAAAAGCTGTAAAATTCGTATATGGTTCGGCCTTAGGGTTTCTCCAAACTTCTCCTCTTAATGAATGAAAATTTGAAAACTATATATAGATATTAGAGGCTGACGGCGTCAAGAACAAATGGGTGACGCCGTCATCTCGCCGCCAAAATAATCCTCGGACTGCCTTGATCTACATCTGACGCCGTCATGTTGTCCATTTTTGCAGGCCGTCACACCTTTAACTCTTGATGCTCTACTTGTGACGCCTTCATTTCTATACTGGGTCGTAATGGTATTTACTCTTGACGCCGTCAGGAAAGTACTCTTGACGCCGTCACACACTGTTCCCAGCATGGAAAATTAAGTCTTTGGCGTTTTCTTCACTTTTATGCTCCAAAAACGTCCGAATTGCTTCCTTTTCCAGATTTCACTCCCAAAGTACCTAAAATCACAAAAGGAACGATTTAGGGTAATATTTGATCAAATAAATTCAATTCCGGGCTTAAATCACCCTAAAAACGGATCATTTTTTGCCTCATCATATACCCTTACACTTGAGATTTGCTTGTCCTCAAGCAAATGCGCTTTTATTCTAATCAAAATACAAGTTAGGGTTCATTTAACACTAATATAAAAGTAATTACAACAAATAATCGTTCCACTAAAGACCAAAGACAAGCACGGAGGTCATACGCTAGCATCTCACAAATAGTGTTTAGATACTCACATCTCTCGGGTGTAATAAAGTACAAATTACAATATGGAAACGGAAGATATCTCTCACTACCTGTCATAGCAAAATAGATTACCATAGGCTTGGGAAAGGATCAAACCTCCACCACATGGCGTAAGCACCTAGGATAAACTATCAAAGAGGTCTTTTAAAGGGTTGTAACGTTAGGTGTAGGGATATGAAATACACGGTTTTGTTGGATATAGGCAGTCTTTACTGGTGGCGAGTTAACAATCTTGGTTAATTACATGTACAATGTTGTGTTGCTAAGCCAAGACTAGACTCGACTTAAGCTAATAAATGGAAAATAAAAAAACATAAAATGAACATAGAATAAAAAGGGATGGTAGTCCGTGTAACAATTCGCAATTTCAGGTTAATTACTATTCCCGGAAAATTTCACTATTCACTTTTACTATTCATTTTTCCCGAAATTTTCCCGAAACTTGATTTTTGTTTCTTGGCCTCGTGTGATAATTCATTTCCATGACAAATTAAAAGTTTGACATTCATAAGCTCATTTTCGTGAAAGTTGATAAGGAATTACACGTTTTAGGGTAAAACGTCATTCAAATATTCTACGCACAACGAAACTCGACCGCGTTAAGTGACCCCGCATCAGAAAAATGTTTGATTCACTCATGATTTATTTGAGAATTAATCATGACTGAGAAAAACATGACCAAAATAAGCCTCGGCCGTGAAAAACTGGAATTTTCAGTTTTTAAGCGTTTTTACTCAGCCGTAACCTTAGCCTATACCTGAACCGCATTTCTAAGACAATTTGAGTTTTCAACTTATTAGGAAAAGTCAACATATTTTTCCCTCCTCCTTAGACCAAAAATCATTCCTTGATTTATAAGTCATTCCCTGATTTTTAGGCTTACGGTTTGATGTCTAAAAGACATTTAATACCAACCGACACTAGACTGAGCCCAGTCTAGACATTATAAGTCATTTTAAATCATTTTTATCCTATTAGAAAAGTAACATTTTACTTTTCTCAATTTTACGCAATATTCGTACGTTTTACGTATTACGCGTTTTAGACCCGTGTTTCCAGTTTTAGCAGGGTTTGAGCACCCCAATGGAACTTACCACTCATTTTATATTTTATTATGGAGTATATTAACAAGTTTAATCATTCTTTCAAGTTTCGTATTTTTACGATACCCGGTTTTACGTTTCGTGGCCTAACAACTTACGGTTTGCGATTAACGGGACCAAAACTCACTCCGTAAAAGCATGATAATGCAAGAAACTTATCTAGTCATCCAAGATAACCATATGGTCGAAATTTTAAGAGGAGTCACCAAGACACTTGGTGTCTTGGTGATAAATCAAGTATAGGATTCATACATGTGTTCAAACTTCTTTAGGAAGCCTTGCAAAATATCTAGGAACTAACCTCCTCATTATCCTTTATAAACAAACTCATATTTCTCTTCCTCTCATCACCAAAAATCAGTCACTACATATTCCAAAAGTAATCCATTCTTTGATTTTCAAGATCAAGTTCTATATCAATTCAAGAACTCTTGTTAAGTTTTGATCGATCCAAACCTAGTTTCAAGCTACAAGAAACTACTTCAAAACCTTAGAAACTCTTGGTGATTCTCTTGAGTTTGAATCCACTCAAGTCACCTCAACTTTCATCATCTCTCTTTCAAGATTACAAGAGTAGAAATATTGCATGAAGTGAAGTGGGTTGAAGCAAAAGTCTATCAAAGTCCTTTTCCTTACTTGCTACTTACCTTTCTCATTTGAAAGCCAAAAGTTGTAAGCCAAACCCTAACATGTTTTTTGTTAAATAATCATGTTCATGTTATTTACATATTATTCATGCTATGTTATGTCTTGTATTCATGTCCATGATGTATAAAAGTGAGTAAAACAAGTTATTATATATGATTGTTAAGACAAGTTATTAAAACAAGTAAACTAGTGACTTTATTGGTATAACCTGATCAAAATGGTAAAATTATGATATTGGATCATTACATATTACAGTAGAGGACTTAACAAGGAAACCATAGCAATTTGAATCACCTAAAACGAGTATATGAGTCAAAAGTTATGGCCATAAGAAGTTAGCGAAACCAAAACGGCAAAACTGCCTAGACCATACTGTTTTGCATTCTGACTTTTTAAAAGTCACCCTTCTGTTCCGATTCATCAAAAAGTTAAAACACGAAAGTTGTCCGGAACGCCGTTTTCGTTCAGGTACAAAGAAGCTCGAGCCCTGAAAACGCTTTCCGAGTGATAATTTCTTCAAATTCTAAACAGCCCATTTTTAGACCAAAGTCATTATATATAGGTTATGGTTTAAAAGGAACAAGAGGTCTTATGACCTATAATCAAGACCACAACCATGGCTAGAGCCAAGGTTGAGTCTCATGACCATGGAACAAGGACCAAAGGTCATGGCAAGGCCATGACGAAATGACCATGTAAGTTTACTTAGGCGAAAACATGAAACAAGGAATTGGCGATAATTTGAACAAGCAATTTGGATCTACTTCACTTAAAAGGAACCATGATATAATACAAAGAAAAATGGTCATACAAGACTTATGAAACTTCCCCTAATAACAATCTTCATGTAAAAATAAACTTTCCTAAGTTTATTCAAATATCGAACATGTAACTTTTCGAATCAAAACTTATATCTATATATTTTATCAACTACTACAATAGTAGGGAGCCTCATGTGAGGAGTTCATTATGTAAGCCGTCGAGATGAGTTGTGGATTTACGAGTTAAAGTGTCCTGGCTCCTCGAACGCTTACTAACATGACTTCTGAATTATGTCGGCCCGAACGGTAGTAAACGATATATAAACATACATGTTTCATGAATCATTTCTTTCAAAGACTTACACTATACATCATACCACATCATGGACTAAGTGCAAGATATATATTGGCATGTTTATGTTTCCTTAGACATTATTCCAAACCTAAGTTACAACAATTATTCTAGGTTGCTCGTAGAAGTTCTTACGGCATATCCATCATTCTCATTATACATCATCCAACTTAAGGTGAGTTCATAGCCCCATTTTCCATTACTTAATTGTTTTACAAACCCTTGGGGGGAATACATGCTATTTTTAACCGAGCACAATGTTTTTAAATTGTATGCTTGCCTGATTGTTTTATTATCACTAAGTACCATCCTTGCCAAACCGAGATCCCTTATTATGAACTATTTAATCACTAGAAATAGTGAGCGCGAATATTGTGAATAGGCCTATTGGGATTGACGAATCCCATTTGTATTGACTAAGTTCAAACAAATGCATTAATATTTGAAACATTAGGTATGACGGCAAAGTACCTACAGGGATAACTCCGCCGATCGATATTGGTACACGTTAACGTTTTGGTGTCATAAGCTTAGTATTTGATAATAACTGTTCCGGGCGTATAACAACATAGCCCATATTTGTTTTCCAAACATTGGTGTGAGCCTATAACTCACACTACCAACATATTGTGTTCAAACATTAAACAAACTCTATGAATATCACTCAACCTTTGTGTTGACCTCTCAAGCATGTATTTCAGGTTCATGACGATCAAGGATGGCACGGAAGGGCACGGAAACTCAAGAGGGCTATAAATTTTATTATCATTCGAAAACTCATTTAATGTGATTTGTAAACATGGAACCATTTGGGACCTCATTTTGTAATCTCTAATATTTATATAATTTGAATGATAAATCTTTTAAAACGACTCAATTAGAGTTCGTTTTCTATTATTGTGACTATTGTGCCGTCGAGTAACACCCAGTTTGAATTCCGCTGCATCCATGAATTGGGGGTGTTACAGATTGGTACCAGAGCCATGGTTATAGAGAAACGGGTCTAATTGAGACCTAAACTATAACAACAATTACAAGCAAAAACATTTTATAGCCTTCCGCTCTCCGTGTCTTCCATCCTGCAGACGATTATGGACTTAGTAAGCATGTTATGCTAGACAAACATATTAGTATATTCATATATACCCATTTTGAGCATTTCCCCATAGACATTTTTATGCTACACAAACATAATTGCATATTAATATATGTACCCTAAACATAATTGAGCATTTCCCCGTATGCATTTTATACTACATGAACATATTAGTATATTGATATATAAACTCGGTTTATTTTCAAGCATTTATCTAAACAATGGACTAAACATATCTGCGTATGCCTATTCTAGGGCATTACGACACAACCAGATTCTCCCCATCATGTACCTACTCCAACATTTTATGTCCAAGACATTGTAACTGATTGCAATGGTCTTTCCTATTTTCCAAGACATTGTATTATACAATGGTCTTAATTATTTCTCAAATGTTTTGAGTCACACAATGGTTTAACCTACTTCCCAGACATTGTGAATTGCACAATGGTCTAACCTACTTCCGAGACATTATGTTTTGCGCAAATGGTCTCTAGAATCATTCCATCACATCATCAATATCATTTCATATGACATCAAAAACCCATCACAATCTATCGATTTCTAAATAGAAATATGAGATTTTTAAAGGACAAACAAATCCATCACCTACAAAAGCTGAAGTTCAGCCCTACATTCATCGAAGTTTTCTTCTGAAACCTTCATTATTAAAAGTTCGTGATCCTGGCCAAGTATGTTCTATTTTAGAACTACTTAAAACTTCCTTTCCACACGTACCTACCCGTACTATCTTCTATGCAATGGAATATGAAAACATATGTTACAAGTCTTGTATGGGCGGGACTTGCAACTGAAGGGTTTGACATCGCCTTTATTTAGTGGACAGTTTCCCGAAAGCAACGGACATATCACAAGTATACCTAATTTAGGTATTTGAAAATTTTATTGAACCTTGGCTAAATATAGACTAGTCACCTATATTTAACCTAGGGACAGTGGAATATAGTCTGACTAACTATATTCGACTTAAAATTTTCAAATACTGAGAATAGTTGTACTAGGGTTATGTTTAGATTGATTTCCTACATGAACACGATAAACCACCAGAATACATTAAAACAATCTAGAGACACGATAGTGCCTTACCACTCAGCAAGATCTTAACACCTTATTTGTATGATCTAAATTCATTCTTGAAATTTTGCATTTATGAGATAATCCGAACTACTATCTTGGGATAGTTATCAATTATTCTCTTCATCCTGTAGAAGTACTATCCTGTTTAGGTCCTAAGGATACCATTCCATCATAAACCTTTAAAATCTCTTAAGATTTTCAAAACAAACTCAACATCTATACCTAAGAATATTAATGTTAAGCATACACTACATAATTTTGTTCATCAAACATATCACATCATTATCTTCACAACCGTTACAACCACAAGCTCATTAACAGATCTTGATGCACTTTTAAAGCTCAAATCATCCTTAGTTACATCAAAATTGAATATTCATCAGCTTTACAAGATTGAATATTCATTTTGTACTTTTGGAACACCGGTATCATCTCGTAATACACTACCTTGTAACTCACCGGCTAAGTATGAATGTTGTGTTGGGAATTCTTAAGTAGGATGATTTATAATTATTTGAATGGATTGGGATGCCTTTTCATTTAAATAAAGAAATTGTAAATCACCGAAGCATAAGTTTATATTCCTCTATTTACATTGTTTGGGATGCCTTTCTATGTAAATAAAAAATTATAAACAAGTGGGCTTATTTGTATCCGAAATAACATAAGTATGAAGTCAATAAACACTAGGTACAACAACCGATTACTTACTAGGCTATGATTGCAACTATTATATCAATTCCTATTAATATTCGACTGCTATATCAATTTCCTTTGATATTCGAATATTATATGAATCTCTATTAATCACTCTTACCCTACCTTTCCTACATAAAAGTAAGCCTCATCCTACACCATACACTGAAATGACAAATCCAATTACATCACCGGTAATCCCAGACTTTAGTCCTCATAAGTAACCACACATCTTTATCGACACCACTCCAACATATAACACACAAAGAACTTCGGGACGAAGTTACCCGTAAGGGGTAGAGACTGTAGCAATTCGCAATTTCAGGTTAATTACTATTCCCGGAAAATTTCACTATTCACTTTTACTATTCATTTTTCCCGAAATTTTCCCGAAACTTGATTTTTGTTTCTTGGCCTCGTGTGATAAATCATTTCCATGACAAATTAAAAGTTTGACATTCATAAGCTCATTTTCGTGAAAGTTAATAAGGAATTACACGTTTTAGGGTAAAACGTCATTCAAAAATTCTACGCACAACGAAACTCGACCGCGTTAAGTGACCCCGCATCAGAAAAATGTTTGATTCACTCATGATTTATTTGAGAATTAATCATGACTGAGAAAAACATGACCAAAATAAGCCTCAGCCGTGAAAAACTGGAATTTTCAGTTTTTAAGCGTTTTTACTCAGCCGTAACCTTAGCCTATACCTGAACCGCATTTCTAAGACAATTTGAGTTTTCAACTTATTAGGAAAAGTCAACATATTTTTCCCTCCTCCTTTGACCAAAAATCATTCCTTGATTTATAAGTCATTCCCTGATTTTTAGGCTTACGGTTTGATGTCTAAAAGACATTTAATACCAACCGACACTAGACTGAGCCCAGTCTAGACATTATAAGTCATTTTAAATCATTTTTATCCTATTAGAAAAGTAACATTTTACTTTTCTCAATTTTACAAAATATTCGTACGTTTTACGTATTACGCGTTTTAGACCCGTGTTTCCAGTTTTAGCAGGGTTTGAGCACCCCAATGGAACTTACCACTCATTTTATATTTTATTATGGAGTATATTGACAAGTTTAATAATTCTTTCAAGTTTCGTATTTTTACGATACCCGGTTTTACGTTTCGTGGCCTAACAACTTACGGTTTGCGATTAACGGGACCAAAACTCACTCCGTAAAAGCATGATAATGCAAGAAACTTATCTAGTCATCCAAGATAACCATATGGTCGAAATTTTAAGAGGAGTCACCAAGACACTTGGTGTCTTGGTGATAAATCAAGTATAGGATTCATACATGTGTTCAAACTTCTTTAGGAAGCCTTGCAAAATATCTAGGAACTAACCTCCTCATTATCCTTTATAAACAAACTCATATTTCTCTTCCTCTCATCACCAAAAATCAGTCACTACATATTCCAAAAGTAATCCATTCTTTGATTTTCAAGATCAAGTGCTATATCAATTCAAGAACTCTTGTTAAGTTTTGATCGATCCAAACCTAGTTTCAAGCTACAAGAAACTAATTCAAAACCTTAGAAACTCTTGGTGATTCTCTTGAGTTTGAATCCACTCAAGTCACCTCAACTTTCATCATCTCTCTTTCAAGATTACAAGAGTAAAAAGATTGCATGAAGTGAAGTGGTTGAAGCAAAAGTCTATCAAAGTCCTTTTCCTTACTTGCTACTTACCTTTCTCATTTGAAAGCCAAAAGTTGTAAGCCAAACCCTAACATGTTTTTTTGTTAAATAATCATGTTCATGTTATTTACATATTATTCATGCTATGTTATGTCTTGTATTCATGTCCATGATGTATAAAAGTGAGTAAAACAAGTTATTATATATGATTGTTAAGACAAGTTATTAAAACAAGTAAACTAGTGACTTTATTGGTATAACCTGATCAAAATGGTAAAATTATGATATTGGATCATTACATATTACAGTAGAGGACTTAACAAGGAAACCATAGCAATTTGAATCACCTAAAACGAGTATATGAGTCAAAAGTTATGGCCATAAGAAGTTAGCGAAACCAAAACGGCAAAACTGCCTAGACCATACTGTTTTGCATTCTGACTTTTTGAAAGTCACCCTTCTGTTCCGATTCATCAAAAAGTTAAAACACGAAAGTTGTCCGGAACGCCGTTTTCTTTCAGGGACAAAGAAGCTCGAGCCCTGAAAACGCTTTCCGAGTGATAATTTCTTCAAATTCTAAACAGCCCATTTTTAGACCAAAGTCATTATATATAGGTTATGGTTTAAAAGGAACAAGAGGTCTTATGACCTATAATCAAGACCACAACCATGGCTAGAGCCAAGGTTGAGTCTCATGACCATGGAACAAGGACCAAAGGTCATGGCAAGGCCATGACGAAATGACCATGTAAGTTTACTTAGGCGAAAACATGAAACAAGGAATTGGCGATAATTTGAACAAGCAATTTGGATCTACTTCACTTAAAAGGAACCATGATATAATACAAAGAAAAATGGTCATACAAGACTTATGAAACTTCCCCTAATAACAATCTTCATGTAAAAATAAACTTTCCTAAGTTTATTCAAATATCGGACATGTAACTTTTCGGATCAAAACTTATATCTATATATTTTATCAACTACTACAATAGTAGGGAGCCTCATGTGAGGAGTTCATTATGTAAGCCGTCGAGATGAGTTGTGGATTTACGAGTTAAAGTGTCCTGGCTCCTCGAACGCTTACTAACATGACTTCTGAATTATGTCGGCCCGAACGGTAGTAAACGATATATAAACATACATGTTTCATGAATCATTTCTTTCAAAGACTTACACTATACATCATACCACATCATGGACTAAGTGCAAGATATATATTGGCATGTTTATGTTTCCTTAGACATTATTCCAAACCTAAGTTACAACAATTATTCTAGGTTGCTCGTAGAAGTTCTTACGGCATATCCATCATTCTCATTATACATCATCCAACTTAAGGTGAGTTCATAGCCCCATTTTCCATTACTTAATTGTTTTACAAACCCTTGGGGGGAATACATGCTATTTTTAACCGAGCACAATGTTTTTAAATTGTATGCTTGCCTGATTGTCTTATTATCACTAAGTACCATCCTTGCCAAACCGAGATCCCTTATTATGAACTATTTAATCACTAGAAATAGTGAGCGCGAATATTGTGAATAGGCCTATTGGGATTGACGAATCCCATTTGTATTGACTAAGTTCAAACAAATGCATTAATATTTGAAACATTAGGTATGACGGCAAAGTACCTACAGGGATAACTCCGCCGATCGATATTGGTACACGTTAACGTTTTGGTGTCATAAGCTTAGTATTTGATAATAACTGTTCCGGGCGTATAACAACATAGCCCATATTTGTTTTCCAAACATTGGTGTGAGCCTATAACTCACACTACCAACATATTGTGTTAAAACATTAAACAAACTCTATGAATATCACTCAACCTTTGTGTTGACCTCTCAAGCATGTATTTCAGGTTCATGACGATCAAGGATGGCACGGAAGGGCACGGAAACTCAAGAGGGCTATAAATTTTATTATCATTCGAAAACTCATTTAATGTGATTTGTAAACATGGAACCATTTGGGACCTCATTTTGTAATCTCTGATATTTATATAATTTGAATGATAAATCTTTTAAAACGACTCAATTAGAGTTCGTTTTCTATTATTGTGACTATTGTGCCGTCGAGTAACACCCAGTTTGAATTCCGCTGCATCCATGAATTGGGGGTGTTACAGATTGGTACCAGAGCCATGGTTATAGAGAAACGGGTCTAATTGAGACCTAAACTATAACCACAATTACAAGCAAAAACATTTTATAGCCTTCCGCTCTCCGTGTCTTCCATCCTGCAGACGATTATGGACTTAGGGGTCGTTTCTTTTTTTGTTGCATTGTCTGAGTAGTAAAAAAGTGGGGCCCAAGAAATTTAATAATGCTTCTTTTTAAAGTGGGGCCTAGTCATTTCTGTTATTTCTTCTATATGGGCAAGGCATCAAAAATGCAATCCTCCCCAACAAGTGGTAGAACCAGACGTGGCCCTACATGCAGGACCCACATACTTATAAACCACTTAATAAGTAAACAGGCTCTTAGTAAGCATGTTATGCTAGACAAACATATTAGTATATTCATATATACCCATTTTGAGCATTTCCCCGTAGACATTTTTATGCTACACAAACATAATTGCATATTAATATATGTACCCTAAACATAATTGAGCATTTCCCCGTATGCATTTTATACTACATGAACATATTAGTATATTGATATATAAACTCGGTTTATTTTCAAGCATTTATCTAAACAATGGACTAAACATATCTGCGTATGCCTATTCTAGGGCATTACGACACAACCAGATTCTCCCAATCATGTACCTACTCCAACATTTTATGTCCAAGACATTGTAACTGATTGCAATGGTCTTTCCTATTTTCCAAGACATTGTATTATACAATGGTCTTAATTATTTCTCAAATGTTTTGAGTCACACAATGGTTTAACCTACTTCCCAGACATTGTGAATTGCACAATGGTCTAACCTACTTCCGAGACATTATGTTTTGCGCAATGGTCTCTAGAATCATTCCATCACATCATCAATATCATTTCATATGACATCAAAAACCCATCACAATCTATCGATTTCTAAATAGAAATATGAGATTTTTAAAGGACAAACAAATCCATCCCCTACAAAAGCTGAAGTTCAGCCCTACATTCATCGAAGTTTTCTTCTGAAACCTTCATTATTAAAAGTTCGTGATCCTGGCCAAGTATGTTCTATTTTAGAACTACTTAAAACTTCCTTTCCACACGTACCTACCCGTAATATCTTCTATGCAATGGAATATGAAAACACAGGTTACAAGTCTTGTATGGGCGGGACTTCCTTTCCACACGTACCTACCCGTACTCATTTAATGTGATTTGTAAACATGGAACCATTTGGGACCTCATTTTGTAATCTCTGATATTTATATAATTTGAATGATAAATCTTTTAAAACGACTCAATTAGAGTTCGTTTTCTATTATTGTGACTATTGTGCCGTCGAGTAACACCCAGTTTGAATTCCGCTGCATCAATGAATTGGGGGTGTTACAGTCCGTACGTTTTTTCTCTTTTCTTTTTCTATATTTTTTTTTCTTGTTTCTTTTTCGATTTTTTTTTTATTTATTTTTTATTTTTTTGCATACACTCTTACCCTACCATCCAAAATAATACATCATAGGGAATGGAAATTCCCCTTACACTTGAATTTTTACATATTTTAGAATAAACTAATCTAATGACTCGAATTAAGATAATCAAAACACTTGGAGCACTTTTAAGATTAACGCACATACGGGGGTAATATATAATGTTCTTCCCCATTACTCCATAAATAAGTACTTAACCCATGAGTCCCAATCGTCCCAAAACAATATGTACAAGGATATGACTCGACTTAGCAACCATGTAATCAATTAGAAAGTTAACTTAGGGTTTAACAAATAACAATAATGCACTAAAGATGAGTGCATACACGGAAGGCTAAGGCGATTTGGGTGTACATTTAAGTGGGGTGTAACAAATTCTTCCTTTAAGTAAAATGCTTAAAGTTAGAAACGAAAAGATAGGCTCGGAGGGGTGTACTAGGGGTTTCGTGTACTAAAAATGAGTACAACGCTAAGGGTGTGGGAAAAATTAGTTGACTTAACTAGCCAAGTAATATGACTTAAATGGTCAAGTAATTATGATACGGGTTTAACACAAGGGTGAACCTAATGCCTCTTATCATGTAGTAAATCCTACTACACGAATGTAATCTCACTAGCGGTCTCGGGATGCATCACTAACGCAAGTTCTAGAATCTAAATGCTACCGGTACACTCATAAGCACTAATAGTAAATACTTTTCCTATCAAATCTAAAGGCGAACCTCACATATTTGGGTGGAAAATTTTTCTGAATGTACGGTTATGTGCTAGTCATACAATCTCCTATCCATGAGATGCTTGCTATGGCTAAAGTTTCACTCCTAAATGTTGTAAAAAATTTTAAATTTGGCGCTAAAATTGCACTAACAAGTATTTCTCATCTACTATCAAACAAACAAACTCAAGAAAAAGTGTATCTGTAAGGTATCATCATTTTACCCTCCCCTTACACTTAGGATGAACATTGTCCCCAATGTTCAAGTAAAGAATGTAAAAGTGAAAAAGTAAAAAGAATGAAATCAAATACTCCCCTGATTCGCTCGGTATGGATAATAAGGTGGCAAGGTTAGATCCTCCTCCAAGAAAATGAACAATCAAAGCTTCCCTTCCAGAAAAATAAATCATCTTCTTGTCATACATAACCTGTAAATCCCGAGAAAACAGACAAAGCAACCTCGCATAAAATCGGCGGCAATCTACATAAGTTACTAAATCCTAGAAAACAAAATAAGATATAATGCTTGTGGAATGAAGTTTGCAGATTTCCTGGAGGTTATAAAACTTAATAATTCAACAAAAACTTTAAAACTCCGTTAGAAAAACAAAACTGGTAAAATTTCCAGATTTTTACACGTGACGCCGTCAAGAGCAAGCTCATGACGCCGTCAGAAGTGACCTGTGTAACACCCCCAATTCATGATGCAGCGGAATTCAACTTGGGTGTTACTCGACGGCACAACAGTCATAATAATAGAAAACGATCTCTAAACGAATCGTATTAAAAAGAGTTGTCATTCATATTTATTCAAATATATCAGAGTTTACATAATAAGGTCCCAAAAGGTTCCATTGTTTCAAAACACATCAATATAAAGTCTATGATGTTTTTATCGAATGACATAATAGTTTATAGCCTTCTTCCTTCGGTACGTGCCCATCCCGCTCCATTCTTGATTATCATGGACCTGAAATACATGCTTAAGAGGTCAACACAAAGGTTGAGTGAAATTCATAGAGTTTGTTTAACGGTTGAACACAATATGTTGGTAGTAATGAGTTAATTAGACTCATACTTATGTTAGAAAACAAAACAGTTATTATTATATACTAAGCTCATGCAACCAATACGTTAACGGGTACCAATATCAATCGGCGGTTATGTTGCCCCGGTAAGTACTTTGCCGTCATACTTAATGTTCAAATATAGTGCATTCGTTTGAACTAATCTGCTCAAACAAATGGGATTCGTCAATCCTAATAGGCCTATTCACAATACTCGCGCTCACTAATTCTAGTGATTAAATGGTTCATGATAGGGGCCTAGGATTGGCAAGGTAGGTACTTAGTAATAATAAAACAATCAGGCAGCATACAGTTTCAAAGCATTGTGTTCGGTTTAAAAGTAGCATGTATTCCCCCCAAGGGTTTGTAAAACATTGAAGTAATGTAAAGTGGGGCTATGAACTCACCTCAAGTAAGATAGCAAGTAATGAAGGTGATGATTGGATCGTGTAGGTTTCTACGAGCAACCTAGAATAGAATGTTGCGACTTAGGATCGGAGTAAAGAATATGAATGAGTGCCTATATAAATATCTTGCATTTAGTCCATGATGTGGTATGGTGTATATTGTAAGTCCTTGAAAGAAAAGATTCATGAACATGTATGTTTTGGTATATCGTTTACTACCGTTCGGGCCGACATAATTCAGAAGTCATGTTAGTAAGCGTTCGAGGAGCCAGGACACTTTAACTCGTAAATCCACAACTCATCTCGACGGCTTACATAATGAACTCCTCACATGAGGCTCCCTACTATTGTAGTAGTTGATAAAATATATAGATATAAGTTTTTATCCAAAAAGTTACATGTCCGATATTTGGATAAACTTAGGAAAGTTTATTAGTACATGAAGATTGTTATTAGGGGTATTTTCATAAGTCTTGAATGACCATTTTCTCTTGGTAATATCTCATGGTTCCCTTTTAAGTGAAGTAGATCCAAATTGCTTGTTCAAGTTATCGCCTAACTCATTGTTTCATGTTTACGCCTATGTAAGTTGGTATGGTCATTTCGTCATGGCCTAGCCATGACCTTTAGTCCTTGTTTCAAGGTCATGAGACACAACCTTGGCTCTAGCCATGATGGTGGTCTTGATTATAGGTCATAAGACCTCTTATTCCTTTCAAAGTATAACCATAGTATAGTGACTTATAAATATGTAAATAGCTGTTAAGAAACTGAGGAATATCTCACTCAGAAGGCATTTTCAAGGCTCGAGCCTCTTTGTTCCTGAATGAAAACGTGATTCCGGACAACTTTCGTGTTTTAACTTTTTCATGAATCGGATCAGAAAGGCCTCTTTTTGCGTGTTTTAGGTTCTGTCACAGAAACTTTTAGGCAGTTTTGCCGGAAATCTTTGGTAACTTCAAATCGCCATAACTTTTGACTCGTATATTCTTTTTAGGTGGTTCAAATTGCAATAGTTTCCTTGTTAAGTCCTCTACTGTAATATGTAATAATCCAAAATAAAATTTTTACCATTTTGAACAGGTCTTACCAAGAAATTCACTAGTTTGCTTGTTTTAGTAACTTATCTTAACAATCAAGTACAACAACATGTTTTAGTCATTTTTATACACCATGGACATTCATGCAAGACATAATATAGCAAGAATAACATGTAAATGATATGAACATGAGAAATTAACAAGAAGCATGTTAGGTTTAGGCTTACAACTTTTGGCTTTCTAATTAAAGAAAGGAGTAACAAGTACGGAAATGGACTTTGATAGATTTGCTTCAACCCTTTTTCACTTCATGCAACCTTTCTACCCTTGGTATTCTTGAAAGAGATGTAATGAAAGTTGAGGTGAATTGAGTGGATTTAAACTCAAGAGAAATCACCAAGTATTCTAGGGTTTGGAAGATTTTTGGTAACTTATGATCAAACTACGGTTTCTACTTGAAGAAGCACTTGAACCTTGCTAGAACTTTGAAGGAAATTAAGCTATGGAGAGAGTGTTGTGGTGTTGGTGATGGACGGCCAAAGGAAGGGGGGAGAGGGGCTTTTTATAGTCTCATGAGGAGGTTAGTTTCCTTAGGATATTTTTGGCCAAAACTACACATGTAAACCATCCAAGACCTCATGATACAAGATCAAGCCACACAAGGGTGTGACTCCCCCCCCCCCCTTAAGTCGGTTCAACATGGATAAGGGGGGTGAGGTGTGCCTTGGATGATAATATCTAGATATTAGGATGAGTTTTGACTCCGGGAAATGCCAACCGTAAATGATTAGGCCTCAAAACGTAAAACCGGGTGTCGTAAAATTATGAAACTTTAAAGTATTGTTAGACATGTCCATATGTCCCATAATAAAATATAAAATGAGTGGTAGGTTCCATTTGGGTGGTAAACCCTGCTAAAAATTGGAAACACGGGTCTAAAACGCGTAATACGTAAAATGTACGAATATTGCGTAAAATTGAGAAAAGTAAAATGTTACTTTTCTAATATGATATAAATGATTTAAAATGACTTATAATGTCTAGACTGGGCTCAGTCTAGTGTCGGTTGGTATTAAATGTCTTTTAGACATCAAACCGTAAGCCTAGAAATCACGAAATGACTTGTAACATCAAGGGATGATTTTTGGTCAATGGAGGAGGGAAAAATATGTTGACTTATTCTAATAAGGTGAAAACTCAAATCGTCTTAGAAACGCGGTGCAGGTAAAGGCTAGGGTTACGGCTGAGTAAAAACGCGTAAAACTGAAAATTCCAGTTTTTCACGGCCGAGGTTTATTCTGGTCATATTTTTCTCAGTCATGATTTATTCTCAAATAAATCATGAGTGTGTTAAACATTTTTCTGATGTGGGGTCACCTGACGGGGTTGAATTTCGTTGTGCGTAGAATTTCTGATTGACGTTTTACCCTAAAACGTGTAATTCCGTGTAATTCCTTAATAACTTTCACGAAAATGATCTGACGAATGTCAAACATTTAATTTGCCATGGAAATGATTTATCACTCGAGAATATGAAATAAAAATCAACATTCGGGAAAATTTCAGAAAGAAATGAATAGTAAAAATGAATAGTAAATTTTCCGGGAATAGTAATTAACCTGAAATTGCGAATTGTTACAGTCTCCACCCCATATGAGAGCTCCGTCCCGGAGATCAATTTGCGTTGGGAGTAGAAGCTTCGTTGGTAACAAGATGTGGGTATTTCTTACGTATCTGGTCCTCTCGTTCCCATGTGTATTCAGGACCACGTCGTGAGTTCCAACGAACTTTGACAATTGGTATACGGCTTTGCTTGAGTTGTTTGACCTCTCGGTCCATGATTTCTACGGGTTCCTCAATAAATTAAAGATCGTCATTGAGTTGAATTTCGTCGAGTGGAATCACGAGTGATTCATCTGATAAGCATTTCTTTAGGTTAGATACATGGAAAGTGGGGTGTACACTACTGAGTTCCGATGGAAGCTCGAGTCTATACGCCACAGGGCCAACCCTGGCTAGGATTTTGAATGGTCTGATGTATCTTGGGTTTAGTTTTCCTCGTTTACCGAATCGTATCAAGCCTTTCCAAGGTGATACCTTTAGCATAACCCTATCTCCGACTTGGAATTCTAGGGGTCTGCGTCGTGTGTCGGCATAACTTTTCTGTCGATCTCTTGCGGCTTGTAGTCGACTTCTGATTTGTACAATCTTATCCGTTGTTTCACGGATGAGTTCTGGTCCAGTGAGTTGAACTTCTCCCACTTCAGCCCAACAAGCAGGTGAACGACACTTTCGACCATAAAGTGCTTTAAATGGAGCTGCTTGAATACTTGTATGATAGCTGTTGTTGTAGGAAAATTCGACTAATGGTAAATGAGTATCCCAACCCTTTCCAAAGTCTATTATACAAGCTCGAAGCATGTCTTCAAGTGTTTGAATAGTTCGTTCACTCTGACCATCGGTCTGAGGGTGGTACGCTGTACTCATGTCTAGATTTGTTCCAAAGGCGTCTTGGAGTGACTGCCAGAAATTGGAAGTAAATCTACCATCTCTGTCGGATATGATGGATATTGGTGCACCATGTCTTGAGACTATTTCTTTGACGTATAGTCGGGTTAGTTGTTCCATTTTGTAAGTCTCTTTAATTGGTATAAAGTGTGCGGATTTTGTGAGACGATCAACTATGACCCAGATGGAGTCATAACCGCTTGATGTCTTTGGGAGCTTGGTAATGAAGTCCATTGTAATTCTTTCCCATTTCCAAGTAGGAATTTCTGGTTGTTGCAATGGACCGGATGGTTTTTGGTGTTCGGCTTTTACTTTGGAGCAGGTAAGACATTTGCTAACGTATGTTGCAATGTCGGCTTTCATGTTCGGCCACCAATAGAGTAACTTAAGATCGTGATACATTTTATCAGATCCTGGATGTATGGAGTATTTAGACTTGTGTGATTCATGCATGATCAAGTCTCGTAGGCCACCATAAAGTGGTAACCAACTTCGACCTTGGAAGCATAGAGTTCCATCTGAACGGGTTTCGAATTTCTTTTGTATCATGCCATCCAACTTTTACTTTTGGATGTCTTTTTGTTTCACCACCTCAGCTTGAGCGTGAAGGATTTGGGTAGCAAAGTTGGAATTTATGGTTAAAACTAAGGCTCGGACTCGTAGTGGTTTAACCCGTTCCTTTCGGCTCAGGGCGTCGGCTACTACGTTTGCCTTTCCTGGGTGATAACGAATGCCGCAGTCATAATCACTAAGTAATTCCAACCAACGACGTTGTCTCATGTTTAGTTCTTTTTGGTCTAAAATGTGTTGTAGACTTTTGTGATCGGTGTACACAGTACATCTAGTACCGTATAGATAGTGTCTCTAGATTTTTAGTGCAAAGACCACAGCTCCTAACTCTAAGTCATGAGTGGTGTAATTTTCCTCATGAATCTTGAGTTGTCTTGATGCATAAGCCATGACCTTATCGCGTTGCATCAACACGGCACCTAACCCTTGGTGCGATGCATCACAATAGACTACAAAATCTTCTATCCCATCGGGCAATGCTAGGATAGGAGCACTACAAAGTTTCTGTTTGAGGGTTTGGTAAGCTTTTTCTTCGTTTTCATCCCACACGTATTTCTTGTCTTTCTGAGTTAGCTTAGTCAAAGACTTTGCTATTGAGGAAAATCCTTCAATAAACCTTCGGTAATACCCGGCTAAACCCAGAAATTGCCGAATTTCTGTAGGTGTGGTAGGTGTTGGCCAGTTTTTGATAGCTTCAATTTTAGCGGGATCGACATGTAAACCGGTCTTGTCAATCACATGCCCAAGGAATTGTACGGATTGAATCCAAAATTCGCATTTAGAAAACTTTGCATACAATTTCTCTTCCTTGTGTAGTCCTAAAATTGTTCTCAGGTGTTCTTTGTGTTCTTCTTTGTTTTTGGAATATATGAGAATGTCGTCTATGAATACGATCACGAATTTGTCCAAATATGGCTTACACACACGATTCATGAGATCCATGAATACTGCCGGTGCATTAGTTAACCCAAATGGCATCACTTGGAATTCGTGGTGACCATATCGTGTCCTAAAGGCTGTTTTTGGAATGTCTTCATCACGAACTCTAACTTGGTGGTAACCTGATCGTAGGTCAATTTTTGAGTAATAGGTTGAACCTTGCAACTGATTGAATAAATCATCAATTCTTGGTAGTGGGTATCGATTCTTTATGGTTAATTTGTTTAGTTCACGATAGTCAATACACATTCGTAATGACCCGTCTTTCTTTTTCACGAACAAAACTGGAGCTTCCCAAGGTGAGGAACTGGGTCGAATAAATCCCTTGTCCGAAAGTTCTTGTAATTGATTTGATAGCTCTTGCATCTCTGAAGGTGCTAGCCGGTATGGTGCGCGGGCAACTGGCGCCGCTCCTGGTATTAAATCAGTTCTGAACTCTATTTGACGATTTGGTGGTAGTCCAGGTAAATCTTCCGGAAAGACTTCAGGAAACTCACGGGCAATAGGAACATCTTCGAGACGTTTTTCATCGGATTTCTTTTCTGTTACGTGGGCTAAGAAAGGATAACATCCTTTCTCAATGTACTTCATGGTTTTGATACATGAAATGATGTTTATTCGAGTTCCACTTTGATCACCACGAATGATCAAAGTTTCATTGTCACATGGAATGTGCACAACTCTTTCACCACAAATAATGATAGCTTGATGTTTAGACAACTGTTAGGAATTAAATAAGCACAAGAATCAGAAGATTCAGCATAAAGGTTTAATGGAAATACGACAAGTATGATTCTGCTGATAAAGTACAAAGCGAGTTTTCACTGAAGATGGATTCTGCTGCTGAATCCTGCTGCTTGATTCTGCTGCTGCTTGATTCTGCTGCTGCTATGACTCTGCAGCTATGACTCATAACAAACAGCTGTGTCAATAAGAATGACTTATTCAACTTGCATAAATAAGATAATATCTTAGTTCTAGTCATCAAATTGAACACTCTAAGTGAGTTGTTTATTCTAGATACATGATGTATCTTGTATAACTAAGCTAGAATAGTGATTAGTCATAAGCTAGTTATTTGTTGAGTCATGTAGTTTGTAAAAGATATTTCCTTGGACTATAAAAGGAAAATCTTAGATATGTAGATATAAGTGACAATGCCATACACAACTCTAATATACAGACAATAGAAAGAACAAACATAAGATTCAAGGTCTTTGTAACCCTAGTGATAAGCTAAAGATCACTCGTATTATTTTTGAATAATATTGAATCGTTTGGTGTTAACTATTCCATTTCCATAACAATAAACATAAATCTTCTAAGTGTGGTTATGTAGATTCCGCATACTTAATCGTATTCACACAAACATATCTCATACACAAAGAATGAAGGTTTAACCACCTTACCGTGTAATCGACCCTCAACAAGTGGTATCAGAGCTACAGGTTGATATTTTTGTTTTAGAAGAAGAAGTTAGAAATGGATGTTGAGTCTATTCAAACAAATGTTGCTGCTAAGTTACCAATGCTCAAACAGAATGAGTTTGAGATGTGGAGGTTAAGAATAGAACAATATTTTCAAGTGCAAGATTATGCACTGTGGGAAATCATTGAAGATGGAGATTCTTACAAGCCTACAACCACTACATCAACAGTTGATGGTAAGGAAGTTGATAAGCTGCAAACCAAGCCACAAACTGCAGAAGACAGAATTAAGAAGAAGAATGACCTAAAGGCCAGAAGCATGCTGATGATGACCATTCCAAATGATCAACTTATAAACTTCAGCAAATTCAAAGATGCAAAGTCACTATTTGAGGCCATTATTGCAAGGTATGGTGGGAATGAAGCCACCAAGAAGACCCAGAAGACTCTTCTTAAGCAACAGTTTGAAAATTTCACATCAACCAACCATGAATCTTTAGACCATATGTTCAACAGGCTACAGAATATTGTGAGTCAACTTGCTATTCTTGGAGTTGAAATACCTCAAGAAGATTTAAACTCAAAATTTCTGAGAAGCTTACCTGAAGAATGGGCTATGCATGTTGTTGTCTGGAAGAACAAGTCAGACATTGACACCATGGATCTTATGGATCTGTATAGCAACTTTAAGATTGTTGAGCAAGATTTGAAGAAAACTGGAGGTACTAGTTCAATAACTGGGAACATGGCATTTATGTCATCTCCTAGTAATTCAGTTCCAGTTACTAATGAAAAAGTTCATGATGGTTTAAGTGCTGCAAGTTCATCAAGCAGTACTTTTGGAATTTTAGATGAGAAAACATGTTGTGCTTTCTTCACAAGCAAACATAATGGATCCATGTTAACTCATGAAGACCTTCAAGAGATCAATGATGATGATCTGGAGGAAATGGATCTAAAATGGCAAATTTCTCTTCTTAGCATGAGAGCTAAGAAATTCTATCAAAGGACGGGGAAGAAGATCACAATCAGTAGCAATGATCCTGCTGGTTATGACAAGTCAAAGATAGAATGCTACAACTGTCACAAGATGGGACACTTCTCAAGAGAATGTAGAAGGCCAAGACAGCAAGATAGCAGAAATAGAGATGTTGGAAGAAAATCCAATACAGGGGAGATGTCTGAACCAAAAGCTATGGTAGCAATTGATGGGTTAGGTTTTGATTGGAGCTTCATGGATGATGAAGAAATGGGTTCTTCACAGATGGCTCTTATGGCATTTACTGCACCTGAGGTACATGATCATAAAACCTGTTCAAATACTTGTACTGCTCTTAAAGACTTAAAAATCTTAATTAAACAGTATGATGACCAAAAGGTTCGATACGCCAAATCTGATCTAGATTGTTTCAATTATAAAAGTGGTTTAGAATCTGCAGAGAGGCAAATCCTACACTATAAAAGGAATGAACTTACCTTTACTGATGCTAAAACTTTACTTGAAAATGATAATCAATTTAAAGATCAAATTATTGAGGCTTTAAAAGAAGCATTGGATAGGGTTAAGACTGAGAAAGAAAACATTCAATTGACTAAAGAGAAGCTTGAACATGCTTCTAAAAATGTAAACAAAATAATAGACAGTCAAGTGAATAATAAAGTTAAGTCAGGATTAGGATATAATGCAGCCCCACCCCCTTATAGAGGTATCCCAAAACCCCCAGGGATCGACCTAGAACATTCAGGATTGCCTGAATTTCAGCTACCTAAGTTACAATACGGAGTTCAACCAAACTCTAACATAGTAGCTGATGAGCCTAAGAAAGAAAGTAAATGTTCATGTAAAACATTACTTTTTCAGGACAAGGTGTCCTTTGTAAATAAACAGGTTATGTCTAAACCTGAAGTGGTTAAGAAAGCAAGAACAAGAGTTCCTAAGATAGTCAAACACAATACTGATAGGCCTAAGACCAATGAAAAATATGTTAGGCAACCAGTTAGATATTGTGAACAATATAGAACCACAAACAAGCCCAGAGGTAACCAAAGAAATTGGAATAACCTCAAGTCTTACCAACTAGGTGATGACTTTGCTTTTCACAATAAAGCTTGTTTCATTTGTGGTAGTTTTGACCATCTTGCAGCTTTCTGTAACCAATGGGTATCTGGGTATGAAAGTAATAGAGTGAACTATAAAAGGCAAACACCTAAATCTCATTTTCACACTAATTCTAAAAGATCAAAACCCAAAACAGTCACAAAAACTGTTCCTGCTGAAAGGAAAATGGTTTCTGCTGAAAAACCATATATTACTGTTTACCCAAAATCAACAATTAAGGGTGCAAAAACAACTTTCAAACATGCATCTAATATTGTTCAAAGGCCCATTCAAACAAAAGCAGTGGTCCAAAAACTAGTTTGGAGACCAAAGGGTACAACTACAAAGCTAGCAGTTTCTTCTGTAAGCATACTGCTGCTAAGGGTAACAGGGCAAATGCTGTTAAGGCCTCAGCATGTTGGATTCTTAAATCCAATGTTGCATCAACAGTCCTCAAGAGATTACATTTCATTGATGCAAGAGGCAGATCCAAGTCAGTGTTGGCTTGGATCCCCAAAGAAAACTAATTCTTTTATTTTGTGCAGGGACATTCACCAACAGATCATGAAGATCAAGGATATTCAGATAGTGGGTGTTCAAGGCACATGACAGGCAACAAGTCTTATCTCTCAGATTTCCAATCAATAGATGGAGGCTATGTTACCTTTGGAGGAGGAATTGGTGGAAAGATTACTGGTAAAGGTACTATCAAAACCAGTAAATTAGATTTTGAAGATGTGTTTTATGTGCAAGAGCTTAAGTATAATCTCTTTAGTGTCTCACAAATGTGTGATAGAAAGAATAATGTTCTTTTTACTGAGACTGAATGTCTTGTACTTTCTCCTGATTTTAAGATGCCTGATGAAAGTCAAGTGCTTCTTAAAATTCCTAGGAAGGGCAATATGTACAGTGTTGATATGAATAACATTGTTTCTAAAGATGCTTTAACTTGTCTTGTTGCAAAAGCCACATTAGATGAATCTATGTTATGGGATAGGAGACTTGGTCATATTAACTTCAATACCATAAATAAGATTGTTAAGAATGGTTTGGTAAGAGGTTTACCTCAAAAACATTTTGAAAATGATCAAACATGCATTGCTTGTCTTAAAGGCAAACAACACAAAGTCTCTTGTAAGTCCAAGATTTTTAACTCTATCAATCAATCATTGTTTATGCTTCATATGGACTTATTTGGACCTGTTTCAGTAAGTAGTATAATGCATAAGAGATTTTGTCTAGTTGTTACTGATGACTATAGTAGATTTACATGGGTATTCTTTTTAAGAACTAAGGATGAGACTTCTCGCATCCTTAAGACCTTCATTACAGAGATAGAAAACCTAGTAAGCAAAAGAGTAAAAGTCATTAGAGGTGATAATGGAACAGAATTTAAAAATAGAGTTATGGATGATTTCTGCAAAGAAAAAGGTATTAAGAGAGAATTTAGTGTTGCTGGAACTCCTCAACAGAATGGAGTAGCTGAAAGAAAGAATAGAACACTAATAGAAGCTGCTACAACTATGTTAGCTGATTCAAAGTTGCCTATAACTTTTTGGGCTGAAGCAGTCAACACTGCTTGTTATGTTCAGAACAGAGTTTTAATAGTGCAGCCTCACAATAAGACATCATATGAGCTTTTTAGAGGTAGAACTCCTGCAATAGGATTTCTTAGACCTTTTGGATGTCATGTGACAATTCTGAATACCTTAGACCATTTGAGAAAATTTGATGGTAAAGCAGATGAAGGTTTCTTTGTTGGATATTCTCTCAATAGCAAAGCTTTTAGAGTATACAACATAAGAACTAAGAGAGTAGAAGAGAGTCTACATATAGAGTTCTTAGAGAACAAGTCTAATGTAGAAGGTCAAGGACCAAAATGGCTATTTGATCTTGAATCTCTAACCCATTCAATGAATTATGTGCCTGTTGTTGCAGAAACTAATGATTTTTCAGGTTCACAAGCAACAGATGAGGCAAGGTTAGACAAGAAGACACATCAAGATTATGTGATGATGCCAATATGGTCAAATACCAATGTGGAATCAACTTCAACCAATGGAGAATCTTCTTCTGGCAAAGCTAAAGAAGATGTTGAAGATAAAATCAGAGAAGGAAGAACAGAAGAACAGCAAAATGTTCCTGCTGATGAGCAAAATGTTCCCGCTGATGATCAAACAGTTCCTGCTGATAAGCAAATTGTTTCTGCTGATATTTCTTCAGAAGAAACAAAAGCATACTTTTCAGAAGATGAGGTGGATTTAAGCAATATTCCATCTGATTATCAAGTTCCTTCCACTCCACAAACACGAATTCACAAAGTCCACTCCCTAGAAAATGTGATTGGAGATGTACAATCTGGTGTGAAGACAAGACAACAATTGATGTCTTCAGATCAAAAAGGGATTCTTGATGCCCTTTATGCTTCAAAGCAGCATGAGTTTTCAAACTCCTGTTTGTTTGTATGTTTTCTCTCACAAGAAGAACCAAAGAATATTCATAAAGCCCTAGAGAATTCAAGCTGGTTAGAGGCTATGCAAGAGGAGCTTCTTCAGTTCAAGATTCAAAAGGTCTGGGTGCTAGTTGATTTACCTAATGGTGTAAGAGTAATTGGCACTAGATGGGTTTTTAGAAATAAAAGGGATAAAAGAGGCATAGTGATTAAGAATAAAGCTAGATTAGTAGCACAAGGGTACACACAAGAAGAAGGAATAGACTATGATGAGGTTTATGCTCCAGTAGCTAGAATTGAGGCAATTAGGCTTTTCTTAGCTTATGCTTCATTTATGAACTTCACAGTTTACCAAATGGATGTCAAGAGTGCATTTTTATATGGTTCAATTGAAGAAGAGGTGTATGTTACACAACCTCCAGGCTTCACTGACCCTAACCATCCAGACAAAGTGTACAAGGTAGTTAAAGCTCTATATGGCCTACATCAGGCACCAAGAGCTTGGTATGCAACACTAGCTTCCTATTTATTAGAAAATGGATTTCAAAGAGGAAAGATTGATCAGACACTTTTCATCAAACAGCACAAGAAAGATCTTCTGTTAGTACAGGTGTATGTGGATGACATTATCTTTGGATCTACAAGGAAGGAGATGTGTTTAGACTTTGAAAAACTTATGAAAGATAAGTTTCAGATGAGTTCTATGGGAGAACTTACATTCTTTTTGGGTCTGCAAGTTAAGCAATCATCTGAAGGCATATTTATTAGTCAAGACAAATATGTTGCAGAGATACTTAGAAAATTTCAATTTGCTGATTCAAAAATAGCAAGCACCCCAATAGATCCTGAGAAGCCACTTCTTAAAGATGCAGATGGAGAAAATGTGGATGTACATACATACAGATCTATGATAGGTTCTTTGATGTATCTTACATCATCAAGACCTGATATCATGTTCTCTGTTTGTGCTTGTGCAAGATTTCAAGTAACTCCAAAGGTTTCTCATTTAACAGCAGTCAAAAGAATTTTTAGATATCTCAAAGGTCAACCAAGGTTGGGTTTATGGTATTCTAGAGAATCACCTTTTGATTTGATAGCATTCTCAGACAGTGACTATGCTGGTGCTAGCTTGGACAGAAAGTCAACAACCGGAGGATGTCAATTCCTTGGATGCAGACTTATCTCATGGCAGTGTAAGAAGCAAACAATTGTGGCAAATTCAACAACTGAAGCTGAATATGTAGCTGCTGCAAGTTGCTGTGGTCAAGTTCTATGGCTTCAAAACCAACTTCTTGATTATGGGTACAATTTCTTACATACCATTATACATATTGATAATAGTAGTACAATTTGCATTATTAAAAATCCAGTGCAACATTCTAAAACAAAACACATTGAAATAAGACATCATTTTATAAGAGATTGCAATGAGAAAAGGTTAATTCAAGTAATGAAAATTGCTTCAGAACAAAACTTTGCAGATCTTCTTACCAAAGCTTTTGATGTTGGAAGATTTCAGTACTTGGTAGCAAGTATTGGAATGCTTAATCTTTAAATTTTTCAATATAATGTGTTTTTGTATATAGATTTTGTTAATGCATCTAACTTTGTTATCTAATTCTACTATTAACAATATTTGAAGTTATTCATACAGTTAGTTCTATGATTATTCTAATTCAAGACAAGTACTTTGTACTTTGTTTATTTGGTTTTAGACTAACAGTTTCAGGTATGAATGTTTGAGCTGAAAAGCTATTTCAAGTGAAATTTGCTGATCAAAGCTACTGATCATTGCTGCTGAAAGCTGATCATTGCTGCTGATATAATAGGTTCATGATAGAAAAAGTTTGGGACTTCAAAACTCCTTAAAACTTCTTTCTTGAAATCTGATTATGATGTTTCACATTGAATTGATAAATTAGTTGATCAGTTAATAACTGATACAACTCACTTTCTATCATTTTATACTCAAGTATAATGTGACTAATCTACGGATATCTGATAGAAAGAACAGCGAGCAAAAGTGAATCTAACACTTGTGTTAGAGGTAACAAATGCCACGAGCTGGAAACCCTGTAAAGAAAGCCTTTTGAATAGGTTTATCTATACACAGGCGGTTATTTATAACTGAAAACATTGGTTCTCACACAACCAGAGGTTGCTTTAAACCGAAATTTTGATTGAGTGTCTGTTACACACTTAATTCTTTCAAAATGGTTGTAAGCAGTATGATTTTTCATAATAAAATTATATACATACTGCTAAGGCAAAAGTTTCTTAAAAGGATTTTCAAAAGATGACTTTAAAAACCATCAAATGATGGACCATAAGTCAAAAATGTCCATTGAATCACCTCTCATAGGAGTTAACACACCTAGAAGTGATGAGGACAGAATCTTAAACTCTTAAGGAATTGATGGCTTCATGTACAAATTGTCTGAAAACATGGAAAAATGCTAGATCAGATGATGATGTTATGACTGTGAGAAAATCTTTCAAACAAGGGGAGGATATCAATATAAGATGATATTTGAATCTCAGGGGAGGAAATTCAAGCCCAGTTTAAGGAAGATTAACCAAAAGAAAAGACAAGATCATACAAGATGATGACATAGAGGTTGAAAATGACAAGAACATGACTAAATGTTGTATTCAGAAAGGATGAAGCATTTCAAAGGAGAAAGTTCTATCTAGGTCAAAAAGTTGAAAAGATTCAATTTCAGTTCACTACGTTTGTTCATCACTTGTTGAAAGATCAGAAAGCAGATAAGTTCCAGAGAAAGATAAGTTCATTCACTCAGAAGAGAAGAAAGTTCAGATCAACCAAATCTGACAATGAAGTGTTTGAAAGATCTTCACAAAGTCCTCATTTAATTCAGAAAAACATGTTTGAATGTGATTCACATGTTTAGGGGAGGATTGTTAGGAATTAAATAAGCACAAGAATCAGAAGATTCAGCATAAAGGTTTAATGGAAATACGACAAGTATGATTCTGCTGATAAAGTACAAAGCGAGTTTTCACTGAAGATGATTCTGCTGCTGAATCCTACTGCTGATGGATTCTGCTGCTGAATCCTGCTGCTTGATTCTGCTGCTGCTTGATTCTGCTGCTGCTATGACTCTGCAGCTATGACTCATAACAAACAGCTTTGTCAATAAGAATGACTTATTCAACTTGCATAAATAAGATAATATCTTAGTTCTAGTCATCAAATTGAACAATCCAAGTGAGTTGTTTATTCTAGATACATGATGTATCTTGTATAACTAAGCTAGAATAGTGATTAGTCATAAGCTAGTTATTTGTTGAGTCATGTAGTTTGTAAAAGATATTTCCTTGGACTATAAAAGGAAAATCTTAGATATGTAGATATAAGTGACAATGCCATACACAACTCTAATATACAGACAATAGAAAGAACAAACATAAGATTCAAGGTCTTTGTAACCCTAGTGATAAGCTAAAGATCACTCGTATTATTTTTGAATAATATTGAATCGTTTGGTGTTAGCTATTCCATTTCCATAACAATAAACATAAATCTTCTAAGTGTGGTTAAGTAGATTCCGCATACTTAATCATATTCACACAAACATATCTCATACACAAAGAACGAAGGTTTAACCACCTTACCGTGTAATCGACCCTCAACAACAACCAATCCATGCCAATAACAACATCAAAACTTCCGAGTTCGATTGGCATAAGATTGATGTTAAAGGGGTGGTCTAAGAGATTAAGGGTACAGTTTGGGATTACAGTATTGGTATTTACTAAGTCACCGGTAGCAAGTTCAATACTATAACTAGTGGTTAAAGTAATTGATGGAATATCAAGTAAAGGCGCAATTCTAGTAGATATAAAGCTCATATCAGCACCAGAATCGAATAATACTTTAACAGGAATGTTATTGAGTAAGAACGTACCGGTAACCACGTTCGGGTCTTGGTGTGGTTCTTCATTTCCCATGACATAGGCCCTACCACGAGCGCCTCCGCCTTGGGGTCCTTGGTTTTGAGGACAATTGTTTTTGAAGTGTCCCCTTTCACCACACCCAAAACATGTAACTATGGGCTGTGTGTTAGCCCCAGTAGCTATACCCTTGCCCCTACAATATTTGGCAAGATGTCCGGGCTTCTGACACTTGTTGCATTTGGCCGGGCAAGGACCTTCATGATGGTAATTGCACTTGGTACATTGTGGTAGATTACCAACGTACTTACCACCAGCTGGTGCAGCAACATAAGCCGTCGCGGCTTCTTGTCTCTTGTTCTGCTGATTGTGATGGTTGTTGTTTCAGGTTTGGTTGTTGTTGTTGTTGTTACTCCCACGGTTACCATCCCATGGTCGCTTGTTGTTGTTGTTCTTGTTGTTGTTGTTGTTACGGTAGTTGGAGTTGTTGGGATTATTGGTATTGCTGTTGTTGGCATTGTTGGTGTTGTTGGTGTTGTTGGGGTTGTTTTGCTTTCGGGTTTCCGTCATATGTACCACTTGATCCATGAGACTGCGGGACATCCGCATAGCTTCATCAAGTTCCTTGGGATTTGCCGAAGTCACATTCCCCTGTATGCTTGATGGAAGTCCCCAGATATACCTTTCCAACAATTTTTCCTTTGTGGAAACCATTGTTGGACAAAGTATCCTCAATTCCTGGAATCGACGGTTGTAGGTTATGATATCATTACCCCTAACCGTATGATCCCAGAATTCAACCTCCAACTTTTGCATTTCGCTGCGAGGGCAGTATTCCTTGATCATCATTTGTTTCAAGTTAGCCCAAGTAATCTTATAGGCATTCTCAATGCCCATGGGTTGAGCAATTGAGTTCCACCAAGACAATGCCTCATTCAACAGAGTACTCGTGGCATACTGAACTTTGTCACCCTCAGTACACTTAGTAACCAAGAATACTGACTCCGCCTTTTCAAACCAGCGGGTCAGACCCACAGCTCCTTAAGTACCCTTGAATTTGATGGGTTCACATTTCAAGTAGGAAATGAACGAGCAACCCTTTGGTACAGTAGCAACATTGGTTACCGGAGGGATAGTTGAATTTGGTCCTCTAAGGTTAAGACTGCAATCCTGGCAGTCTCTGCAGCTATAGCAGCTTCCGCAGCAATGGCGGCTTCCGCGGCTGCTGCAGCATCAGCAGCTGCTGCAGCATCAGCGGCTGCTGCAGCATCAGCAGCACCAGTAGCTGTGTCGGCTTCGGCAGCTGCTGCAGCTGCTGCAGCTACGGCTGCACGTTCCGTGACAAGTGCTGCATTGACACTGTCCTTTACCAGTTTGCGGATGGCAGCTTGCGTCATCGTTGGTGGTGTCTTTTTCTTTGGCGCCATGATTCTATTGTTCAAAAGATACGTTGTAATTAGAGAGTTGTGAGATGAGCACAATTTTTGATAAGAATGATGGGGTAATAAGGTTGAAACTTAAAAACATAACACATGATAGTATATAAAACAAAAGTTTTATTCATATAACGTTGATTACAAAATCGAACTTATTACAAGTTCATTCAAAACTTACTAACTGATACTTTCAGTTAGTAATTACAACATTGCACTAAAGATAACTAGTACTATAACACTAGTCTAACGTCGGTTGGGAGGTTGTCGTAGTCCGGACGGATTATTAATTCCGCGTGTTGCTAACACATCTACACTTTCATTCGGACGGTATTCTTTGACATCCTTTTGGTATAGCCTTTGTTGTATGGCACTCATTTGAGTTTGCATTCCACACAAATCATTCTTAAGTTGATACCTGTCAAAGTTTGCAACATCTAACCGGATTTCGGCGGTATTTAGGCGGTTAAGTAGTTTGTGAATTTGTACCGCATCCTGTTCTTGGGCCTTCTCAACCAAAGTGAGTCTATCCTTGACGTTATCCAGGCCGGTTAGAGGATTTAAGACTATTTCCCCAAGATGAGTCAAGTCCCTCTTGACATAGCTCATGTCAAGCTTAAACCAATATAGGTCATCTCGGGCATTCATGGCGTCCATTCTGGCAGAATTTACCTTGGATATACAGTCGTGCATTTGACTTGCCATACTTTGAACTTTGAGTTGGGTCAGGTTGAGTGCTTGTTTCAAAGAGTAGATTTCGTATTGAGCTGAGTTCACGAACATATGTGTAGATGTAGATGTTCTGCCGGTTTGGTAAGTAGATTTCGGAACTTGAGCTGGAGTGGTACGGTTAGATTCGGATGAAATTGGTGAAACCGGAGGTGGAGATGTTAATGGTGATAGATGTGGCACTACTATTTGTTCCTCCGCTTCCTCAATGTCATCGATGCCTTCGATGTCAACATCCATTTCATGATCCTCTTCGTAATCATCGATGTTTATGTCCATATCCATTTCAGGATCTTCGTCCGAATCTACATCTAGATCCTCGTAAGGTTCTTCCTCGTCGTAGTAGTCAATTGGTTCAAAGTAAGGATCATCGGGTCCGGGAAGAATTGGTAAATACTCAGGCATAGCAGGAAGATAATCGGGAGATGGAGGTGCGGACATGATGTCTACAATTAGTATTTCGATGTCAAAATAAATCAAATGTTTATGGAAAATGCTCAAACTAAGGAAATGTGCATATGACAATATACAAATATGTTCATGTAGCATAACATGTGTAATAAGTCCATAATCTTCTGGAGGATGGAAGGCACGAAGAGCGGAAGGCTATAATAATGTTTTTGCTTGTTATTGTAGTTATAGTTTAGGTCTCACTTAGACCCGTTTCTCTATAACCATGGCTTTGGTACCAATCTATAACACCCCCAATTCATGATGCAGCGGAATTCAACTTGGGTGTTACTCGACGGCACAACAGTCATAATAATAGAAAACGATCTCTAAACGAATCGTATTAAAAAGAGTTGTCATTCATATTTATTCAAATATATCAGAGTTTACATAATAAGGTCCCAAAAGGTTCCATTGTTTCAAAACACATCAATATAAAGTCTATGATGTTTTTATCGAATGACATAATAGTTTATAGCCTTCTTCCTTCGGCACGTGCCCTTCCCGCTCCATTCTTGATTATCATGGACCTGAAATACATGCTTAAGAGGTCAACACAAAGGTTGAGTGAAATTCATAGAGTTTGTTTAACGGTTGAACACAATATGTTGGTAGTAACGAGTTAATTAGACTCATACTTATGTTAGAAAACAAAACAGTTATTATTATATACTAAGCTCATGCAACCAATACGTTAACGGGTACCAATATCAATCAGCGGTTATGTTGCCCCGGTAAGTACTTTGCCGTCATACTTAATGTTCAAATATAGTGCATTCGTTTGAACTAATCTGCTCAAACAAATGGGATTCGTCAATCCCAATAGGCCTATTCACAATACTCGCGCTCACTAATTCTAGTGATTAAATGGTTCATGATAGGGGCCTAGGATTGGCAAGGTAGGTACTTAGTAATAATAAAACAATCAGGCAGCATACAGTTTCAAAGCATTGTGTTCGGTTTAAAAGTAGCATGTATTCCCCCCAAGGGTTTGTAAAACATTGAAGTAATGTAAAGTGGGGCTATGAACTCACCTCAAGTAAGATAGCAAGTAATGAAGGTGATGATTGGATCGTGTAGGTTTCTACGAGCAACCTAGAATAGAATGTTGCGACTTAGGATCGGAGTAAAGAATATGAATGAGTGCCTATATAAATATCTTGCATTTAGTCCATGATGTGGTATGGTGTATATTGTAAGTCCTTGAAAGAAAAGATTCATGAACATGTATGTTTTGGTATATCGTTTACTACCGTTCGGGCCGACATAATTCAGAAGTCATGTTAGTAAGCGTTCGAGGAGCCAGGACACTTTAACTCGTAAATCCACAACTCATCTCGACGGCTTACATAATGAACTCCTCACATGAGGCTCCCTACTATTGTAGTAGTTGATAAAATATATAGATATAAGTTTTTATCCGAAAAGTTACATGTCCGATATTTGGATAAACTTAGGAAAGTTTATTAGTACATGAAGATTGTTATTAGGGGTATTTTCATGAGTCTTGAATGACCATTTTCTCTTGGTAATATCTCATGGTTCCCTTTTAAGTGAAGTAGATCCAAATTGCTTGTTCAAGTTATCGCCTAACTCATTGTTTCATGTTTACGCCTATGTAAGTCGGTATGGTCATTTCTTCATGGCCTAGCCATGACCTTTAGTCCTTGTTTCAAGGTCATGAGACACAACCTTGGCTCTAGCCATGGTGGTGGTCTTGATTATAGGTCATAAGACCTCTTATTCCTTTCAAAGTATAACCATAGTATAGTGACTTATAAATATGTAAATAGCTGTTAAGAAACTGAGGAATATCTCACTCAGAAGGCGTTTTCAAGGCTCGAGCCTCTTTGTTCCTGAATGAAAACGTGATTCCGGACAACTTTCGTGTTTTAACTTTTTCATGAATCGGACCAGAAAGGCCTATTTTTGCGTGTTTTAGGTTCTGTCACAGAAACTTTTAGGCAGTTTTGCCGGAAATCTTTGGTAACTTCAAATTGCCATAAATTTTGACTCGTATATTCTTTTTAGGTGGTTCAAATTGCTATGGTTTCCTTTTTAAGTCCTCTACTGTAATATGTAATAATCCAATATAAAATTTTTACCATTTTGATCAGGTCTTACCAAGAAATTCACTAGTTTGCTTGTTTTAGTAACTTATCTTAACAATCAAGTACAACAACATGTTTTAGTCATTTTTATACACCATGGACCTTCATGCAAGACTTAATATAGCAAGAATAACATGTAAATGATATGAACATGAGAAATTAACAAGAAGCATGTTAGGTTTAGGCTTACAACTTTTGGCTTTCTAATTAAAGAAAGGAGTAACAAGTAAGGAAATGGACTTTGATAGACTTGCTTCAACCCTTTTTCACTTCATGCAACCTTTCTACCCTTGGTATTCTTGAAAGAGATGTAATGAAAGTTGAGGTGAATTGAGTGGATTTAAACTCAAGAGAAATCACCAAGTATTCTAGGGTTTGGAAGATTTTTGGTAACTTATGATCAAACTAGGGTTTCTACTTGAAGAAGCACTTGAACCTTGCTAGAACTTTGAAGGAAATTAAGCTATGGGGAGAGTGTTGTGGTGTTGGTGATGGACGGCCAAAGGAAGGGGGGAGAGGGGCTTTTTATAGTCTCATGAGGAGGTTAGTTTCCTTAGGATATTTTTGGCCAAAACTACACATGTAAACCATCCAAGACCTCATGATACAAGATCAAGCCACACAAGGGTGTGACTCCCCCCCCTTAAGTCGGTTCAACATGGATAAGGGGGGTGAGGTGTGCCTTGGATGATAATATCTAGATATTAGGATGAGTTTTGACTCCGGGAAATGCCAACCGTAAATGATTAGGCCTCAAAACGTAAAACCGGGTGTCGTAAAATTATGAAACTTTAAAGTATTGTTAGACATGTCCATATGTCCCATAATAAAATATAAAATGAGTGGTAGGTTCCATTTGGGTGGTAAACCCTGCTAAAAACTGGAAACACGGGTCTAAAACGCGTAATACGTAAAATGTACGAATATTGCGTAAAATTGAGAAAAGTAAAATGTTACTTTTCTAATATGATATAAATGATTTAAAATGACTTATAATGTCTAGACTGGGCTCAGTCTAGTGTCGGTTGGTATTAAATGTCTTTTAGACATCAAACCGTAAGCCTAAAAATCACGAAATGACTTGTAACATCAAGGGATGATTTTTGGTCAGTGGAGGAGGGAAAAATATGTTGACTTATTCTAATAAGTTGAAAACTCAAATCGTCTTAGAAACGCGGTGCAGGTAAAGGCTAGGGTTACGGCAGAGTAAAAACGCGTAAAACTGAAAATTCCAGTTTTTCACGGCCGAGGTTTATTCTGGTCATATTTTTCTCAGTCATGATTTATTCTCAAATAAATCATGAGTGTGTTAAACATTTTTCTGATGTGGGGTCACCTGACGGGGTTGAATTTCGTTGTGCGTAGAATTTCTGATTGACGTTTTACCCTAAAACGTGTAATTTCGTGTAATTCCTTAATAACTTTCACGAAAATGATCTGACGAATGTCAAACATTTAGTTTGCCATGGAAATTATTTATCACTCGAGAATATGAAATAAAAATCAACATTCGGGAAAATTTCAGAAAGAAATGAATAGTAAAAATGAATAGTAAATTTTCCGGGAATAGTAATTAACCTGAAATTGCGAATTGTTACAACCTGCAGAAATTCTTATGTTAAGTTTCTGGAAAATTTCTGGAAAAACTTGGTTCTACTTCCTGGAAAATCCTGCAAAACTTCATTATGACTCAATACAAGCATTTGACTCTAACAAATATGAATATACATGTTCACTTAATATTGTGGAGAATCATGATCGGCTTGTTTCTTAAAAACATATTTGGGGTTTCCCCTTACACTTATCTTTTGCAAAAATACCTTTTGGGTGAAGTTAAGACTAGGACAAACAACAAATCAAAGTATTTCCACTTTTTAGTTTAGAAACATGATCTACCAACAATAAAAATAAAGCATGCATACGGAAGCAAATAACAAACAAACAAAATAAAAATCACACAAAGCATGGGTTGCCTCCCAAGAAGCGCTTTTCTTTATTTACGAGTCTTGTAGCTAGACTCAAGGTCATGGGTTACTACGTGATACGGGTGAGTTCCTCATTGAGGACATCTTTGGGATCAAACTTAGACTTTAACTTCCTATCGGTTTTCTTAGTACGGTATGACCTTTCCAACTTTTCTCCATCCGGATCATACAAAGTCATTCTCATATGCCATGGTCCGTCACCTTCTTTAGGTGGCTTGTCCCACCTCCATTTACACTTGTCTCCCTCTCTTTTTCACTTATTCATCTCTATATTAATAGGCATTACGCTCAAGAACTCAATCATCTCCCTAAAGACTATGGGGTCCTCAAAACGATCTAGCTCTTCATCTCTAGCTATGAGTTGTTCCACCGAATGTGTCTTTTCAATGAAATCTTTTTCTAGATAGAATGGGCGTTGAGGTCCTATAAAGTTCCTTTCTATCCAAGGTCCATATCTAGAGGGTCTCCTATTCATCTCTACCCAATGTGGTGTCGGTTCATCATCACAATCATAACTTTGCTTCTTAACATCGTACACCAACCAAGTATCGCCTTCACCTACTGCTATCTTAGACTCCTTACAATCTATCATGGCGCTTGCGGTTGCTAAAAATCCTCTTCCTACCAACAATGGGCATGTAGTGTCACTAACCATGTCTAGGACGTGAAAATCCGCTAAGATAGTTAACTTTCCTACGTGAAAAACTACATCCTTAATCATTCCAACCGGGTGGGCAATACTTCCATCCGCTAGACCTATCAATACCTCCGTTTCCTATAACTTTCTTAGCTTAAGAGTGGTGAATAGGGATAAGGGAATCAAGTTGAGGCTTGACCCTAAATCGGCTAGTGTGTCGAAAGCTTCGGATCTTCCTATCTTTCAAGGCAAAACAAATATACCCGAATCATCAAGCTTTTTAGGCAACTTGTTTTGAATGAAGGCGGTCCCATTTTTACCTAGTTTAAACTTCTCATATTTTTCTAGGAGGGCACTATAGTAGGGAGCACGGGCTAAGACATCAATGACGGGGCGTTCAAGGTGAAGTTCCTTGAATTCATTGTCAAGGTCTTGCGTAGGAGGTGTTTCAACTATTCTTTTGACCGGTTTTATATCGGGTGTTTTACTTGATTGGTCCTTTTGAAGAGTTTGGTTTTGTTTGAAACACGTGCTCGTTGATTTAACCGAGTAGTATTGTGGAAACGAAGTGGGTGACGAAACTGATGATATGGAATTAACGTTTAGTTTCGGATTCTTGACCGTGTCGCTTGGGAGTGCTCCCATTTCTCGGTCATTGAGGACTTTCAACAATGCGTCAATTTTGGTGGTCATCTCGCTTTTCTTTTGTTTGAAATCGGCTTCATACTTAGATATGCGAGCTTCTTGAGATGCCATGAACTTAGACATCAATCCTTCAAGATTGTTGGTACTACCATAGTTGTTAGAAGGATTGTTGTTGAAAGTACGGTTGGAGGGTGGACCGTTTGGTTCGTAACGATTAGGCGGATTGGAAGAATTGGGTTGATTTTGTTTCCACCTAAGGTTTGGGTGATTTTTCCAAGAGGGGTTGTAGGAATCACCGTAAGGGTTTGGCTCGGGTTTGAAAGTGTACCACTTATCTCCCGCTTCGTCGGTACGCGAGGATGCGTAGTCCACAAAAGCTGTTCCGGGGAGTTCCACACAATCACGAGTGTCATGGGGACCACTACATAATTCGCATGAAGAAGTGATTTTGTTCACTTGGTATCAAGGCTTAGGAGCTTCATAAGATTTCATGAGAAACTTGACTTGGTCCTCAAGTTCCATGATCCTACGGTCGGGAGTGCTAGAGTTATTCGAAGGCAAAGATATTGCCTTGACCGTTTTGTTCAAATCACGGGGATCATTCCAACTTTCGTTGTCATAGAGAGCAAGATCTTCTATGAGTTCCCATGATTGTTCCGCACTTAGATCACGTAACTTACCACCGGTCGATTGGTCAATGGCTCGCCTTGTGGAGAGATCGATATGGTCTTAAAAGATTTGGACTTGGAGCCAAAGATCTATGCCATGATGAGGGACTTTTTGGAGTAAGTCCTTGAAAAAATTCCATGCTTCATAGAGAGTTTCATTTTGACGTTGTTGGAACATCAAGATGTCATTTCTAAGCTTAGTGGTTCTCCCCGGTGGGAAAAATTGAGCAAGGAAACGAGTGGTGAGATCATCCCATGTGGTGATGGATCCCGCGGGTAAACGCTCAAGCCATTGACTAGCTTCATCACGTAGAGAGAATTGGAATAGGCGTAATCGGATTGTCTCTCTAGTTGCAACATCTAGGTCTATGGAATCTACGATTTTAAGGAAGTCCTTAAGATGTTGATTTGGATCTTCGGAACGAAGTCCATGGAATGCACATCCGCTTTGCACCAACCGGATGGTGTCGGATCGCAAGGGGGTCACATTGGCTCCGGTGAGCTCAATGGTGTTTCGATAGCCTTGGTGGCTAGGTCGGGAATACTCTCCTAAGGTTCGGGGCCTAAGGGGTTCTAGTGGTGGGTTTTGATGTGCTGGGATGACGGGTTGAAAGATGTTCCCATCGTCCATGATGTCGGGTGGTGAAAAGTTACGAACAAAAACACAAAGAAATAAGATAGACTAAAGAGAACCTAGAAATAAAAATAAAATCTTACTAGAAAGGAATATAGCAAGTAGACCTAATAAAAAGAGATTCTAACCTGGACAATAACTATTCCCCGGGCTGCGGCGCCAAAAACTTGATACGTGGGAATTGCACCAGGCTTTACCTCTCGAGGGATCTTGAGAAGCTTACAACCCCCACCAGGCAGTGTACCTGATCGTTGTAGTATAGTATAGTGACAAGTACTGGGTGATTGATCGTTCAGCTAGGAATAGTGTCGCTAGGATTAGAAAACCTAAATACTAGTTCTAGAGATGAGGGATGATTCTTTTTTGTATTTTTATATTTTTTTAGAAAGCAAATAAAAATCTCGGGTTTGAAGGATTTTGGGCGGAATTAGTTGCTAGTCAACTAACCCAATACTAAGATGCAATCAAAATAAAATACCAAAAATGAAAATAAACTATATTGAACTAAGGTTGTGAGCAATAAGTGGGAGAAATGTGTTTACTTAGATTTCACTACTCCCTAGATATCTTTTACACGTTAATTACTTGTTATAGTTGCGTGGATGAAAGATTGTATTCCTTAATATCATTCATGGGGTGGCCTACTTACTTCCCCGATCCTATGAGTGCTTACTTCACTCCTATGTCGAGCCTGCAAGAAGCTCCTAACATGGGATCATTAGAATTTACTCATGCATTAAATACAACCAATAAAACCTAGTACACATCGGTTCATGTTTCCTAAGACGTTCAAGCATGTTACCATTTGGAGATCTGCCAGTTTTCTTAAGCCTAACATTGAAATCATTCATCCAATACAACCATAAACAAGTAATCAACACATAATCAACATCTAGGTTTCATTAGATCTAAGCAAACACAAGATAAATCTAGCCTAGCATAGTGGAATCAAGACGAGCACAAGATATAGACAACCAACACATAGACATATTGATTGAATTAAGAAAAGACTTATCTCAATAACACATGTAAGGATTCAAGAAAACCCTTGAAAAGCTGTAAAATTCATATATGGTTCGGCCTTAGGGTTTCTCCAAACTTCTCCTCTTAATGAATGAAAATTAGAAAACTATATATTGATATTAGAGGCTGACGGCGTCAAGAACAAATGGGTGACGCCGTTATCTCGCCGCCAAAATAATCCTCGGACTGCCTTGATCTACATCTGACGCCGTCATGTTGTCCATTTTTGCAGGCCGTCATACTTTTAACTCTTGACGCTCTACTTGTGACGCCTTCATTTCTGTACTGGGTCGTCATGGTATTTACTCTTGACGCCCTCAGGAAAGTACTATTGACGCCGTCACACACTGTTCCCAGCATGGAAAATTAAGTCTTTGGCGTTTTCTTCACTTTTATGCTCCAAAAACGTCCGAATTGCTTCCTTTTCCAGATTTCACTCCTAAAGTACCTAAAATCACAAAAGGAATGATTTAGGGTAATATTTGATCAAATAAATTCAATTCCGGGCTTAAATGACCCCCTAAAAACGAATCATTTTTCGCCTCATCAGTTATCACAATAGCAGTAGTTTCCTTCAGCAGCATTTTCCCTTAGTAGCACTTTGTCATCAGCAGCAGAGTCATTTATATTAGCAGCAGTTTCACTCAGCAGTAGTTTCACTTAGCAGCAGAATCCAAAACCCAACATTTACCAAGAGCCGTTTGCTCCTGGATTAGCCAATCCTTTTGTCGTTTAGACACGCGGATTGATAACTACAAAAATTTTGAAATAAAGTGAAAAAATTTTGAAAATTTTAGGCCAAAAACGGGGGTACTAGAGGATATAATATGATAAAATTCGCTAGAATTTCCCCCCACACTTAGAATTGAATATTGTCCTCAATATTCAAAGTCCCGGCTATTATGCCGACTCTTTGAATATAAAAAGATAATATTATAAGCTAACTGTGGAAATATCATTTTTCATTTTTCACTTTATTCATATTTACATACAATCACACACATTTTTTTTTGATATATACATTTCAAATAGCTGTAGGGGACGGCGACTCCCCCACACTAGGGTGTTAGAAAGTAGAAAGAAGTCAGAGACATGGGTGAAAACCCATGTTGTTGCTACTGTTTTTGTTCATCGAGTCGCTAGCTTGACTCGATCCCCGAATTCATTGGTTCGTAGGGAAAGTTTGGAGATCTGGGACAACCATTGGTGGTACATCCCCTCCAAAGTAGTGCTTTAACCGATGGCCATTCACTTTAAAGTTGGAACCGTCAGGTTGAGATAATTCAACAGTTCCGTATGGAAATAGTTTTGTGACAGTGAATGGCCCAGACCAACAGGTTTTAAGCTTTCCCTAGAATATCTTCAATCGTGAATTGAAGAGAAGGACTCTGTCACCGATGTTGAAAACACGGTTTTTTACTTTAGAGTCGTGTATCTTCTTGGTTTTTTCCTTGTAAATCAAAGAATTCTCATAAGCTTGATCACGAAGTTCATTTAATTCATTTAGTTGAACCTTGCGGTGATCACCCGCTGTGTGAAGGTCGAAATTTGCATGTTTCAAGGCCCAGTAGGCCTTATGTTCTAATTCGATCGGAAGATGACATGCCTTCCCGTACACTAGCTTATACGGAGTAGACCCGATGGGTGTTTTGTAAGCAGTGCGGAAAGCCCATAATGCATCATCCAGCTTATCTGACCAAGAGGCACGGTTTTCTCCAACCGTCCTCTCCAGAATTCTATTAATACCCCGATTCGAGACCTCCACCTGCCCACTTGTTTGTGGGTGGTATGCAGTTGAAAGACGGTGAGTTACACCATATTTCAACATCACTTTTGCAAATTGTTCATTGCAGAAGTGTGTGCCACGATCACTAATAATGGCACGAGGAGTTCCGAATCTGGCAAAGAGAGACTTCAGAAATTTAACGACTACTCGGGCATCATTGGTGGGTAAGGCTTTTGCCTCAACCCATTTTGACAGATAGTCGACAGCCACGAGTATGTGTTTATTCGCTTTTGAATACAGGAACGGCCCCATAAAATCAATGCCCCACATATCAAATATTTCACAGACTTGGATGGCGTTTTGTGGCATCTCATTCTTTTTGGAAATATTCCCGTGACGCTGGCAAGCCTCACAGGTTTTGATAAGTTCATGGGCGTCTTTGTAGATTGTGGGCCAAAAGAATCCCGAATCAAACACCTTTTTGGCTGTGTAGTTTGGGTTATGATGTCCCCCCGTGGGTCCATCATGACAAGCTTTAAGAATTTCCATGGCTTCTTGGCCATGAACACACCGTCGGATGACTTGATCAGCACAGATTTTGAACAATTAGGGGTCGTCCCAGAAGTAATGTTTCACATCTTTAAAGAATTTTCTTTTCTGTTGGGACGACATCCCTTTCACAACGAAATTTCCCGCATGGTAATTTGCAAAGTCGGCAAACCATGGGGTAGTGGCATCATCCCGGGTAGAGATTAGATTGAGAGTCTCCAGAGGAAAAGTTTCATTAATTTCTTTTCTCTCGAGAATATCCTGATGAGGATTCTTTAACCATGACAAGTGATCAGCAGCAAGGTTCTCTGCTCCTTTTTTGTCTCGTATGAGTATATCGAATTCCTGAAGGAGCAGGACCCAACGGAGCAGTCTTGGCTTTGCGTCCTGTTTAGTGAACAGGTATTTCAGATCCGAATGGTCCGTATACACCACGCATTTGGTTAGGATTAAGTAAGACCTAAATTTCTCAAAGGCATATTCCACAGCTAATAATTCTTTTTCTGTGGTGGTATAGTGCGTTTGAGCTTCACTCATGGACTTACTTGCGTAGTGTATTGGCTGAAAATGTTTTGTTTTGCGTTGCCCCAGAACTGCACCAATAGCGAAGTCGCTAGCATCACACATAAGTTCGAAGGGTAAGTCCCAGTCGGGGGCAACAAGGATCGGTGCCTCGGTGAGCCTTTTCTTTAAAGTAGAAAAAGCTTCGATGTACTCGGGGGAAAAAATGAAAGGAGCTTCCTTTTCAAGAAGATGAGTCAATGGACGGGCTATTTTGGAGAAATCCTGAATGAATCTCTGATAAAACCCGGCATGGCCAAGGAAACTCCTTATTCCTTTAACATTGGTGGGATGAGGCAGTTTAGCAATAACATCAATTTTGGCCTTATCGACCTCAATCCCACTTTTTGAAATTTTATGGCCGAGGACAATGCCCTCCTTAACCATAAAATGGCTCTTCTCCCAGTTTAGACAAAGATTAGTGTCTTCACAACGTTGAAGCATCTTTTCTAAATGGGAGAGGCATGAGTCGAAAGAATTCCTGATGACTGAGAAGTCATCCATGAATACCTCCATGGTTTTCCCGATCATGTCGTGGAAAATAGCTATCATGCACCTCTGGAAAGTGCCCGAAGCGTTGCATAACCCAAAAGGCATGCGACGATAGGCAAACGTCCCGTAAGGGCATGTGAAGGTAGTCTTCTCTTGATCCTTAGGATCAATGGGAATCTGGAAGTAACCCGAGAAGCCGTCGAGGAAGCAATAATACTCATTCCCCGCTAGTCTTTCGAGCATTTGATCCATAAAGGGCAGAGGAAAATGGTCCTTGCGGGTGGCTTCGTTAAGCTTTCTGTAATCGATACATACTCGCCACCCTGTAACCAACGGAGTTAGTATCAACTCGTTATCCTCATTAGTGACAACCGTGATGCCACACTTTTTTGGAACACAATGTATTGGGCTAACCCAAGGACTGTCTGATATATGGTAAATTAATCCCGCATCGAGAAGTTTGATAACTTCTTCCTTGATAACTTCATGGATTTTTGGATTTACCCTTCTTTGATGCTGCACAGCAGGTTTAAAGTCCTCTTCCATTAGGATTTTGTGTCTACAAAAATCCGGGTTAATACCCTTTATGTCTGAGAGCTTCCAAGCAATTGCTTGCTTGTGGGACTTTATAACCTTAAGCAGCGCGGTTTTCTCCTCATCCTTTAAGTCTTTTGCAATAATGACTGGTAACTTATCGTTACCTTCGAAGAATGCATATTCTAGATGAGGAGGCAGGTCCTTAAGTTCGACCTCAGGGAAATCATCATTTTTCTCAACATATTTGACTTTCACGTTATGAAGTTGTGGAGGTAGAACAGGAATGGGGGAGGGATCTTTGTTTAATAATTTCTCAAAGAGAAAGATATCCCTCTCCGGGTCAATCTCTTGGTTATCAATTCCTTTGGGAACTGAATCACTTTTGAGAAAGGCCTCTAATTCCTCAAGGACGAAATCACTTCCCTCAAACGGAGTGAGGGAAGGAGAAGAATTAGCGATTATGGGGTGAGAGGAGGGAGTGGGATTTCCGCTCAGAGAACTATCAGCGAATCCAAGGATTTCCTGAGCATACTCCTCGGATGCAATGTCAATGACATCAATTGGGTTGACTGATTCAGCATCATAATTCGAGGAGTATCTTGAGGTTTGATCAAGGTTGAACGTTATCGCTTCATTGCCAACTCGTAATGTGATTTCCTCATCGAAAACATCGATTAATGCACGAACCGTCCTGAAGAATCCCCTCCCAAGAATGAGAGGAACTCTTGGATCTGCATCGAAATCAACAATGACGAACTCTTACAAATAGGTCCTCGGCAATACCGAGGGGACGTGAAATTGAATGGTCTGCAAGCTCGAGAGTCATGCATGTGGGAGTAAGTGCCTGAAGAGAAAGCTTTTTCCAAACTGAGTAGGGCATTAGGTTGATGCTTGCACCAAGATCGGCCAAGGCAAAGCATTCAACCATCCCCGGGAAAATATATGGTATTAGAAATTTCCCGGGGTCTGCTAGCTTCTCGGGAAGCTGTTTCAACATAACTGCAGAGCAGTTTTCGTTGAGTGGATTTCGTGCCATTTCAAAGAGTTTCTCTTTATTTCCCAGTAAGTTTTTGATTGTCGATGCAAATTTGGGCATTAATATAAGAGCATCCGTGAAACTAATATCAAAGTGTAGCTCTTGGAAAATTTGGAAAAATTTTTCCATCTGATGATTAGCTTTTTCACGGAGCTTCTGATCTTGCAATCGTGAGGGATATGGAATCGATTGTTTTGGGTTGGCTTTTGGGATTTCAACAGGACCTTCGGGAGTTTCAAACACGACTCTTTTAGGGGGAATCGGGATCGGGACAACTGGAGGGCGGATGTCAGTAGTACCTCTGTTATTAGTAGGAAGTACCGTATCCGTAGTATCCTCAATATCACATTCCTCTATCTGGACAGGAGAAGTGGTAGAAGGAGATGTGGGTCCTTTATAAGAAACTCCACTTCTTGTGGTGATCGCCTTTGCATCGACCCTCGGATTAGCGATCGTGTTGTTAGGTAAAGTAGTACCTGAGCTCGAGGGTCGATCATTTAAAGACTTCTTCAATTCAGAGATCTGACTGACCAGCATTTTGTTGAATTCATCTTGGGATTTCATAAACTGTTTTAATAACTCATCAGATGATGGTCCAGTTGGAACAATGGCTTGATTTTGATTTGGAAAATTTTTAGCCCGATTGTTCTGGAAATTCCCATGTTGCTGGTTGTTATTACCCTGGAAGTGGTTTTGTTGAAAATTACCCTGATGGTAATTGTTCTGACCTTGATTTCGGTTATAATTTCCTTGGTTTTGATTATTTTTAACCTGGTGTTGACCAGAAGTTGAAATTCCCTTGGTTGTTAAAACCTTGGTTCATTTGGTTCTGGTTCTGATTCTGGTTAAAGTTCTGGTTTCTGTTTTGACCATTTTGGTTCTGGGGTTGATTAAACCCTGGTGGTCCAATGTAGTTATTGGAACGATAGCTCAACAGATTTCGGTCCCCTTGCGGTTGGTAGGAATTACCTCCCGTATTGTAGGAACCTTGGGCTGCGAATACGTTCTCTTGAGTGAAGCCACCAGAGGCTGGGCACTCATGATAAGGGTGCGGACCACCACATGTTTCACAACTGATAGTTTTGACCTGCTGATTGTGACTTGCCTGGTGAATTCGGAGAACCGCAGTAGACAAATCATCAAACTTTTTGGTAAGAGCAGCTATTTCATTACTTGCCGGAGTGACTGACTTACATGAGTCATTCCTCTCTGCAGAGGAGTCCCAAAAGTTATGATGGGCAGTCATGTTTTCAATTAAGCCATAGCACTCTTCAGGGGTCCTTTTCATAAAGGTGCCCAGCAGCAGCATTGATGGTGTCACGATGACGAAGTGTCAAACCATTATAAAAGGTATCAATAATGGCGACAAGAAGCATGTTATGATTAGGACACCGATCAATAGCAAGTTTGTAGCGTTCCCATGTCTCAAATAAGGACTCTTCGGGAAGCTGTCTGAAGTTACTAATATCGTTTCTCAGCTTTGTAACCATGGATGGTGGAAAATATTTAGCCAAGAACTTAGTAACCATCTCATCAAAGGTATGGATCGAATTCTTAGGAAGTCGATCGAACCAAGCAGTCGCATGATGAGTGAGAGAATAGGGGAACAGGTATAAACGTAGGCCGTCTTCAATGACGCCATTTTGTTTCATGCTCTGGGTGACGATTAAAAATTTATCGAGATGCTTGTTAGCATCGTCACCCGGCAAACTGTGGAAATGACACGAATTTTGGACCTGTTGGATCATGTTGTGTTTTAGTCCAAAATCTGTGGCTCCAATTGTGAGTGGTGAAATGGGTCCACCCCTCCCGTGCGTGGTAGGTTGACATAGTTCCTCCATTGTTCGGGTGTCAGGAACTACATCCTTCTTGGGAGGGATTGGGGGATCGTCGTCCATTTTTAGTGAGTGTTCTTCTTCAACAGTACGTAACTCAGGTACGTTTTTCTGTTTTTTATTCTTTGTTTGTGAACGAGTGCGCATGCACTAAAAACAATTTTCAAAACAAGATCGAGGCAAAACCACAGTGAACTTAAATCCAATAATCACAAATGAATGGCTTCTTTGAAAAAGGTACACCACCCACAGGGATACAATGGCAAGTTTTTATCTTATGTTTGGGAACTTATTATGTTCACACCCCCAGTTGGTAGGTGTTCTGCCTTGGTTTGCGGTGGTAAACTTTTATGTAATTATATTCACAGTAAAAGGTTTTTGGCTTTTCGTGTATGGGTGAAAAAACTTGGACAATATTTTTGGAACTGATTCGTTAACCGAAATCGTTCCTTTAAGATTACTCGCAGGCTGGCGGGAGGGAATGAATGGATCCCTCTTCAGTTCGCAATTTAATGTCAGAACTTACCTTATACCAACTGTTTCAGGTTGTAATCTTAAAGTAAACGAAGTAATTTAACTTCACAGTCTGTTTTGTTGTTTATGATTTTTTTGGTGTTTTTAACACTTCAGGAAAAGTGTTAATGAACTTTTTTAGATATGATTTTGATTTTCACAAAAATTTACAAAGTGGTGATATTTGTACAGGAGGGTTTTTGAAAACCACTAAACCTAAAACGTTTTGAAATACGCAACAACCTCCCCGGCAGCGGCGCCAAATTTTTGACTCCTCCCAAACCAACCAGTCAAACGGGTGCAGTTGATAGGCCCACCTGGGAGAGAAAAGTCAAGTGTTTATAATCCGTGGAAATACAGGGAAATCCCCGGGTCGTTAAGTCCCAACGAGATTGAAATTGTATTTTGAACGTTTTTGGGAATAAGTGGCACTGAGGACAGTAACCAAGACGATTGAGGAATGATTATACTACTGATTGCTTGATATTTGAACAATTTGGAATAAAATTAACAATCACAGAGATACAGATATAATCACAGATACACAACTTAGGAAATCAGATTACAGACAGGGAAAAGTGGGTTTTAACAAATTACAAACTACAGGGGGTGCAAGTGAAACTTTTCAAACTTAAAATAAAAAGAAGATTTAAAACGAAAGTGAAATTATTTAAATGATTATTTTAATATTTAAATACTAATTAATTAATTAAAACTATTTAAAAAGTAGTTTAAATCTAATTTAAATTAAACTAAAAATGACCAAGGCTACAAATTAAACTAAAAACTTGCAAAACTATTTTCTAAAACTTAAGATGAACTTAAAGAAAGTATAAAAATTAAAAAGAAATATTTTTGTCTTTTTATGAGTTTTCTATTAATTAAAAACTAATTAAATTAATTAAACTATTTAAACTAATTTAAATTACTAATAATACCTAAATGACTTAGAGAATTATAGAAAAATTTATAAAACTAATTAACCATCACAGGAATCCTAAAAAATTATAAAAAGTTTCTAAAAATTAAATTTAGACTATTTTACTAATTATTTACTTATTAATTAGTTTAAATCTAATTTAACTAATTTAAATAAGAAAATTAGAAAATGAATAGTGGAATTTAAGAAACTATTTTCTAAAAGTCTTAAATGATTTATAAAACCTAGAAAAAATATAAAAACCTACTATTGTTAATTAAAATTTTAGAGAACTATTTAATTACTAATATTACCTATTTAATTAATTAAACTATTTTTAATTCTAATAATTATTAAACTAAAAGAGAAAAATCTAAGAAAATTATTACAAATACTTAAAGGTGACAGAAAATTAAGAAAATTATAAAATTGATGAAGTGCTTATTAATAAGCTGAAAAGAAAATTAAAAAAAAATAGAATCTATTAAATAGAAGCTATCACTAATTTTATATTTGGTTTTTGTTGGATTTTCTTTTTGACAGGTAAAAATAAGTTGAAAATAAGAAAGTTTTACAAAACAACTTTTGTTATAGCTTAAAAATAAGCTATGTGCACCCCCTTTCCTTAACAGTTAGCTTATTAAACTTATTAGGACTTATGCAAAGTTGAAAAGGCTAGGAGATGACAAATAAGGCACACACAGATGATTATAACCTTGAAATAAGCAAAATGGAACAATTAAGCATACTGAATAAGCTAAACAGGCCAAAACAAGGGATTTTGGACCTCTGTGGGGTCTACATAAGCCAAGGTAAGTCCAAAATGAAAGTTGACATATAAAGGTGGACTAGAGGGCTACACAATAAGCCAATAAGCAGAGCTTATGGATTATTAATGAGGCTTGGGTAAGCCTTGGAAATTGGGGTCACACACTGAGTGATCAGTGTTCACTCAGGGACTTGGTCAAACTAAATGGAGGTAGCAACCCTATCAAATAAGCTCAAGACCTCTAAATAAGCTCTGATCTATCAAAAGGGGTTACTAGGCTTTCCAAAAAGCCAATAAGCTATGTGTGGGTCCCACTGGGTGAGTCACAAATGGTTAAGGAAGTTGGGTCAGTTACCCTGGTGCAGGGCATGTACTTGGCATGTAGGTCAATTTAAGCTTTTGCACAAGCTTATAGAAAAATCCTAAAAATAAGCTGACTATGGGCTTTTGTAGACTAGGTGACAAGCTTTAACTTCTGAAAAGGCCAAGATTTCAAACCTAACACAAAAATCACAAAAATTCTTCCAAGATTTGGTTTTCTAAAACAAAGGCAATTTTTGACTTTTTGAAATAGAAGAATTAAGTTGACTTAAATGAACTTTGATCTTAGTTTTCTGATTGAAATTGATTAGATAACCTAATATAATACTAAATTAAGCTAAACCACTCATAAGTGAATGGATTTGGGGCATATGCCACACTTAATCCAACACAGAGGGATAATTAGACCTATTGATGCTTGATTTTGACTTTTTTCTGAATAAACCCTGGTTATTATGATTGTTCTGAGCTCATATGGTCTTGAATGACTTGTGTAAACAGAAATCAACAACATCCTTGCACTATAATACCTAGGATTTCACTGATCCAAACACATCTTTAACCTTGACTGTTTTATGATTTAGGAAGCAAATGGTTTTAAGAGCTTATGAAACTGATTCAAAACAACTTATTATTGTGTATTAAGCTAAAATGAACACTTAAACACAGGACTTAACAACAATTAACCAAGATTACCAATTATACCATTTAAGACAGTTAAAATGGAATTTAAAGCAACTAAAATTTCTAATGAACAAGCTATGAATTTTAAGCAATAATATTAATAATTATCACTAAGTAAACACAGAAAAGTTGAATAAGCGGTGATTAAGCAAAGCTACAGTACAAATCAAGAAATAGGTTTCAAAAGCTTACAATATGCAATCCAGCTTAAACCAAGAACCAAGAACCCAAGAACCAAACCTATAGGTTTCCACAAACCACTAAACCCATGGCCATCCAGTATTAACCATGCTCCAGCTTAAATCACCATGAAACCTGCAATGTTTGACTTTTGTTAACTTTTTGTGTTTTTGAATTTTCTTGTAACTAAACTGAGTTTTATGATTTCTAAAAGCTTATCTAAGCTTTCTGGGAGCTTATATTAGCCTAAGAGTCCATAAGTCCTACTAATAACAACAAGACAGATCATTAAGAACTTTGAAATAAAATTGAAATTTGCGTAAACTGAGAGAGAAACTAAAACTTGAAATTTATTATGAAAATGATTGAAGTTACACTAGAATTAACTGATACAATGCTTAGAAGCTTAGAAATTGATTGAAATAACAAGTTACAACTATTACGACTATAATTAAGCTAAAACTCTAACTAACTCCTTCTCTCTTGCTTCTCTTCTATTTATAGCAGAGGATTAGGGTTCCTCTTATCCTTCTGAGTATTTCCCATCCAATCTTGGCCCTTGAATCCCTCTAAATCAATCCAGGCCCTTGATTTCATTTTTGGCGGGAAATGCCGTTTTGGCATTTTTCTCCATATTGCGTATGGGGAAGGGTAGCATTAAATGGGGAGGTGATGTTAGGTGCAGAGGGTGGTGGGATGGTGATGATGGGATTAAAAGTGGGGATGGTTTTGCAGAGGTGGTATAGGAGGTGGTTTTGGGAGGGAAGGGTGTACAGTGGTATTGGGTGAGTGGTGTTTGACCGGGGTTTGACCCTGGTATATATCAAAAGGGTTTGGGTGAGCTTTGGTTGTTTGGGCCAGAATAAGGAGTGGGCTGGGAAGGGATGTGGATTGGACTTGGTTTTGGATTTGTAATAATACTAAGGGGTCCAGTTTGGTAGTGTAATATCACAAGGACCAATTTTGTAATTTTCTGATTTTTAAGGGGTGTGATTTGGCATTCTTCTAAATTATATCATGGGGTGTATTATGCCATGTGAGAATATTATGAGGACCTGTGTTGAATTTTTCACATATGAAACCCCAGGGACTAATTCTGCCAAATCACCAAACTTCAGGGACTTGTTTTGTTATTTCACCAAACTTGCCAATCAAGGACCATTCCTACCATAGATGAGAAGTACAAGGACAAAATTTGTTTTTCTCAAAGTTTTAATATCCCAGAGACCATTTTTGTCAATTTTCAAAGTTTAGGGACTAAACTTGCAATTTTGTTAAACTTTGTACCAAAGGACTAATTATGTAACTTTGTGATTTAAAAGGACCTTTGGTGACTTTTTCAAAATTTTAGAATAACCAGGGACTATATTTGACAACTTTTGAAAGTTGAGGGACTGAAACTGCCAATTATGCAAACTTTGTTCAATTTTCATCTGTTTTTGATTATTTTGCATCTGAAACATATAAAACACATTCCTGGGATATTTTCAGTATTATAATGCATATTTGAATATTTTTAGATGTTTTGGCAGCTCAGATTAGGTAAAAATGATGAGTATTTACACACTCATCAGTTTCTCGAAACGGCTCACTCTACTCAGACAAGTCCTTTTCGAGACACGCTTACATCACTGGTTAGACCAGCTTGAAGTTATTACCCATCCAGGACTAGTCCTTTCGATTAATGATAGTGTATGTTCCATCAATTCATTGGTTAAGCCTGAGATGCACTCACATACGATGCTACATCCTTTTTGTCACCACAAATCATTTGCTCCCCCTTAATATGTGCATTGATATACGAAAGGGTTTAACACATATAGGAGAGCTTACATTTCAGTCAAAAACATCACATTTTAATCAGATTTCATATTTAAATCACATTTTCTCCCCCGATCAAAAATTTCAAACCATTTGAGATTTGTGATCCCAAGTGATTTAAATAAGTTCAAAGATTTTGGGAGAGAAATGAGATTTAAGAATAACTGATTATGAGACGATACATTGCTCCCCATCAATCCTTGAGGGAGCATGTTATGTTTCAGAAATGATGAGTTTATAAATGATTTAGATTTTAACGAGAAACTCATGAAAAATTCATATACTGACACATAACAATCACATTGCATTCACTGCTTTTTATTTACAAAGATCTTGTTTTGATGATATAGAAATTTGAAATCACTCTCCCCCTCAATTGATGACCCGTTCTTAATTTAAAATTATAACGAAAAATTTAAACTTGTTTGTCATCAATTGAGTGGCAAATTTAATGAAAAATTTCAAGTCTGATTGAATTTCAAAAATCATGGTACCACCAAGTTTAGTACTAATACTCCCCAGAAGAATCATAGAAGGGAAAGTATTTGCGATGTAAAGAAGAAATCTCTTCTTATACAAGAAATGATGCACTGAAACATACATCAAGTCGATGAAACACGGATATAAAGTAATCCGTGCCCGGGTGAACGTCACCCGGTGAGAGGAACAACCATCTTTTTGGCGACATGCTTTCCCCATTTTGAAAAGCGGTTTGCTATCTGAAGTAATAGCAAGCCACATTGAAATAATATTTTTAGAAACGACATGTTTTAGAAAAACGTTATTTAAAAGAAAAAAAACTATTGCTCAAGCATATGTATGTTTCCGTGTCATTATTGAATGACATTTCTAGAAACGTACATAATATTGATTACACAAGAGACATTCCGAGAGAAGAATATTTTTAGATTTTATGATTTTATGATTTTTATGGTTTTTGTAGGTTTTATATTTTTCTATTTTCTTTTTGTTTTAAAACTATGTACAAAGGATATGTGAAGCAAAACCCATTACTCCTCATTAACTTCCGGATGACGTATGAGTGATTCAGGCATAATACTCTTCATTCCAAGGCACTAGAGAATAAATTGAAATCGTTCTCTTGAGAGAACCTTGGTGAAGAAATCCGCAAGCCGAAATTCTGTCCTCACGAAGTAAAGTTCCACTACCCCTTTCTCAACTTGTCCCACCACACCTTTGGAGAGTCCGGTTTCTAGGAGAAACTTTAATAATGCATCGAACCATGCCATAGGCGCGTGCTTTAGGCCATAAAGAGCCCTTTTCAAATGATATACATGGGTAGGACGATCAAAATATACAAATTCTTTCCAGTTGACTGAAATAAAGAACTTCATTCAGCTCGCCATTTAGAAATGCAATTTTCACATCCATTTGATAGACCGTCATGTTCTGACTTGCAGCATCGGTGAGAAATATTCAAATAGCTTCAATACGAACAACCAGAGCGAAAAATTCCTCGGAATCAATGCTTTCCTTAAGACGATATCTCTTAGCAATAATCCTTGCTTATTCATCATAACGACATCATGCTCATCAAGTTTCACTTTGAAGATCCACTTAAGAGCAATAATCATTGAACAGTATGAAGGTAGTACCAATTCCATATTTGAAGTCGATCGAACTTATGAACTTCTTCTTGAATCGCATTAAACCAACAGTCTTTAGAGACAACAATCTTGAGATCTCTGGGTCTGACTTTGGTAAGTATGGAATTATAAGAGCTCCACAAGGCATATGTGGCAAGTTTCCTTAGTGTAGACACTTGTTGAGAAGGATTCCCAGTAACTTTCTCAATTGGATGATAATTGGTCCATTATCAGAGATGCTCATGTGGTTGAGGGTAGGGAACTGATGTAGCCATGTTAAGATCTCCTGGAGAAGATGCCTCAGAAGAAGATTCAGGAGCAAGTATGTTATCGAACGAAGCCTTATCAGGAGGAGCAAATGAATTTACTTCAAAAGAATTGTCGACTGCATTGCCTTGATGTACTAAAGGAGATTGAAGATTTGACGATGATGGTGAATAACTGGCAGATTGAGCATCTTGATCAATTCAAGTAGACACTGATGGACCATTTGAGTTGCATAGAATAGGAGCAGCGGCAGCTAGTGGTGTCAGTGTATCATCGGTGGGTATCTCAAAGTATTCATCAATCATTGGGTCAAACAAGATCTTCAAAATCTCATTTGTAGTTGGTACATAAGGTACTGCAGGAGTGAGATGTTGTACAAGACCTGAACTGATTGGTTCAAGAGACAAAAGTTTAGACGCGGGTCCTGCACTGATGTGTATAGGAGCCGTATGCTCAGTCAGTTCAACGAATGTGACGTGAATGGTTTCCAAGATTTATCGGGTTCGTTAGTTATAGATTCGGTATCCCTTATTATCTGGAGCATAACCAACGAGGAATCTAATACCAGCTTCAGCTTTTAACATTCCCAGATCTTGACTGTCATTTTGTAGGTTAGCATAAAGCACCAAACACAAATAGAAAGAAGAGATCTAGTTTCTTGCCATCTATCAATTCATATGGATTTTTGTTGTGAAGAGTATGTATCAAGTATCGGTTTTGGGTGTAACAAGCTGTAGCAATTGCTTTCGCATATAGGAACATTGGTGCCTTGGAGAAATAGAACGAGTTGTTTGTAGATAAACACCGTTCCATTGTTTGTCCGGATGATTCTAACGGTTTTGTGAGTCTTACTAGCAGTTGTTAGATGAGTTTTATGATAACTTCTGGAGTCACGTCCTTGGTTCTCAAAAACTTTACCCAAGTAAACCGAGAGTATTCGTCGACAACAACGAGTACATATTACTTCCCATTTATACTCTTCACACTCATTGGTCTGCCTGGGTCCATGTGAAGGGTGTAAAGAACATCCATGTTGGTGTTGACAATTTTAGGTTTGTGAGTATGCTTCTTTCGTATACCCAGTTGACAAGCCGAATGGAGAAGTTCATTTTCGAACTTTAATCTAGGTAGACCTCATACAAGATTATTGCGAGCAAGATCATTGATGGTACCAAAGTTCAAGTGATTAAAACTTTGTTACCAGAGCCACGATTTGTTCTTTGAGGCCTTTGAGAGAGGGCAAATAAGAGAGGACTGCATCATGTCTTCGATAGAAAAGGTGTATAGATTTGTGCCATGACTGTCTTACAGAAGATCAATACCATCCAATTCTCAGACGAAGCATGTGTGTTTTCTGATGGCAACATCAAGATCAGAATCAAAATATTGACCAACAGATTATACCCAAGTCCTTCCACGTAGTATACCAGGAAATTAGTTGTCACCGAATCTAACTGTCCCGATAACCTTATTCACGAAATCCTCGAACCCTGAGCGATTCCCAATCATATGTTTTGTGCAACCTGAGTCCAAATACCGAAGGACGAAATGTACGACCTGCATTTGAAAACAGACGAGAGCAGAAAATTTGGAGTGTCAGACCCCCAATTTGAGTTGGGTTCCAGTTGGTTAGTGCAAACAAGTTCTGGAACCACTGAGACCTTAGGTTCATTCGTTTCAATGCTAGAAATTTCACTAGTAGATGCAATGGCCTAGTTAAAGGACATTGGGTCTCCAAAGGGAAAGTTCTACCAGTCGGCTTCCATTCCTTAATAGGCACTACTTTAGAATTAGTTATCCTAGTTAAGGGGCATTGTTCTCCTAAAGTGAATTTCCTTCTAGTGGGCTTCCATTGATAACCAATATTGGCAAACGGTTTTCTTGTTGCTTTCCAAACTTGCTTAATTTGTTTAGCTCTCCAAACTTTCATAACTGGGGGTTTGTTAAATGACTTCCGAAATTTCTCAACACATTTATCATCATTACTCGAAATTAAACATTCATTACATGTTTTGCAAAGTGAATTAGGTTTTGAATTATGACTCATTTTGCTCAAGTTGGACTTAATGTTCCTCATGTGGTCGTCTACTTTCTTTTTAGGAACACTTTTAGCAGGTGAGGTCCTATAATTCCTTCTATTTCTCCTTGATTTAGACTCTCTAGCTTTAGTGTTACTATTCACTCCTGTGGACGGACTAATGGGAATTTTAGTCTTTTTCACTTCCGGTTGCTGAACATGTTTTGATGTGTTGGGATCTGAAGTTTCCAAGGGTACCTCAAAGGTAACATGCTTGTTCTTAGTCATAGATGATGATGCAGTAGACCTGTCTCGCTTGCTATCAATTTTAGGACATGTACCAATAGCATATTCTAAGAGTTCCTGAGATCTATTAGTGAGAAAGCAGGCACCTACAATAGCATCATCAAGTGCTTTTACTATCTTATCCTCTTCAATGGTTTCACGATGCAAGTCAAGGCACTCCTTAAGATGTTTAAGATAGTCTCTATGAACTAACTTATTATTCCTTAGGGGAAGAGGAATATTCACAGCATCAATTGCGTATTTCTTACAAGCAGAAACCTTTTGAACAACATTATCACAAGTGATGATTGGCATTTTCCCTTTCACCTGAGTCTTTAGATTCTCAATCTCTTTAAGCAAAGAAGTTATCTTTTCATTGTTTATATCACGTGTGATCTTAATTGAATCATATAACTCTTTGTAATGTTGTTTAACTTTTGAATTTTCAGCACGAAACCAATCATTTTCATGTTGCAATTTATTGATGGTATCTTGAAATTGAAAATTCTAATAATCTACAGACAATGGTTTTTGGGTGCCAATCACATCACTGTTGTTTGACTTCAATTGGGCAATTTGTGCCCTCAACTTTCGAATCGTGTTCGTGTGAGCTTGAATTTTTTCATCCCGTTTGGCTAATTCAAAACATGTATCCAATTCAGGAGCATCCGAAGATGTCTTGGCATTTGAGATTTTGGATCTTTCTTCTAGATGTTGATACTTTAACTGTAAGTTAAGATTATCAACTTCTAGTTTTGAGAAATGCCTGACCATGTTATCATGGTCGTCGTTTTGAATTTTTTGATGTAATTTGAAATTCTCCCCCTCAAGCTCAACAACACGATTTTGGAAAACATTCAATGTAACCGACATCTCATGAAATTGACGAGCAGATAATGCAGAGTCGGTGACAGTGTAGAATACATCTTGTGCAATGCAATGAGCAATCAAATTTTCATTCATAGTGAGAATGTTTTTTCTGTCAATTTCACTATGTTTAAGATCAATTCCCAGGTGTTTACCCTCATTTTCCACATCTCTGAAGACCTTTTTCATTTCAGTCACATCATTATTAATTATTTTTTTAAGACCCTCAAAGTGTTCTTTGAGGAGATCGAAAAATGGCATGACTTCAGTTAGGTAACACCGTTTTGTTTGCTCAAACCCCCTTTCCCCTTCAGTAATCCCCGTTGGTGTAATTCTCTTTTTACATGTTTTCTCAAAATCATTAAACAGTTGACATAGAACATATAATCAAATTAGAGTATTATACTGTGTGGGAAGAGTAAATGGTACAAGGTGCTCAGGCGTGTTCAGAGGATAAATGGTTGGGTCAGCTATCCTAAAAATAGTACCTGTGTTACCCACAAGTCTTTCAGCTTTCATTTTCGCTAAGTCAATATTCCAAAAAACTTTCTCAAGGAGGATTTTCTTTTGTGGAACAAAAATGGCTGAATGATTATCATCAGCGTAGTCATAGTGAAACACGAGATTATTAGAAGTGCACAGGGGATCCTTTAATTTCTCAGCAAGTTTTTCCCTAGTTCTATCTTCGATCTCATTAATCTCATCATATGATCTCACATCAGGAGGGGCATGATCAGGCTCAAGCATAATATTTGCATCATATAACGTAGGCTGAGCACCTATACCGTTCCTAAGGAAGTTAGTCTTAGGTTTATCTATGTCCTTATCACTATGTTCATCACTTAGTTTCCTATGTCTTTGCATCATTTGAGCAGTTTGAATGGTTTGGCCTTGCGTGTACAATTTTTCTTCCAGTTTATTTAGAAGTTTTGTTTCTTTATCTTTGAAATCGTGTTTGAGTGTGGTTAAGCCCTTTTGAATCTCTTGTTTTTGTTTAATAGTTTGATCCAGTTGTTTTTGCAAAGATTGTAACTCCTTTTTTAATGTTTCTCGCTTAAGATTATTTTCAGATATGTAAGCACGCATTTGCCATTCCATGTTCTGCTCACGTTCAGTGAGTTCAAATCTAGCACGTTGTTCGTACATTGCCACCTGATCCTTAAGGATGTTAAGTCTAGTGGTCAAAGAGTCATCAGGAATAAAGGCAGTGTTCTCCTGCAACACATAATCATCATTTAGAACAGAAGATGCACTACTTTGTACAACAGACGCGACGTTGTGTTTCACATATTGATCACAGGGGAAAACATTACTATTTCCCATATCAGCAGTATCTGATGCAACAACGTTTGTTTGTTGTACTTTGTTAGGAATCTTTTGTTCATGCAACACATTATTTTCATTAATAATAGAAGATGCATCACTAGGTGCAACAGACACTTCGTTGTGTATCACATGTTGTTCACATGGGTCAACATTGCTATTTACCATGTCAACAACATCTGAATTGACATCGTTTGTCGGTTGTACTTTGTTAGGAATCTTTTGTTCATCAACCATGTCACACAGTTCGAGTACCTTAGCACGTGACACATGTTCTTTTACTGGTCTGATATATGCATCGACATCATGTGTAAGAGTCATTGAACGGTTGGTAGTTTTAAGTTTATCAGTCTCTGATCCTCTGCCTTTGGTGACAACTGACCCAGCATCCGATGCTTTACCCGAAGCCACACCACCATCAATTGTTTGCACCTCACGTGCCTTCACCTTGTCTTCATACTTAGGTTCATGCTTTGCTCTTTCCTCAATGTATTCCTTAACATTACCCATGAGTTGGAATAGTGTGACTCTGAACACTTCAACTTCAATTCCCGTGAAATTAGCAAAGCACCTTTTCGTCATTTGACTCTCATGATCATACTCTTCAGTGAATCGCGAATCAATGAACATTTGGAGTTGATTGTTGATCACACAGAATGCAGCCATAGATTTACCTTCAGAAAATTCACCTTTGTCAAGTTGTTGTTGAAGTTGATCTAAGTATAGAATCATTTTGACTGTGAAAGTCTCAATATATTGACCAAAGAGTGTGTTGAACGCACGATGGTATCCTCCCAAGTATCCAGGTTGTTCAAAGAGAACCTTGAGATGTGAGTGAAGCAATCAAAAACATTCTATGCTACTTTCCTCTGCATTATCGGGCAACTTTTGTGGTTGATGAAGTTCACTATCAGATCTCATAGTGTCAGAAGTGGTGGGCATGATGTAACAATTATATGATATGAACGTGCACGGGATTTTACAATTCTATGATTTAAACCGAGAAATAAATTCTTTCTCGGGATTTTACAAAATCAAGAAGAAACCATGAAAAGATGTTGAGTACTTAACTCATTGAGTGTGGGATGATAAACTTTGCAAGGTACAGTAAGTTATCTAAGTCAAGTTACAATGAGCCAAATCACACCAAGTCAGATCACAATTAGTCAAATTGGAGGAATGAACTCGCAACGTCAGATTGTAATTGGACAGGTTGCAACGACTCAAATCGCAACAATTCTCAAGTAACAGAACTCTTCAACTCGCAGCATATAATCAACTCACAACAACTAGATCAGCTAGCAATGAGTTATCAACCAGCAGTGTGATTTGGTTCGGTTGATGCAAGTTGTTACGGTGAAATTTTGGTCTAAAGACTTAAAACCTCATAACTTCACTCCGGAGGTGATTTGGGCCTCAAAAAATTCGTTTCACGACTTCATGGTGAAATCTCACAATATTCAGCCTGTTCTGGACGTTTTAACAGCTAATTCGCTGAAAACGGAGTTACGGTTCAAAAGTTATGGCCGTTTGAAGTTATGACGTAAAAAGTCAACTTTGGTCAACAGCTAAACAAGCAAATCGCTAAACATGCAACTCGCTAGATTCCAACTCACTAAAGTCACAACTCGCTAGTCAGACAACTCGCTGGAGGCAACTCTCTAAGATCAACTCGCTAGTCACAACTCGTTGCTTTTGATAACTCGCTATTTAGCAACTCGCTACTTAGAAACTTGTTGGAATCTGATCAACTCGCTAGTACGTGTGAACTCGCTGCTTAATAAGACAGAAAGGTCACTTTCTAGTATTTTGTCCGTTTGTCCCAAAATAGCAAACTTCCAAATCGCTACACTCAACTCGCTAGAAAATCTGTCAACTCTCTACAATGAAATGCCAACTCGCTGATAAGAAACAGACCATGAAATCCCTTCAAAGTCCACGAAAATGATGAAGTGACTAAACCAAGAGCTACACACGATGCCTACAACACCTCTAGGTAAGAAAGTACAAGTAAAATACCAAAAACTACACCTAACGAGATCAAACAAATGAGAAAACCACTAAACTATTCGAACCAAAAAGAAAAAACACAAAACCAAGCCACGAATTTGAGAACCAACAATCCAAGGATGAAACCATGGCTCTTGATACCAATTGTAGAATACTCATAATGATTCACATGTATGGTCTTGAGTTATGGTTCGAATTGTAGAAGGAGTTTAGAGAGAGAAAGTGAGATGTGGGAGACTTCTAGTGAGAGAAATAGAAATGTATTAGATTGAAAGTATGAGAAGTTCCAACCCTCTCCCTTGGATGGGAGAGGGTATATATACTACAATACTTGGTGCTCCATGAAACGAACTGTAGAGTGAGCTGACAGAGGGTAAAGACCCGACCCACACTACGAATACAATTTTCATGCATTAACTACTAATAAACTACGTACTAAGTATAATAAGGAGAATTATACGAGCTACGTAATACTGAGCAATACTTGGGGTGACCGATTCTTTAACTGAATATTCGTATTCCTAACAGTTTTATTAATAATCACAGATTGGTTTGATAATTTTTTTTGGATAATGAAACACAAATGCAACTGTTAAATTTTAGCTTTAAAAAATTAAAGATGAATTGTAATAGGATAGTGCATGTATGTTAATTGTAGTGAATAATGACGTACTAGTGCATATGTGTGTTATCACTTTTGTGAAAATGGTTTTGTTGCCCATTTCCTTAAAGTGTTTGGATATGTCGAAAGTTTCATTAAAATGATCATGTTATATTAAGTTGAATGAGTGTTTTGGTATGTGTAAAATTTTATAGATTTATAAATTGTACGTTAAATAACATTGATGCATTTCAAAAAAAAATGCACAATGACATCAAATAGACTATGTAAACATATGTGTACATGAGTGCACATCTCAGTTTGTGTATATGTTGATAAACCTTGATAAGGGTGTTTGGGTATGTGTAAAATGACATCCGTTTGAGTATGTGAGATTATTGGACATTATTGTTTGGATAAGGGGTGTTTGGGTAAATGAGGATGAAGTTGGTTCACAATCATATAATATGGGACCAGAGACACAGGTGTTAGCGAATGCACTGGTGGATAAGTTATCGGTTTCCGAGCTAGACTTGCCCGAATACATTATGGGTATTCAAACACAAAAGGAGGTTGAAAGAAGTGTAGATGAAGTAGATGCCTTAATTGAAAGATCTAAACAGTTTGACATGTTTGATGGTCCAAGTTTTAGTCTTGGGTTTACGCAACCATCTGAAGATCTCGATGAGCAGGTTGTTACACCTATGGCAACTAAACCGATACCAAATTTTACAATCGAAACATCAAATCCAGTACCTATTCATATTTGTCCACCGGTAATTATGGAAGTTGGAAACATTATGCGTGATAAAGGGAAAAGAGTTTGTCCACCATCTAAAGCTAAGAGGTTGCCATTTTCCATAAAATCATTCACCTTATAAAATTCTGTTGCGGGAATATTTTTTAAACAGATCTTTGTAGGACAATTGCAAGCCATAGACATAGTCATGCGTTTTCTCTTTTTGTTACCATCGTTTTCACCATCTTCTTCGGCACCTTCCTTTAGAGTATTTACTTCTTTTATCCTTCTTGGTTTACCAGCCCTATTGCACTCAACATACCTGTGTGTGATTTGGCCGTTTTTACGTTTCAACCCTGATTTACGTATATTGAACCTGGCCTTCTGAGAATAGACATTGTACATGTTATACGCTTCCTCAAAGCTGTTAAAACAGAGACTTATACATGGTTTTTTATCTACGGGGACATTAGGGAGCAAATATGGTGTCCCTTTTAAAGTAGGTTGAAACTCAGAATCTTCTTCAAACAGGTCAATATCGGAATCATCTACAAAATATGTAAAACATTGTCAACATAGATTTAACATTGATGCACCACAAATGAAACATCAATGCACAATTTAAAATCTAAATATGTCACACCCCCAATTTACCTGACTTGCAGCGGAATGGAATACCTGGGGGTGTCTGTCATAGCATCACAGTTACAATTACATTGAACGACCTAAAGTGTCGTTTGAAAAATACTTCGTTTGATCATTGAAATAATCCAGAGTATACAATATGAGGTCCCCAAAAGGTGTTGCATGTTTATGAAAACAAGTCATACTAGATCAAACGTTTACATAAGTGCATGAAATAATGGTGAGACGCATCGACCCCACAACTCCATGAAGGTCCAAATGCATGTCACATGAGCTACCTTAATAACCTGAAATACATTGCTAAAACGTCAACACGAATGTTGGTGAATTCCATAGGTTTATCAAATGTAATGTTGTACGGCCACCACAAGTAAAAGTGCATGACAAAAGTCACGTAAAATAGAACAATAGACCTTAAGCTCATGACCCTGAAGCTATGACTGATGAAATTATATGCCCCTCCCGAATGTTTTACCAGAACACTCCCAAAATGTAGACATGAAATGCATCCGCTTACTGTTGGTAATATCTACCACGGATGGAGGCGTCACCCTCGATTGATCTATCCACTCACTCTCGCTTACCGGCAAATTAACGGTCCATGATAATAAATAGGGGACTTTAACAGGTTGGTAAGGCAACTTAAGGAATGCACATATGTTTTGGTACTTGGGCTCGTACTAAAATGGTTGATGCAATGTATTCCCCCGTGGGATTTGAAATCAAAATGTTGAATTGAAAACGGGGCTATGAAAACTCACCTGATATGATGGTACCATGAACATGTAATGAGCTGAAAAACAAGGCGCGCACACTAGCCGCAACCTAATATGAATGATGAACGATCTACTTTAGATCATGAAATGATGTTATGAATGTCCATGCACATGTTTCCTATACCACTCTACTCTTGGAAAAATACTTGTTGTTATCAAATATATACATTTTCTAAGACTTAGGAAAATAAGGCAACTAGAAAAATAAAACTAGTTGAAATGTATATATATATATATATATATATATATATATATATATATATATATATATATATATATATATATATATATATATATCGTATGTATCAATGTTAGTGTTGAAATCCTCGGTTTGAAATCCTTGATATAACGCCTTGTAGTGATAAAAATATACTTGTAATCACTAATACTTCATTAGTTGTGAATTTGGGTACTTGGTATTATTTCTAGAAATCTAGAGTTACTACGTAGTTTTAGCGTTATTATTTCTAAAAGCTGTCAAAACAATATTAGTTTTGCCGATATTGAAACGTGAATATCTTTGTCGTTATAAGTCCGTTTTACTTGTTCTTTATATCCACGGTTACTTCTTAGTATGTAGTAATATATTTTGGAAAGCTTGGCTCCTCCGGGTTACGTCTAAAGCCTCTTTTTGTCCGACGAAAAACATCCAACAGCAACAATTTTCAGAAAATATACTTTTCGTCAATAAACTTGCAAAAATCATAACTTCTTCGTTATAAACACTTTTTAATCCGTTCTTTCGCCTACGGATTCGTTTTTGAAAGTATTTTCTAAAATTTTTGCCAAAGTTTACTTTATGTTTACTGATTTTCCTGGATTTACAAAAATGGGACAGAATGTATATATACTTGTTACAAATCCATTTTTCATGTTCAAAACTAGTTTCTACTTCAACCAAATCTCTTGCAAACACCACAAAGCTATACTAATCCTACCATACACCTTCTTAGGGTACCATGGGTTCCTAATCATGTTAATTTAACAAAGGAACACGTAAATCAAAATCTAGGGTTTGTATGTTCAAAAAGTTAACAAAAATAATGTGGTATAGCTAACTTGTACATGAAATTAAGCATGAAAACCATAAGATACAAGTGTTAATTAGATGAAAACATGAAAATAAATTTGATAACTCACTTTGAAATAATAGGTGGTTAGATGATGAGAAACCTTGTGTTACTTGTGTTTTTGTTGTAAGATTCTTGATTAGGAAGGTAAAATGAACAACTTCTATGCTTTAACTTTTCAAAAATCTTCACTTGATCTTGAATTTTGGGTGAAGTCGTGGGTTTGAGATGGAAAGGATGAAGATTTTGCTTTTTGATTCTCAAATGTTGGTATGTTTATGTTTTAGGAGTTTTTGGTAGATATTTAGTATAAGTTATATAGTATAATATGGTACATAAAGCTAGAGGTTAAGAAAATAAGTCATGTGGTCTTGGGATGGTCTTGTGGCCGGTTTTCAATGTGAACAAGAGAAGCAAAATCGGTTTTGAGTTGCTTAGGATAAGTTAGTGTAGTATTAGTTGTAGTTTAGTGTAAGTATTAGTTATAATCGGGTACCGGGTTTGCTAGAAATAAATGTTAACGAAGTTATTCGGGATAAAATAAAGTTGTAAGAATGTTAAAAATATGTTGGGTACAATTACTGAGTGTTCGGGTGATTATTGTTTAGTTTTCACGAAAACCGTCGTAATATTTATAAACTTACGTTATAAATAAAATAAATTTCCAAAATACTGGGTAAATAAATATTATAACTTTTATGATGATATAATGGATATAAAATATGTCGGGACCATTGTGGGAATATTTAGATATATTCGTTATGTTTATAAACCGGGTGTTAACGTTTATTTATAAATAATTATAAGAAAAACATTAAATGTATCAAATATATAAATTTGAAAATCCTAAGAGTGGTATAACATGAAAATGCTGTTATGATGATATGCAGACTATCTCTAGTCCGTATGCAATGTCCTTACTGATAATGAAATGAATTCGCACCTAAACCCATACGGTTACGCGAATTTTTAATACCCGTAAACTAAATTTACGATGAAATGAATAATGCACGTGAATGATGAAATTTCTTCCGGAATGAATAGTGTTCTATGAATAGTAAAATTTCTGAATGCTTCTCGGAATATCAAACTGACACCAAAAATGATGAATAGTAAACTGATGAATAGTGTTTTGATGAATAGTGTTTTTCCAAAGTTTGGGAAATGACCTGAAATGGTGAGTTATGACAGTCTTCCCCTCTAAAAGGAACTTCGTCCCGAAGTTCAGTTTATGTTGGTTTCTGAAAACATATTGGTGAAAAGGTGATGATATACGAGAATTCCAGCGAACTCTAACGATAGGAATTCGACTCTGATTCAACTGTTTGACCACACGGTCCGTAATTTCTGTTGATTTTCTTACAAGGTCTGAGATTGTCATTTGGGTTGGATCCCGTCCAATGGAATCATGAGTGACTCATCTGAAAGTCATTTCTAGGGATTTTAAAATGTGAAATATGTTTGTGTAATCCTGTTGTTCTCTGACAATGTTCAAGTCTGACGGCCACTATGCCTTCTCTGTCAGAATATTAAATGGTCCAGTGTATATTGGTGTAACTTTCCAAGTTTTCTGAATGATAACATGCCTTTCCTAGGCAGAACTTTCTGCATAACTCTGCAGAACTTTCCAAGTTTTCTTAATGGTTTACAACTTATTGAACTTGTAACTGATTCTTGACTTGTACGAAATTTCTGGTTATTTCATGAATGCCTACTAGACTAGTGAGTTGAGCTTTTTTTTAAGTTTGGCCCATCAATAGATGGTCTGCGGTTCTTAATGTTTTAAATGTGATACTGGTAATATATACTGCTGAATTCTGCCAGAACTCAAGTTTGTATGCTAGTTGGTCGATTCTAAAATGAATCTTAGATGGTCCAATATGCTAAAAGTTCGACCTCTCTTGTTATCCAATTTGTATCATGCCAATCCAAGGCAATGCTTTTAACTTAGTTTGTTCCCCCTCTTGAATCTGCATGGTTTGTTGTTCAGGATACCCAATCCAAATGATGTGTGTTATGTACCAACCTAACTTTTGCCAGTTTCTCGCTATTGGTTTGATAACTATTGTTGTAGATGAATTTGATTTATGTTAAATGATAAGTCCAACCATTTCTAAGGTCAATCACTCATGCTCTGAGCATACTTTCCTATGTTTGAATTGTTCTCTTGCTTTGACCATCAGTCTGAGGGTGATAGGTGGTGTTCACATCTAAATCGGTTTCTGAAGGAAATCCTGAAATGATTGCTTGAAGTCCAAGGTGAATCGGTTTCCTTAATAGGAATAACTGAAATGGGTACAATAAACCTTTGTGACTAATTCCACAACGTTCGGTCCTTCTAACTTGGCGTTATCTGAAAGGGATAGAATATAGGTAACAATTTGATTCCTTGTGTTTCGTTCCAACGGATGATAAGACATATGTCCTTCTTTGTCTATTGGGTTTGGTCTCCACTACTGAAGTTCGTGATTAATTTGTGATGTCCTTCGTAATTCCTTCATCACATATTCCAAATATTCTTTATTGTCAAGTCACAAATCCTAAATGCATAAGCGATGTTGTAGGGAAATTAGTTCTGGAAATTTGTCTCGCGATTGTGAGTTTTAGTTGAAATCATTTTCTGAATAAACGAATTTAGAAAATGGAGAAAATGATTTACTAAGTAATATTTTTCCTGATGATTTAAAATTTCAGTAGTTATGGAGTATAAATTTTTTTTCAAACATGTTGTGATTAAGACTGCTTACGAAAGTTTGATGTCTATGTATATTTCTCATTGTACAATAGTGTTGCTAAAGATTGACCAAAAAGGATCGTACTTGTTCAAAATAGGAATTTCAGAAATCATTTTTCCACAAGGTATGTGATTTATGTAAATGCATCAACTTTATTTAAAAATTAAAACACTAACGAGGATAAAATGGTAGAATAGGAAATGTTCGCTTAAATGCATAGGTGTCTAACATTTAGTTCCTGAGGTTGGATAATGCCTATTGGTGGTTATCATGCATAACTACAATCATAGGTATTTAGACTAACTTAAGTCCTGAAATAGTTTATCGTTGCAATTGGCAAGACGAAGGTATCACTTGATGTTGTGTCGATGAATGTCTATTCTGTTTTCCCATGTAGATGAGAAGATATGTTTTGGTTTGATCCCTTGCTTGGTATGAAGGTGAGGTTATCTGAAATTTCTAGAGACATAATGCCTTAGAGGAATCTACATCGATATTCTTGATTCAAACAATTGTCCTTTGTGAAAACTTACTGCAGGAATGTTTATGTATGGATGAGGCCATGTTTAAATGAAATGCTCTACAGTCACAATTAGCAGCTTGGTTTATTTCTATTGTGTTGTCCTGCGGACATTTATATTGAGTTCAATCCTGTAGCTCAGTCTAGCTAGTACTTTTAAATGATAGAATTTGACAACTAAGTCAGAGATGGTGATTCGGATGGTCTCGCGGTATCTTAGAATTTGTTGTTGAGTTATGAATTCTCTCACTATATACTTCTAGTTCTGGTTAGCAGTTCTGAAATCCTTTCGTTGCTTTTATTGTATAGAGGGATCCTGCATGTAATTGATATGGAAAGTCTCTCTTAGGGAAGTCAATGGGAAAATCCAACTTAATGGCTAAGTGAGTGACAGGTAGGGTAAGTATCCAGGGATAGTTTGGCAAAAGGGATGTTTATGGAAGAGTTCCTTTGTTTACAAAACTTTTAAATGAAGATTGTTATTAACAATCCTTTGAAAAGGTAATTATTTCCTTCATGGCATAATCCTTCCTGAATTTTACATAGGTGATCAGGCTATGTACAATTGAGGACTAATGATGCGATGTTAGATTTTGTCAAAGTGTCATAACTTTTCTCAAAAGTTTTAGATGGTGTTCAACGCATTGTTATTAAAATGGTATCCTGATTTTTCTTTCAAGTAACATGAAAATTGCCTCGCGTAATAATAGTAAATACTTGGTGTAATGACAGAAAAATCAATTTATAGGATGGTAATAAAATAGCTTACTTCAGAAATTTTTCTGTAAAACAATTTCCCCATATGATAGTAAAATAGCTTGAATGGTGTATTGGACACGTGGGTGAATCTTGTCGAATGCTAATAGTCTACTAATTCGTCAAATACGAAGTCAACCTAATCCCTAATAAGACAATGATAAAATGTTGCGAAACGATTGAAGTCTGAGCAATTGGGATAGAAAATGGAGTAAATGAAGGTTATGATTATCACAGAGGTAACAATGGATAAATACTACCTTGGATAGGAAAGTGCTTAATACAACTAGGTTATGTCATCATACTAACGGTAAGTACAAAAGGAAAGATACAACCCTAAAGGGTTCGAACTATGGTTTATTTATTGAAACAAGGCTCCGTCTGCTGAAACATTGTTGTTATCCTTGATGTTGCTAATATCCTGACGGTTCTCTTTCAACAACTCACGCTATTCCTCGAGCGATTCAGTCTTGATTCCAAGTTCCTGATTTTTCCTTGTTCCTTAGCTCCGGGCAGTCCTTCCTGAAATGCCCTAAGTTTCCACATTTGAAACAACTCCCTGGGATCTTCTGATTTGTGAGTTTCCTATAATCCTCAGTCTGATGACCCTGCTTCTTGCACACTCCACAAGTTTTACTGCAATGACCTCGGTGATGTTGATTACACAGGTTGCAGTAAGGTAGCTTTCCAATATACCTTCTCTTTGTGTGCGGTTCTGCAGCAAAGGCTCTATTCACTTCTTGTCCCTTGGGTGATTGTAGAGCAGCATTGCAACCTAGATTGTTGTTCCACTTCCTTTTATTGTCACTATTGTTTCCTGATGTATTGGCGTGAACTATGAGTTCCTTTGCTTCGATCGCCATTTTGATAGCTTCAGACATGGTATCAGGTTCCCATGCGATGACCAACATACGAATTTCACGGGAGAGTCCCCCGATGTACCTTTCAAGTTTCTTGCTTTCCGGTTCATCCATTGCAGAACCTAGTCGTGTTAATTCATGAAAATGAGTAGTGTACTCGTCAACATCATTTCCTACCATGGTAAAGTTTAGTGTTTCCTGTTCCTTTGCTCGTAATTCATTTCCTACACAAAATGTTATACTCATCATCCTTCTTAGTTTCTCCCAAGAGTGTGAGTAAGTAGCATCAACTCCCACCATCTTAATATGTTTGGCCAACCATTCCTGGGCATGATCCTGAAAAGTGCATGTGGCAAACTTAACCTTGTCTTCCTTACGACAGTCGCCACATTGAAATATTGTTTCTATTTCTTCGAACCATTTGTGAAATTCCTTTGTGTCTCTAGTTCCGCTAAAGGAGGGAGGATTGCACCCCATAAATTCCACGTGAGTAAGTTCCTTAGTGACGGCGGTGGCTATGTTCTTCGCAATGACTTGTCCAACAACAGCTTGCGTCATGCTTGAAGTGGTTTGCTTAAATCTCTCTTCATCAAATCATAAGAGACCATGAGGATATAGTTAATAAAAGTCATTATATTCACAACACATGAATATAATACATGAAAACTTCGGTCTACGTGAACCGATATCACAAATAGCACAACCATTCCTTACATAGTAGAGTCACACTTGATATATTTGTTTGTACAACAATCAAAAGACAACAAGTTCTTTAGACTATGTCCCACACTTTCTGTGGCTAGGATAATAGTAAAAGCTAGTGAGGATATAAGTCTGGTCTAGGGACTTCCTGGTGTCCCTCTGTGTGAAATCAGGTTTGTGGCATCATAAGGTCGAGATAGTCCTGAAGTGGTGTCTGAAGTTGTGCATCGATCAAATCTAAGATAATGTAGGTTCTGAACCATTCCTGAAGAATCTGCGGATGTTCCTGTTGACTCCGTGATATTGTTATTATCTACTAGTTGTTATCTAGTTCATGGCAAGTGGGAATGGAAAAGGAAAACGACAATGATGGTACTAGTGAATAGATTACTACCCTCTTTCGCGCTACCTCGCGACATCTAAGAGGTAAAACTAAAGTACGCACTGTGGGACGACCAATAGTGTAATAAGTAACTGATGGTGGTGGTAGTACCTGAGTAGTGAGTGCTCTACTAGTGATGGAAAGAAACATACTATCTTCCTTGCAATAAACATCCTAATAAGTCCATTAAGATTAAGTCTGAATACTCTACCAAAAGGCATTCTATGTATGGGCTGAATGATAGGAAAACCCTGTTCCTATGGCAAATCAATAGTGCTAATGGTGGTGTAAGTGCAACTGGTGGTATAATGGTAGTGGAAGATGACAAGGCATCTTCAATGTCGGAATCCGATAAAAGGATGCGAGGGTGAGTATCTAAAGACATGTCGCTTGTGAACCAGGTCAATAAAATGATATAAATACGAATATGAGTATAAATAACTCGCACAGGGTATGCATGAAACAACATGTATCATGATTATGCACTTATGATGAAATGATGAGATGCTATGCTGATGTGGTTATAGTCTAGGGTCCAAGATACATCCTACTTCGCTATAACCTTAGCTCTGATGCCAATCTGTCACACCCCCAATTTACCTGACTTGCAGCGGAATGGAATACCTGGGGGTGTCTGTCATAGCATCACAGTTACAGTTACATTGAACGACCTAAAGTGTCGTTTGAAAAATACTTCGTTTGATCATTGAAATAATTCAAAGTTTACAATATGAGGTCCCCAAAAGGTGTTGCATGTTTATGAAAACAAGTCATACTAGATCAAACGTTTACATAAGTGCATGAAGTAATGGTGAGACGCGTCGACCCCACAAATCCATGAAGGTCCAAATGCATGTCACATGAGCTACCTTAATAACCTGAAATACATTGCTAAAACGTCAACACGAATGTTGGTGAATTCCATAGGTTTATAAAATGTAATGTTGTACGGCCACCACAAGTAAAAGTGCATGACAAAAGTCACGTAAAATAGTACAATAGACCTTAAGCTCATGACCCCGAAGCTCTGACTGATGAAATTATATGCCCCTCCCGAATGTTTTACCAGAACACTCCCAAAATGTAGACATGAAATGCATCCGCTTACTGTTGGTAATATCTACCACGGATGGAGGCGTCACCCTCGATAGATCTATCCACTCACTCTCGCTTACCGGCAAATTAACGGTCCATGATAATAAATAGGGGACTTTAACAGGTTGGTAAGGCAACTTAAGCAATGTAGATATGTTTTGGTACTTGGGCTCGTACTAAAATGGTTGATGCAATGTATTCCCCCGTGGGATTTGAAATCAAAATGTTGAATTGAAAACGGGGCTATGAAAACTCACCTGATATGATGGTACCATGAACATGTAATGAGCTGAAAAACAAGGCGCGCACACTAGCCGCAACCTAATATGAATGATGAACGATCTACTTTAGATCATGAAATGATGTTATGACTGTCCATGCACATGTTTCCTATGCCACTCTACTCTTTGAAAAATACTTGTTGTTATCAAACATATACATTTTCTAAGACTTAGGAAAATAAGGCAACTAGAAAAATAAAACTAGTTGAAATGTATATATATATATATATATATATATATCGTATGTATCAATGTTAGTGTTGAAATCCTCGGTTTGAAATCCTTGATATAACGCCTTGTAGTGATAAAAATATACTTGTAATCACTAATACTTCATTAGTTGTGAATTTGGGTACTTGGTATTATTTCTAGAAATCTAGAGTTACTACGTAGTTTTAGCGTTATTATTTCTAAAAGCTGTCAAAACAATATTAGTTTTGCCAATATTGAAACGTGAATATCTTTGTCGTTATAAGTCCGTTTTACTTGTTCTTTATATCCACGGTTACGTGTTAGTATGTAGTAATATATTTTGGAAAGCTTGGCTCCTCCGGGTTACGTCTAAAGCCTCTTTTTGTCCGACGAAAAACGTCCAACAGCAACAATTTTCAGAAAATATACTTTTCGTCAATAAACTTGCAAAGATCATAACTTCTTCGTTATAAACTCTTTTTAATCCGTTCTTTCGCCTACGGATTCGTTTTTGAAAGTATTTTCTAAAAAATTTTCCAAAGTTTACTTTATGTTTACTGATTTTCCTGGATTTACAAAAATGGGACAGAATGTATATATACTTGTTACAAATCCATTTTTCATGTTCAAAACTAGTTTCTACTTCAACCAAATCTCTTGCAAACACCACAAAGCGATACTAATCTACCATACACCTTCTTAGGGTGCCATGGGTTCCTAATCACTACTAATCATGTTAATTTAACAAAGGAACACCTAAATCAAAATCTAGGGTTTGTATGTTCAAAAAGTTAACAAAAATAATGTGGTATAGCTAACTTGTACATGAAATTAAGCATGAAAACCATAAGATACAAGTGTTAATTAGATGAAAACATGAAAATAAATTTGATAACTCACTTTGAAATAATAGGTGGTTAGATGATGAGAAACCTTGTGTTACTTGTGTTTTTGTTGTAAGATTCTTGATTAGGAAGGTAAAATGAACAACTTCTATGCTTTAAGTTTTCAAAAATCTTCACTTGATCTTGAATTTTGGGTGAAGTCGTGGGTTTGAGATGGAAAGGATGAAGATTTTGCTTTTTGATTCTCAAATGTAGGTATGTTTATGTTTTAGGAGTTTTTGGTAGATATTTAGTATAAGTTATATAGTATAATATGGTACATAAAGCTAGAGGTTAAGAAAATAAGTCATGTGGTCTTGTGATGGTCTTGTGGCCGGTTTTCAATGTGAACAAGAGAAGCAAAATCGGTTTTGAGTTGCTTAGGATAAGTTAGTGTAGTATTAGTTGTAGTTTAGTGTAAGTATTAGTTATAATCGGGTACCGGGTTTGCTAGAAATAAATGTTAAAGAAGTTATTCGGGATAAAATAAAGTTGTAAGAATGTTAAAAATATGTTGGGTACAATTACTGAGTGTTCGGGTGATTATTGTTTAGTTTTCACGAAAACCGTTGTAATATTTATAAACTTACGTTATAAATAAAATAAATTTCCAAAATACTGGGTAAATAAATATTATAACTTTTATGATGATATAATGGATATAAAATATGTCGGGACCATTGTGGGAATATTTAGATATATTCGTCGTTTTTATAAACCGGGTGTTAACGTTTATTTATAAATAATTATAAGAAAAATGTTAAATGTATCAAATATATAAATTTGAAAATCCTAAGAGTGGTATAACATGAAAATGTTGTTATGATGATATGCAGACTGTCTCTAGTCCGTATGCAATGTCCTTACTGATAATGAAATGAATTCGCACCTAAACCCATACGGTTACGCGAATTTTTAATACCCGTAAACTAAATTTACGATGAAATGAATAATGCACGTGAATGATGAAATTTCTTCCGGAATGAATAGTGTTCAATGAATAGTATAATTTCTGAATGCTTCTCGGAATGTCAAACTGACACAAAAAATGATGAATAGTAAACTGATGAATAGTGTTTCGATGAATAGTGTTTGATGAATAATGTTTTTCCAAAGTTTGGGAAATGACCTGAAATGGTGAGTTGTGACAAAATACATTACATGATAGTTTACCTTAAGATGGTCTCGTAACTTAATTTAAAATACTTGGACAAGTTGAAAATTGTGAATTACAAGCAAAATCATTCAGAAACAACTTTTTATTATGTTGCTCATATGTTATAAACTTACTGATGTTGTTCATATGTTCTAAACTTACCAACTAAACACTTGCTAAACATAATATGAGAGACTAGAATTCTAACTAGGCTCTACTCAATTTTAGCTTTCAAAAAATTATGGTTTGATATCTACAAAATATATAAAACATTATCAATATAGCTTGAACAATATTAATCAAACCATAACACACATGCACATGTTCGTTAAAATCCTACAACCATAAAACCATAAAAAACTAAAAAAAAAAAAACTAGCACAGATCATGTTGTATACCAAATATATGTCGCTATACCAAATTGTAACGCTCACTAAACCTGACACATGTTGTTCATTCAGATAAAAGAATTAAACCAAATATGTGATTGAAATTTGTTAACTGATATATGCATATATGTGATTGAAAAATAAATGCATGTTTTATACAAGATACATGTTGCTTTACCAAATTGATTAAAAAGAAATAAATCAATATTACCATGTTGTTCTTCATGTTCAGATAACATAACGATCTCATTATCGTCTTGCACATCCCGGGACATTGAACACTCATTATCATGTTGATCAATGACATTCATGTTTTGAGTAATACGATGAAAAATAATTTATTTTATTTTTTTTTTCTTTTTCTTCTTCTTTTTTTTTTTGCTTGGAATTAGGGTTTTGAAAATTTATATACGTGAGAAATTTTGTGAGGAAGATACGTATAATTAAAACCATATTCTCATTGATTGTAGGATATTTTTCAGTTATCTTTAGCATATGTAAAATACCAAAAATATCCTCCCATTAAAAGCTGAATAAAATAAATAGAAACTAATTTACTAAATTGTGATTGGTCCAAAGTTGTTTTGTAGACTTCTGAACAAAAAATTGGTTCTGCATTGAACGTCATTATATGCAGTACCATTCTTATATACAGTACTTTACAGTACCATTTAGGGCAATCTAGACCATTGGATCATTAAATCAATGGTTAATAATACAAGGTGGCATTTTTGTAATTAATTCAAAAAAAATTTGCCTGGAGATCTTATACTAAGGGCATAATTGGGATTCTGCAATAAAAAAAAACACATTAACCGCTTCTTTAATTCAGATTGATAACGAAGTACCAAAAAAAACGGGAGCAACTTGCACCAATGATTAGACGGAAATTAAATTTCCACTATCTTCTCATAATTTTCAACTACAATCATCATTATATACACCGATCAAAATACACAGCTACTATCAAAAAAACACACACACTACTGGGTTTTGGAGATCGACTCAAAAAAAATTGGTACAATTAAATCATTTCATAATTGAAGAAAAATGAAAGGTAACCTCATCGTGTTGTGATTTTGTTTATAATTATAGTGATTTTAAAAAAAATATATATTTTTTTACAATGAGGAGCATAAATTTATATTTGTTAAATTATTTGAAAATGAAATTGAAAAGGGTGATGCATGTGTGTTAATATACACTAGTGTTATTATATTGTTAATTTTTTATTGATAATTTGTAAGTGGTTGTTAAAGGTTTGATTTGATATTGTTTAAAGGTTATGAATCGATATGGTTTAAAGTTTATGAAAATGATGAGTAAGGAATTAGAACATGTGTGTTTGGGTATGGGTATGAGTAATGAATAGGGGTGTTTGGTTTTGGGTATGAGTAATGAACATGGGTGTTTGGTTTTGGTTTTGGTTTTGGTTTTGGGTGTTTGGTATGGGGATGAGTAATGAACATGGGTGTTTGGTTTTGGGTGTTTGGTTTGGGTATGGTTATGGGTAATGTACATGGGTGTTTGAATGAAGAAGTAACTTGGGTGTTTGGGTAAAGGAGAATAACAGATTTAGTGAGTCAGTAGTGTACATTGTTGTATGGGTATGGGTATAGTTTGTGTTTTGATATGGGCAAGTAGTAGGTGTGTTTTTTGATATTTGAAAAATAGATTGAAGATCATAGTATGTAACAGGGGTTTTAGATATTGGTTAATGCATAGTATGTAACAGGGGTTTTAGATATTGGTTGAAGTTTACCAAATGTGTTTTGATATGGGTAAAATAAAATAATAGTGTTTGACATTTATGTTTAAGCTGGAAAAACCTTATAAAAAAGTTGTAATGAATATGGTTTCATAAGTAACATGGGTGTTTTTAGATAATGAAATTATAATAAAATGGTTTTATGGATGAGTAAACATGTGTGTTTAGATTATAGTAATCATGATAGTTGTAGTAAACATGGGTGTTTAGATATGGTTTAAAAAAGAAGTAAAATGATTCTTATTTGGTAAACAAGGGTGGTTCGATTTAGATGACTTGAAGATGTAGTTAACAGTGGTATTTAGGTATAAGGAAATCTGGAAAAAAATAGTTTAAGAATGTGTAATGTGCATGGTTGTTTGGATATGAGTACTAGTTATTGAAACTTAAACTTCAACTAATACATGCATATTTGCCAAATTAGAATCATCTTCGGGCAAAAAATACTACAGTAGTAACCTAAGTGTGTGGAAGATAACTAGATTACTATAAACATCAATGTTACTTCAATTAAAAATATAAATTTCATTTAGTAATGCTTATAAAGGGTTTTAATTTGATGTTAATGTGCATATGACAGATTTAATGAGAACCGGCAAGGGCAAGGGCAAGGGCAAGGTAGTTGTTGAAGAACCTGATGACATTATTAATGTAGAAGAAGAGGGAAGGACGACGATTTTGTTGACACAGCGTGGGACAATTCAGGTAAATTTTTTACAGTGGTTGTTGGAAAATAAGTATCATTAAAATTTAAAAATAATAAATGAGAGTTAACATGGTGTTAATGTATACATATTAGGATTTAGGAGAAGTCAAAGGAAGAAAGGAAAAGTAATAGTGGATGAAGGAGTAAGGAATAAAAATGGTGTTGGTAACAATGGTAAGCATTCATGTTTAGTTGTGAATATATGTTAGTAACAATGGTAAGCATACATGTTTAGTTGTGAATATATGTTAGTATGTTGTTAAAATATGATGTCAATGGTTAAATCTGTAGAAACAGGGGTGTTTGGATATGGTTGTAAAATGAATAAAACATATATTTAATGAGTCAAATAATTGAATGTTTGGATGATATTGAGTAAAATGAATAAAACATATAGTTAATAAAAAAATCAAAATGAATTTTATTGAGTAAAATTGCATGGGTGTTTGGGTATTTAGTAAACGTTACTGTAAATGTTAGTGGGAGTTAGTACATTGGTGTTTTTATGTGGATGATTTGTATTTGTTGCAGGGAAAAATGAAAAAAAACTGAAAAAGAGATCAAGAGATACTAAGCTGTTGACATAGATGGAAAAGGCAAATGATAGTAAATTTGGAAAAGATAAGAAGCGAAACTTAGTAATACCAAATACCAAGGCAGGAACTAGTAAACCACCTTTGGAAAAAATGGCATCCCCTAGTAAATAAGTTACGGTGAAAATTGCAGCCACTAATTTTCAATCTAGGTCTAGCCCAAAAAGCTTATACCATGCATGCTCAACTCTTAGGCCGCATCAAAAAGCATGCTTGGAACAAATAGGATTCGGAGGGGTGGTTGACTTCAAAATGGACGGTATTCCATCCAGGTTGGGTCTTTATGTGGTAGATAAGTTAGATGTGAAGGAAATGGAGATTAAGTTGTCAACGGGTTCAATCAGATTAACAAAGGACTTAATAGCAGAAATGCTTGGAATAAAAAACGAAGGGATTGATATTGAAGCTGTTGAGGCAAAAAGAGATGAAAATATGGTGGAGAGTTGGAATAAACAGTATGAGGGTGCTAAGGACATTAAGCTGGCTGATGTTAAGTTTATGATTAGGCAATCTAAAAAAGCAGATCTAAAATTCAAACTGAACTTTATTGTTCTTTTTACTTCTGTAATGGGAAGGCTTAAGAATAAAGGCGTATGTGATTTGAAGATACTAGATTACATCACACCAGACACGAACCTTTCAAACATTAATTGGTGCGATTATATTTGGAAGTGTATAAAGTCGTGCAAAATTGGATGGAAAAAGGGAAAAAAGGATTGCTTCTTCCTTGGTCCACTGACATTTCTGACGGTAAGTGATTTTCGGTATCAATTATTACAATTGTTATTGTTAAAATTTGTTGGTATGCATTAATGTTTTAAATGGATCATAAAAAATAATAATAATGTAATTATTAATTGCTTATGAAACAGTTGTGTTATGTTGATGGTACAAAGTGCAACACTTTTAGCGTTGGACGCAAGAGACCACCAACAAGTGTATGCAAACCAGAGTTGCTAAGTGAAAGGGAAAATGCAGAGGTGCTGGCAGGAGGTTTAGGTCTTGGAGAGACCGAAGGTCCTTTTCTTGAGGAAGAGGAGGATTCAGCGCCGGAGAATGTAGAGGTAATATGATGTGTTTTTTTTTAATATTGAATTGTGTGCATACATGTTGGATAAAACATAATGAATTATTGATTTACATGTTTATCAGGGATGCTTGTGGTTGTTAAACAACTATGTTAAGTGTATTATCAAAGAACGGCAAGGGTTTGAGAAGACGTTGGATGCTGCAATAAATATGACCAAGGGGGACATTGATTTGAGTGGTTTGATTGAAAAGTACATTGAAGCGCTGAAGAACCCAACGATTGTTAACCCATTGGTTACTAACCAACCAAACAGCAATGTAAAGATGGATATGCCAAAAGAACAGGAAAATGTACAAAAAGAAGGAGTCGATAATAGGGCTAGCTTAGAAAAAATATTTGAGGAAGGATCCCAGTTCGCAACATACGAAAGGGGAAGCGGTTCTGGAACAGGAATGGAAGGAATGGAAGATTGGGGACAAGAAACACAACGTTTGGATGTGGAGCTTGTTGATTCAGCCGCATTGTCAGGCTTTGACTCACCTGGTGCCATGATTGGACCATTAACACAAGAAGCATTTGTTGAAGTAGCAGAAGAAGTTGAACAGACAGTTGAAAAGGCAAAAGCCATGAAAGAACTTGATGAAGGTCCAAGTTTTAGTCTTGGGTTTACTCAACCTGATGCAATGGCGAAGGAAAACTTTGTTACACCAGTAACACATAAGGAAAAAACAAATTTGTGTGCACTTCCGATAAGATGTGTTCCACCAGAGAATCCAGTTAATCATATTCAGCGTGAAGGGAAAAGGCAGAAGACAATAAGTGAAACAATGAGGTCACCATTTGTCCCGAGAATAGTGGAAATTGAACCAAACTTTAACACAGAAGAAAACAAGCTCACGAAGTACCTGTTTTTGATGACTGCGGAAGATATGACGTAAGTAAATTACTACATGTAATTATATTATGCATACATGTTCCGTAAATGGAAATGAACATTTTCTTACTAACATTTTTTTTGGTTGTTAATAGTGAGGTCCTGTTCATGTCAAATTGTGGGAAAAGATTAACGAGAGAACAACTACACGACTTGGGAGAAGAGTATGTTGAAACTTACATGCTGGATGTGTGGGGGTATATATGAATTACATGGAGGAGTTTAAAAGCAGTGATTCTCCTATGAGAATGTTTTTACCTACATATGTGGTGGTAAGTCTATTTGTGACATATATATATATATATATATATATATATATATATATATATATATATATACAATATTTTTACGAATTGCAACAAATGTAATTAAATGAAATAAAATGTGACGCAGGACAAGGATACTTTTTCTGAGGATCCCTATAATAATGAACGGCAAAAAACATTTGTGCAACATATGAAGAAGGCGGCTAGAATTAATAATGACGTTAAACATATGAAGAACATCGATCTTGTAAGTATATTTAAGTTACTTCATATACATTCATTTTAATAAGCCTTTTGACTAAAATAGTTTTGTATTATAATATGAAGAACATGCAACTTGGAAGAATAAATACATGTTACTGAAGTATAACATATTTGTATTTGATTTGTAAAAGATCATATATGTTGTACGTTAAATTTTTTGTAATATTTCAAAATGTTTTAAAAAGTGGCTACTGTTTAGTGAACAAGTTAAGACAGAGAAGTCTTATTTTCTGAGGTTAGACGAAGTTGATGAATAGTAGGATTACTTGGGTAATTCCTAATACGTTGCATATATGTTTTGGTATATATCTTATATGGTACAAATTACTATAACTTTGCATATATGTTTTGGTATAACGGTTATGGTAGAGAGTATAAGATGTTTTGGTAGATATCTTATATGGTACGAGTTATGTTTTGCATATACGGTACGAATTATGTCTATAAGATGTTATGGTAGATATCTTGTATGGTACGAATTACTATAACTTTGCATATATGTTTTGTGAACAAGTTAAGACGGTTAAGACTTATTTTCTGAGGTTAGATGAAGTTGATGAATAGTAGGATTACTTGGGTAATTCCTTATGCGTTGCATATATGTTTTGGTAGATATCTTATATGGTACAAATTACTATAACTCTGCATATACGTTTTGGTATAACGGTTATGGTAGAGAGTATAAGATGTTTTGGTAGATATCTTATATGGTACGAGTTATGTTTTGCATATACGGTACGAATTATGTCAATAAGATGTTATGGTAGATATCTTACATGGCACGAATTACTATAACTTTGCATATATGTTTTGGTATATATCTTATATGGCTGGAATGTCTAACTAGGTTTTTTTGCCGGTCGATAATGACGGTCATCAATTTCTAATGGTTTTTGATATTAAATATGTGTCTGTGATGATGTTTGACCAAAAAAAGAATTACAAGAATGCAAGAATTCCCAAAATGAAAAAAGGAGGAAAGATTCATAACATGACTGTTGTAGAAATGATTGTAAGTACAATTAGTATAACTAAAGTGTTACTGAAATTACAAATATAAATAAATTTAATACATGATATTACGATGTTAACCATAAACGTTATACAATGCAGAGTAGTGATTTTGTTCGATATCTTTTTAATTCAACTCATAAAAAAGCTGGATTATTTTTGAACCCTGAAGTGGAGATTGCTGAGTTTGAAGGTCAAACTGCTAGGGTCAAAGAGTATGCTGGTAGGTTTGTGATGCGTCAGATGGAATCGTACATGGGAAAGGGAAAAAAGTGGGATTGGGGCCTAGATGGAAATAAAGCTAAACTACAGAAGCAAATGGTCATCTTAAGAAAGAAATATGCTACACGTATACTGCTGTCAAAATGCAACTTGTTAATGGGATTGGTGAAAACCAATATTGAGAATGCGGCAAAGTGATTCGAACTAAAACTTGTCCTGTCTTTTGGTTTAATACTTTCGTTATGAAGGATTTCTACTTAGGAAGTTAAACAATGTTATTATGAATTTGGTTCAGTAGGATTGCAACATTGTTTTAATAATTTGGTTATGTAGGATTTATAATTTGGTTTGTGACTTAAGGTTTTTTTGTTTTTGAGTTTATGTCTTTTATTATGACTTACATTAGTGTTATTCTGGTTGAATTGGTAATTGGTAACACATATGATCAGTTGGTATCATTTGTTTTTTATACAGTCTAAAATGTAGTATATGCGACTGGGGAATTAGGCTTTGCTATTGTTGTATATGTAATCTAAGCTTGAAAATGGTTGTTCATGAATCATTTTATGAGAAAACTAAAAGGATACTGATGAGAGTTGGATAATATTGTTGTAGATGTAAGCTGTAAAAAGTGAAAATATGCTTGTACATGGTTGTTCATGAATTATTTGCTGAGAAAGATAAAAGAATACGGATGCGACTGGAAACCTCAAAATCTTATGATTTCCAAGTGGAACAAAAACATGAATGCACCATTGGAAAAAGTCAGTTTAACAAAATTAAAACATGAATGTTTCATTTATAAATTGAAGGCCACTAATGAGACTGATGATACTGGAATCTTGATTTGCCGATACAAAAAAAAAATATGAATTATTCATTGTATTAAACAAGTCAACGTATTAACATGTACGCAACGGTTCGGAAAAAGAACTATTAATTTCTTTTACTCTTTAATAGAACCAAAGTTTAACTACTATAAAAAACATAAATTTAATAATATCCAGAAAAAAAAACACTAAAAAAATAACAAAAAATATAAATATTTGAAACAAAGTAGCCTATTCTTCAGTATCTTCATCGGTACTTTCTTTATCATCACTTCCATCTTCTTCCTGAACTGCATCTTCATCATCATCATCTTCATCTTCCTCGTCATCTTCAATTTGAAAAACACTTTTGCCTTTATCATGGAAACGCTTGTTATGACCTTTTTGACCACAAACACTGCATCTACGTCGTTTGAATGGAACTTTCCTTGTCGTTCTTGGCTTTTTTGATCATTTACCCTGTTCAGCCGGATGTTGTATTCTTTTAGAGCCCTTGGTATGAGCTTTTTTAGGATTCTTGATGGCAACTGTTTCAGGTACAGTAACACCAAGAAAATCCGCATATAATGCGTCCTTGTCAACATTTGGTTTTGGCATCTCATCCTCTAGTTGTTTCTTCCACTCTTGGACCTTTATAAGGAATTGAGATAATTTGTCAGTGTCGTTCCTTATAAGACTTGCACACTCATCAATTATTGCATGAACATCAGTTGCTATCCTATATGTTTCTTCAATGCAAGGACCATATCTATGTCGCTTGTCAAGCAAATGGGGAGGAAGAACGTTTTTTGTCCAACGATGATTTATGAATGGACTTGGAATTTTGACAATATCATGAATCCGAAAAACACAAAATATGTGTCTACAAAGATAACCATGCCGGTTATAATGACCGCATGAGCATTGGACACTACCATCCATTAGATTAAAAAGAACCTGAAACGTATCAGTAAAGTATATTATGAAAAAATAACAAATTATCTGCAATGATTAGTTCAATAAGATGGAAATGAATTACCGAAAAACATACCGTTGCATCAATAACTTTATTAGATCGCTTGTCCTTTTGTCGTATGTTCAAGTTTCAACAGAACCTTTAGAATGAGAACTAATCTGTGAACATGAATATAAACCCTTGTGGATTTCATTTTGAACTTCCCTGAATATCGAGTGTGTATACATATCACGGGCATGTTGCTCAATTGCTAATTCAGTCAACAAAGAAAAATTGGATTCATTTTCCTTATTGTCCAAACAACGTTGCGTGTATCTTTGTGTCTCCATGGCAGATTCGAAACATAACATAAACTGAACAAACGTGTTACCTCTATGTGAATAAATATGGAAAAACGCATTAGAACTCTCAGATCGAGACGTAGTCTTCATCAAACCACACATAGGCACATGTCTAAAATAAGCGGGGATCCACCTATCTCTAAGTTCGTACATGTCGGAAAACCATTTGTTATCATTCAAATTATACCTGGTAATCAAAGCTTTCCATCGTTCTTCAAAAACTTGAGGAGTAATGTATACATTCCAAATGAGTTTGTGAAAATCTTTCCTAAACTCAGAATCTTGATCAAGATCACCTAATACCTGTATAAACATATAAAAATTCATAATATTATATGGAACATGCATGCACAGAATGATGTCATAAACTTTAACATAAAAAAAATACCATCCCGGGCAGCTTTTGAGTTATGTGCCACATACATAACCTATGGTGAGATTGGGGGAAGACTTTTAAAACAACCTTCCTTAAAGCAGCATCTTGGTCTGTAAGGGCAAGCAGTGGCTGCTTTGTATGAACTTTTAAAAATGCCTCTAACATCCACTCATATGATTCGGTCGTTTCATCGCACAACAAAGCAGCACCAAAAGTTACGCATTTTTTATGGTGGTCAATACCAGTAAATGGGACAAAAACAAAATTATACCTGAAAAAAATAATTGGTTAAAAAATAAAATTATTGCACATATGTAATGAAAAAATAAATAATTGTGAAAATTACTTGTTAGTCCTGAAAGTAGCATCGAAGGATACAACATCACCGAAAGCAACATAGTTGCACTTCATCGTTTCGTCAGCCCAAAAAAAACTGACCAACTCTTCCTGATGAGTATGATATTCAAAACTGAATTCGGGAACATGATTTTTCCTATTAATCATCTTGTCAACTAGCATCTGAGCATCCCTGTCGCCAACGAATGAGTTCACAGCACGCCTAAAATTCCTCCAATCCATGGGTGTTCCACGAACTTTATCATAACCACCCATAAGAGCTACTTTTAGTCGGTGAGCTTGAGTAGGACCAACATTGGAAAGCGAAGCCCGGTGAATAAAGACGTAATCACCAAATTGCAACTGTCTTCGAGCTCGTGATAGATCCATATTGTTCTCATTCATAAGTGGATGATTATGATTTTCCACAAAGTTGTTTACCTTATAAGCTGGTGTCCCGAGAATTTTTTTCAAATTAATTTTTGCAGGACAATTACATGCCTTAGACACAGTTTTTCGTTTTCTTTTTCTTTTATTTTCACCTTGGTCTTCTTCTTCCTCACCTTCCTTCAATGTATTTACTTCAACTTTTGATCTTCGTTTACCAGCTCTATTACATTATATGGACCTATGTGTGATTTCACCATTTTTATGTTTTAAATTTGACTTACGGATGTTGAACCTACCCTTTTGGGAGTATTCCAAGTACATGTCATAAGCAAGCTGATAAGTGTCAAAAATATCACCCTTCTTAGGTTTCTCATCTTCGTTAATATCTGGGGTCCAATACGGGGTACCTTTTAGAGTTGGGACAAATTCAGGATCCAACTCATATATTTCAATATCAGATTGATCTACAACAATTGTAAAACATTGTATTAAAATATGCAAATATGTTTATGGTACAACTAAATAAATGGTAACTTCTACAAATATACTTGGCGGAATTTTTTATTTTTAAACATTAACCATATATGAGTTTTGTAAAAAACAATTCAATGAACAATAGTTTTATGCTAAACATATATTGTGCTAAAATCAATATACAAACCTAACATATTAATCACAAAAGATAACAGTTAAATATATAGAAAACATGTATGCAAGGCTTTAAAAAATTCTAACATATTAAACATAAAAGATAAAAATTTAATATATACAGAACATGTATGCAAGGCTTTCAAAAACAGGAAAAATATACTAAACACATTTAGCCATAACATATCAACCATTTATAAATTACTAAACAATTATAATCGGAAATTAATCTAAGAATGCCAAAATGTCAAAACCATGTATACAAGGATTTAAAAAAAAAAAACAGTTATAAAACTTTGATTGGATTAAAAAAAAATTAAAACTAAAGATACCAGACTGTTCTTGATGATCAGTTAACACAATCGATTCATTATTCACTTCTTGCACATCCTTGGACATTGAACCCTCTCCTACATCTGTCATACTTTGTTCATTGATCTCAACCAGTTTTTTCCTCCAATTATTAGATAACGAATTAGGGTTTTTATTTAATTCTATTCTGGGATTGATGAATATTTATAGGTATAAAAATTGTGATCATTAAGGATGCGTACCAATTTTGTGTCAATCTTTGATGAAAACATCGTGATCCTTTGAATCAGATAAGAACCTTGGATTTTTTTTTTATCTGATAAGAAAAAAAAAATCCCCAATATTGTAGGATAAATCCGGATTTTCAAACCTATTTGTGTAAATGTAAAATACCTCCTTTGAAACAGATAAGAACTTGAGATTTTTTTTTGGAATCTGATAAAAACAAAAAATCCCCACTATTGTAGGATAAATCCGGATTTTCAAATCTATTTGTGTAAATGTAAAATACCATATATAACCTTTGATGCTTTTATTAATTAAATAAATGGAAATTAATTTACTAAATTGTGATTGGTCAAGACTGGTACTGTAAAGTACTGTATCTAAGATTGGTACTGCATGGAATACATCACTATATATATATATATATATATATATATATATATATATATATATATATATATATATATATATATATATATATATATATATATATATATATATATATATATATACATGTACATATATATATACATATGCATATATATATAAGCATATGTATATATATATATGCATATGTATATATATATGTACATGTATATATATATATATATATATATATATATATATATATATATATATACATATATATATATACATACATGTATATATATATATATATATATATATATATATAGGGTAGGGATATATATATATATAGGGTAGAGATAGAATGAGAAGGGGCTTAAAATGAGAAGGGTAGGAAGGATTGTGGGAGTGACATGTGTCATCCCCATGCCACATCATATGACACATCATATAACATGTGTCACCCCACCCAACCCCACCCCCCCCCCCCCCTGAAATTTTTTTTTCCTGCCATAATTTACTGCATCACGGTTACTGAATCACACTTATGATTTTACTGCATCTCGGTTACTGCATCACGTTTCCTACATCACTGTTACTGCATCACAGTTATAATTTTACTGCATCACACTTATGATTTTACTGCATCACGTTTCCTACCTCACTGTTACTGCATCACGGTTACTGCATCACGGTTACTGCATCACACTTATGATTTTACTGCATCACGGTTACTGCATCATAAATGTGATGCAGTAACTTTATAAATATGATGCAGTATAAAAAGTTACTGCATCACAGTTATAAATTTAATGCAATAACTTTATAACCGTGATGCAGTACTTTTGGCGGGAAAAAAATTTGTCCAAAAAAAATTTTTTTTGGCGGGAAATTTTTTTTTTACGCGGGGGGGGGGGGGGGGTGGGGTGGTTGGGTAGGTGTGGTGGGGGTGGGGGTGAGGGTGACACATGTCATATGTAGGGATAGAATAAGAAGAATAATTAAAATGAGAAGGGTAAGAAGTAATTCTAGCCACACATATGAGAGGGAAAATTTGAAAGAAGATGCATCCAATTTTGTAGGTGCATATAGAATGTGTGGTTGTGGTTAATTTTTATCATTTTTATTTTAATTATTCTTCCTATTTGATTTTAATTATATATATATATATATATATATATATATATATATATATATATATATATATATATAGTGTATCTTTATTTTCAGAACCCTGTTAAATGTGGGAACTGCGAGAACTCCAATTTTGCATTAGAAAACATGCATGTTCATATAAAACATGTATGTTTTCTTACATACACCTTAATACACATATTTGCGTAACATACATGTTCATATAAACATGCATGTTTTATATGAACATGCATGTTTTATAATGCAAAATTGGAGTTCTCGCATTTCCCGCACTTAACAGTGTTCTGAAAATAAAGCCCCCTATATATCTCTATATTATATATAACTGGAGGCGTTTGACTATTTTTTGCCTCATAATCATGGTCAATGCCCAGTCATCAAGTTTTGAGTGCCATGTCAGCACATTCTGCCCAATCATCACATTTAATGCTATATATTAAAATTTGTATTTAATTAATTCCGGATTAAATTGGTTTAAAAATTAATTGTGCAAGATTCGAACCTAGGATGTTTTGATATATTAATAACTATCTTACCACTAAACCAACTTAATTTTTGAGTTATATCTTCCAAAGCAATAAATATAATGTTAACAAAATATTAATACCGGTGTTTTTTTATTGAAAACCCTTATCTCACGTAAAAAGAAATCTCAGTTCATTCACTTTTTTTCCAAACCCGAATTTCATATTTTCCTCAGCCTTTTTTTTCTCAATATCACTTTGATCTTCTTTTTGTGTGTGCAGGTTTCAGAATACCAGGGTGCATACAAGGTTAGAACTTTTATTGTTCATTTGATTTGTACTTTTGTTTTTACAGACATTGAGATCTGTATGTTTAAATTCTTATTCAGAATCCATGTGAGCATCTGTAAGGTAACTACTGATACAAGCCGACATAGTGTGCTTTCTATATATTCTGATTCCATGGTGAGCTTTCATGCGTACATTTAATTTTTTTATTTTGTGAGCAGTCTATATATTAATATGTGAGTATGTCTCCTTTTTTCAAAACCCTCATGATTTTATTTTCGTTTATTTTGTATAACTATGGTGGAGGCTTTTGATGAGGTTTGGTTGGACAAAAAACAAAAGTACGTCTTATGTTGATTTGTATAATTTTTATTCACTATTCTTTTAACATGTTACTATTCTAATATTTTTGATAATGTTGGCATTTGTTGTGCTTATATGGATTGGCCTGGGCAAGAATCATACCGATTCATCAGTTGTGGAATGGGTACAAAATTTTGCATGTTCAGTTGTATATATGTATTATCATGTTTCTATGTGCAATTATGTTTGTATGTATATGGATGCGTGTGCATATATGTGAAGGAGATATAATAACCATTTATATGATGCAGGTGTATGTAGTCAAATTTGTCAAACAATAGAAAACTGATTGTCAAACAATATTTTGGTATTGTTCATGGGCTTGTCAATCGATTTTCCGATATTGGTACCACACCCTATTATTAGTAAATAGAAGGAAATGTTATCGAAAAATAGCGAGGTATATGTTAGTAGCAGGTTATGATGATAAGTACTTACTTGTATTTGCAGCTATGGACTTTGGAACAACGGCGGTATTGTCATTGAAGATATGGCCGCATCGTATTCTGAAACTGCTCCACATCACACGAGTGAAACAATATCAGTTGCCAATACTAATAGATATAAAAGAAAACTGAACGCTAAATTGTCAGCTGACATATGTGACTTACTTATCTGTAAATTGGTATACGAAACGAGTGTTTATGATCATTTTTGTTTGGTTTTCAGATGAGATATGCAAAACAGCTTTTGTCATTCCATCCAAAATCCACAAGCGGCCACGTCTTGCAAGGAAAAGTAATCTGGTGAGTTGTTTGTATCATCTTGAGCGTTTATGTCATTTTCTTATATGTATCTTTGACCTGCCATTAGATCCAATAGAAAGTGGCCACAGCTTGGAGGTGATTATGTTATGAATGACTCTCATTCATAGCCGTTTTGTTATAGTAAGTGGTTGATGTTGTTACAACACATTTTAAATTAAGTTACCATTGTCAGTTCATCTGGGCTGATGTCATATGATGTCAGTTCATCTGGGATGATGTCATATGATGCCAAGAACAAATTAAGACACCAAAAGAGCATGCAACTCATTAATCTCTTTGGATGTTAACGAGAAAACAATTGGTTATCATTACTGATCATGAAAGATACACATGTCAACTGAACAGGGAACTCACACAAATATTTCAGCTAAGAAGGCACTAGATATTCAAATGCCCAAACATGGGAAGGTTCACAATGTTGTAGCCAAGTATGAGCTTAAAGGAAGATCCCTTCACAAGTAGCCCCTGATTTTTGCAACAACCTGCGAATGTATGACACATTTAATAAATTGCAGCAATATTTTTTATTTTGAACAACAAATATTATTAATTACCCATCTAATTTCTTTTGTTACATAATACTGCAGATTAAGGGTAAGTATTAGCCAACTCTGCCACGTCCCCTTCCTTTGCCTCTTCCCCTGCCCCTTCCCCGCCCTCTGAATTCTCCCCTACTATGACCTCCATGATCATATCTGTCAAAGGCTAGCATGCCTATTCTTATATCATCTGCTTCCATCACATGAGTACCCCTTGCCTCCTGGACAATTTAGAGATTAACCATGTCAAATTATTTGAATGAATTTGATTAATTTGAGAAATAATTGATTCATCATTACCCCTTCCTCTTGGTTTCCAACCTCGAGAATGCCCTTCATTGCGGTTATAATTGTTCATATTCTGGAGAAGTTTCTGTGCAGCAGCCTGATTTTGTACAGGGGCATACTCGGCAAATGTCAACGACAAAGAACTGTATCAGTACAATTATAGTATTATAGAAGGTAAGCCACTTAGACAGGATTGTATTTATATGACAGAATGCAATTATACGCATTATGTTATCATGTTAAGAGATAAGGTATACAAAATCCCAGAAAGAAATGACAACATTAGAGGTGACAATTTAGAGCCATTTACTCATCTATGGACAGATCAATTTGGATTGAACACACCAATTTGGATTGAATTAGCTAATAGGAGAACACACCAATTTGGATTGAACATGTAAAACAGGTAGAAAACTCTACTTTGGTTGCTCAAAGCTGTAATGTTCTCTTTTGATGATGTATAGGCCGTTTGGCAATGTTTAAGTATACAATTACAATATATAGTATAAGGGTATGTAAGTATTGTTGTAGCATTGATTGACGATAAAAAACGTCTCTTAAACCTTTAGATAGTGAAGTTAGTCTACAAACACCAGATAACTTCACTCACTCTGGGGAGTTTGCTAGGCACGTTTGGTTCTGTTACAGCGTGATGCTAGAACAGTAGTTGTTTTTTCTTTAGTTCCTGCTACAACCAACAAAAAAAGTTTAGAGAAATTGATAGTGAAATCATGGCTGACCAGTTTAGGACATATACATATGTTACGCCAGCATTCAGCTAAAATTTTTTAATCAGTAAGTGTATATCATGCATAGTTGAGTAGGATTACATGTTATGATAGTGGGGACTTTTAAGACAATTTGCAGTGTAGGACATTAGTAGTGATTAAGAAAGTATTTGCATTTTGATTTGTTTTGTGCACATGGAGTCTACTGGTCCATCGCGATCAGTGCTGTTACTACACAAAATACCCTTGGGTTCAAGTTTAATAACATATTTCTTTTTATATGGTTGTGTAGTAACATTAAGGGGTGTCTGGCTAAGCTTTAGCTTAATAGTTTATTAGTTTATGCTTTCACAAGAAGTTGTGACAACCGGCAGTTTAGGGAGCTATTTTTAAAAACCCGCATTACAATTTAAGTTCGTTTATAATTTTTATTTGAAATTCTCATTTCACAACGAACTTGTAAGACCTATTTTATGGATATTTTAAATTAATGACGTTATGGAATTCGTGAATTTTTGTTCATAATTCATTGTTGATTTAATGTTCGGTGATGTATATTTGAATTCTCACTTGGTACTACGTTGACTTTGGCACTAGGATTACCTAACAAAAGTTTTATGATTCGTCTTAATGAGTCCGGTTATATTTTTAATTATTAACGAGATGTTCTCGAGTGATATTGAAGTTTAAAAATGAGTTCGGGTTCGGGCCACATGTTTTTACAATTACCCGCGTTACCCGCTCCACCGTAATAATATTATTATTATTACTATTATTATTATTATTATTATTATTACTAATAATAACTTGCAAAAAAAATATATAATAAAGAGTAAGCTACATATGGTCCCTGTGATTTTTTTTTGGTACACACAAACACAACACAAACCCTCACCACTCTCATTCTCTCTCTCAAAAACATCTCTTCTTCCCCACTTCATAACCTAGCCGCCGCCGACCACAAAACCGGCCACCACCGCCGTGTTACCGACCACCCAACAAAACAAACACCACCATTTTATCCCTCTCTTCACCCTCTTTCTTTTGATATAAGATACTCACCCTAGAACCATCATTAACACCACCAAATCTCTATTTATCCATTCGAATTTTTATACCTTTTCTAGATCCGTGCGTTTGGAGGTCTAAGAAGGTGAGAAGGAACTATTCTTGGGTTTTGGGAGCCACGATTTGGCTTTTATCCGTGGCTACACGGATTGTTTTGTGGAGAATCGAACTAATCTTTAATGGGAATAATGTTTTGGTGATTAAAAGTTGGTTTGGTATCCGGGTTTTCATGGTTTTGGTCGTGGTTGACTCGGAACCGAGAGCAAGCTCTCGGCTTATTTTTGGTTCGAGCCCGATGTGGCTTTGGTCTCTTTGTTGATGGTTGTTTGGTTGTTGTCGAGGGTGGTGTACCTCGATCCGAGCTAGCCGAGACCTTGTGGTCTCGGGGTTTCATTTGTGCTCGTATGCCATGACCCTCATGGGGTTCTCGATTAGTTGTGGTTTGAGCTTTGGCTCGTATGGTTTTTGTGGTTCGACCCTTGTGGGTCGCGGCTTAGCCGCGTAATTATTTTGATGCCGAATTGACCATTGGGTCGAATGGAGTTCATGACTACTTGGTGAGGCTCTTGTGAGCTATATGATACTTGTGTGTTTGGCTCGAGTCCTAGTGACTCGCGGTTTGGAGCCGAGACTCAATTGAGTCGAGGGCTCGGGTCGGCTTGGTAAACCGACCCACACATTAACTTGGTTGATGTTATATTCTTGAAATAATTGTGAACTTGATTATTTTGTTGTTGTGGTTTTCATTTCGGCCGAATACTTTTGGTTGGGTCGAGACCATTGTGGTCTCGACATGGGATATAATTATTGGTAATTGAGGAGTTGTTGACGAAACGAGATATTGGGGACCGATTGTGAGACGGTCGTTAGATTGACGGAGATAGGTTAGTCGGGTGCCGTAGTCGGACCCTATTGTTGTAGCCCGTGGTTTGAGATTGTGATTGGACGGAGAATTGTTATTTATGACTTTTGCTTATTGGACTTGGACAATGAGCCGAGAGTCATGACTCGGACATATGACCATTTCGTATAACTCAATAACTATTAAAACTGAAACGAGAATAATAAAACTCGTAATAATAATTATTGATAATATGAACGTTTATATAAAAGTATATACGTGAATAACGTATATATAACTATATAAACGCGTATATTAATAATAATAATAATCACGAGTCGTATTATAAATAATACGATTAGATATATATTAGGCTACGAAAGTGGCGTAATATTATTAAACGTATTACTATTATAAAAATTGTGTTATAAAACGGGAAACTCCCGACAACTATGAAACGTTTAATAAAATGTCATTCAGGATATATAACGGATAAACTTATTGAGTTAGGCGAAATTGTTGTCACTCGGGTCCAGGTAAGTTATTATTTGTGACGTTCGTGTTGTCACGGATATATGACGACTAATATAGACGTTTTCTATAATTAAATAACCACTTAACCGTAAGGTTGAGCCGAGTTATTTGGCTATATGAAATGAATATATTAGTGGGCATCGTATCCTACGACGCCCATAGGTTGTAGTATATGTAAAGTGTAATAGATTGCGAGTGTATATATCGGGAAATCTGGCCAATTTGACGATATATATGAGGAATTTATTAAACTATGATATATACTATATAGTAATTATGTGCTATGTGCTTTAGGTTGGGTGTAATCTTGGAACGGTTTGTTACATAAATAAATATGAGGATTATCAAATCGACGGATTTGGTAAACTTTGGCGATTTATTTAAATGATATATTGGGCTAATATTAGATCTATAGTTTATTTATCTTTCTATATGTGATCTCTCTTTGGTTTGTTTTGAGTCGACCCACCACCCGTATGGATACCAAACGCAAATACACCAAACTAATACGAAATGGATTTTCGGAAATAAAACGGATTCTCGTCCGGGTTTGGGAATATTATATATTTTGAGGAAATGATTTCTGAAAGAGTTAATATTGTTAGGTCGTGCCAAGTCCGTAGTTGTTGTTTTGTGAGTTATCATACATCTTATTTCTACCGACTTCTACTTGATATTTTTCTGGACTTGAGGTGAGTCATAGCCCCACTTTTACTCTTGAACTTTGTGTTAAAAGCTTATTTCAACGTCCTTCTAAACAATATTAAGCTTTTGTGATCGTTTATGGGCTCTAGGATGTTAAGCCTTTGATCTAGGATTTTGGCTATGAAAAGCATGATGATAATATTGACGGAATATTCTATGAAAGAAACAATACTATCACAACAAGGTTTTTGCCAAACTTTCTGTTTGTTATTCCATTAGCCCCAATGCTATGTGATCAAGTATAGCACGGTTTACAATCTAACAGGGATCAAAGATCCTTGAGGCTAAACAAACCTAACAACATTAGACCCCATGTCTAATGTTCATCATACCCCTCGTATGATGTTCCCACACACACTCTTTTAGGTGCTTTACATTTTAACACACTTGGTGTTGTTGTAATATGTAAGTATGAAGCACCATGGAGGTGATGTTCACTTTGTTTCACTGTGAATCATGCACTCACCACCACTTTTATCTAAAGGGGTGTGATCTCCTTTTTATAGAATAAAGGAGATCATTACAAAATTGATAAGCTTAGTCATCTACTATCTAGCTTATGACTAGGATGTCAAGTCATCTAAGATACACCACGTATCTATGTTTACAACTCACTTTGGAGTGTTCAATTTGATAACTTATGAAAGATATTATCTAAAAGATATACTTGACTTTTATGCACATAATATCTTTTTCATCTTTATCCATTTGGTAGTATGACTCACTGATCAGCAGCAGTTTCATTTATACTAGCAGCAGAATCCTTCTTCAGCAGGCTCTTCAGCAGAAATGCATCATCAGCAGAATCATTTTACTCATCAGCAGAAACCATCAGCAGAATCTTGTTCTGCTTCAGCAGTATCTTTTGCGTATCATTTCAATATTCTTCATGTTTCATTCTTTTTGTTTATGATCATCAAATCTATAAAATCTATGGAATATTTAATTCCTTACACTTTGTTTTCAATACTTGGGGTGAGAAACGTGCAAATGTTTTATGTGGACTATTATCGCTTTGTTTATTTAAAACTTGCTATGCTTATAGAACTAGGTAGAGCGAGGCCTAGACTTGAACTAGGTAAGCTATTTGATTTGGTTATAGAGCGAGGCCTAGACTAGATCTAGGTAAGCTATTGATTTGGTTGTTGAGCGAGGCCTAGTCCCCGAACTAGGTAAGCTATTGGATTGATTTAGGAGCGAGGCCTAGACTTGAGCTAGGTAAGCTATTAATTGGATTGATTTGAGCTATAGCGTGCACCTATAGGGATGATTTGATTCGGTTGGTCTATTTTGGTTGGATGAGTGAGCCCTAGTCTAGCTATCAAGCGTTTTGCATATATGTCCACTATATTGAATTAAGAATCTAAACCTATGATCTCACCAGCGAAAGCTGACTTTTAGCACGTTTTCTCAGGTAATTAAGTGATGCTCTGTGGATGCTTGGGATTGGAGGCTTGGCATTGGCACCGGTTATGGATCTATATTTCTAAAACTCTGATAACTATTGTGGACCTATATTTATTTCTTTTGGGCCTGACTTTGGATGATTTTGGGATAAATGTAAACTTTAAAACCCGGTTTGTTTGTGTTTTTCTTATGTTTACTTTATCTCGTTCTTTCATGACTTTGAATGGATACCAATCCCCGTAGCACCCCGAAAGCTTGTTGAGTCTTCCGCTGTACCCAATTTTGGGGGTGTTACAGATTGGTATCAGAGCCAAGGTTATAGAGAACTAGGTAAATAAACACCTAAACTATAACCGATTTTTATAGAAAACGATCCTCGACCATTGCCCGCCAGCCCGCCAAGCCGAAGCATCATTGTTATTATTGAGGTATTATGAGATAATAATTTGGAATGAGATTATTGAGATGATTATGAGATTTGGGATTTCTTGAGATGATTTGAGGATTTGAGGTTTATTGATTTAGCGATATGATGGCGTTTTGAGGAATTATATGCGTTTTGAGGAATTATATGCGTTTTTAAGGAATTATATGGCTTAATTGCTTTACGAATGATTTTAGTAATGCAGTATTTTAAATCTTTCTTGATATATATATGATTTGGAATTATATGATGATTTTGATATGGTATTTTGAGTTCGCGGTTTAGTTGTTTTGAAACACTTACACCTACCCTACGCCGTTGTCACAAATTATCGCCTCCTTTGCACGTGTTGTTGTTAAGAATTGCTATTGCTAGTACGCGTCGCCCCTCGTGGATCACTATGGCCCCTGATGACCCATACGTGTTGGTCATGCGTTCGGCCACTACGTTATCATCTCATTGACGCCCTAAGTCACCGATTCTATCGCCTCGTGGTTCACCTGCTCAGAGATGACGATTGATGGAGTACCCCTCCGACGAGGAGTACAAGGGCGAGCAGAATGATGACCCTCAAGATGAGGAAGAGAATGATGACCCTCAAGATGAGGAAGAGGATGATCCTCAAGAGGAGGAGATGCCTGATGATGATTGGTCACTAGCTCATTCAGCTCATTCTGCGAAGCCCGATTCCCCGATACATCCGTTAGAGCCGTTTTCACCTGATCATCCATTGTTGGTTTGAGTTGCCACCTGGTAGTCCCGTTGAGTTGGATGCACCTTCTGAGGTTTCTGCTGAGCATGCAGATTTGGGTGAAATTGGTAGGATGTGGACTCGGATTACTGCACTGGGCGAGTAGATCTCGCGGATGTCTGACCGACTTGAGATGATTATTGCTGAGTTTATTGCTGAGATAAGAGTTGATTTGACTAATATCGTGGGAAGGACGACCGCGATTAGGAGAGGTATGATTGAGATACATGAGCAGATAGAGAGTCTGCAAAGAGGTTTCCTCACGGCTCGCGAGGCAGATCGCAAGCTGTGGCAGAGGAACACGGAGTTGGAGAAGGAGGCAACAGACCTCAAGAGAGATAGAGATATATACAGTGTTGAGCTGGAATCGTTATGGAGAGATTTGGATGGTTTGAGATCGGAGTTGAGGAGTCTACGCCAGCATCATGGCTAGATCGATTTGGAATTATGTTGTTGTTATGTTGCTTCTTAAGTCAGGGAGTAATCGGTTATGAGAGCTGGTTATTCTATCCCTTAAGTCATGTTATTCGGATTGTACGTTCGTCTCGTATGGAACGATTAGTATTTATTATGCCTTTTGGTAGTATGGAACGATGTATTGATCGCTACTTATGGACGAGGGTGAGCTCGTATGATATTTTACGGTTTTTGGCATACATGGAGAATTGTGTCTTACTTGCGTGGTTGATATTGTGTTGGTATTACATTAATGACTATACGATGAAACCCTGTTAGAGCTACGCGAACTGGAACTGCCGCGACTACCCCTGGTCGCCGAAGACGCCGTCCTACTTGAAATGTTGAAACCCCTACTCCTGATAACCTGGACACTACTAACCGCAATCACAGGAATCAAAATGTTGATGTTCAGGGAGACAATGATCATGTTCCACTTAACGCACCTACTGTGGATCAAGCAATGATCAATCAACTTGTGAAGCAACGAGTTGCTGAGCTACTAGCTGAGTCAAATCATTCCAACGATTCTGCTGGAACATTTCCACCTGATCGTGCTAATGGACGTAACTACAAGGAGTTTAGAATTTGTGGACCTATTAAGTTTGGTGGAACTAAAGGAGTGGTCTACTTGGTCAGGTGGATAGAGAAGACTGAGTCAGTGTTTAATGTCAGTGGTTGTGCGGAGAATGCGAAGGTAAAGTTTGCTTCTTTTACTTTCAAGGATGAAGCTATAACTTGGTGGAACAATTACCGTAATTCGGTTGGGAGTGCTGTGGCTTAAGCTATGACTTGGGAGCAATTTAAGTCTTTGCAGATTCAGACTTACTGCCCAAGGAATGAGATTAAGAAGCTGGAGATTGAGTTCTGGAGCCATAAGGTGAAAGGTACCGATATGGCAACTTACAATCGCCGTTGTCGAGAGTTAGCTTTACTTTGTCCCGATATGGTTAGGACTGAGACTCAAAGGATTGAGAGGTATACCGATGGTTGCCTGTGGCTACAAGGAATGATGTGATTGCTGCTAGACCTGCAAATATCCATGAGGCCATCACAATCGCTCAACAATTAATGGATTCATTGGAATTGGAAGGAGCTGATAAGGATAAGAATGGAAAGAGAAAGAGGGATAATCATTCTAAGGGTAATGATCGTCGAAACAAGTGACAACTAACCACTAGGGCTTATGCCATGGGAGATGGAGACAAGAAGAACTACAATGGAGATGCACCCAAATGTAACCGATGTTACAAGCATCATTCTGGTCGATGCACTGTAATGTGCAAGAATTGCTCTAAGATGGGACACATAGCTAAGGATTGTAGAGCTGGACCACTTGCTATGGTTCAAGCTACTCCTGAAACTATGAGCAAAGCGAATGTTACTTGCTATGGATGTGGAAAGAAAGGACATTATCGGAATGAATGTAGGGAATCGTGGAACCGAGGAAATCAAGGATCGGGTGGTAATGGGTACAACAATGGAAACCGTGGACGACAAGACAATGGGGACCAACGTGTGGAAGCTGGAGTTGCTCATGGGAGGGTGTATGCACTCGGAAACGAGAGAGGAGAAGATCCGAACGTCGTTACTGGTACGTTCCTTCTCAATAATCGTTATGCTTCCATACTATTTGATACTGGTGCCGATAAGAGTTTTGTGTCCACTAAGTTTGCACCCTTACTTGAGAAACCCCCGATGGCCTTAGGAATTGGGTATGATGTAGAGTTAGCTAATGGAAACATAGAAAGGATTAAGACTATCATTCGTGGATGCACGTTAAACTTTCTGAACCGTCCTTTCAACATAGATCTTCTACCCGTCACATTAGGAAGTTTTGATGTCATTATCGGCATGGATTGGTTGTCAAGGTATCGTGCCCATATAATCTGCGATGAGAAGATCGTGCGTGTGCCTTATGGCAAGGAGATCCTAAATATATTAGGAGACCGAAAGGATTCTAGGAGCCCATCCCGATTAGCAGTTATATCTTGCACGAAGTTACCGAAGCTAATGGAGAAGGGATGTTACCTTTTCTTAGCCCAAATTTCTGAAAAGGGGGAGACGAAGAAGAAGGAAAGGTGCATTGGAGATGTACCTATAGTTCGTGATTTTTCGGATGTGTTTCCCGATGAATTGCCAGGAATTCCGCCTACTAGACAAGTGGAATTTCAGATTGAGTTGATACCTGGTGCTGCACCTGTAGCACGAGCGCCTTATCGTCTTGCACCTACTGAACTAGAAGAGTTGTCGAAACAATTAGCAGAGTTAGCCGAGAAGGGATTCATAAGACTAAGTTCTTCACCTTGGGGAGCCCCGGTCTTATTTGTGAAGAAGAAGGATGGATCGTTCCGAATGTGTATTGATTATCGAGAGTTGAACAAGTTAACGGTGAAGAATAGATACCCGCTACCGAGGATCGACGATTTGTTCGATCAACTTCAAGGATCGAGTGTGTATTCGAAGATCGATTTGAGATCGGGATATCATCAGCTTCGAGTACGCGAGGAAGATATTCCGAAAACGGCTTTCAGAACCCGTTACGGGCATTACGAGTTTCGGGTGATGCCGTTTGGGTTGACTAACGCACCGGCGGTATTCATGGACCTCATGAATCGGGTGTGTAAGCCGTACTTAGATAAGTTCATGATTTTGTTTATCGATGACATTCTGATTTATTCAAAGAGTAAGGAAGAACACGAGGAGCATCTAAGACTTATCTTGGAATTGCTCAGGAAGGAAAAACTGTATGCCAAGTTTTCGAAATGCGAATTTTGGATTCCGACGGTACAATTTCTAGGTCACGTAATTGATAGACAAGGAGTTCATGTGGATCCTGCTAAGATTGAAGCGATTAAAGATTGGGCTGCACCTACGACCCCAACAGAAGTTCGTCAGTTTTTGGGATTAGCCGGTTATTACCGAAGATTCATTGAGGGATTTTCGAAGATAGCAAAACCGTTGACCAAATTGACTCAAAAGAGTGTTAAGTATGAATGGGGAGACAAGGAAGAGGAAGCCTTTCGGATACTTAAGGAGATGTTGTGTAGTGCTCCTATTTTGGCGTTACCCGAAGGTAACGAGGATTTCGTCGTCTATTGTGACGCTTCACATAAAGGTTTAGGAGCTGTGTTAATGCAACGAGAAAAAGTGATAGCTTATGCTTCCCGACAGCTCAAGAAGCATGAGAAGAACTACACCACCCATGATTTGGAGTTAGGTGCTGTGGTTTTTGCTTTGAGGATATGGAGACATTACTTGTATGGAACCAAGTGTGTAGTATTTACTGATCACAAAAGTCTGCAACACATTCTGAACCAAAAAGAGCTTAACATGAGGCAGCGACATTGGATTGAGTTGCTAAGCGATTACGATTGTGAAATTCGCTACCATCCGGGTAAAGCAAACGTTGTTGCTGACGCCCTTAGTCGAAAAGAGAGAATTCCACCATTACGGGTTAGGTCATTAGGAATGACTATCGTATCGCCATTACCGTCTCAAATATTAGAAGCTCAAACGGAAGCATTGAAAGCAGAAAATAGACCTGCTGAGAATATATTTGGGATGGCAGAAAATGAGAAAGGATTGGTTAAGCGTTCTGATGGAGTGTTATGTTTTGGAGAACGAAGTTGGGTACCATTGTATGGAGGAATTCGAGGATTGATTATGCACGAGTCGCATAAGTCGAGATATTCCATTCATCCTGGGTCGGACAAAATGTACCAGGATTTGAAGAGATTATATTGGTGGCCAAATATGAAGGCAGATATAGCATTGTATGTTAGTAAGTGCTTGACCTGCTCTAAGGTTAAAGCCGAGCATCAAAGACCGTCAGGATTGTTGACGCAGCCAGAACTCCCGGTTTGGAAGTGGGAGCGGATTACGATGGACTTTATTACCAAATTACCGAGGACAGCTAGCGGTTGTGACGCTGTCTGGGTAATTGTGGATCGTCTGACAAAGTCTGCTCATTTCTTAGCTATTAGTGAAGATGATAGTGTGGATAAGCTTGTGAAGTTATATGTGAAGGAAATTATTTCGCGTCATGGAGTCCCGATATCTATTATTTCGGATCGTGATAGTCGTTTTACGTCAGCTTTGTGGCGATCACTTCAAACGGATTTGGGGACGAGGCTTGATATGAGTACTGCATATCATCCCCAAACCGATGGTCAAAGTGAGAGGACCATTCAGACATTAGAGGATATGCTTCGTGCATGCATCATAGACTTTGGTAAAGGCTGGGAGAAGTATTTACCCCTTGCGGAATTCTCCTATAATAATAGCTACCACACAAGTCTTAAGGCTGCACCATTCGAGGCTTTGTATGGCAGGAAGTGTCGTTCGCCTATTGGTTGGGCAGAAGTTGGAGATAGTCAACTTACAGGCCCTGAGCTTATTTTGGAAACTACAAAGAAAGTAACTCAGATTCGTGATCGGTTGCAAGCGGCCAGAGATAGACAGAAGAGCTACGCCGATCAGAGACGTAAACCTTTAGAGTTCCAGGTTGGAGACAAAGTAATGCTGAAAGTCTCGCCTTGGAAAGGTGTAATACGTTTCGAGAAACGTGGTAAACTCAACCCACGCTACATTGGACCATTCTTGATCTTAGAAAGGATTGGGCCCGTGGCTTATAGGTTGGAATTACCATCCGAACTGAGCAAAGTTCACGATGTGTTTCACGTGACTAATTTGAAGAAATGTCTTTCTGATGAAATGCCCGTCATTCCAATGAGGGATATTCGTGTTGATGAGAAACTGAATTTCGTGGAAGAACCGATTGAGATTTTAGATCGTGAAGTTAAACGACTCAAGAGGAGTCGCATTCCGCTCGTCAAGGTTCGTTGGAATTCCCGACATGGACCAGAATTTACGTGGGAACGTGAGGACGAGTTCAGGAAGAGATATCCGAAGCTTTTCACTTCGTAGATGAGTTTTTCCGAGTGAAACCCGGGACGGGTTTCCTTCTGAGACGGGGAGGATGTGACAACCGGCAGTTTAGGGAGCTATTTTTAAAAAACCCGCATTACAATTTAAGTTCGTTTATAATTTTTATTTGAAATTCTCATTTCACAACGAACTTGTAAGACCTATTTTATGGATATTTTAAATTAATGACGTTATGGAATTCGTGAATTTTTGTTCATAATTCATTGTTGATTTAATGTTCGGTGATGTATATTTGAATTCTCACTTGGTACTACGTTGACTTTGGCACTAGGATTACCTAACAAAAGTTTTATGATTCGTCTTAACGAGTCCGGTTATATTTTTAATTATTAACGAGATGTTCTCGAGTGATATTGAAGTTTAAAAATGAGTTCGGGTTCGGGCCACATGTTTTTACAATTACCCGCGTTACCCGCTCCACCGTAATAATATTATTATTATTACTATTATTATTATTATTATTATTATTACTAATAATAACTTGCAAAAAAAATATAATAAAGAGTAAGCTACATATGGTCCCTGTGATTTTTTTTCGGTACACACAAACACAACACAAACCCTCACCACTCTCATTCTCTCTCTCAAAAACATCTCTTCTTCCCCACTTCATAACCTAGCCGCCGCCGACCACAAAACCGGCCACCACCGCCGTGTTACCGACCACCCAACAAAACAAACACCACCATTTTATCCCTCTCTTCACCCTCTTTCTTTTGATATAAGATACTCACCCTAGAACCATCATTAACACCACCAAATCTCTATTTATCCATTCGAATTTTTATACCTTTTCTAGATCCGTGCGTTTGGAGGTCTAAGAAGGTGAGAAGGAACTATTCTTGGGTTTTGGGAGCCACGATTTGGCTTTTATCCGTGGCTACACGGATTGTTTTGTGGAGAATCGAACTAATCTTTAATCGGAATAATGTTTTTGTGATTAAAAGTTGGTTTGGTATCCGGGTTTTCATGGTTTTGGTCGTGGTTGACTCGGAACCGAGAGCAAGCTCTCGGCTTATTTTTGGTTCGAGCCTGATGTGGCTTTGGTCTCTTTGTTGATGGTTGTTTGGTTGTTGTCGAGGGTGGTGTACCTCGATCCGAGCTAGCCGAGACCTTGTGGTCTCGGGGTTTCATTTGTGCTCGTATGCCATGACCCTCATGGGGTTCTCGATTAGTTGTGGTTTGAGCTTTGGCTCGTATGGTTTTTGTGGTTCGACCCTTGTGGGTCGCGGCTTAGCCGCGTAATTATTTTGATGCCGAATTGACCATTGGGTCGAATGGAGTTCATGACTACTTGGTGAGGCTCTTGTGAGCTATATGATACTTGTGTGTTTGGCTCGAGTCCTAGTGACTCGCGGTTTGGAGCCGAGACTCAATTGAGTCGAGGGCTCGGGTCGGCTTGGTAAACCGACCCACACATTAACTTGGTTGATGTTATATTCTTGAAATAATTGTGAACTTGATTATTTTGTTGTTGTGGTTTTCATTTCGGCCGAATACTTTTGGTTGGGTCGAGACCATTGTGGTCTCGACATGGGATATAATTATTGGTAATTGAGGAGTTGTTGACGAAAAGAGATATTGGGGACCGATTGTGAGACGATCGTTAGATTGACGGAGATAGGTTAGTCGGGTGCCGTAGTCGGACCCTATTGTTGTAGCCCGTGGTTTGAGATTGTGATTGGACGGAGAATTGTTATTTATGACTTTTGCTTATTGGACTTGGACAATGAGCCGAGAGTCATGACTCGGACATATGACCATTTCGTATAACTCAATAACTATTAAAATTGAAACGAGAATAATAAAACTCGTAATAATAATTATTGATAATAAGAACGTTTATATAAAAGTATATACGTGAATAACGTATATATAACTATATAAACGCGTATATTAATAATAATAATAATCACGAGTTGTATTATAAATAATACGATTAGATATATATTAGGCTACGAAAGTGGCGTAATATTATTAAACGTATTACTATTATAAAAATTGTGTTATAAAACAGGAAACTCCCGACAACTATGAAACGTTTAATAAAATGTCATTCAGGATATATAACGGATAAACTTATTGAGTTAGGCGAAATTGTTGTCACTCGGGTCCAGGTAAGTTATTATTTGTGACGTTCGTGTTGTCACGGATATATGACGACTAATATAGACGTTTTCTATAATTAAATAACCACTTAACCGTAAGGTTGAGCCGAGTTATTTGGCTATATGAAATGAATATATTAGTGGGCATCGTATCCTACGACGCCCATAGGTTGTAGTATATGTAAAGTGTAATAGATTGCGAGTGTATATATCGGGAAATCTGGCCAATTTGACGATATATATGAGGAATTTATTAAACTATGATATATACTATATAGTAATTATGTGCTATGTGCTTTAGGTTGGGTGTAATCTTGGAACGGTATGTTACGTAAATAAATATGAGGATTATCAAATCGACGGATTTGGTAAACTTTGGCGATTTATTTAAATGATATATTGGGCTAATATTAGATCTATAGTTTATTTATCTTTCTATATGTGATCTCTCTTTGGTTTGTTTTGAGTCGACCCACCACCCGTATGGATACCAAACGCAAATACACCAAACTAATACGAAATGGATTTTCGGAAATAAAACGGATTCTCGTCCGGGTTTGGGAATATTATATATTTTGAGGAAATGATTTCTGAAAGAGTTAATATTGTTAGGTCGTGCCAAGTCCGTAGTTGCTGTTTTGTGAGTTATCATACATCTTATTTCTACCGACTTCTACTTGATATTTTTCTGGACTTGAGGTGAGTCATAGCCCCACTTTTACACTTGAACTTTGTTTTCAATACTTGGGGTGAGAAACGTGAAAATGTTTTATGTGGACTATTATCGCTTTGTTTATTTAAAACTTGCTATGCTTATAGAACTAGGTAGAGCGAGGCCTAGACTTGAACTAGGTAAGCTATTTGATTTGGTTATAGAGCGAGGCCTAGACTAGATCTAGGTAAGCTATTGATTTGGTTGTTGAGCGAGGCCTAGTCCCCGAACTAGGTAAGCTATTGGATTGATTTAGCAGCGAGGCCTAGACTTGAGCTAGGTAAGCTATTAATTGGATTGATTTGAGCTATAGCGTGCACCTATAGGGATGATTTGATTCGGTTGGTCTATTTTGGTTGGATGAGTGAGCCCTAGTCTAGCTAACAAGCGTTTTGCGTATATGTCCACTATATTGAATTAAGAATATAAACCTATGATCTCACCAGCGAAAGCTGACTTTTAGCACGTTTTCTCAGGTAATTAAGTGATGCTCTGTGGATGCTTGGGATTGGAGGCTTGGCATTGGCACCGGTTATGGATCTATATTTCTAAAACTCTGATAACTATTGTGGACCTATATTTATTTCTTTTGGGCCTGACTTTGGATGATTTTGGGATAAATGTAAACTTTAAAACCCGGTTTGGTTGTGTTTTTCTTATGTTTACTTTATCTCGTTCTTTCATGACTTTGAATGGATACCAATCCCCGTAGCACCCCGAAAGCTTGTTGAGTCTTCCGCTGTACCAAATTTTGGGGGTGTTACAGATTGGTATCAGAGCCAAGGTTATAGAGAACTAGGTAAATAAACACCTAAACTATAACCGATTTTTATAGAAAACGATCCTTGACCATTGCCGCCAGCCCGCCAAGCCGAAGCATCATTGTTATTATTGAGGTATTATGAACTAATGATTTGGAATGAGATTATTGAGATGATTATGAGATTTGGGATTTCTTGAGATGATTTGAGGATTTGAGGTTTATTGATTTAGCGATATGATGGCGTTTTGAGGAATTATATGCGTTTTGAGGAATTATATGCGTTTTTAAGGAATTATATGGCTTAATTGCTTTACGAATGATTTTAGTAATGCGGTATTTTAAATCTTTCTTGATATATATATGATTTGGAATTATATGATGATTTTGATATGGTATTTTGAGTTCGCAGTTTAGTTGTTTTGAAACACTTACACCTACCCTACGCCGTTGTCACAAATTATCGCCTCCTTTGCACATGTTGTTGTTAAGAATTGCTATTTCTAGTACGCGTCGCCCCTCGTGGATCACTATGGCCCCTGATGACCCATACGTGTTGGTCATGCGTTCGGCCACTACGTTATCGTCTCATTGACGCCCTAAGTCACCGATTCTATCGCCTCGTGGTTCACCTGCTCAGAGATGACGATTGATGGAGTACCCCTCCGACGAGGAGTACAAGGGCGAGCAGAATGATGACCCTCAAGATGAGGAAGAGAATGATGACCCTCAAGATGAGGAAGAGGATGATCCTCAGGAGGAGGAGATGCCTGATGATGATTGGTCACTATCTCATTCAGCTCATTCGGCGAAGCCCGATTCCCCGATACATCCGTTAGAGCCGTTTTCACCTGATCATCCATTGTTGGTTTGAGTTGCCACCTGGTAGTCCCGTTGAGTTGGATGCACCTTCTGAGGTTTCTGCTTAGCATGCAGATTTGGGTGAAATTGGTAGGATGTGGACTCGGATTACTGCACAGGGCGAGTAGATCTCGCGGATGTCTGACCGACTTGAGATGATTATGGCTGAGTTTATTGCTGAGATAAGAGTTGATTTGACTAATATCGTGGGAAGGACGACCGCGATTAGGAGAGGTATGATTGAGATACATGAGCAGATAGAGAGTCTGCAAAGAGGTTTCCTCACGGCTCGCGAGGCAGATCGCAAGCTGTGGCAGAGGAACACGGAGTTGGAGAAGGAGGCAACAGACCTCAAGAGAGATAGAGATATATACAGTGTTGAGCTGGAATCGTTATGGAGAGATTTGGATGGTTTGAGATCGGAGTTGAGGAGTCTACGCCAGCATCATGGCTAGATCGATTTGGAATTATGTTGTTGTTATGTTGCTTCTTAAGTCAAGGAGTAATCGGTTATGAGAGCTGGTTATTCTATCCCTTAAGTCATGTTATTCGGATTGTACGTTCGTCTCGTATGGAACGATTAGTATTTATTATGCCTTTTGGTAGTATGGAACGATGTATTGATCGCTACTTATGGACGAGGGTGAGCTCGTATGATATTTTACGGTTTTTGGCGTACATGGAGAATTGTGTCTTACTTGCGTGGTTGATATTGTGTTGGTATTACATTAATGACTATACGATGAAACCCTGTTAGAGCTACACGAACTGGAACTGCCGCGACTACCTCTGGTCGCCGAAGACGCCGTCCTACTTGAAATGTTGAAACCCCTACTCCTGATAACCTGGACACTACTAACCGCAATCACAGGAATCAAAATGTTGATGTTCAGGGAGACAATGATCATGTTCCACTTAACGCACCTACTGTGGATCAAGCAATGATCAATCAACTTGTGAAGCAACGAGTTGCTGAGCTACTAGCTGAGTCAAATCATTCCAACGATTCTGCTGGAACATTTCCACCTGTTCGTGCTAATGGACGTAACTACAAGGAGTTTAGAATTTGTGGACCTATTGAGTTTGGTGGAACTAAAGGAGTGGTCTACTTGGTCAGGTGGATAGAGAAGACTGAGTCAGTGTTTAATGTCAGTGGTTGTGCGGAGAATGCGAAGGTAAAGTTTGCTTCTTTTACTTTCAAGGATGAAGCTATAACTTGGTGGAACAATTACCGTAATTCGGTTGGGAGTGCTGTGGCTTAAGCTATGACTTGGGAGCAATTTAAGTCTTTGCTGATTCAGACTTACTGCCCAAGGAATGAGATTAAGAAGCTGGAGATTGAGTTCTGGAGCCATAAGGTGAAAGGTACCGATATGGCAACTTACAATCGCCGTTATCGAGAGTTAGCTTTACTTTGTCCCGATATGGTTAGGACTGAGACTCAAAGGATTAAGAGGTATACCGATGGTTGCCTGTAGCTACAAGGAATGATGTGATTGCTGCTAGACCTGCAAATATCCATGAGGCCATCACAATCGCTCAACAATTAATGGATTCATTGGAATTGGAAGGAGCTGATAAGGATAAGAATGGAAAGAGAAAGAGGGATAATCATTCTAAGGGTAATGATCGTCGAAACAAGCGACAACTAACCACTAGGGCTTATGCCATGGGAGATGGAGACAAGAAGAACATAAATTCCACGTGAGTAAGTTCCTTAGTGAGGGCGGTGGCTATGTTCTTCGCAATGACTTGTCCAACAGCAGCTTGCGTCATGCTTGAAGTGGTTTGCTTAAATCTCTCTTCATCAAATCATAAGAGACCATGAGGATATAGTTAATAAAAGTCATTATATTCACAACACATGAATATAATACATGAAAACTTCGGTCTACGTGAACCGATATCACAAATAGCACAACCATTCCTTACATAGTAGAGTCACACTTGATATATTTGTTTGTACAACAATCAAAAGACAACAAGTTCTTTAGACTATGTCCCACACTTTCTGTGGCTAGGATAATAGTAAAAGCTAGTCAGGATATAAGTCTGCTCTAGGGACTTCCTGGTGTCCCTCTGTGTGAAATCAGGTTTGTGGCATCATAAGGTCGAGATAGTCCTGAAGTCGTGTCTGAAGTTGTGCATCGATCAAATCTAAGATAATGTAGGTTCTGAACCATTCCTGAAGAATCTGCGGATGTTCCTGTTGAGTCCGTGATATTGTTATTATCTACTAGATGTTATCTAGTTCATGGCAAGTGGGAATGGAAAAGGAAAACGACAATGATGGTACTAGTGAATAGATTACTACCCTATTTCGCGCTACCTCGCGACATCTAAGAGGTGAAACTAAAGTACGCACTGTGGGACGACCAATAGTGTAATAAGTAACTGATGGTGGTGGTAGTACCTGAGTAGTGAGTGCTCTACTAGTGATGGAAAGAAACATACTATCTTCCTTGCAATAAACATCCTAATAAGTCCATTAAGATTAAGTCTGAATACTCTACCAAAAGGCATTCTATGTATGGGCTGAATGATAGGAAAACCCTGTTCCTATGGCAAATCAATAGTGCTAATGGTGGTGTAAGTGCAACTGGTGGTATAATGGTAGTGGAAGATGACAAGGCATCTTCAATGTCGGAATCCGATAAAAGGATGCGAGGGTGAGTATCTGAAGACATGTCGCTTGTGAACCAGGTCAATAAAATGATATAAATACGAATATGAGTATAAATAACTCGCACAGGGTATGCATGAAACAACATGTATCATGATTATGCACTTATGATGAAATGATGAGATGCTATGCTGATGTGGTTATAGTCTAGGGTCCAAGATACATCCTACTTCGCTATAACCTTAGCTCTGATGCCAATCTGTCACACCCCCAATTTACCTGACTTGCAGCAGAATGGAATACCTGGGGGTGTCTGTCATAGCATCACAGTTACAGTTACATTGAACAACCTAAAGTGTCGTTTGAAAAATACTTCGTTTGATCATTGAAATAATTCAAAGTTTACAATATGAGGTCCCCAAAAGGTGTTGCATGTTTATGAAAACAAGTCATACTAGATCAAACGTTTACATAAGTGCATGAAATAATGGTGAGACGCGTCGACCCCACAAATCCATGAAGGTCCAAATGCATGTCACATGAGCTACCTTAATAACCTGAAATACATTGCTAAAACGTCAACACGAATGTTGGTGAATTCCATAGGTTTATAAAATGTAATGTTGTACGGCCACCACAAGTAAAAGTGCATGACAAAAGTAATGTAAAATAGTACAATAGACCTTAAGCTCATGACCCCGAAGCTCTGACTGATGAAATTATATGCCCCTCCCGAATGTTTTACCAGAACACTCCCAAAATGTAGACATGAAATGCATCCGCTTACTGTTGGTAATATCTACCACGGATGGAGGCGTCACCCTCGATAGATCTATCCACTCACTCTCGTTTACCGGCAAATTAACGGTCCATGATAATAAATAGGGGACTTTAACAGGTTGGTAAGGCAACTTAAGCAATGTAGATATGTTTTGGTACTTGGGCTCGTACTAAAATGGTTGATGCAATGTATTCCCCCGTGGGATTTGAAATCAAAATGTTGAATTGAAAACGGGGCTATGAAAACTCACCTGATATGATGTTACCATGAACATGTAATGAGCTGAAAAACAAGGCGCGCACACTAGCCGCAACCTAATATGAATGATGAACGATCTACTTTAGATCATGAAATGATGTTATGAATGTCCATGCACATGTTTCCTATGCCACTCTACTCTTTGAAAAATACTTGTTGTTATCAAACATATACATTTTCCAAGACTTAGGAAAATAAGGCAACTAGAAAAATAAAACTAGTTGAAATGTATATATATATATATATATATATATATATATATATATATATATATATATATATATATATATATATATATATATATATATATATATATATATATATTGTATGTATCAATGTTAGTGTTGAAATCCTCGGTTTGAAATCCTTGATATAACGCCTTGTAGTGATAAAAATATACTTGTAATCACTAATACTTCATTAGTTGTGAATTTGGGTACTTGGTATTATTTCTAGAAATCTAGAGTTACTACGTAGTTTTAGCGTTATTATTTCTAAAAGCTGTCAAAACAATATTAGTTTTGCCGATATTGAAACGTGAATATCTTTGTCGTCATAAGTCCGTTTTATTTGTTCTTTATATCCACGGTTACGTGTTAGTATGTAGTAATATATTTTGGAAAGCTTGGCTCCTCCGGGTTACGTCTAAAGCCTCTTTTTGTCCGACGAAAAACGTCCAACAGCAACAATTTTCAGAAAATATACTTTTCGTCAATAAACTTGCAAAGATCATAACTTCTTCGTTATAAACTCTTTTTAATCCGTTCTTTCGCCTACGGATTCGTTTTTGAAAGTATTTTCTAAAAATTTTTCCAAAGTTTACTTTATGTTTACTGATTTTCCTGGATTTACAAAAATGGGACAGAATGTATATATACTTGTTACAAATCCATTTTTCATGTTCAAAACTAGTTTCTACTTCAACCAAATCTCTTGCAAACACCACAAAGCTATACTAATCTACCATACACCTTCTTAGGGTGCCATGGGTTCCTAATCACTACTAATCATGTTAATTTAACAAAGGAACACCTAAATCAAAATCTAGGGTTTGTATGTTCAAAAAGTTAACAAAAATAATGTGGTATAGCTAACTTGTACATGAAATTAAGCATGAAAACCATAAGATACAAGTGTTAATTAGATGAAAACATGAAAATAAATTTGATAACTCACTTTGAAATAATAGGTGGTTAGATGATGAGAAACCTTGTGTTACTTGTGTTTTTGTTGTAAGATTCTTGATTAGGAAGGTAAAATGAACAACTTCTATGCTTTAACTTTTCAAAAATCTTCACTTGATCTTGAATTTTGGGTGAAGTCGTGGGTTTGAGATGGAAAGGATGAAGATTTGGCTTTTTGATTCTCAAATGTAGGTATGTTTATGTTTTAGGAGTTTTTGGTAGATATTTAGTATAAGTTATATAGTATAATATGGTACATAAAGCTAGAGGTTAAGAAAATAAGTCATGTGGTCTTGTGATGGTCTTGTGGCCGGTTTTCAATGTGAACAAGAGAAGCAAAATCGGATTTGAGTTGCTTAGGATAAGTTAGTGTAGTATTAGTTGTAGTTTAGTGTAAGTATTAGTTATAATCGGGTACCGGGTTTGCTAGAAATAAATGTTAACGAAGTTATTCGGGATAAAATAAAGTTGTAAGAATGTTAAAAATATGTTGGGTACAATTACTGAGTGTTCGGGTGATTATTGTTTAGTTTTCACGAAAACCGTTCTAATATTTATAAACTTACGTTATAAATAAAATAAATTTCCAAAATACTGGGTAAATAAATATTATAACTTTTATGATGATATAATGGATATAAAATATGTCGGGACCATTGTGGGAATATTTAGATATATTCGTCGTGTTTATAAACCGGGTGTTAACGTTTATTTATAAATAATTATAAGAAAAATGTTAAATGTATCAAATATATAAATTTGAAAATCCTAAGAGTGGTATAACATGAAAATGTTGTTATGATGATATGCAGACTGTCTCTAGTCCGTATGCAATGTCCTTACTGATAATGAAATGAATTCGCACCTAAACCCATACGGTTACGCGAATTTTTAATACCCGTAAACTAAATTTACGATGAAATGAATAATGCACGTGAATGATGAAATTTCTTCCGGAATGAATAGTGTTCAATGAATAGTATAATTTCTGAATGCTTCTCGGAATGTCAAACTGACACCAAAAATGATGAATAGTAAACTGATGAATAGTGTTTCGATGAATAGTGTTTGATGAATAATGTTTTTCCAAAGTTTGGGAAATGACCAGAAATGGTGAGTTGTGACAAAATACATTACATGATAGTTTACCTTAAGATGGTCTCGCAACTTAATTTAAAATACTTGGACAAGTTGAAAATTGTGAATTACAAGCAAAATCATTCAGAAACAACTTTTTATTATGTTGCTCATATGTTATAAACTTACTGATGTTGTTCATATGTTCTAAACTTACCAACTAAACACTTGCTAAACATAATATGAGAGACTAGAATTCTAACTAGGCTCTACTCAATTTTAGCTTTCAAAAAATTATGGTTTGATATCTACAAAATATATAAAACATTATCAATATAGCTTGAACAATATTAATCAAACCATAACACACATGCACATGTTCGTTAAAATCCTACAACCATAAAACCATAAAAAACTAAAAAAAAAAAAAACTAGCACAGATCATGTTGTATACCAAATATATGTCGCTATACCAAATTGTAACACTCACTAAACCTGACACATGTTGTTCATTCAGATAAAAGAATTAAACCAAATATGTGATTGAAATTTGTTAACTGATATATGCATATATGTGATTGAAAAATAAATGCATGTTTAATACAAGATACATGTTGCTTTACCAAATTGATTAAAAAGAAATAAATCAATATTACCATGTTGTTCTTCATGTTAAGATAACATAACGATCTCATTATCGTCTTGCACATCCCGGGACATTGAACACTCATTATCATGTTGATCAATGACATTCATGTTTTGAGTAATATGATGAAAAATATTTTTTTTTTCTTTTTCTTCTTCTTTTTTTTTTGCTTGGAATTAGGGTTTTGAAAATTTATATACGTGAGAAATTTTGTGAGGAAGATACGTATAATTAAAACCATATTCTCATTGATTGTAGGATATTTTTCAGTTATCTTTAGCATATGTAAAATACCAAAAATATCCTCCCATTAAAAGCTGAATAAAATAAATAGAAACTAATTTACTAAATTGTGATTGGTCCAAAGTTGTTTTGTAGAGTTCTGAACAAAAAATTGGTTCTGCATTGAACGTCATTATATGCAGTACCATTCTTATATACAGTACTTTACAGTACCATTTAGGGCAATCTAGACCATTGGATCATTAAATCAATGGTTAATAATACAAGGTGGCATTTTTGTAATTAATTCAAAAAAAATTTGCCTGGAGATCTTATACTAAGGGCATAATTGGGATTCTGCAATAACAAAAAACACACTAACCGCTTCTTTAATTCAGATTGATAACGAACTACCAAAAAAAACGGGAGCAACTTGCACCAATGATTAGACGGAAATTAAATTTCCACTATCTTCTCATAATTTTCAACTACAATCATCATTATATACACCGATCAAAATACACAGCTACTATCAAAAAAACACACACACTACTGGGTTTTGGAGATCGACTCAAAAAAAATTGGTACAATTAAATCGTTTCATAATTGAAGAAAAATGAAAGGTAACCTCATCGTGTTGTGATTTTGCTTATAATTATAGTGATTTTAAAAAATATATATATTTTTTTACAATGAGGAGCATAAATTTATATTTGTTAAATTATTTGAAAATGAAATTGAAAAGGGTGATGCATGTGTGTTACTATACACTAGTGTTATTATATTGTTAATTTTTTATTGATAATATGTAAGTGGTTGTTAAAGGTTTGATTTGATATTGTTTAAAGGTTATGAATCGATATGGTTTAAAGTTTATGAAAATGATGAGTAAGGAATTAGAACATGTGTGTTTGGGTATGGGTATGAGTAATGAATAGGGGTGTTTGGTTTTGGGTATGAGTAATGAACATGGGTGTTTGGTTTTGGTTTTGGTTTTGGGTGTTTGGTATGGAGATGAGTAATGAACATGGGTGTTTGGTTTTGGGTGTTTGGTTTGGGTATGGTTATGGGTAATGTACATGGGTGTTCGAATGAAGAAGTAACTTGGGTGTTTGGGTAAAGGAAGAATAACAGATTTAGTGAGTCAGTAGTGTACATTGTTGTATGGGTATGGGTATAGTTTGTGTTTTGATATGGGCAAGTAGTAGGTGTGTTTTTTGATATTTGAAAAATAGATTGAAGATCATAGTATGTAACAGGGGTTTTAGATATTGGTTAATGCATAGTATGTAACAGGGGTTTTAGATATTGGTTGAAGTTTACCAAATGTGTTTTGATATGGGTAAAATAAAATAATAGTGTTTGACATTTATGTTTAAGCTGGAAAAACCTTATAAAAAAGTTGTAATGAATATGGTTTCATAAGTAACATGGGTGTTTTTAGATAATGAAATTATAATAAAATGGTTTTATGGATAAGTAAACATGTGTGTTTAGATTATAGTAATCATGATAGTTGTAGTAAACATGGGTGTTTAGATATGGTTTAAAAAAGAAGTAAAATTATTCTTATTTGGTAAACAAGGGTGGTTCGATTTAGATGACTTGAAGATGTAGTTAACAGTGGTATTTGGGTATAAGGAAATCCGGAAAAAAATAGTTTAAGAATGTGTAATGTGCATGGTTGTTTGGATATGAGTACTAGTTATTGAAACTTAAACTTCAACTAATACATGCATATTTGCCAAATTAGAATCATCTTCGGGCAAAAAATACTACAGTAGTAACCTAAGTGTGTGGAAGATAACTAGATTACTATAAACATCAATGTTACTTCAATTAAAAATATAAATTTCATTTAGTAATGCTTATAAAGGGTTTAAATTTGATGTTAATGTACATATGACAGATTTAATGAGAACCGGCAAGGGCAAGGGCAAGGTAGTTGTTGAAGAACCTGATGACATTATTAATATAGAAGAAGAGGGAAGGACGACGATTTTGTTGACACAGCGTGGGACAATTCAGGTAAATTTTTTACAGTGGTTGTTGGAAAATAAGTATCATTAAAATTTAAAAATAATAAATGAGAGTTAACATGGTGTTAATGTATACATATTAGGATTTAGGAGAAGTCAAAGGAAGAAAGGAAAAGAAATAGTGGATGAAGGAGTAAGGAATAAAAATGGTGCTGGTAACAATGGTAAGCATACATGTTTAGTTGTGAATATATGTTAGTAACAATGGTAAGCATACATGTTTAGTTGTGAATATATGTTAGTATGTTCTTAAAATATGATGTCAATGGTTAAATCTGTAGAAACAGGGGTGTTTGGATATGGTTGTAAAATGAATAAAACATATATTTAATGAGTCAAATAATTGAATGTTTGGATGATATTGAGTAAAATGAATAAAAAATATAGTTAATAAAAAAATCAAAATGAATTTTATTGAGTAAAATTGCATGGGTGTTTGGGTATTTAGTAAACGTTACTGTAAATGTTAGTGGGAGTTAGTACATTGGTGTTTTTATGTGGATGATTTGTATTTGTTGCAAGGAAAAATGAAAAAAAACTGAAAAAGAGATCAAGAGATACTAAGCTGTTGACATAGATGGAAAAGGCAAATGATAGTAAATTTGGAAAAGATAAGAAGCGAAACTTAGTAATACCAAATACCAAGGCAGGAACTAGTAAACCACCTTTGGAAAAAATGGCATCCCCTAGTAAATAAGTTACGGTGAAAATTGCAGCCACTAATTTTCAATCTAGGTCTAGCCCAAAAAGCTTATACCATGCATGCTCAACTCTTAGGCCGCATCAAAAAGCATGCTTGGAACAAATAGGATTTGGAGGGGTGGTTGACTTCAAAATGGACGGTATTCCATCCAGGTTGGGTCTTTATGTGGTAGATAAGTTAGATGTGAAGGAAATGGAGATTAAGTTGTCAACGGGTTCAATCAGATTAACAAAGGAGTTAATAGCAGAAATGCTTGGAATAAAAAACGAAGGGATTGATATTGAAGCTGTTGAGGCAAAAAGAGATGAAAATATGGTGGAGAGTTGGAATAAACAGTATGAGGGTGCTAAGGACATTAAGCTGGCTGATGTTAAGTTTATGATTAGGCAATCTAAAAAAGCAGATCTAAATTTCAAACTGAACTTTATTGTTCTTTTTACTTCTGTAATGGGAAGGCTTAAGAATAAAGGCGTATGTGATTTGAAGATACTAGATTACAACACACCAGACACGAACCTTTCAAACATTAATTGGTGCGATTATATTTGGAAGTGTATAAAGTCGTGCAAAATTGGATGGAAAAAGGGAAAAAAGGATTGCTTCTTCCTTGGTCCACTGACATTTCTGACGGTAAGTGATTTTCGGTATCAATTATTACAATTGTTATTGTTAAAATTTGCTGGTATGCATTAATGTTTTCAATGGATCATAAAAAGTAATAATAATGTAATTATTAATTGCTTATGAAACAGTTGTGTTATGTTGATGGTACAAAGTGCAACACTTTTAGCGTTGGACGCAAGAGACCACCAACAAGTGTATGCAAATTAGAGTTGCTAAGTGAAAGGGAAAATGCAGAGGTGCTGGCAGGAGGTTTAGGTCTTGGAGAGACCGAAGGTCCTTTTGTTGAGGAAGAGGAGGATTCAGCGCCGGAGAATGTAGAGGTAATATGATGTGTTTTTTTTTAATATTGAATTGTGTGCATACATGTTGGATAAAACATAATGAATTATTGATTTACATGTTTATCAGGGATGCTTGTGGTTGTTAAACAACTATGTTAAGTGTATTATCAAAGAACGGCAAGGGTTTGAGAAGACGTTGGATGCTGCAATAAATATGACCAAGGGGGACACTGATTTGAGTGGTTTGATTGAAAAGTACATTGAAGCGCTGAAGAACCCAACGATTGTTAACCCATTGGTTACTAACCAACCAAACAGCAATGTAAAGATGGATATGCCAAAAGAACAGGAAAATGTACAAAAAGAAGGAGTCGATAATAGGGCTAGCTTAGAAAAAATATTTGAGGAAGGATCCCAGTTCGCAACATACGAAAGGGGAAGCGGTTCTGGAACAGGAATGGAAGGAATGGAAGATTGGGGACAAGAAACACAACGTTTGGATGTGGAGCTTGTTGATTCAGCCGCATTGTCAGGCTTTGACTCACCTGGTGCCATGATTGGACCATTAACACAAGAAGCATTTGTTGAAGTAGCAGAAGAAGTTGAACAGACAGTTGAAAAGGCAAAAGCCATGAAAGAACTTGATGAAGGTCCAATTTTTAGTCTTGGGTTTACTCAACCTGATGCAATGGCGAAGGAAAACTTTGTTACACCAGTAACACATAAGGAAAAAACAAATTTGTGTCCACTTCCGATAAGATGTGTTCCACCAGAGAATCCAGTTAATCATATTCAGCGTGAAGGGAAAACGCAGAAGACAATAATTGAAACAATGAGGTCACCATTTGTCCCCGAGAATAGTGGAAATTGAACCAAACTTTAACACAGAAGAAAACAAGCTCACGAAGTACCTGTTTTTGATGACTGCGGAAGATATGACGTAAGTTAATTACTACATGTAATTATATTATGCATACATGTTCCGTAAATGGAAATGAACATTTTCTTACTAACATTTTTTTTGGTTGTTAATAGTGAGGTCCTGTTCATGTCAAATTGTGGGAAAAGATTAACGAGAGAACAACTACACGACTTGGGAGAAGAGTATGTTGAAACTTACATGCTGGATGTGTGGGGGTATATATGAATTACATGGAGGAGTTTAAAAGCAGTGATTCTCCTATGAGAATGTTTTTACCTACATATGTGGTGGTAAGTCTATTTGTGATTTATATATATATATATATATACAATATTTTTACGAATTGCAACAAATATAATTAAATGAAATAAAATGTGACGCAGGACAAGGATACTTTTTCTGAGGATCCCTATAATAATGAACGGCAAAAAACATTTGTGCAACATATGAAGAAGGCGGCTAGAATTAATAATGACGTTAAACATATGAAGAACATCGATCTTGTAAGTATATTTAAGTTACTTCATATACATTCATTTTAATAAGCCTTTTGATTAAAATAGTTTTGTATTATAATATGAAGAACATGCAACTTGGAAGAATAAATACATGTTACTGAAGTATAACATATTTGTATTTGATTTGTAAAAGATCATATATGTTGTACGTTAAATTTTTTGTAATATTTCAAAATGTTTTAAAAAGTGGCTACTGTTTAGTGAACAAGTTTAGACGGAGAAGTCTTATTTTCTGAGGTTAGATGAAGTTGATGAATAGTAGGATTACTTGGGTAATTCCTAATACGTTGCATATATGTTTTGGCATATATCTTATATGGTACAAATTACTATAACTTTGCGTATATGTTTTGGTATAACGGTTATGGTAAAGAGTATAAGATGTTTTGGTAGATATCTTATATGGTACGAGTTATGTTTTTGCATATACGGTACGAATTATGTCTATAAGATGTTATGGTAGATATCTTGTATGGTACGAATTACTATAACTTTGCATATATGTTTTGTGAACAAGTTAAGACGGTGAAGACTTATTTTCTGAGGTTGGATGAAGTTGATGAATAGTAGGATTACTTGGGTAATTCCTTATGCGTTGCATATATGTTTTGGTAGATATCTTATATGGTACAAATTACTATAACTCTGCATATACGTTTTGGTATAACGGTTATGGTAGAGAGTATAAGATGTTTTGGTAGATATCTTATATGGTACGAGTTATGTTTTGCATATATGGTACGAATTATGTCAATAAGATGTTATGGTAGATATCTTACATGGCACGAATTACTATAACTTTGCATATATGTTTTGGTATATATCTTATATGGCTGGAATGTCTAACTAGGTTTTTTTGCCGGTCGATAATGACGGTCATCAATTTCTAATGGTTTTTGATATTAAATATGTGTCTGTGATGATGTTTGACCAAAAAAAGAATTACAAGAATGCAAGAATTCCCAAAATGAAAAAAGGAGGAAAGATTCATAACATGACTGTTGTAGAAATGATTGTAAGTACAATTAGTATAACTAAAGTGTTACTGAAATTACAAATATAAATAAATTTAATACATGATATTACGATGTTAACCATAAACGTTATACAATGCAGAGTCGTGATTTTGTTCGATATCTTTTTAATTCAACTCATAAAAAAGCTGGATTGTTTTTGAACCCTGAAGTGGAGATTGCTGAGTTTGAAGGTCAAACTGCTAGGGTCAAAGAGTATGCTGGTAGGTTTGTGATGCGTCAGATGGAATCGTACATGGGAAAGGGAAAAAAGTGGGATTGGGGCCTAGATGGAAATAAAGCTAAACTACAGAAGCAAATGGTCATCTTAAGAAAGAAATATGCTACACGTATACTGCTGTCAAAATGCAACTTGTTAATGGGATTGGTGAAAACCAATATTGAGAATGCGGCAAAGTGATTCGAACTAAAACTTGTCCTGTCTTTTGGTTTAATACTTTCGTTATGAAGGATTTCTACTTAGGAAGTTAAACAATGTTATTATGAATTTGGTTCAGTAGGATTGCAACTTTGTTTTAATAATTTGGTTATGTAGGATTTATAATTTGGTTTGTGACTTAAGGTTTTTTTGTTTTTGAGTTTATGTCTTTTATTATGACTTACATTAGTGTTATTCTGGTTGAATTGGTAATTGGTAACACATATGATCAGTTGGTATCATTTGTTTTTTATACAGTCTAAAATGTAGTATATGCGCCTGGGGAATTAGGCTTTGCTATTGTTGTATATGTAATCTAAGCTTGAAAATGGTTGTTCATGAATCATTTTATGAGAAAACTAAAAGGATACTGATGAGAGTTGGATAATATTGTTGTAGATGTAAGCTGTAAAAAGTGAAAATATGCTTGTACATGGTTGTTCATGAATTATTTGCTGAGAAAGATAAAAGAATACGGATGCGACTGGAAACCTCAAAATCTTTTGATTTCCAAGGGGAACAAAAACATGAATGCACCATTGGAAAAAGTCAGTTTAACAAAATTAAAACATGAATGTTTCATTTATAAATTGAAGGCCACTAATGAGACTGATGATACTGGAATCTTGATTTGCCGATACAAAAGTAAAATATGAATTATTCATTATATTAAACAAGTCAACGTATTAACATGTACGCAACGGTTCGGAAAAAGAACTATTAATTTCTTATACTCTTTAATAGAACCAAAGTTTAACTACTATAAAAAACATAAATTTAATAATATCCAGAAAAAAAAACACTAAAAAAAATAACAAAAAATATAAATATTTGAAACAAAGTAGCCTATTCTTCAGTATCTTCATCGGTACTTTCTTTATCATCACTTCCATCTTCTTCCTGAACTGCATCTTCATCATCATCATCTTCATCTTCCTCGTCATCTTCAATTTGAACAACACTTTTGCCTTTATCATGGAAACGCTTGTTATGACCTTTTTGACCACAAACACTGCATCTACGTCGTTTTAATGGAACTTTCCTTGTCGTTCTTGGCTTTTTTGATCATTTACCCTGTTCAGCCGGATGTTGTATTCTTTTAGAGCCCTTGGTATGAGCTTTTTTAGGATTCTTGATGGCAACTGTTTCAGGTACAGTAACACCAAGAAAATCCGCATATAATGCGTCCTTGTCAACATTTGGTTTTGGCATCTCATCCTCTAGTTGTTTCTTCCACTCTTGGACCTTTATAAGGAACTGAGATAATTTGTCAGTGTCGTTCCTTATAAGACTTGCACACTCATCAATTGTTGCATGAACATCAGTTGCTATCCTACCTGTTTCTTCAATGCAAGGACCATATCTATGTCGCTTGTCAAGCAAATGGGGAGGAAGAACGTTTTTTGTCCAACGATGATTTATGAATGGACTTGGAATTTTGACAATATCATGAATCCGAAAAACACAAAATATGTGTCTACAAAGATAACCATGCCGGTTATAATGACTGCATGAGCATTGGACACTACCATCCATTAGATTAAAAAGAACCTGAAACGTATCAGTAAAGTATATTATGAAAAAATAACAAATTATCTGCAATGATTAGTTCAATAAGATGGAAATGAATTAACGAAAAACATACCGTTGCATCAATAACTTTATTAGATCGCTTGTCCTTTTATCGTATGTTCAAGTTTCAACAGAACCTTCAGAATGAGAACTAATCTGTGAACATGAATATAAACCCTTGTGGATTTCATTTTGAACTTCCCTGAATATCGAGTGTGTATACATATCACGGGCATGTTGCTCAATTGCTAATTCAGTCAACAAAGAAAAATTGGATTCATTTTCCTTATTGGCCAAACAACGTTGCGTGTATCTTTGTATCTCCATGGCAGATTCGAAACATAACATAAACTGAACAAACGTGTTACCTCTATGTGAATAAATATGGAAAAACGCATTAGAACTCTCAGATCGAGACGTAGTCTTCATCAAACCACACATAGGCACATGTCTAAAATAAGCGGGGATCCACCTATCTCTAAGTTCGTACATGTCGGAAAACCATTTGTTATCATTCAAATTATACCTGGTAATCAAAGCTTTCCATCGTTCTTCAAAAACTTGAGGAGTAATGCATACATTCCAAATGAGTTTGTGAAAATCTTTCCTAAACTCAGAATCTTGATCAAGATCACCTAATACCTGTATAAACATATAAAAATTCATAATATTATATGGAACATGCATGCACAGAATGATGTCATAAACTTTAACATAAAAAAATACCTTCCCGTGCAGCTTTTGAGTTATGTGCCACATACATAACCTATGGTGAGATTGGGGGAAGACTTTTAAAACAACCTTCCTTAAAGCAGCATCTTGGTCTGTAAGGGCAAGCAGTGGCTGCTTTGTATGAACTTTTAAAAATGCCTCTAACATCCACTCATATGATTCGGTCGTTTCATCGCACAACAAAGCAGCACCAAAAGTTACGCATTTTTTATGGTGGTCAATACCAGTAAATGGGACAAAAACAAAATTATACATGAAAAAAATAATTGGTTAAAAAATAAAATTATTGCACATATGTAATGAAAAAATAAATAATTGTGAAAATTACTTGTTAGTCCTGAAAGTAGCATCGAAGGATACAACATCACCGAAAGCAACATAGTTGCACTTCATCGTTTCGTCAGCCCAAAAAAAACTGACCAACTCTTCCTGATGAGTATGATATTCAAAACTGAATTCGGGAACATGATTTTTCCTATTAATCATCTTGTCAACTAGCATCTGAGCATCCCTGTCTCCAACGAATGAGTTCACAGCACGCCTAAAATTCCTCCAATCCATGGGTGTTCCACGAACTTTATCATAACCACCCATAAGAGCTACTTTTAGTCGGTGAGCTTGAGTAGGACCAACATTGGAAAGCGAAGCCCGGTGAATAAAGACGTAATCACCAAATTGCAACTGTCTTCGAGCTCGTGATAGATCCATATTGTTCTCATTCATAAGTGGATGATTATGATTTTCCACAAAGTTGTTTACCTTATAAGCTGGTGTCCCGAGAATTTTTATCAAATTAATTTTTGCAGGACAATTACATGCCTTAGACACAGTTTTTCGTTTTCTTTTTCTTTTATTTTCACCTTGGTCTTCTTCTTCCTCACCTTCCTTCAATGTATTTACTTCAACTTTTGATCTTCGTTTACCAGCTCTATTACATAATATGGACCTATGTGTGATTTCACCATTTTTACGTTTTAAATTTGACTTACGGATGTTGAACCTACCCTTTTGGGAGTATTCCAAGTACATGTCATAAGCAAGCTGATAAGTGTAAAAAATATCACCCTTCTTAGGTTTCTCATCTTCGTTAATATCTGGGGTCCAATACGGGGTACCTTTTAGAGTTGGGACAAATTCAGGATCCAACTCATATATTTCAATATCAGATTGATCTACAACAATTGTAAAACATTGTATTAAAATATGCAAATATGTTTATGGTACAACTAAATAAATGATAAATTCTACAAATATACTTGGCGGAATTTTTTATTTTTAAACATTAACCATATATGAGTTTTGTAAAAAACAATTCAATGAACAATAGTTTTATGCTAAACATATATTGTGCTAAAATCAATATACAAACCTAACATATTAATCACAAAAGATAACAGTTAAATATATAGAAAACATGTATGCAAGGCTTTAAAAAATTCTAACATATTAAACATAAAAGATAAAAATTTAATATATACAGAACATGTATGCAAGGCTTTCAAAAACAGGAAAAATATACTAAACACATTTAGCCATAACATATCAACCATTTATAAATTACTAAACAATTATAATCGGAAATTAATCTAAGAATGCCAAAATGTCAAAACCATGTATACAAGGATTTAAAAAAAAAAAAAAAAAAAACAGTTATAAAACTTTGATTGGATTAAAAAAATTTTAAAACTAAAGATACCAGACTGTTCTTGATGATCAGTTAACACAATCGATTCATTATTCACTTCTTGCACATCCTTGGACATTGAACCCTCTCCTACATCTGTCATACTTTGTTCATTGATCTCAACCATTTTTTTCCTCCAATTATTAGATAACGAATTAGGGTTTTTATTTAATTCGATTCTGGGATTGATGAATATTTATAGGTATAAAAATTGTGATCATTAAGGATGCGTACCAATTTTGTGTCAATCTTTGATGAAAACATCGTGATCCTTTGAATCAGATAAGAACCTTGGATTTTTTTTTTATCTGATAAGAACAAAAAAATCCCCAATATTGTAGGATAAATCCGGATTTTCAAACCTATTTGTGTAAATGTAAAATACCTCCTTTGAAACAGATAAGAACCTGAGATTTTTTTTTGGAATCTGATAAAAACAAAAAATCCCCACTATTGTAGGATAAATCCGGATTTTCAAATCTATTTGTGTAAATGTAAAATACCATATATAACCTTTGATGCTTTTATTAATTAAATAAATGGAAATTAATTTACTAAATTGTGATTGGTCAAGATTGGTACTGTAAAGTACTGTATCTAAGATTGGTACTGCATGGAATACATCACTATATATATATATATATATATATATATATATATATATATATATATATACACATATATATATACATATGCATATATATATATACATATGCATATATATATATACATATGCATATATATATATACATATGCATATATATATATATACATATGCATATATATATATATATATACATATGCATATATATATATACATATGCATATATATATATATATATATATATATATATATATATATATATATATATATATATATATATATATATATATATATATATATATATATATATATATATATATATATATATATATATATATATATATATATATATATATATATATATATATATATATATATATATATATATATATATATATATATATATATATGTGGTAGGGATATATATATATATAGGGTAGAGATAGAATGAGAAGGGGCTTAAAAGGAGAAGGGTAGGAAGGATTGTGGGAGTGACATGTGTCATCCCCATGCCACATCATATGACACATCATATAACATGTGTGACCCCACCCAACCCCACCCCCCCCCCCCTGAAAATTTTTTTTCCTGCCATAATTTACTGCATCACGGTTACTGAATCACACTTATGATTTTACTGCATCTCGGTTACTGCATCACGTTTCCTACATCACTGTTACTGCATCACAGTTATAATTTTACTGCATCACACTTATGATTTTACTGCATCACGTTTCCTACCTCACTGTTACTGCATCACGGTTACTGCATCACACTTATGATTTTACTGCATCACGGTTACTGCATCATAAATGTGATGCAGTAACTTTATAAATATGATGCAGTATAAAAAGTTACTGCATCACAGTTATAAATGTAATGCAATAACTTTATAACCGTGATGCAGTACTTTTGGCGGGAAAAAAATTTGTCCAAAAATTTTTTTTTTGGCGGGAAATTTTTTTTTTACGCAGGGGGGGGGGGGTGGTTGGGTAGGTGTGGTGGGGGTGGGGGTGAGGGTGACACATGTCATATGTAGGGATAGAATAAGAAGAATAATTAAAATGAGAAGGGTAAGAAGTAATTCTAGCCACACATATGAGAGGGAAAATTTGAAAGAAGATGCATCCAATTTTGTAGGTGCATATAGAATGTGTGGTTGTGGTTAATTTTTATTTTAATTATTCTTCCTATTTGATTTTTATCATATAGAATAATGTTAACAAAATATTAATACCGGTGTTTTTTTATTGAAAACCCTTATCTCACGTAAAAAGAAATCTCAGTTCATTCACTTTTTTTCCAAACCCGAATTTCATATTTTCCTCTGCCTTTTTTTTCTCAATATCACTTTGATCTTCTTTTTGTGTGTGCAGGTTTCAGAATACCAGGGTGCATACAAGGTTAGAACTTTTATTGTTCATTTGATTTGTACTTTTGTTTTTACAGACATTGAGATCTGTATGTTTAAATTCTTATTCAGAATCCATGTGAGCATCTGTAAGGTAACTACTGATACAAGCCGACATAGTGTGCTTTCTATATATTCTTATTCCATGGTGAGCTTTCATACGTACATTTAATTTTTTTATTTTTTGAGCAGTCTATATATTAATATGTGAGTATGTCTCCTTTTTTCAAAACCCTCATGATTTTATTTTTGTTTATTTTGTATAACTATGGTGGAGGCTTTTGATGAGGTTTGGTTGGACAAAAAACAAAAGTACGTCTTATGTTGATTTGTATAATTTTTATTCACTATTCTTTTAACATGTTACTATTCTAATATTTTTGATAATGTTGGCATTTGTTGTGCTTATATGGATTGGCCTGGGCAAGAATCATACCGATTCATCAGTTGTGGCATGGGTACAAAATTTTGCATGTTCAGTTGTATATATGTATTATCATGTTTCTATGTGCAATTATGTTTGTATGTATATGGATGCGTGTGCATATATGTGAAGGAGATATAATAACCATTTATATGATGCAGGTGTATGTAGTCAAATTTGTCAAACAATAGAAAACTGATTGTCAAATAATATTTTGGTATTGTTCATGGGCTTGTCAATCGATTTTCCGATATTGGTACCACACCGTATTATTAGTAAATAGAAGGAAATGTTATCGAAAAATAGCGAGGTATATGTTAGTAGCAGGTTATGATGATAAGTATTTACTTGTATTTGCAGCTATGGACTTTGGAACAACGGCGGTATTGTCATTGAAGATATGGCCGCATCGTATTCTAAAACTGCTCCACATCACACGAGTGAAACAATATCAGTTGCCAATACTAATAGATATAAAAGAAAACTGAACGGTAAATTGTCAGCTGACATATGTGACTTACTTATCTGTAAATTGGTATACGAAACGAGTGTTTATGATCATTTTTGTTTGGTTTTCAGATGAGATATGCAAAACAGCTTTTGTCATTCCATCTGAAATCCACAAGCGGCCACGTCTTGCAAGGAAAAGTAATCTGGTGAGTTGTTTGTATCATCTTGAGCGTTTATGTCATTTTCTTATATGTATCTTTGACCTGCCATTAGATCCAATAGAAAGTGGCCACAGCTTGGAGGTGATTATGTTATGAATGACTCTCATTCATAGCCATTTTGTTATAGTAAGTGGTTGATGTTGTTACATGTCACACCCCCAAAATACCTGAATGGCAGCGGAATGGAATACCTGAGGGTGTAACGGATCATAGCACACAAGCAAGGATATATTGAACGACCTAAAGTGTCGTTTAGAAAATACAGCGTTTGATCATTAAAACATTCAGAGTTTACAAAGCTTAGGTCCCAAAAGAGTTTGCCAATATAGTTAAAATAAGTTCAACAAGATCAAACGTTTCATAAGTGCAGAAAATATGGTGAGACGCGTCGACTCCGCGACTCCATGAAGGTCCAAATGTATGCACATGAGCTACCTTAATAACCTGAGAAATACATTGTGAAAAACGGTCAACACGAATGTTGGTGAATAATCATAGATTTGTAAGTAAATCGTATGCACATAAGCCACAAGTAATAAGTAAACCGACAAGAATGTCAAAAATGCTACATTGTCTCTTAAGCTCATGACCCCGAAGCTGGACTTAGTAATGGCCCCACCAGAGTGTTTACCAGACACTCAATTCGTTAAGACATGAAATGCATTCGTCCCATTTGGAGCAACCCAAACACGAATGGAGGCGTCACCCTCGATAGATCTATCCACTCACTCTCGCTTAGCTATAATTAACGGTCCATGATATATAAAAGGGGACTTAACTTGGTAGTAAGGCAACTTAAGCAATGTATGGAATTTGATATACTTGGGCATGTACAAAAATAATTGTGCAATGTATTCTCCCCCGTGGGATTTAAAATCAAATAAGTAATTAAAACGGGGCTATGAGAACTCACCTCAAAAGGATGGTACAATGATGGTACAATGATGTAAAAGTAGTCGGGACAATGAGGCGCGTACACTAGCCGCAACCTAAATGAATAATCGCGATCTAATTAAGATCAAGTCGTAATGAAATGAATGCACATGCACATGATACTCATACCACTCGTAATTTGGAAATACTAGTTATCGTCATAGTAAAATAGTTTCCATACTTAGGAAAAATATGTCCATATATAGGAGTATATAACTTGTCGTGTTATCTCGTAAGAAAATGTTAGCGTTAAATTCCTTGTATTGAAAACCTTGAAATACGTCGTTAAGTCGTATAAGTATTCTCTTGGGTCATACGTATTCATTTGATAAGAAAATAGTCCTTAGTAATATTTTCTAGAAAGTATACCGTTTAGTACGTAAGTTATTATTTTTATTTGTGTCCATATATATATATATATATATATATATATATATATATATATATATATATATATATATATATATATATATATAGTTTGACGATGTTAGAATGGTTATAACTTGGTCGTTTTAAGCTCGTTTTCCTTGTTCTTTATGTCCACGGATTCGTCTTTGTATATACTAATATATTCTTGATAACTCGGCTCCTCTAGGTTATGTTTAATGCCTCTATTTACCCGTCGTATTCTGCCAAACAGCAAGCAGTTTTATAAGAAATAGTTTTCGTCGTTAAATTTGCAAAAATCATATCTCCTTCGTTATAAACTCGTTTTAATCCGTTCTTTCGCCTAAAGTTTCGTTTTTGAATGTATTTTCTAAATCTTTGGTCAAAACTTGGCCACCATCTACTGATTTTCCCACGAAATTAAAATATGGACAGTAGGTATATCAAAAGTTTCAAAAACCATTTTCAAGTCTCCAAACTAGTTCCATCTTCCATCAAACCACTCTCAAACACCACAAAGCTAGTCTAATCCTACCATACACCTTCTTAGGGTGTCATGGGTCCTTAAACATCATAAATCCACTAGGTCTAACAAGGGTTACTCATGTGTCCATTTCTAGGGCTCAAAGTTAAATATATATACAAAATAGAGTGGTATAACCATTATGTGCATGAGTTCTTGTAAGAAAAATATATAAACATGATAATAACTTGTAAAAATCATAAAAATGAATTTGTTAACTTACTTGATGGTTTAGAGAGATTAGATGATGAAAACCTACTAATCCTTGAGTTTTTATTTCAAAACTCTAACAAGGATGATTATATAAACAAGTTTATGCCTAGATCTTGAAAAATTAGTTCTCCTTGCTCCTTGACTCACCTAGTTCGAATACACCATAAGAGAAATGAGAGAAAAAAAGTTTACTTGCTTGTAAAAGTGATTTGTGATAAAGTGGATGAAAAAAAAGTTTAACTTATACTTGGAGACAAAAGTTTGGTGAGCCATTAAGAAGTTTGGTGAAGTTTCAATGTATTAAGACCTTAGGGGGGGGGGGGGGGGTTGGCCGGTCCTAAAGGAGGGAAAAGGGGGTTTATGTTGGGTAATTATTTAGGAGGTTAGTGGTAATATTGTGTAGTATTTGGTTAGTTTTAGTTTTAATCGGGTACCGGGTTTGTTAGAAATAAATTTATCAAAGTTATTCGGGACGTAATAAAGTCGTAAAAATTGTAAAAATATGTCGGGTACAAGTACGGAGAGTTTGGGTGATTATTGTTTAATTTTTGTGAAAACCGTCGTTATTAAGTTAAACGTACGATACGTAATAAATAAATTTCCGAACGCTTCTCAGAATATCAAATTGACCTCGAAAATGATGAATAGTAAAACGATGAATAGTGATCGATGAATAGTAATTGGTGAATAGTAAGATTGTCGAAGTTTGGAAAATGACCGGAAATTACGAGTTGTGACAGTCTTCCCCTCTAACAGGAACTTCGTCCCGAAGTTCAGTTTTGGTTGGTCCTTGAGGTGGTATTGGTGAAAAGATGATAATAATTGAGAATTCCAGCGAAATTCCACGATGGGAATTCGACTCCGCTTCAACCGTTTGACCTAACAGTCCATGGTTTCTATTGGTTATTACCAAGTCTACGTTTGTTCTTGGGTTGGATTCCTTTCCAAATGGGATTACGAGTGACTAATCTGAAAGTCATTTCCTGGGATTTGAATAGGTGAAACATGGTTGTGTAATCCGGTTGTTCCTTAACAAGGCTCAAGTCCGACGGCCACTAGGCCTACTCTGTCTGAACTATTAAGTGGTTCGGTGTATATCGGTTTTAACTTTCCAAATCTTTCCGAATAATATCATGCCTTTCCTAGGCAGAACTTTCAACGTGATTCTAACACCAACTTGAAATTTTAATGGTTTACAACTTGTAGAATTTGTAATTGATTCCTGACTTGTAGGAAATTTCTGGTTATTTCATGAATGCCTACTGGACTAGTGAGTTTGGCTTTTTCCGAGTTTGGTTTGTCAATAGATGATCAGTGCTTCTTCAGGTTTATAATGTAATATGGGTAATATATGTTGCTGAACCATGTCAGAACTTAAATCTTATAGGTCAGCTGGTCGATTCTAAAATGAATCTTAAATGGTCCAATATACTAGAGGTTCAATCTCTCGTGTTACCAAAACGATATCATGCCTCTCCAAGGCAAAGCTTTCAACTTAGTTCGTTCTCTCACGTGAATCTGGTTAGTTTGCTTGTTCAAGGATACCCAATCCGTATGATGTGCGTCATGTATCAACCTAACCTCTATCAGTTTCTCGTTGTTTGTAACTGGTTCTTGACTTGTGAAATTTCCTTTGTTGTTCCATAGTTTAGTTCTAGACCAGTGAATTTAACTTTCCGGTTTCGGTCTGTAGATGGGTAATTGGTACTTCGACCATAAAGTGCTTCAAATGGTGTAGTCTCTATGCTCGCGCGATAACTATGGTTGTAAAAGAATCCGATTTATGGTAAATGGTTAGTCCAACCATTTCTAGAGTCAATCACTCATACTCTGAGCATAACCTTCCTATGTTTGAATCGTTCTCTCGTCTTGACCATTGGTCTGAGGATAATAGGCGGTGTTTACATCTAAATGGGGTTCCGAAGGAAATCTTAAAATGATTGTTAGAAATCTGAGGTGATTCGATCACCTTTATCGGAATAATTGAAACGGTTACAATGAATCTGGTGACTAATTCTACAACGTTACGTCTTTCGAACTCAGCGTCATGCGAAGAAGATAGAATATGGGTAACACTTTGATTCCTCGTGTTTTAGTCCAATCGATTGCTAAGACATGTGTCATTCTTTGCCTACTGTGCTTGGTCTCTATTACCGACATTTGTAATCGTTCTATAGTGTTCCTCTTAATTTCCTTCATCACATATTCCAATATTCCTTATTGTCAAATCACAAAGCCCTAAATGCATAAGCGACGTAGTATGGTGATTGGTTTTCAAAATTTATCTCGCGATTTTTGAGTTTTTGGTCGAAATCTTTTTCTGATTAAACGAATTTAGAAAATGGAGCAAATGGTTTACTAAATAATATCTTTCTTGATGATTCAAAATTCGATAGTTAGGAAATGTGACGTGGTTTTCAAATAGGTTGTGAATAGGACTGTTTACCAAAGTTTGATGTTTATATATTTCCCATTGTACAATGGTTTAGCTAAATATTGATTAAAAAGATCGTATTTGTTCAAAATAGGCAATTCAAAAAAAAATTATTTTCTACGAGATATGTGATTTGTATAAACACAAATTTTAAATCGGCTTCACTTAAAGTGAAAATACTAACAAGGATAAAATAGTAGGATAGGTAATGTTCGCATAATGCATAGATGTCTGAGGTTCGGTTCCTGATATTGGATGGTGCCTATTGGTGGTTATCTGGCAAAACTACAAGCCTAGGTATTCAACCAACTTAAGTCTTGAGATGGTTTATCGTTGTAATTGTCATCATGTTGGCAATATGAGGGTTTCAATTGATACTTTGTCGATGAATTTCCGTATTGTCTTCACATGTAGCTGAGGAGATATTCTTGAGTCTGATGCCTCTCTCGATGTATAGGTGAGGTTATCTAGAATTTCTTGAGAACACAATGCCTTAAGGGAATCTATATCGATACCCTTAACTCAAATCAATTTTTCCTTGGTGAAACTTATTATAGGGAAGTTTGCGTTTAGATGAGGTCATGTTTAATCAAATCGCTCTACAGTATCAGTTAGGAGGCTTGGTTTATTCCCATGGTGTTGCTTACCGTATCTTCACAATGTGTTCGATCCTGTAGCTCAGTCTAGCTAGTACTTTTGAATAATAAATTGGACAACTAGGTCAGAGATGGTAAGTCGGATGGTCTCGTGGTACCTTAGGATTGTTGTTGAGTTATAAATTGTCTTGGTGTATACTTCTAGTCTAGGTTAGTAGTTCTGTAATCCTTTCCTTGCTTTTCTGGTATCGAGCAATCCTCCTAGTACTTGATAGGGAAAGTCTCTCCTAAAGAAGTCGATGGAAAGTCCAACTCAATGGCTAAGTGAGTGACAGGTGGGGTAAGTATCCAAGGGAAAGTTTGTCAGAAAGAGACATTTACAACAGAGTTTATTTGTTTAAAACGCTTTTACATGAAGATTGTTATTAGCAATACTTTAAAAAGAAAATAATTATTTACTTCATGGCATAATTCTTCCTGAATTATACATAGGTGATCAGGCTATGTATAGTTGAGGATGAATGATGCGATGCTTGATTTATTCAAAATAGTATTACTTTTCTCAAAAGTTTTAGATGGTGTTCAACGTTTTGTTATTAAAAATGGTATGCTAAATATTTCCTTTCAAAGTAATATAAAAATTGTTTCGCGTGATAATAGTAAATAGTTGGCGTAATATCGGAAAAATCAGTTTATAGTACGGTAACAAAACGACTTATTTTAGAAATTCGGTAAAACAATTTCCCCATAAGGTAGTAAAATAGTTTGTAATAAAACTCGTTAAATGGTTTATTGGATACATGGGTGAATCTTATGGAATGGTAATAATCTATTAATCCGTCAAATACGAACTCGGCCTATTCCCTAAATAAGACAATGGTATAATGTTACGAAAGGATTGAAAATTGCACAATTGCAATAGGAAATGGAATAAACGAAGGTTACGATTATCACAGAGATAAAGATAGTCATTACATTAAATAGGAAAGTACTTAATATAACTAGGTTACACCGACGTACTTATGGAAAGTACCAAAAGAAAGTACAACCCTAGAGGGCTCAAACTAAGGTTTATATAATTTAAAACATAAACTTCTTCTTCCAATTCTGTTTTCCCAACTCCGGGCATTCACTCTTGTAGTGTCCCACTACACCACAGCCAAAACATGTAATTGGTGGTTTCTGATTATCCCTCACAATTGGCAACCTGCAGTCCCTGGTTTTGTGGGTAACCTTCTTACAGTTGCCACATGGTTCCGGGCAACGGCCTGGGTTATGATGATGTTGGCACTCTTCACACTTAGGTAAAATACCAAGGTAATCATTCTTTTCCTTTAGACCTGTAGCATTAGGTTTAGCAACTCCTTGTCTCTTGTGTGATCCTTGTGTGGCATTCTCACCTCGGTTGTTGTTCCACTTCCTTTTATTGTCACTTTTTCTTCCTAAGATCTTGGGGTGAGCTATGCGTTCCTTTGCTTCGATTGCCATTCTGATAGCTTTAGGCATGGTATCAGGTTCCAATGAGATGACTAACATACGAATTTCAGGAGAAAGTCCTCCTATGTACCTTTCAAGTTTCTTGCTTTCCGGCTCATCCATTGCAGAGCCTAGTCGGGCTAAATCATAAAAATAAGCAGTATACTTGACAACATCATCTCCTACCATGGTAAGGTTTAGTGTTTCCTGTTCAATTGCTTGTAATTCGCTTTTCACACAGAACTTCAAACTCATCATCCTTTTTAGTTTCTCCCAAGAGTGTGAGTAAGCAGCATCAACTCCTACTACCTGGACATACTTAGTCCACCATTTCTGGGCATGCTCCTGAAAAGTGCAAGTGGCGAACTTAACTTTGTCTTCCTTACGGCAGTCACCACATTGAAAGATTGTTTCTAATTCTTCGAACCATTTGAGAAATTCCTTTGTGTCTATATTTCCGCTAAAGGAGGAGGGATTACAACCCATAAATTCCACGTGAGTAAGTTCCTTGGTGAGGGCGGTAGTTACATTCCTGGTAATGGATTGTCCAATAGCAGTTTGCGTCATGCTTGGAGTGGTTTGCTTAAATCTATTTCCATCAAATCATAAGAGTCCATGAGAATCTAAAGGTAATAAAAATCATCATATTCATAACACATGAATATAATACATGAAAGTTTCGGTCTATATGGACCAATATCATAGATAGCACAACCATTCCCCTATAGTAGAGTCAATACTTGGTGATTCTGTTTGTACATCAATCAAAATACTACAAGTTTCTTTGAACTATGCCACACCTCTCGTGGCTAGGATAATAGTAACAGCTAGTAAAGATATAAGTCTAGTCTAAAGACTTCCTGTAGTCCCTCTAAGTGAAATCAGGTTTATGGCATCATAAGGTCGAGATAGTCCTGAAGTGGTGTCTGAAGTTGTGCATCAATCAAGTCCTAGATAGTGTAGATTCTAAGCCATTCTTGAGGAACCTGTAGATGTTCCTTTTGAGTCCGTAATCTTGGTATTATCCACAAGGCGTTATCTAATTCATGGCAAGTGAAAATGGAAAAGGGAACTGACAATGGTGGTATCCTAAAGGATGAGAATAACATTGATGACGATGAAATCCCAGTGATGAGTTAGGAGGTAATGGGGATAATAGTGAATGGGATACTACCCTCTTTCGCGCTATCTCGCGACATCTAAGAGGTAAAGTTAAAGTACGCACTATGGGGCGACCAATAGTGAAATAAGTAACCAACGGTGGTGGTAGTACCTGAGTAGTAAGCGTCCTACTAGTGGAGGAAAGAAAACATACAATCTCCCTTGTAATAAGAATCCTAATAGGTCCATTAAGTCTGAATACTCTACCAAACGGCATTCTATGTATAGGTTAAATGATAGGAAAACCTTATTCCTATAACAATTCAATGGTGCTAATGGCGGCGTAAGTGTAACCGGTAGTACAATGGTAGTGGAAGATGACAATGCATCTTCAATGTCGAAATCCGATAAAAGGATAATAGGGTGAGTATCTGAAGACATGTCACTTGTGAACCAGGTCAATATAATCATATATATACAAGTATGGGTATGAATAATTCGTACAGTGTGTGCGTAAAGCAACATGTATAATGAATATGCACCTATGATGAAATGATGAGATGCTATGATGATGTGGTTATAGTCTAGGGTCCAAGATACATCCTAGTTCGCTATAACCTTAGCTCTGGTACCAATCTGTCACACCCCCAAAATACCTGAATGGCAGCGGAATGGAATACCTGAGGGTGTAACGGATCATAGCACACAAGCAAGGATATATTGAACGACCTAAAGTGTCGTTTAGAAAATACAGCGTTTGATCATTAAAACATTCAGAGTTTACAAAGCTTAGGTCCCAAAAGAGTTTGCCAATATAGTTAAAATAAGTTCAACAAGATCAAACGTTTCATAAGTGCAGAAAATATGGTGAGACGCGTCGACTCCGCGACTCCATGAAGGTCCAAATGTATGCACATGAGCTACCTTAATAACCTGAGAAATACATTGTGAAAAACGGTCAACACGAATGTTGGTGAATAATCATAGATTTGTAAGTAAATCGTATGCACATAAGCCACAAGTAATAAGTAAACCGACAAGAATGTCAAAAATGCTACATTGTCTCTTAAGCTCATGACCCCGAAGCTGGACTTAGTAATGGCCCCACCAGAGTGTTTACCAGACACTCAATTCGTTAAGACATGAAATGCATTCGTCCCATTTGGAGCAACCCAAACACGAATGGAGGCGTCACCCTCGATAGATCTATCCACTCACTCTCGCTTAGCTATAATTAACGGTCCATGATATATAAAAGGGGACTTAACTTGGTAGTAAGGCAACTTAAGCAATGTATGGAATTTGATATACTTGGGCATGTACAAAAATAATTGTGCAATGTATTCTCCCCCGTGGGATTTAAAATCAAATAAGTAATTAAAACGGGGCTATGAGAACTCACCTCAAAAGGATGGTACAATGATGGTACAATGATGTAAAAGTAGTCGGGACAATGAGGCGCGTACACTAGCCGCAACCTAAATGAATAATCGCGATCTAATTAAGATCAAGTCGTAATGAAATGAATGCACATGCACATGATACTCATACCACTCGTAATTTGGAAATACTAGTTATCGTCATAGTAAAATAGTTTCCATACTTAGGAAAAATATGTCCATATATAGGAGTATATAACTTGTCGTGTTATCTCGTAAGAAAATGTTAGCGTTAAATTCCTTGTATTGAAAACCTTGAAATACGTCGTTAAGTCGTATAAGTATTCTCTTGGGTCATACGTATTCATTTGATAAGAAAATAGTCCTTAGTAATATTTTCTAGAAAGTATACCGTTTAGTACGTAAGTTATTATTTTTATTTGTGTCCATATATACATATATATATATATATATATATATATATATATATATATATATATATATATATATATATATATATATATATATATAGTTTGACGATGTTAGAATGGTTATAACTTGGTCGTTTTAAGCTCGTTTTCCTTGTTCTTTATGTCCACGGATTCGTCTTTGTATATACTAATATATTCTTGATAACTCGGCTCCTCTAGGTTACGTTTAATGCCTCTATTTATCCGTCGTATTCTGCCAAACAGCAAGCAGTTTTATAAGAAATAGTTTTCGTCGTTAAATTTGCAAAAATCATATCTCCTTCGTTATAAACTCGTTTTAATCCGTTCTTTCGCCTAAAGTTTCGTTTTTGAATGTATTTTCTAAATCTTTGGTCAAAACTTGGCCACCATCTACTGATTTTCCCACGAAATTAAAATAGGGACAGTAGGTATATCAAAAGTTTCAAAAACCATTTTCAAGTCTCCAAACTAGTTCCATCTTCCATCAAACCACTCTCAAACACCACAAAGCTAGTCTAATCCTACCATACACCTTCTTAGGGTGTCATGGGTCCTTAAACATCATAAATCCACCAGGTCTAACAAGGGTTATGTCACACCCCCAATTTACCTGACTTGCAGCGGAATGGAATACCTGGGGGTGTCTGTCATAGCACCACAGTTACAGTTACATTGAACGACCTAAAGTGTCGTTTGGAAAATACTGCATTTGATCATTGAAATAATTCAGAGTTTACAAAATGAGGTCCCCAAAATGTGTTGCAAGTTTATGAAAACAAGTCATACTAGATCAAACGTTTACATAAGTGCATGAAATAATTATGAGACGCGTCGACTCCGCGACTCCATGAAGGTCCAAATGCATGTCACATGAGCTACCTTAGTAACCTGAAATACATTGCTAAAACGTCAACACGAATGTTGGTGAATTCCATAGGTTTGTAAATTGTAATGATGTACGGCCACCACAAGTAAAAATGCAAGATAAAAATCTCGTGAAAATTGTACAATAGCCTTAAGCTCATGACACCGAAGCTATGACTGATGAAATTCTATGCCCCTCCCGAATGTTCTGCCGAAACATTCAAATGTAAAAGACATGACATGCATCCGCTTACTGTTGGTATCCACTACCACGGATGGAGGCGTCACCCTCGATAGATCTATCCACTCACTCTCGCTTAACGGTAAATTAACGGTTCATGATGTTACAGGGGACTTTTCACATGGCAAGGTAACTTAAGCTATGTACATGTTTGAATACTTGGGCTCGTACTGAAATGATTGATGCAATGTATTCCCCCCGTGGGATTTGAAAACAATCAAAAATGTTGAATTGAAAACGGGGCTATGAAAACTCACCTCAACTGATGAAACCGTGATGAAATGAAATGAACCCCAATGAACAATTTGCTGCCGCAACCCAATATGATGGTACCATGAACATGTAATGAACTGAAAGACAAGGCGCGCACACTAGCCGCAACCTAATGTAAATGATGAACGATCTACTTTAGATCATGAAATGATGTTATGAATGTCCATGCACATGTTTCCTATACCACTCTTCTCTTTGAAAAACACTTGTGTTATCAAAAATATATAATCCAAGAATTTGGAAAATATTGCTATTAGAAAATATAAATGGCTAGTTATAATATATATACTTATATATATATAACGTAAGTTTCCATGTAAGCGTTGAAATACTCGGGTTGAAATCCTTGAATTGATGAAAACATACTCATAATAACTAATACTACGTTAGTTATAAAGCTCGGTACTTGATATTATGTTTAGCTTAAAAATGCACTTCGTAGTTTTTGCGCCAAATTATATTAAAAGCTGTCAATTATAAAAGGGTTTTAGCCGATATTCAAACGAGTATATCTTTGTCGTTACTTGTCCGTTTTACTTGTTCTTTATATCCACGGTTACGTCTTAGTATGTAGTAATATATTTTGGAAAGTTCGGCTCCTCCGGGTTACGTCTAAAGCCTCTTTTTGTCCAATGAAAAACGTCCAACAGCAACTAATTTCCAGAAAATACTTTTCGTCAACAATCTTGCAAAAATCATAACTTCTTCGTTATAAGCTCTTTTTAATCCGTTCTTTCGCCTACGGATTCGTTTTTGAAAGTATTTTCTAAAAAATTTGCCAAAGTTTCCTTGGTGTTTACTGATTTTCCAGATTTTTACAAAACGGGACAGCATGTCTAAAATAGGTTCCAAATCATGTTTTCAAGGTTAAAAACCAATTTCTACCATCACCAAACCTCTTGTAATCACCACATGGCTAATCTAATCTTACCATACACCTTCTTAGGGTGCCATGGACTCCTAACCAAGTTATTAGAGCAAGGGGATTCATAACTAAAAAGTTAGGGTTTGTATGTTTCTTTTTAGACAAAATAAAGGGTGGTATAGCTACTTGTACATGGTTTTTAGCATGATACTTATGAAATACATGTAAAAATAAGATGATCCATGAAAAAATAAAGTTGATTACTTACTTGACAAAATGAGATGATTATAGGATGATTATGCTTGATGTTCTTGTGTTTTTGTTGCTTGATTCTTGATTAGGCTTGTAAAATGAACAAGTTTAGTGTTTTAACTTATGAAAAATGATCACTTGAGCTATGGATGGTGGTTTGGTCGTGGGTTTGAAGAGAAGAAAGGAAAAGATGAGATGAAAATTTGATCTTGGCTAAAAGTTGGATTATGATTTGTAAAAATTGGTAAAGTTATGTTTTTATGGTTTATTAGTTAAGTATTGGGAAAATTAATGCTAGAGGTTAAAAGGGTGTTTCATGGGCTGGTTTTCAAAGGGTAGAAGGGGGGGGGGGGGTAGGGTACTTGGTAGTTATTTAGAAATCCTTGTAAGAATTTGCACTAGTTTGCGTTTTTAGTTACGATCGGGTACCGGTTTTATTAGAAATAAATGTTCACTAAGTTTACCGGGATGAAATAAAGTTATAATAATGTTGAAAACATATTAAAAATATGTTGGGTACATTTACTGAGTGATCGGGTGATAAATGTTTAGTTTTAACGAAAACCGTCGTTATATTCATACGCGTACGTTAAAAATAAAATAAATTTCCAAAATACTGGGTAACTGAATGTTATAACTTTTATGATGTTAAAATGGATATAAAAATATGTCGGGACCATTGTGGGAATATTTAGATATATTCGTCGTGTATAAACCGGGTGTTAACGTTTACTATAAATACTTATACGTAAAAACGTTAAATGTACTGAATATAGAAATTTGAAAATCCTGAGAGTGGTATAACATGTAAATGACCTACTGATGATATGCAGACTATTCCCAGTCCGTATGAAATGTTATTACTGATAATGCATGAATTCGCACCTGAACCAATACGGTTACGCGAATTTGAATACCCGTAAACTAAATTTACGATGAAATGTGTAATGCACGTGAATGATGAAATCTTTTCCCGCAATGAATAGTGTTCTGTGAATAGTAAATTTCCCAAAAGTTTCTCAGAATATCAAATTGACCTCGAAAACGATGAATAGTAAACTGATGAATAGTGTTTTGATGAATAGTGTTTTTCCAAAGTTCGGGAAATGACCTGAAATGACCTGAAATGGTGAGTTGTGACAGTCTTCCCCCCTAAAAGGAACTTCGTCCCGAAGTTCAGTTTATGTTGGTCTCTGAGAATGTATTGGTGAAAAGGTGATGATATTCGAGAATTCCAGCGAACTCTAACGATAGGAATTCGACTCTGTTTCAACTGCTTGACCACACGGTCCATGATTTCTGTTGGTTCTCTTACAAGGTCTGAGATTGTCATTTGGGTTGGATCCCTTCCAATGGAATCATGAGTGACTCATCTGAAAGTCATTTCTGGGGATCTGAAAATGTGAAATATGTTCGTGTCATCCTGTTGTTCTCTGACAATGTTCAAGTCTGACGGCCACTATGCCTTCTCTGTCAAAATATAAATGGTCCAGTGTATATTGGTGTAACTTTCCAAGTTTTCTGAATGATAACATGCCTTTCCTAGGCAGAACTTTCTGCATAGCTCTGTAGAACTTGAAGTTTTAATGGTTTATGACTTATTGAACTTGTAACTGATTCTTGACTTGTAGAAAATTTCTGGTTATCTCATGAATGCCTACTGAACTAGTGAGTTGAGCTTCTTCTGAGTTTGGCCCATCAATCGATGGTCTGCGCTTCTTAATGTTTTAAATGTGATACTGGTAATATATACTGCTGAATTATGCCAGAACTCAAGTTTGTATGCTAGTTGGTCGATTCTAAAATGAATCTTAAATGATCCAATATGCTAAAAGTTCAACTTTTCTTGTTATCCAATTTGTATCATGCCAATCCAAGGCAATGCTTTTAACTTAGTTTGTTCTCCCACTTGAATCTGGATGGTTTGTTGTTCAGGATACCCAATCCAAATGATATGTGTTATGTACCAACCTAACTTCTGCCAGTTTCCCGTTGTTGGTGTGATAACTATTGTTGTAGATGAATTTGATTTATGTTGAGTGATTAGTCCAACCATTTCTAGGGTCAATCACTCATGCTCTGAGCATACCTTCCTATGTGTGAATTGTTCTGTGGCTTTGACCATCGGCCTGAGGATGATCGGTGATGTTTCCATCTAAATGGGTTTCTGAAGGAAATTCTGAAATGATTACATGAAGTCCAAGGTGAATCGGTTTCCTTAACAGGAAAATAACTGAAATGGGTACAATAAACCTTTGTGACTAATTCCACAACGTTCGGTCCTTCGAACTTGGCGTTATCTGAAAGCGATAGAATATAGGTAACAATTTGATTCCTTGTGTTTTGTTCCAACTGATGATAAGACATATGTTCTTCTTTGTCTATTGGGTTTGGTCTCCACTACTGAAGTTCGCGATTAATTTGTGATGTTCCTCCTAATTCCTTCATCACATAATCCAAATATTCTCTATTGTCCAGTCACAAATCCTAAATGCATAAGCGATGTTGTAGGGAAATTCGTTCTGGAAATTTGTCTCGCGATTATGAGTTTTAGTTGAAATCCTTTTCTGAATAAACGAATTTAGAAAAATGGAGCAAATGATTTACTGAGTAATATTTTCCTTGATGATTCAAAATCCAGTAGTTATGAAATAGGAACTGTTTTCAAACATGTTGTGATTAAGACTGCTTACCAAAGTTTGATGTTTATGTATATTTCTCATTGTACAATAGTGTTGCTAAAGTTTGACCAAAAAAAAAAAAAAAAGATCGCACTTGTTCAAAATAGGAATTTCAGAAATCATTTTTCCACAAGGTATGTGATTTATGTAAACGCATCAACTTTATTTAAAAGTGAAAACACTGAAAAGGATAAAATGGTAGAATAGGAAATGTTCGCTTAAATGCATAGATGTCTAACACTTAGTTCCTGAAGTTGGATAATGTCTATTGATGGTTATCTGGCATAACTACAAGCATAGGTATTTAGACTAACTTAAGTCCTGAAATTGTGTATCGTTGTAATAGACAAGACGAAGGTATCACCTGATGTTGTGTCGATGAATGTCCATTCTGTTTTCCCATGTAGATGAGGAGATATGTTCTGGTTTGATCCCTTGCTTGGTATGAAGGTGAGGTTATCTGAAATTTCTAGACATAATGCCTTAGAGGAATCTACATCGATATTCTTGATTCAAACAATTGTCCTTTGTGAAAACTTACTGCAGGAAAGTTTATGTATGGACGAGGCCATGTTTAAATGAAATGCTCTACAGTCTCAATTAGAAGCTTGGTTTATTTCTATTGTGTTGTCCTGCGGACATCTATATTGAGTTCAATCCTGTAGCTCAGTCTAGCTAGTACCTTTAAATGATAGAATTTGACAACTAAGTCAGGGATGGTGATTCAGATGGTCTCGCAGTATCTTAGGATTGTTGTTGAGTTATGAATTCTCTCACTATTTACTTCTAGTTCTGTAATCCTTTCATTGCTTTTATTGTATAGAGGAATCCTGCATGTAATTGATATGGAAAGTCTCTCTTAGGGAAGTCAATGGGAAAATCCAACTTAATGTCTGAATGAGTGACAGGTAGGGTAAGTATCCAGGGATAGTTCGGCAAAAGGGATGTTTATGAAAGAGTTCCTTTGTTTACAAAGCTTTCGAATGAAGATTGTTATTAACAATCCTTTGAAAAGGTAATTATTTCCTTCATGGCATAATCCTTCCTGAATTTTACATAGGTGATCAGGCTATGTATAATTGAGGACTAATGATGCGATGTTGGATTTTGTCAAAATATCATAACTTTTATCAAAAGTTTTAGATGGTGTTCAACGCATTGTTATTAAAATGGTATCCTGATGTTTTGTTTCAAGTAACATGAAAATTGCTTCGCGTAACAATAGTAAATACTTGGTGTAATGACAGAAAAATCAATTTATAGGATGGAAATAAAATAGCTTACTTCAGAAATTTTTCTGTAAAACAATTTCCCCATATGATAGTAAAATAGCTTGAATGGTGTATTGGATACGTGAGTGAATCTTGTCGAATGGTAATAGTCTACTAATTCGTCAAAAACGAAATCAACCTAATTTCTGATGAGACAATGCTAAAATGTTGCGAAACGATTGAAGTCTGAGTAAATGGGAATGGAAAAGGAAATGACAATGATGGTACTAGTGAATGGAATACTACCCTCTTTCGCGCTACCTCGCGACATCCAAAAGGTAAAACTAAAGTACACACTGTGGGAAGGCCAATAGTGTAATAAGTAACTGATGGTGGTAATAGTACCTGAGTAGTATGTGCCCTACTAGTGATGGAAAGAAAACACACTATCTTCCTTGCAATAAGCATCCTAATAAGTCCATTAAGATTAATTCTGAATATACTACCAAAAGGCATTCTATGTACGGGCTGAATGATAGGAAAACCCTGTTCCTATGGCAAATCAATAGTACTAATGGTGGTGTAAATGCAACTGGTGGTATAATGGTAGTGGAAGATGACAAGACATCTTCAATGTCGGAATCCGATAAAAGGATGTCAGGGTGAGTATCTGAAGACATGTCACTTGTGAACCAGGTCAATAAAATGATATACATATACGGATATGAGTATAAATAACTCGCACAGGGTATGTATGAAACAACATGTATCATGATTATGCACTTATGATGAAATGATAAGATGCTATGATGATGCGGTTATAGTCTAGGGTCCAAGATACATCCTAGTTCGCTATAACCTTAGCTCTGATGCCAATCTGTCACACCCCCAATTTACCTGACTTGCAGCGGAATGGAATACCTGGGGGTGTCTGTCATAGCACCACAGTTACAGTTACATTGAACGACCTAAAGTGTCGTTTGGAAAATACTGCATTTGATCATTGAAATAATTCAGAGTTTACAAAATGAGGTCCCCAAAATGTGTTGCAAGTTTATGAAAACAAGTCATACTAGATCAAACGTTTACATAAGTTCATGAAATAATGATGAGACGCGTCGACTCCGCGACTCCATGAAGGTCCAAATGCATGTCACATGAGCTACCTTAGTAACCTGAAATACATTGCTAAAACGTCAACACGAATGTTGGTGAATTCCATAGGTTTGTAAATTGTAATGATGTACGGCCACCACAAGTAAAAATGCAAGATAAAAATCTCGTGAAAATTGTACAATAGCCTTAAGCTCATGACACCGAAGCTATGACTGATGAAATTCTATGCCCCTCCCGAATGTTCTGCCGAAACATTCAAATGTAAAAGACATGACATGCATCCGCTTACTGTTGGTATCCACTACCACGGATGGAGGCGTCACCCTCGATAGATCTATCCACTCACTCTCGCTTAACGGTAAATTAACGGTTCATGATGTTACAGGGGACTTTTCACATGGCAAGGTAACTTAAGCTATGTACATGTTTGAATACTTGGGCTCGTACTGAAATGATTGATGCAATGTATTCCCCCCGTGGGATTTGAAAACAATCAAAAATGTTGAATTGAAAACGGGGCTATGAAAACTCACCTCAACTGATGAAACCGTGATGAAATGAAATGAACCCCAATGAACAATTTGCTGCCGCAACCCAATATGATGGTACCATGAACATGTAATGAACTGAAAGACAAGGCGCGCACACTAGCCGCAACCTAATGTAAATGATGAACGATCTACTTTAGATCATGAAATGATGTTATGAATGTCCATGCACATGTTTCCTATACCACTCTTCTCTTTGAAAAACACTTGTGTTATCAAAAATATATAATCCAAGAATTTGGAAAATATTGCTATTAGAAAATATAAATGGCTAGTTATAATATATATACTTATATATATATAACGTAAGTTTCCATGTAAGCGTTGAAATACTCGGGTTGAAATCCTTGAATTGATGAAAACATACTCATAATAACTAATACTACGTTAGTTATAAAGCTCGGTACTTGATATTATGTTTAGCTTAAAAATGCACTTCGTAGTTTTTGCGCCAAATTATATTAAAAGCTGTCAATTATAAAAGGGTTTTAGCCGATATTCAAACGAGTATATCTTTGTCGTTACTTGTCCGTTTTACTTGTTCTTTATATCCACGGTTACGTCTTAGTATGTAGTAATATATTTTGGAAAGTTCGGCTCCTCCGGGTTACGTCTAAAGCCTCTTTTTGTCCAATGAAAAACGTCCAACAGCAACTAATTTCCAGAAAATACTTTTCGTCAACAATCTTGCAAAAATCATAACTTCTTCGTTATAAGCTCTTTTTAATCCGTTCTTTCGCCTACGGATTCGTTTTTGAAAGTATTTTCTAAAAATTTTGCCAAAGTTTCCTTGGTGTTTACTGATTTTCCAGATTTTTACAAAACGGGACAGCATGTCTAAAATAGGTTCCAAATCATGTTTTCAAGGTTAAAAACCAATTTCTACCATCACCAAACCTCTTGTAATCACCACATGGCTAATCTAATCTTACCATACACCTTCTTAGGGTGCCATGGACTCCTAACCAAGTTATTAGAGCAAGGGGATTCATAACTAAAAAGTTAGGGTTTGTATGTTTCTTTTTAGACAAAATAAAGGGTGGTATAGCTACTTGTACATGGTTTTTAGCATGATACTTATGAAATACATGTAAAAATAAGATGATCCATGAAAAAATAAAGTTGATTACTTACTTGACAAAATGAGATGATTATAGGATGATTATGCTTGATGTTCTTGTGTTTTTGTTGCTTGATTCTTGATTAGGCTTGTAAAATGAACAAGTTTAGTGTTTTAACTTATGAAAAATGATCACTTGAGCTATGGATGGTGGTTTGGTCGTGGGTTTGAAGAGAAGAAAGGAAAAGATGAGATGAAAATTTGATCTTGGCTAAAAGTTGGATTATGATTTGTAAAAATTGGTAAAGTTATGTTTTTATGGTTTATTAGTTAAGTATTGGGAAAATTAATGCTAGAGGTTAAAAGGGTGTTTCATGGGCTGGTTTTCAAAGGGTAGAAGGGGGGGGGGGGGGGGTAGGGTACTTGGTAGTTATTTAGAAATCCTTGTAAGAATTTGCACTAGTTTGCGTTTTTAGTTACGATCGGGTACCGGTTTTATTAGAAATAAATGTTCACTAAGTTTACCGGGATGAAATAAAGTTATAATAATGTTGAAAACATATTAAAAATATGTTGGGTACATTTACTGAGTGATCGGGTGATAAATGTTTAGTTTTAACGAAAACCGTCGTTATATTCATACGCGTACGTTAAAAATAAAATAAATTTCCAAAATACTGGGTAACTGAATGTTATAACTTTTATGATGTTAAAATGGATATAAAAATATGTCGGGACCATTGTGGGAATATTTAGATATATTCGTCGTGTATAAACCGGGTGTTAACGTTTACTATAAATACTTATAAGTAAAAACGTTAAATGTACTGAATATAGAAATTTGAAAATCCTGAGAGTGGTATAACATGTAAATGACCTACTGATGATATGCAGACTATTCCCAGTCCGTATGAAATGTTATTACTGATAATGCATGAATTCGCACATGAACCAATACGGTTACGCGAATTTGAATACCCGTAAACTAAATTTACGATGAAATGTGTAATGCACGTGAATGATGAAATCTTTTCCCGCAATGAATAGTGTTCTGTGAATAGTAAATTTCCCAAAAGTTTCTCAGAATATCAAATTGACCTCGAAAACGATGAATAGTAAACTGATGAATAGTGTTTTGATGAATAGTGTTTTTCCAAAGTTCGGGAAATGACCTGAAATGGTGAGTTGTGACAGGTTACTCATGTGTCCATTTCTAGGGCTCAAAGTTAAATATATATACAAAATAGAGTGGTATAACCATTATGTGCATGAGTTCTTGTAAGAAAAATATATAAACATGATAATAACTTGTAAAAATCATAAAAATGAATTTGTTAACTTACTTGATGGTTTAGAGAGATTAGATGATGAAAACCTACTAATCCTTGAGTTTTTATTTCAAAACTCTAACAAGGATGATTATATAAACAAGTTTATGCCTAGATCTTGAAAAATTAGTTCTCCTTGCTCCTTGACTCACCTAGTTCGAATACACCATAAGAGAAATGAGAGAAAAAAAGTTTACTTGCTTGTAAAAGTGATTTGTGATAAAGTGGATGAAAAAAAAGTTTAACTTATACTTGGAGACAAAAGTTTGGTGAGCCATTAAGAAGTTTGGTGAAGTTTCAATGTATTAAGACCTTAGGGGGGGGGGGGGGGGGGGGGGGGGGGGTTGGCCGGTCCTAAAGGAGGGAAAAGGGGGTTTATGTTGGGTAATTATTTAGGAGGTTAGTGGTAATATTGTGTAGTATTTGGTTAGTTTTAGTTTTAATCGGGTACCGGGTTTGTTAGAAATAAATTTATCAAAGTTATTCGGGACGTAATAAAGTCGTAAAAATTGTAAAAATATGTCGGGTACAAGTACGGAGAGTTTGGGTGATTATTGTTTAATTTTTGTGAAAACCGTCGTTATTAAGTTAAACGTACGATACGTAATAAATAAATTTCCGAACGCTTCTCAGAATATCAAATTGACCTCGAAAATGATGAATAGTAAAACGATGAATAGTGATCGATGAATAGTAATTGGTGAATAGTAAGATTGTCGAAGTTTGGAAAATGACCGGAAATTACGAGTTGTGACATTACAGCACATTTTAAATTAAGTTACCATTGTCAGTTCATCTGGGCTGATGTCATATGATGTCAGTTCATCTGGGATGATGTCATATGATGCCAAGAACAAATTAAGACACCAAAAGAGCATGCAACTCATTAATCTCTTTGGATGTTAACGAGAAAACAATTGGTTATCATTACTGATCATGAAAGATACACATGTCAACTGAACAGGGAACTCACACAAACATTTCAGCTAAGAAGGCACTAGATATTCAAATGCCCAAACATGGGAAGGTTCACAATGTTGTAGCCAAGTATGAGCTTAAAGGAAGATCCCTTCACAAGTAGCCCCTGATTTTTGCAACAACCTGCGAATGTATGACACATTTAATAAATTGCAGCAATATTTTTTATTTTGAACAACAAATATTATTAATTACCCATATAATTTCTTTTGTTACATAATACTGCAGATTAAGGGTAAGTACTAGCCAACTCTGCCACGTCCCCTTCCTTTGCCTCTTCCCCTGCCCCTTCCCCGCCCTCTGAATTCTCCCCTACTATGACCTCCATGATCATATCTGTCAAAGGCTAGCATGCCTATTCTTATATCATCTGCTTCCATCACATGAGTACCCCTTGCCTCCTGGACAATTTAGAGATTAACCATGTCAAATTATTTGAATGAATTTGATTAATTTGAGAAATAATTGATTCATCATTACCCCTTCCTCTTGGTTTCCAACCTCGAGAATGCCCTTCATTGCGGTTATAATTGTTCATATTCTGGAGAAGTTTCTGTGCAGCAGCCTGATTTTGTACAGGGGCAGACTCGGCAAATGTCAACGACAAAGAACTGTATCAGTACAATTATAGTATTATAGAAGGTAAGCCACTTAGACAGGATTGTATTTATATGACAGAATGCAATTATACGCATTATGTTATCATGTTAAGAGATAAGGTATACAAAATCCCAGAAAGAAATGACAACATTAGAGGTGACAATTTAGAGCCATTTACTCATCTATGGACAGACCAATTTGGATTGAACACACCAATTTGGATTGAATTAGCTAATAGGAGAACACACCAATTTGGATTGAACATGTAAAACAGGTAGAAAACTCTACTTTGGTTGCTCAAAGCTGTAATGTTCTCTTTTGATGATGTATAGGCCGTTTGGCAATGTTTAAGTATACAATTACAATATATAGTATAAGGGTATGTAAGTATTGTTGTAGCATTGATTGACGATAAAAAACGTCTCTTAAACCTTTAAATAGTGAAGTTAGTCTACAAACACCAGATAACTTCACTCACTGTGGGGAGTTTGCTAGGCACGTTTGGTTCTGTTACAGCGTGATGCTAGAACAGTAGTTGTTTTTTCTTTAGTTCCTGCTACAACCAACAAAAAAAGTTTAGAGAAATTGATAGTGAAATCATGGCTGACCAGTTTAGGACATATACATATGTTACGCCAGCATTCAGCTAAAATTTTTTAATCAGTAAGTGTATATCATGCATAGTTGAGTAGGATTACATGTTATGATAGTGGGGACTTTTAAGACAATTTGCAGTGTAGGACATTAGTAGTGATTAAGAAAGTATTTGCATTTTGATTTGTTTTGTGCACATGGAGTCTACTGGTCCATCGCGATCAGTGCTGTTACTACACAAAATACCCTTGGGTTCAAGTTTAATAACATATTTCTTTTTATATGGTTGTGTAGTAACATTAAGGGGTGTCTGGCTAAGCTTTAGCTTAATAGTTTATTAGTTTATGCTTTCACAAGAAGTCCTGTAGGAAGGGCTTTAGTCATTGTTTATTTTACTTAGAGAAAAGCTATAAGCTCTTTGAAATGAGTTGCGCATTTAATAACACCTTCAAATAGTTTAAAAGCTTTTTCTAAAATACATTAAGATATTATGCTCCTCAAAAAAGCTTAGCCAAACGCTCCTTAAAGGGTTTATTAAAATTTTAGTTTTTTTTCTTTGTTTAACACCCACATTAAGTTTTGCTTTTATTTAGGATGTGAGTCTCTAAAGAGTCTGTTGCAGCACAATTGAAGTCTGTCCTGTCAAATATGCGGGTTGACGTTGTAAGTTTTTTGAAATTCTGAAATCTTGAACACAGTACTTTTGTTCTAAGAGTGTGTTACCTGCAAGCTATACTCACGAACTCCTCGTATTTCTCTGATGCATTCTTGCAATATTGAATTAGAACTGGAACTGTATCACCAAGATGTGGACCAAACCAATAACCAACAACACGGCTAGCATATAAAACATAACAACCTGGTCAATGGTATGATTTGTAATATGTGACACAAATAACATCCACAAATGAAACAGCCTAAAGTGACACTAGAACAGTTTAAGGCAACAAGAAGCTATCAACTAATAATTATCCATAGAGAAGGCTAACAAACCTTAAAGCCCCAATCATCTGAATGTTTGTACAGGTCATTTCAAGTTTTGTTCCCTTGCTCTTCAAAATCCGAACAACTTCAATGGTACCCTTTGCTAGCAGGTCATCTGACAGGCTTGAAGCCATGGAACCTATAATGCGAACATATTAAGTATATGTAGAAAGTAATGATCAGTCTATATTTCTTGGTACAAGCTTTTTACTTACCAATACATGACACAGTCTTCTTTCTAACACTGGCTTGATTTGAACTTAACTGAGGCAACAGCGCACCCAGCAGAGCTTCATGCTCTGATGTTTTTGTTTATTATTTTTCGTTGATACAATCGGTAGATTGAAGGTAACATATATACATATTCCTTCTATTATACGAAACTCCTTTGGCCATAATAAGAACTAATGTTAACATATCAACGATGTTGATTTTCTTATACATGTTGTGCTGTGTTTTGTAGATATGGTTTCTTATGACACTGAAAGTAATTTACTGAGCTCCAAACATAGTCTTTAAAGACTTAGTACGGATACTTCTCTATCTATAGTTACTATACAAATACTTTGCTGTAACTTATGGAATCTTGGATAATATGAATTTTGGCTATAGGTTTGAAGCTCAGTGCAGAAAGGCATATGAATGTAATTAAAGGTTGGAGTATTATGCTGTTCGTCATTGTTGTTTCAGAACATGTACCCGTACATTATAGTAACAATGCAAATAAAGCTTCTCTGGATGAGATAATTTGAATTCTTTGCTGCGAGATTGTGGTTATATGATACCCTATTTTTTATACATCATTATGATTTGCTTCACAATTGACTATTTACTTTTCACCCACGTGTCTGCGTTTTTTTACACTCGCAAATTTAGAGGCTTTGGACCAACCAGTGAGCAAGCATTGTGACATACTCACAACCTGTAAATGATTATTTTACCTTATGAAAATCTGTAATGATATAATATGATGTGATTTTATAGATTTTATTGCTTGGAAAAATTACTCTATTTTTTTACTTCCGAAATATGGTAGATCTTTCGTTTCTAAATATATGTAATTGTTTATTGATGAATATACTTTCATCTATTTTTCAGAATCTTTGCAATGTATCAAAAAGCAATTTTTTTAAATACTTTTATTTTTGTCATTTAACATACAATGAAGTTTAAACTGTTATGACAATCAAGTTGGTGTTTTGCCATTGTTATTTTGGTAGTTCTCTTTATCAGGGCTTTTAAATTTCATATATGGGCTATGGTCTTGCTGTGGGGATGAACGCATCATAATATTTACAACAAACAACAAAGAAAGACTGGACCAGGGTTGTTACGACCAGGACGTATGGATGTGCACATTCACATGTCATACTTGAAATTCGTTGGATTCAAGACAACAGCGGCTAACTACCTCAACATTCATGACCACCATTGGAGATTTAGGGAACTCAAAGAGTTGATTGAATGCAAGAAGGTGACACCGGCACAGGTGGCTGAGGAACTCATGAAGTCTGACAATGTGGAGGTTATAGTAGAAGGGCTTACAAAATTTTTGAAACGTATGAAGGAGGATGCGGATGAATATAAAATGCCACAATCATTTTCCAGTTTTTGATCCTGTAGAAGCATAAGATGCAAAAGAGTAATGGTATTGACAATTTAAAACTCGGGTTGAACTCTTCAAGGGTTAAGCTTGTTACTTGATAAAGTATATACTGAAACACACTCACTACAATGCGTTATTACAGTTGAATGAGTTACTAGGCACTATTACATATACTGAAATGAAAAATATGTTAATATGTCTATTGTGTTAACGATTATTTGTGAGTCCGAGTTTGTGTTACTACCTATCTGTATTTGCCCAAGGGTGTTTCTGTTTTATTCACTCTAAAAATATTTTACGATGTGGTCACTGGGATACCATAGTTGGAGTTATGACCATGATTTGCGAGTTCGTAAGGTATGTTAAACTTTGCTAGATGTGGCTCTAAACGTTATTATTGTGAACATATGATTTTAAGTTTCTTCATAGTGCACAGATTGCGAAGACGTAAATTTAGGGAAAAAGGTATAACTTGTGATGTCGTATGGATGGATGTTGATCACATGGATGGCTTTCGTTCTTTCACATTTTATCATGTATATATGTCTTGAATCGGAATGCATCTCATTCCGCAAATAATGCATTTATAAGTTGTTTTAGGATAATAATACATCAGTCCAACAAATTTTATTTTATCATTTTATTATATGATTTATGTTTCCAACTTTGCAACCCAAATCAAGTTTATATTAAAAAGGAAAATATAAAGCAAGGCACATATGGATGGATGTTTCCAACTTTGCAACCGAAATCCTATGGATGGATGTTGATCACATGGATGGCTTTCGTTCTTTCACATTTTATCAGTTATATATGTCTTGAATCAGAATGCATCTCATTCTTCAACTAATGCATTTTTAAATTGTTTTAGGATAATAATTCATCAGTCCAACAAATGTTATTTTATCATTTTATTATATGATTTATGTTTCTAACTTTTTAAAGCAAGGCACGGATCAAATGGTGACACATGTCAAGGTTTTTCTCGTATTTAATAAACGTTTGCGTTTTTTTTGTTAACTTAAGTTTTTTAATGAAATTCATTAGGCTTGCTCGCTCATCGGGTGGGCTATGTTTTGATACTTTGTTCTTACGTACCACTTTGAAACTTTTTTTTCTCCTCTCATGTTCGATAACCATTTATGTCTTTTCGTTCTTAATACATTTAATAAAAAAATTGGTATATTTATAGCTTATTTTTCGTTAACTTTAGTTTTTAAACGAAATTCAAAAGATTTGCTCACCCATTGGGCGGGCTATACTTTGTTCTTGCGTACCTCTTTGAAAGATTTTCTTCCTTTAAAAAAAAGAAATTAAAATTTACGTCAAGCTCACCTTTTCTTAATTTTTTTTAACATAAACTAATACCATAAAAAAATAAACCACCCATCCTTAAAAAAATTATGTTAACTAACACCATAAAAAGAATAATTATAAGTCATGCCCGCCCATCGGGCGGGCTTCGAAATCTAGTATATATATATATATATATATATATATATATATATATATATATATATATATATATATATATATATATATATATATATATATATATATATATATATATATATATATATATATAACCTAAGACCCACAAGCACCAATGCCACTTATTTTTTATTCTTATGAAATGCATTTTATTTATCGGGGGTAGTATTAGCATGGTGTTGAAATCAATTTTATTTTTATTGGTTACTTGGTTCACCTTGCATTCTCACGAGAGATGACTATGAAACAATAATTTACAAAATCAAAAAGCTATGAAACAAACTAAAAGTGGATAACTAAAACGCAGAAAAAAAAATAATGACTATGAATCAAGAATTAACGTATAAAATAATGGTGAAAAAGAAAAAGAAATATTTTTATCACGTGTTTCAAGCAAGCCTATGAGGCTATGGTTATATTTAAGATCCCAACTTAAATTATTGTATGTTGCAAATTCCGAGCAAATAAAATTGGCACAATTATCCATGTTTATAAACTTTTTGGTTTATTTAGTATTTCCCTTAGCTAATCCTCCTCTCAACCTTTTTCCTTCTCCTCTCAACCATCCCCGCTTTTCTCGCAGTTCAAAAAAACAAAATAATCCTTCATTTTGTTCTTCAAAACTTAACGGATTTAAATTCTGAAAATTCCTCTCATCATTGCGCATATGATGATATGATTTGATTTGATTATCGTTGTGATTTTAAGAATACCCCAATTTTACGTTTTTGGCGCCAAAAATCATTTTAAATCAATTCAATTCTATTCATCTTAATTCATTACGTTCTATGCAATTTACTATTGAATACACATTTTATTATTATTATTATTTTTTTTTGATAATGTCTAAACGAAAGAAAACACAAAAAAGACAAGTTAGGGTTCCTACGAAGTATATTGATCATGTTGTGGGGAAATTAAGTCATAAGCGAAATGAAAACACTTCTGAAGTGGATACTGAGCTAGGGATGCTAATTTGGGAGAAAATGTGAATAATAAGAATGAAGCTGTGAATACTTGTTTTGAGGGGAATAGTAAGGAGATGGAGGTTACTCACATGGGGTGTTGACAGAATCGAAGCTACTAAAGCTACTATCGTTGATGATGTTGCCAATACTAATGTTAATGGTGATGACTCTAAGTCTCCTATGATAACTAAAAGTATGCTGAATTGGATGAGTGCTAATCCTAATGATGATGACTCTGCAAATTCTGTTCATACTCATACTCCTTTTACCAAACCTGTTAGCTATGTTGATAAATTGAATAGTAATAAGAAGTCTATTGATAATAAGCTGTATCAAATTCCTACTGTGCTCAATGAGAATGGGCAAGAGTTTGTGATTTTTGATGAAGAGATTATTAATGAGGGTAATAAACAGTGGGAGTTATTAGCTTGTGGATATTTTGTTGGATATAAGATGTCTATGCAGGAATTGAGTTTTCATTTTTATAAAATGTGGAGCAAATTTGGACTTAATGGAAATGGTACTTTTGTGTTTAAGTTCAACAATGCTGAGGGTCTTCAAACTATGATTGAAAGTGGACCTTGGATTGTTAATAACAAACCAATGGTAGTTCAAAAGTGTAATACTAGCATTAACCCAAACAAGACTGTATGGATCAAATTGCTTAATCTCCCTTGAGAAGCCTAGAGTACAAAAGGATTAAGTGCATTGGCTAGTAGAATTGGCAACCAATTGTTAATGGATTCTATGACTACTAGGAATGTGTACTCAAGGTGTGGGTAGACTTGGTTATCGTAGGGTGTTAGTAGAGGCTAATGCTAGTAAAATGCTAGCAGTTTGTGAAAAAAGTGCACGTTGTATATGATTGGAAGCCCCCTGTGTTTTCTCATTGCAATGTTTTTGGGCAGTCTTATGATATGGTTGAGTTTCAGGATTGCATAATTGAAGCTGAAATGGAAGACATTAATAGCTCTGGGTTTCATTTTATTTGGACAAAGAGTCTTATGAATCCCAATGCTACTATTTTGAAGAAGATTGATATGATTATGGGGAATAGTAATTTTTTCGCTCATTACAATAATGCTAATCTGTGATAATTCCCCAAGCTACGAACAAAAAGAATAAGTCTTTTAGATTTTCAAACTATGTGGCTGATAAGGCAGATTTTAAAGAGTTGATGGCATAGAAGTGGAACATGGATATCCAAGGTCATGCTATGTATAGGCTTGTTAAGAAGCTGAAAGTTCTAAAACCTCATCTCAACAAACTTAACTGGAGCAATGGGAATTTATTTGATAAAGTGGTTGAGCAAAAATGGGTGTTTGGGGAGTTTTTATGTGGGTGTATTGTTTGCCTGCATAAAGGGGTGTTTAGATGCTGCTAATTTGGTTATTAACCAATACGGATCTTCTTATAAGTCTATTTATATCTTAATTCATTACATAAGATGGCCGTGTATCTTGGATTTATGAGTTTCTACTTAAAGTGTCTTTAGGCCTTGGTGGAGGAAATTGAGGTTTAGTAGGTCTCCCATATTCTCAGTTGAAAGTGATCCATAAAGTAAGTTTCCTTAGTGTGAAGGGTAGTATGAACTAGTAGGGTGGTACATGGTTGTTTAGAATAGTTAGGAGTGCAAGATGACCCTACTTGGTCCTTACAGTGTACTACCAAAGGAGGTTTGGAGATTCTCCCTCAAGGTGTGTGTTCCCACGATCTTGAAGCCTTTTGTAAAGAGGGAAATGTAGATGTGGACGTATGGTCCGGACTGGGCCAGGAATGGGTCAGGCCCGGCAGACAGCGGCCAACTATACGCCTAAACCCTAATCCATGCCCTATAAATACATGGCTGGAACCCCCTTCTTTAACACAAGATAACAGGTTACTCTAGACCTAACTCTTCTATGCTATATCGCACCAATACTAACTTGACCGTCGGAGGTGGATCCCGAGGCTACGGCCTCGGGTCCAGTCCTAACGGGTTCTCTTTGTTGAACAGGTCTACTCAGGGCTCAAGAAGATGACTAACGGCCCAAGGAGAGTCGTCAAATCCAGCCCGTGCCAGATTATGTATCAACAGATTGGCGCCATCCGTGGGACCATGACTACGACAAGTATCGTGCTGTCACATCACCAGAAAGCAACCACGAGTTCAAAAGCCGGTAACTTTAAAACTTTGTATTGTTTGGGTTGCACTTTAAAACCCGTCCGATGCGGTATTCACTTTATTTTCTGTTAGTACACGATAGAAAGTAAAAAACCAAAACACAGTTATTGAATTTTGTCAACATAAATATAAGAGAGTTATATTGACTTTGAGACATGCGCACTATTTAATTTGTCTTTTTTTCGCATTAGGCCGTGGGAGACAATCTCACAAAGTTATATTGATTTTGTTATACGTAGCATATAAATATAAATACTTATTTAAGTAAATTATTTCTAAAGTTTAAAAAGATATGTTATCAATCGGTAAGATATGTCTTTTAAATTTAAAAAGATATCCCAATATCTTTTAAATATTCAGAAGATTTTATGTAAATCTTTTAACTTGGTAAACACAATTTTACCTATAGCCGCACTAAGTCCGCACGATCGGACCTACTTTATCTTTTAGCCGCGAACAACGCAGTCACGATAAATCTACCCGCGTTAGGCCGTGCGTTCGGACATCTTAGGAGATTGGCGCCATGAGCGCACTGTCACGTACAGGCACCATGATGCTAGTCAATCGCCATGAGCGCACTGGACAAAAGCCATGGTCATCTGCGATCATCCACAAACGTTAGAGTCTATGCGGTCACGATACATCCATCTGCGTTTGTACGTGCGATAGAAACTATTAGTCGCGGTCACGGTGTGTCCATCCTCGCCATTGTTTTTATTATAATAAAAAAGAAAAAGATCAATCAATCGCCATGAGCGCACTGCGTTCGTAGATTAGCTACGTGTTACTTCTCTTATATAGTTTGTAAAACCTCACGATAGGTGTAATTCGCACTGCTACTTCTCTTATGTGTTAATTTCATATGCTATGTGCTATATATTGCTTCACGTTAATCTTTTAGTTCATTAGGTTTTATATGTTGCGATTCGAGGCATATACTTCTAATATTTGCATTAAGTGTTTTTCAGGATTTGAATAATTAAGTTTAAATGCTCCTAACGAGTAGCACCATCAAACTTGGGGGGCTATCGGGATATATAATACCACTGTTTCCGTACAAGTCACGCAGGCATATTTGGAAGCAGATCGTACGTAAGAGGTATTGCAAGCCCGGTACAAAGACGGATTTAAATATTCGCACCATCTTGCCGCATGGGAGACGTCCTCTGTCGGTTGTAAAGATGAAAGTAATGTTCGCGCACAGTGCGCACAGCACGCACCGCGCACCTCTGTCACGAACAACGCGCATCGTTGTCACGTACAGCGCGCATCCTTGTCGCGCACAGCGCGCACTTCTGCCACAGAAGTACGTCTTCTGTCGCACCATGTTGCATCGCTACTGGTACAAAAGGTACGTCCTTACCCAGGATGCAGCATACGAGATCCACCTTCACCATTGTGACACAATCACAATCGCAATCCCAGTGCGCACTATCGCATGTGGGCTGCACAGTATAATCCGTCTCATGTGCACACAAGTTCCGCACACATGGGCCATGCCGTCATGGTTGATTGGGCCTACGCGGCCATGAACAGAACTTAAGTCTAGCATAACATAGCCACGCACTATGTCATACTAAACTTGGGGGGCTTGTGGACGTATGGTCCGGACTGGGCCAGGAATGGGTCAGGCCCGGCACACAGCGGCCCACTCTACTCCTAAACCCTAATTTATGCCCTATAAATACATGGGCTGGAACCCCCTTCTTTAACACAAGATAACAGGTTACTCTAAACCTAACTCTTCTATGCTATATCGCACCAATACTAACTTGACCGTCGGAGGTGGATCCCGGGGCTACGGCCTCGGGTCCACTCCTAACGGGTTCTCTTTGTTGAACAGGTCTACTCAGGGTTCAAGAAGACGACTAACGGCCCAAGGAGAGTCGTCAAATCCAGCCCGCACCAGATTATGTATCAACAGTAGAGATCATGGTATAGCCCTTGACTCGAATAGTTTGGGTGGCTATAACCTACTTGATGATCTCAAGTTACTGTGGATATGGGTTGAATGATTTGAGGTTGAATTGAGTATTGAAATGTAGTCAAGAGGTTATGGTCTTTGGTGCATTAATGGTGAGTATTTGTGTGAAAAGCTGCTGAATGTCTGCAACTGTGGTGTCTTTGGTGCATTAATGGTGAGTATTTGTATGAAAAGCTGCTCTGCAACTGTGGTGTGAGATAACATGATAGTTTTGTCCGAGATGATATTTCTTATGTTGTATCAGAGATCTTTGTATCTCAGTTGTATTGTTTGTTGTTTCAGTTAGAAGGTTAGTCATGTCTACCCTTCTTAGTAAGATGTAATTTGTTTTGGTAATTAATAAAATTCTCACCCGTGCACCAAAAAAAAGGCCTTTGAGATGACAAATTTCATCGCATATGGAACATAATCAATAGGAGATCTTTGACAAAGGCCAATTGATTTGGTGTTATGAACTTCTAAAGAAGGACTTTGAGACGATTAGCTAGTAGCTTCGAGACGATTTTATAGATGACATTACCGAATGAAATAGGCGTGTAGTCTTTCATTGTTTTCGCACCTTCTTCTTGGAATCAAGGCTAAGATCGTAGAGTTGATTCCTTTAAATAGAGGTAAATAATAACCCATCCATACTCATTAACAAGTAAATGGGTCAAATATGCCTTTTGCAGGATTTACTAATAGTTTTTTTTTTTTTTTTTTTTTTTTTTTTTAATGACAGACTTTCATCTTGAGCTCGAGCAAGATGTCATCTTGGGTCTGTTTGACTTTTTTAAGAGAGTATCATCAAGGTTCCATAGCAAAGCAATGCCACATTTTTTTTGAACGGTTTGTTAGTTGTTAGTGGTGACATCCAATGGGGAGTATGCTAACCTTGCTCCTAAAAGTCCCGGGTGGGACTCGAACTTGAGACCTCCCCTAGCCAAACATTTGGATTCAGTTCTTCATCCTCTGTCCTTAAACTAGAGTGTAAATATAACAAGTAGGAAAGACAAATGGTCGTATGTTTGCTGACCCTCATAGTCCAAGTCAAAGCCTCCCTTTGCTACCATTAATAGGGCCAATTAGAGCACCTTGGCACAAAACTAACTCCTTGCATGTAAACAGAAGAAATATATGTTGAAGTAGCCCGTCACTTTAATATTAATCCAATATTATAAAACACATTCATGCTAATAAAGGGCATAAATGATAATTTTTGTGCTGAATTTTTATTTTGCAGCTTTTCGAGCAGTCCATGTGATGAGGCGAAAAATGAACCACTTTTAGGGGGTCATTTAAGCCCGAAATTGAATTTATTTGATCAAATATTGCCCTAAATCGTTCCTTTTGTGATTTTAGGTACTTTGGGAGAGAAATCTGGAAAAGGAAGCAATTCGGATGTTTTTGGAGCATGAAAGTGAAGAAAACGCCAAAGTCTTAATTTTACTTGCTGGGAACAGTAGGTGACGGCGTCAAGAGCAACATCCTGATGGCGTCAAGAGTAATTTGCATGACGGCCCAGTACGGATTTGACGGCGTCACAAGGTATGGCGTCAAGAGGAAAATGCATGACGGCCTGGAAGACCATAACACATGACAGCGTCAGATGAAGATTAAGGAAATACGAGAAGTATTTTGGCGGCGAGGTGACGGCGTCACCTATTTGGTCTTGACACCGTCAGACCATATATAGTTTTCTAATTTTCACATTAAAAAGGGAGAAGTAAGAGAGAAGTTTTGGAGAAACCCTAAGAACGAACTTGGTACGAATTTTACAGGTTTTTCAAGGGTTCTTAGCCCTTGATCCCTTTCATGTGTAATTGAGATAAGTATTCTTTTAATTCAATCAATATGTCTATGTGTTGGTTGTCTATATCTTGTTCTTGTCTTAATTCCATCATGCTAGGCTAGATATATCTTGTGTTTGCTTGGATCTAATGAAACCTAGATGTTAATTATGTGTTGATTACTTGTTTATGGTTGTATTGGATGAATGAATTCGATGTTAGGCTTAAGAAAACTGGCAGATCTCCAAATGGTAACATGCTTGAACGTCTTAGGAAACATGAACTGATGTGCACTAGGTTTTATTGGTTGTATTTAATGCATGAGCCACTGTTTATAATCCCTATGGTTGTGCTGGGCATGGCATAGGAGGAGATAAGAGCTCATAAGATTGGGGAATTAAGTGCGCCACCCCATGAATGATATTAAGGAATATAATCCGTCATCCACGCAACTATAACAAGTAATTAACGTGTAAAAGATATCTAGGGAGTAGTGAAATCTAAGTAAACACATTTTCTCCACTTATTGCTCTCAACCTTAGTATAATTTAGTTTATTTTTATTTTTATTATTTTATTTTGATTGCATCTTAGTATTGGGTTAGTTGACTAGCAACTAATTCCGCCCAAATCCTTCAAACCCGAGATTTTTACTTGCTTTCTAAAAAATATAAAAAATACAAAAATAATCATCCCTCACCTTTAGAACTAGTATTTAGGTTTTCTAAATCCTAGCGACACTATTCCTAGCTGAACGATCAATCCCCCGGTACTTGTCACTATACTATACTACAACGATCAGGTACACTGCTTGGTGGGGGTTGTATGCTTCTCGAGATCCCTTGAGAGGTAAAGCCTGGTGCGATTCCCACGTATCAAGTTTTTGGCGCCGCTGCCGGGGAATAGTTATTGTCTAGGTTAGAATCTCTTTTTATTAGGTCTACTTGCTAGATTTGGTTCTAGTAAGATTTTATTTTTATTTTTAGGTTCTCTTTAGTCTATCTTTTTCTTTGTGTCTTTGTTTGTAAAAACCTTTCCATTGACTATTCCGTTAGCCGTTATGGAGAACGCGAATCCACCATACTACCAACCACGAAATTCATCCACTCCAAATGACATCTTGATGTTTAAACAACATGAGGATGAACCTATCTATGATGCATGGGCTCGTTTTAAATATTTACTCCGAAAAGTCCCTCATCATAATTTCGATCTGTGGTCCCAAATTGAAATATTTTACCATCGTGTCGACCACTATACCAAAATGGACATTGGCCATGCCATAGATGGGGACCTTTGGGGATTAAGTGTTGATGAAGCATGGGAAACCATAGAGAAGTGTGCCAGACTTGCCAAAAAAATGGACAACCCAACAAACGTTGTTACGGATCAATTGATAGCAAGTTTGAGGGAACAAGCAAGAAGATTGTTTGGGGATAAACCTATAGATGAGATAACTGGGCACACGGGGTGGTTTGATTTCACCACAATACGAGCTGAGCACATTGGTAATCCTGGTAAGATGGAGGATAGAGTTGAAAATTTAAACCCACCAAGTACCCCACAAGTCCTACCATCATTTGAGGCATACACACCGCCCGTGACTTATTCGGATGAAGTAGAAAAGACTTTAGGAATCCCAATTGAGGTAGAACCTTTGAACTAAACACAACTAGAGGATATAGGTTTGAATACTTATAATGATAACCTTACTCTTAGTTCTAGGGAAGTTCCTAGTTTTGATGAACTGGAGCCTCAACCAAAACCGTTAACTAATCTTCCATCCTTGGATGAAAATTTAGGAATTGAGATAGGTTCCGATATACCCATCAAACCATATAGTCCGGGTAGTCTTAGGATAAAGGTAGTGGACACTAAGCCTTGTAGATAGGAAACCAATATAGGAGTGGAAAATGACCTTACATGCTTACATCACCCATTTATGATTGATCACAAGACACATTATGGGTTTAAACCGGGTTTATTAGGTCAAGATGGATTCCCAACTAGGAGTCTCTTGAAGTTGATAGAAAATGATCCCTTTCTAGGAGAAAATCTTAATCCACCCATTAACCCGATTGAATTTGTTAAGGTTATGATGATAGGAGCACACCCCTTTGAGCATATAATTCATCCACCACTCTTACCTCACGTGGCATATTTTCACCCTAAGGGTGTGTATCACTACTTCCACCCGCACTTAATCCTAAGTGTAGGGAAAACCTCCCCTATTTCCGTTAAATAAGGGTATAGTCAAGCTCGTGACTCGAACAAAAACAAGCGCTTATTGGGAGGCAACCCAAGCTTTATTTATTTATTTATTTGTTTGTTTGTTTGTTTGTTTATTTGATGTTATTTGCTTCCGTATGCATGCTTTGTTTTTATTGTTGGTAGATCATGTTTCTCAACTAAATAGTCGAAATACTTTACTTTGTTGTTTCGGCCTAGTCTTAACTCCACCTAAAAGTATTTTTGCAAAATATAAGTGTAAGGGGAAACCCCAAATATGTTTTTAAGAATAAACCGATCATGATTCTCCACAATATTAAATGAACATGTATATTCGTATTTGTTAGAGTCAAATGCTTGTATTGAGTCATAATGAAGTTTTGCAGGATTTTCCAGGAGGTAGGACCAAGTTTTTCCAGAAATTTTCTGGAAACTTAACATAAGAATTTCTGCAGGTCAATCCTGACGGCGTCCAGAATTAATTCTTGACGGCGTCACGTGTAAAAATCTGAAAATTTTACCGGTTTTGTTTTTCTAACGGAGTCTTATGGTTTTTGTGAATTATTAAGTTTTATAATCTCCAGGAGATCTGCAAACTTCATTCCACAAGCATTATATCTTATCTTGTTTTCTAGGATTTAGTAACTTATATAGGATGCCGCCGATTTTACACGAGGTTGTCTTGTTTGTTTTCACAGGATTTACAGGTTATGTATGACAAGAAGATGATTTATATTCTGGAAGGGAAGATTTGATTGTTCGTTTTCTTGGAGGAAGATTTAACCTGGCCACCTTATTATCCATACCGAGCGAATCAGGGGAGTATTTGATTTCATTCTTTTTACTTATTTCACTTTTACATTCTTTACTTGAACATTGGGGACAATGTTCATCCTAAGTGTAAGGGGAGGGTAAAATGATGATACCTTACATGTACACTTTCGCTTGAGTTTGTTTTGTTTAATGATAGATGTGTAATAAAACTATGAGAAATACTTGTTAGTGCAATTTTAACGCCAAATTTAAAATTTTTTACAACATTTAGGAGTGAAACTTTAGCCATAGCAAGCGTCTCATGGATAGGAGATTGTATGACTAGCACATAACCGTATATTCAGAAAAATTTTCCACCCAAATATGTGAGGTTCGCCTTTATATTTGATAGGAAAAGCATTTACTATTAGTGCTTATGAGTGTACCGGTAGCATTTAGATTCTAGAACTTGCGTTAGTGATGCATCCCGAGAACGCTAGTGAGACTACATTCGTGTAGTAGGATTTACTACATGATAAGAGGCATTAGGATCACCCTTGTGTTAAACCCGTATCATAATTACTTGACCATTTAAGTCATATTACTTGGCTAGTTAAGTCAACTAATTTTTCCCACACCCTTAGCGTTGTACTGATTTTTAGTACACGAAACCCCTAGTACACCCCTCCGAGCCTATCTTTTCGTTTCTAACTTTAAGCATTTTACTTAAAGGAAGAATTTGTTACACCCCACTTAAATTTACACCCAAATCGCCTTAGCCTTCCGTGTATGCGCTCATCTTTAGTGCATTATTGTTATTTGTTTAAACCCTAAGTTAATTATCTAATTGATTACATGGTTGTTAAGTCGAGTCATATCCTTGTACATATTGTTTTGGGACGATTGAGACTCATGGGTAAGTACTTATTTTATGGAGTAATGGGGAAGAACATAATTTATTACCCGCATATGTACGTTAATCTTAAAAGTGCTCCAAGTGTTTTGATTTTCTTAATTCGAGTCGTTAGATTAGTTTATTGTAAAGTATGTAAAAATTCCAGTGTAAGGGGAATGTTCATCCCCTATCATGTATTATTTTGGATGGTAGGGTAAGAGTGTATGCACACACAAAACAAAAAAAAAAAAAATCGAAAAAAAAATCGAAAAAAAAATAAAGAAAAAGAAAAAATAGAAAAAAAAAAAAAAAAAACATACGGACTACCATCCCTTTTCATTCTATATTCATTTTACGTTTTTGTTATTTTTCATTTATTAGCTTAAGTCGAGTCTAGTCTTGGCTTAGCAACGCCATATTGTACATGTAATTAACCAAGATTGTTAACTCGCCACCAATAAAACTTCCTTTATCCAATAAAAACCGTGTATTTCATATCCCTACACCTAACGTTAAAACCCTTTAAAACACCTCTTTGATAGTTTATCCTAGGTGCTCACGCCATGTGGTGGAGGTTTGATCCTTTCCCAAGCCTATGGTAATCTATTTTTCTATGACAGGTAGTGAGAGATATCTTCCGTTTCCATATTGTAATTTATACTTTATTACACCCAAGAGATGTGAGTATCTAAACACTATTTGTGAGGTGCTTGTATATGACCTCCGTGCTTATCTATTGGTCTTTAGTGGAACGATTATTTGTTGTAATTACTTTTATATTAGTGTTAAATGACCCCTAACTTGTATTTTGATTAGAATAAAAGCGCATTTGCTTGAGGACAAGCAAATCACAAGTGTAAGGGTATATGATGAGGCGAAAAATGAACCACTTTTAGGGGGTCATTTAAGACCGGAATTGAATTTATTTGATCAAATATTGCCCTAAATCGTTCCTTTTGTGATTTTAGGTACTTTGGGAGAGAAATCTGGAAAAGGAAGCAATTCGAACGTTTTTGGAGCATGAAAGTGAAGAAAACGCCAAAGTCTTAATTTTCCTTGCTGGGAACAGTAGGTGACGGCGTCAAGAGCAACATCCTGACGGCGTCAAGAGTAATTTGCATGACGGCCCAGTACGGATTTGACGGCGTCACAAGGTAGGGCGTCAAGAGGAAAATGCATGACTGCCTGGAAGACCATAACACATGACAGCGTCAGATGAAGATTAAGGCAATCCGAGAAGTATTTTGGCGGCGAGGTGACGGCATCACCTATTTGGTCTTGACGCCGTCAGACCCTATTTCCTATATATAGTTTTCCAATTTTCACATTAAAAAGGGAGAAGTAAGAGAGAAGTTTTGGAGAAACCCTAAGTACGAACTTGGTACGAATTTTACAGGTTTTTCAAGGGTTCTTAGCCCTTGATCCCTTTCATGTGTAATTGAGATAAGTATTCTTTTAATTCTATCAATATGTCTATGTGTTGGTTGTCTATATCTTGTTCTTGTCTTAATTCCATCATGCTAGGCTAAATCTATCTTGTGTTTGCTTTGATCTAATGAAACCTAGATGTTAATTATGTGTTGATTACTTGTTTATGGTTGTATTGGATGACTGAATTCGATGTTAGGCTTAAGAAAACTGGCAGATCTCCAAATGGTAACATGCTTGAACGTCTTAGAAAACATGAACTGATGTGCACTAGGTTTTATTGGTTGTATTTAATGCATGAGCCACTGTTTATAATCCCCATGGTTGTGCTGGGCATGACATAGGAGGAGATAAGAGCTCATAGGATTGGGGAATTAAGTGCGCCACCCCATGAATGATATTAAGGAATACAATTCGTCATCCACGCAACTATAACAAGTAATTAACGTGTAAAATATATCTAGGGAGTAGTGAAATCTAAGTAAACACATTTTCTCCACTTATTGCTCACAACCTTAGTATAATTTAGTTTATTTTCATTTTTAGTATTTTATTTTTATTGCATCTTAGTATTGGGTTAGTTGACTAGCAACTAATTCCGTCCAAATCCTTCAAACCCGAGATTTTTACTTGCTTTCTAAAAAATATAAAAAATACAAAAATAATCATCCGTCACCTTTAGAACTAGTATTTAGGTTTTCTAAATCCTAGCGACACTATTCCTAGCTGAACGATCAATCCCCCAGTACTTATCACTATACTATACTACAATGATCAGGTACACTGCCTGGTGGGGGTTGTAAGCTTCTCGAGATCCCTTGAGAGGTAATGCCTGGTGCGATTCCCACGTATCACCATGGATGCTTAGGAATGGGAAACTTACTTCCTGGAGAATATCTTATTCATGTGAGGATGTGTTTCTACTGACTTCAAATTTAGAAAACGGATTATGTTCTTAAGATCACATAATAACATCTTCTACTTATTTGGATACTTGTATACAGTAGACACTAGTACACAAAATCATAATTTGGAACGTTTAAATTGGCTTTTCGGAACGCTTAAACTAACGTTCCCTATGTGACTGTTCCAAAAGATAAAAACTTTTTGGAGCGGTCTAATAAGCGTTCCCAAAGTGTCATTTTTAGGAACCTTTTTTGTATTAACCGTTCCACAATGCTCTCATTCCTAATATGAAATATTCGATATTTTGGAACGTTTTTCACTAGGAGTGTTCCAAAAGCCATCCATTTTTTAGAACATTTTCACAAAAACCGTTACATCCATAACCAAAACCTGCATATCCAATTTCAACTCATTTCTGCAGGCTGCAGCAGAATTTTTCTACAACCAGCCAATTTCCGCAGCTACCCAAATCTGCCGTTTTATTTCTACAGCGACCCATAACTAATTTTGTTCCAGAACCATTTCAACCAAAGCACAAAAAAGCAAAAAGCTTATAAACATCAAATTTAACCAAGAATCCGCAACACCAAATTCATCCATTACAACTAAACTTTGTCTAAAAGTTGATTGCCCAAATTCATCCATTCCAACCAAACTTTTTCCAAAAACTTATTAACTAAGACATACATCATAGTTCAAAACATAAAAAATACATCCAAACACCAAAACTAATTAACTAATACATACTTCTTTGCATGGTTGGCAGTGAAGGTCATAAAATGATTTAGTCGAGTCATGTACCATCTTGTCCAATAGTGACATAGGTATTGGCTTTCTCGTTATAAAGTGTGTAGGAATCTGTTAGTAAGAAGAAAAAAAAGTTGATTATAACCAACCAATATACTAGAAATTATGTAAAATTAGAGTAGTTAAAACTGGAAAAATGCCAAAGTAGAGAACTGTATAAATCTATTTTCCATTTATAGCAATAGACAAACAATGGTACTTACGTTATCAGGGAACTCTTGTTGTGTGACCATAAAAAAGTAGAGACTCCATTTCATGACATAGTAACCACATTCCCAACTCTCTTTGTTGGTTACACTGTAATCAAATAACAAGCATACATTTCACATATGAAAAAACACAAATATAAATGGCGGTTTACACAGGTACAAATGATTTACCTTAAGGAAAGTCCAATCCAGATTTACTTGAAATGCCCTAAAAAAACGAGTGTTCAAGTTAAAGAAATGAAGCTATGAATTGTGACTGGAATGTCAATATTAGAAAATCTTACTCATTCAACACTTTTAAACACTTGTAAACTATAATACAATTGTATATGAAGTATAAATAATCATTAAAACCACATAACTCATATTACAAATAATAAGTGTGTAAAAATTACCTCAAATTATTAAGTTAAAATTATGAAAGAAACACCGAATTTTGGAAGGATCGAAGAAGGGCTTGATAATTGATGTTTGGTTTGGCTTGAGAAATTAGGTTTAGTGGCTGCGGGAAAACATCAATTATCAATGCGGAAATCATATAAGAAACACCAAATGGAAGGGTTTTTTAGGAGAAGGGAAAAGGTAAATGGGGGTAGATGGATCAATGCGGGAAAACAAAGGTAAATGGGGAGAAGGAAAAATTCAACTTTTTGGAATGGTTTTTAAGAAAGCGTTCCTAAAGGGACAACACATTTCACACTCTAAGCTTTTTGGAATGGCTTTCAAGAAAGCATTCCAAAAAGTATAACATTTGGGTACTCTTTTGGTAAGAAACGTTCCAAACAAAGAATTCCGGAACTCTTTCTTAAGAAACGCTCCAAATGGTTATATTTTGGAACGTTTGCAAGCAGTGGTGGGTTTCATTGGTTCTTTTTAGAACACTTTATGATATAACCGTTCTCAAAGGTTGTCAAAATAAATTTTTCTGTAGTAGTGAGAGGGATCTTATGGCTCTTGCTGATGTAGAGAGAGCATGAATTCATCTTAGGCGACTGACAATTTTCATCCCCTGGCTAGTTTGGAATCTCTTGATAGTACATTATACACACCAACTTCTTCAAGAGATATATAAGGTATGTTAGAGTTTGGATTTCTTAAGCTTATGATATTACTATATTTGATTTTTTTTTTAAGTCCAACTAGTTAGTGGTAATATATGCAATATTGGTTCAGGTTTTTGGTTCACCTGCTACGGTTATAGGAAATCCCATGGGTTTCTCCCGAGTACTTGGCATTAAAGATTCCCAGTCAGTTCCAGCCAAGAGTTTTATGAAGGTAAACATCATTTTGCTTTCTAGATCATAGCCAAATGTCCATGGTTCTTATTGTTGGAATAATAATATCATGACAATCATATAAAATAAACCAAACACATCAAGTGAGCATAGCGGAAGCAATTACAAGATCATATAATATGTAATTAATTACTCAAATATAAAAGCAAACATACCTTTGTGATTCTAGCCCGAACAAGAATCAAATGCAATCTTCAAATCAAAAACCCTAATTAGGGTTTAGGTGGATTATAAGAATTACCCCTTACCTCTTTTGTAATTCAATCCAAGAATTAAACAATAGTGTGTTTGAATCGCGTTCTTGTACACACGTACTAATTCAAGTAAAATTTTATGCAAGTAAATTAAACACAAAACTTTAGTTTATGAAAATCGAATCCCTAAGATGGGATTGTTGATGGATCGATTTTGGGACAAGAAGAGAAGAGAGAAAACAACTATTATGTGTGTACAAGTTATGAGAAAACTAATAACCCGTGAGGTGTTTATATACTAGTGAATACTTGGAGCTCAAGGCACAAAGGAGGTGGAGAACACCCCTTGGCCGATCGGTATTGGTATCCCCAAGGGATTCCGGAACCTTCTCTTGTATCCAATTATTCACAAGTATTACTTTCCTTTTCTTCGTCTAACGGTCATTAGTCATTCTCCGTTAAATACTAACGGTCGTTACTAGTTTTGTGTTTATTAATAATTACATATAACATTTATAAATAATTATTCTTTTACTCTTCATCCGTATTGTGTGCAATCCCGCGATCTCGAGTTCGATCCTAACACACAACTATTAATTTATGTTTATACATTAACACTTATATGTGGCAAAAACGGACGGGACGGGTAATGAGTTAAAATGACCATTTTTTGGTTCGAGTTGGGTTGGATGGACATGAGACTCTTTTTAAACAATACATTCAATATTGATCTTATACATTAACTATTTTTGCAGATCTGAGCCAACTTATCGTAGGCATGGCATAAGGAAATACTAGTTAATACACTTTATGCCATAAGTGATGCTCCAACTCAAGTCACAAAAAATTGTTTAGTACATAGAATAGCAAAAAAAAAATTGTTCCATACATATAGAAGGAAATCATGACAACTATGATACATTATCTTTGATACAATTCCCCGATCAACTTATAAACTTGTTTGTTTACTAAAATTTAGGGGCCTTCTTCAGTCGCCAACAAGAAAAATGGCGTCCTCTCAGGTATATATTTGTCCTATTCCAAGACTTGCTGTGTAAGTAAAAGATGGAATTCTACACATAAATTGTGGGGAGCTCATTTTTTTCCCTCTCTGCCTTTAGAGAGTTGGTGGTAGTTGAGAAGAGTGTTGTGCTAATTTCAAGAACAATATATTACCCCCTTTTTTTACTAGGCGAGTACACGTGCATTCCCAATGCATTTAAGACTCTTCATGAAATGAAGTGAGAGAAATTCTAATGAACCAGGCACTGGTCTTGAAGAACTCTCTAAATATCTTTCATTCACTATATCCAGCAACTCGTTGCAATTCATAAGCAGACAGAACCTCAGATTCTCCATGTATGCAGGCCAAAAGGTAGAAAAAGATGGAAAAGTCCAGTGGCGGTCTATATAAAGTGCGTGTGCATACTTGAGCACCCTCCAAATCACTTCCCTGTCTCCCTCGTCGCCCTTTGTATACCTGAGAACCCTTCGCAGCTTTAAAAAAGCCTTATCATTGTCATTCAAAATATGGGTATCATACTTTGTTCGACGCCGTCAACTACGAAAACAAACATTTCAGACTAGTTCCTGACAGATTAAGAGTTTGGAGCAGTTCCAGATTCTCTAGAATTGTGCACACGGGTTTATTTGGAAGCTTGGAAAATTTGTTACAAGTTAAACAGATATCCTTGCACCCCACACTTCATTGTTTGGCGCTTGGTTCCATTCTGTTTCAATTTTAGTTTCTTTAGAGTTCTGCTCATTAATTGTATCAACGGAAGGCAAGAGATTGAGATATAGACTGTCTTTAGACTGAGAGGATTCACATACAGCAACCTTTTTTGCATGTTGGTCAACGTTGCGTAGACTGCCTCCATAACTGCATTTCTCAAAGCATCATCAAGAACACAAGGTTCTAAACCACAAGTAGACACCATTATGACTCAAGAAACGTATTTGTGATTAGGAATGATGTGAATGAGGAAATGTGATTCTTATTTATAGGTAAATCAGAATTGTAACAGAATTTAACGAGAACGTATGTGCTAGGTGAATACCAATTGATAGGATCAATCTAGAAATCACTTAAGAAATGAAGATTGATAGTAATTCAATTAGGAATTCAAGAAGAAAGAATTGAACTAGAAATAAGAATTACTCAAATGTGATTTGTTATTAGTATAATGTGGTTTGTTATTAGAAAGAAGAATTGAACTACAAAGGTCATTTTCTTCCCGTGCATCCGTTGAAGAAGCTCGTATGATCCTTCCTTCATTTCGTTTCATTTTTTTATCTGAACGGTTTTAATTTGTTAGATTAAGGTTTTCACTTAATTTAGCTTTAGGGTTTGAATAATCAATAGGTTAGTTTAGTTGAATGTGTTTGTAATAACTGAAACAGGTGAGGCTTCGAAATGGGAGACGATTACAATGTAGGAGGTTATCGCCTTTGTTAACTTATCAAAGGGTCATACTCATTTCGACGAACCCCCTGTAAGCTCTTTATTTTTCTTGGAATTGGTGATTAGGCTATCTACTGTTACATTTGCGTAATTAATAAGTGTCGTAAATATTCACGATTGTAGTAATTGATAATCCTTTGCTCTATGAGTTAAGATTTTTATGTTTGTATCTATCTGTGCAGGCATATTCATACTTGCACATTCGTAACAAGGAGTTCCCATGGGGTAAGCTTTTCTGTTACCTGTTTCTTGATATATGATGTTCTCTTGTGGTACAATGTGTTTTCATTTCTTATAGTAATATCATTTTTTTAATCAAGTTGTTTTCTATGAATCTTGTGTTATAAGTAGCTTGGGTTATAGAGACATGTGGATAATATACGTGAACCATTAATAGCTAAGATGCGTCTTAGCGTCTTGAGGGATAGGTTTTTGAATTGGTGTTCGTGTGTAGTTGAGCATTTTAGCATGTATCTTGGGGTTCACTTGTATGCTTTAATATAAAGAAAGTGAATTGACATCACCCAATCTGTATGTATTGTGCATTTGAGCTGATTTGAAATTACTGATAATCAAAGCATAAGAAGTAATATTGAGCATTTGGCATCCTTTCTCCATGGTCTATAGTCATTACTATAACATAAGTAGACGACTACGATGAGTGGCTTACCTAGCTATGTATCTACTGGATGGAACTTTGACTCCATTGCATCCATATCTAGGAATGTACTGTTGGAAAACTTTGGTCGAAAATTGCATTTTCACCAATTGTAGTGTGAATGGATATCGATCTCAAATTGTGGTGTTTCAAACGAAATAGTGTAAACTTTGAAAGTGTCAAAGTTGTAACAACATATTGATGGTCGGTTAATGACTGATTAATATTTCGATTAATGGAATTGTTTATGGTTGTTAATAATATAATAATTACGACCATTACTCGAAAATTAAATCAGTTTATATGGTATTTATGGTAGTTAATTGTATATTAACTATGACCGGTTTTTGAATCACCTATATAGTCTAGCTATATGTGATCATTGAAAAGATAAGAGAAAGTGGCACCACACTAAGATAACATACACAAATGTTCACTTTTGGGTTTTCTATTTTCCATGCGAATCGCAAGTTTGTCCGATGATAATTTTAGGCATAACGTCAAGTCCGGCAGTACATCTGCTTCGATTGTTGTACCTTGGGAAATAGACGCCGAATAGGTGGCGAATCTGTTTTAAGGGAAGCGTGTCAAACACGTGCCTCAATCATGTTCTTGCATTCGGTTACATCTCACAAATCTGGTTTGTTATAGCTTTTCGATTTGTACATTTTTCTTATTCTATTGTCTCTACTTTGATTACGCATGACTGGAAATACAACAAACTTAAAACAGATTATTCTCATGTGTTTAAATCAGATTAAGAAACAATATTCTTTTGTGAGACAAGTTGGAATATGCATGTAAAATGGTTTCTCTTTGACGTGGTCCACCAGATTACAAAGCATTTTCAAATTTGTGTTATGACCCACCAAACATTTCATGCTTTCCTTGGAACATTATTTCCTTGGTTTGTTTCACGTAATTTATTATATATGAGCTTTCAAGTATGTTTCAAATAAATTAATAATGAGTTTGGAATGTAATTTGAAACTCTTGACGTGAGTCTGGAATAAGAATTAAACCATGTGTGTTTTGTTGACTGAATTCATTGTTTTGTTCATTTGTCACATTGAAAAGTATAAACAACTATGCTTGTTGGATAAATAAATAATATATGATCATTGGTGCTAATGGAGACGAATCTTGCCGTAGGTAACAAACTGCTAATGTTCTAAATTGCAAACTATATACGGAGTATATATATACATGTCCATATAGTATTGATTTGTTTATCTTGTGTTAATGCGTTGATAGCTTGAAATTAGCATATTACCATTTGTTATTGTTCTATTGTTTGTTGGAATTTTGTGCATTATAAAGTGTTAAAGGTTGCTTGGAAAAAGAGCTATTTAGGTGTTATTACAACAATAAACAGTTTGGACCTGAGTAATTTTGAAAGTTGTTCGGTGCAACAACTCGTGTTGTTTGTGAAGATTTTTTGTGTGCCTAACATATGATATTTGAGGCTTCTCGCTGCATAAGTGTTTTTGTGCGTACTTTTGTCGCCACTTTATGCAAAATTCTAGGCTGTTTGGATAAGCTAATTTTGAAGCTGTTTTATTCAGAATTTTATGTTGTCTTGTGCATATGAATGATGTCTAAAGGGGCTGTATTTGCTACTGAAATTTTCTGCAATCCAAAGAATTTATATGATTGTTTGGTTGCTGAATTTTATGAAGTAAAATGATACCTAAAAGGTTGTTTGGCGGCTGATTTTATATGCGGAAAAAATTGTTTTTGGTTGCTAAAATTTTGTGCCAAAAAGAAATTTAAAAGGGGAAAGTACCACTAAAGGGCTGTTTGGTAATATACATTTTTATGCAGAAAATTAGTTGTTTGATTGCTGATTTTGTGCAGAAAAATTGTCTTTAAAGAGTTGTTTGGTTGCTGTCTGTTTATTCAGTAAACTAAACTGTAAAGCGTCGTTTGTTTGTTGCTTTATCACACGTAAAGTGATATGTTGGTTACTAATCAGTAAAGTGTTTTTTTAAAGGCTGTTGATGTCTTTTCATTCAGTAAAGTGACATTTAAAAGGTTGTTTGTTTGCTGATTTGTTATGAAGTAAAGTGATCTTTGAGGGGCTGCCTTGTTTCTCATTTGTATGCATTAAAGTGACCTTTAGATGGTTGTTTGGTTGCTAAAAAGATTGAGCAGAAATTTATATGCATAAGATTATTAAAGGAGTTTGTTTCCTAATATCTTATCAAATGAGGAGAGCTTAGCATGTTCAAAAGCTAAACGGAGGTGGGTTGATGTTGGTTATTATATGTTTGAGAGTTCCCAGAACAGGGTAAAGATAATCAATGAGTACCGGATATTCACTTGAAATCGTGTTATCACTTTCCAATAGAAACTATTCAACCCTATGCATGGGTTAAACGAATATCTCTATGGGATAAGACCAAGTGATGTTCTTGTTTTAGACACAAATCAAGAACACAAACGTATTCAAGTGTTTAGGGTTTGTGTTGTATATCGTATATCCATGGAGAATGTCATGACCTCTATTTATAATAGAGAATACTCAAACCCTAGCCCATGGAATTATGTATAATTAACGGCCCATTAATTATATCATAATACTTTCCATAATAGTAGGAATCAGTGGTTAAAAACGAGCAGCAGACAGAATCCACTAGTAGCAAACAGATTCACTAGTATAACCACTATTGAGTCAGGGGATTCAGTGACCATATGGGTGTACACTCCGTACCTCCAAACCCATTACCAGGTGTGAATTAATCCCTCAAGTGCACTAAATTTTCCAACAATCCTCCCCAAATTTAGTTCACTTCCTTTGCATGAAAAATAAACACAAAACAAAACATATGCATAAATGAAAATATCTTGAATTCTCATCTTAGTACATTACACGTTCAAATATTCGAGAATCAGGGTGTTCTAAGAATTGAACCCTTCAACCCATTTGTGAAGATAAAATACACATACATTTTCAAACACTTAAATAAACCTGACACTATACAAGCCATGCGTCCATATCCAATTCATAAATGTTGTAAAAGCTAAAAATCCAAAGCTTCTTAAAGCGGCAAAACTTCAACATTTATATAGGTGGTCCCTCATTATTCATGCTCCTGCCTAGCACTTTTTCAAAGAAAATAACCGTTGAGAAGTAAAGACTTCATCCTCATTTTTTAGCAGGTTCTGAGCACAACCTTGGGATGTAATATAAAACATGTGCTCCCGTCCATTAAATGTTCAGCTTTCCAAATTGAACTCAACCCCCAGGAGGGAGTTGGGTGTCTTAGCATTCAGTGACTAAGTTGGACTTCAAACCCATCCCTTTTGCAGACTTCAAAACCAAGTCTCTAGCCAAACCCTTCGTCAAGTGATCATGTAAGTTTTGTTGAGATTTAACAAACTCTATAGATATCACCCCATTCATGATAAGCTCACGAATCATGCTATTAAGTGTCTAGACTTCCCATTGTACATCTGGCTATAAGCCTTTGCCAATGTAGCAGCACTATCACAACAGATAGAAATAGGTGCTATAAGTTTAGGCCACAATGGAATCTCAAGAAGCAAGTTTTTCAACCATTCAGCTTCTTTTCTAGCAGCTGCTAAAGCCACAAATTCATATTCCATGGTTGAACTGGTGATGCAAGTTTGTTTCTTAGATGCCCAAGAAATTGCACCTGCACCAAGTAGGAATACCCAGCCACTAGTAGACGAATTTTCTTTATTGTTACTGATCCAACTTGCATCAGTGTATCCTTCTAATATAGAAGGATAACCAATATATGAGAGACTATAATCCATAGTTCTCTTCAAATACTTAAAAAGGGTTATTGTACAAAGATGTTACTAAAGTTTGCGTTTGTGTTATCCTAAGGTAATAAAGTTTCAAAGTTGTCATCCAGGTTACTCAACTTAATTTGACCGGTTAAATTTGTTACTGTGTTTTGGGTAAACTAGAGTTACCGGTGAAAATCCTACGTGGCATGCATTTTTTGTCATCCAAGTTACCCAACTTCTTGCGACTTGTCATATTTGTCATCCAAGTTATATTAATGTTAATTTGACCGTTTTTATATATTTTCATACGTTTTAATCCGCTTTTATACATTTTCATACGTTTTTATCCGTTGTAGTCCGTTTTCATAGATTTTCATATGTTTTCATATGCTTTTATCTAATTTTATACGTTTTCGTCTTCTTTTATACATTTTTGTCTGTTTCTGTATCAATTTTAAATCTTGATTTTGACTCCTTTTTTGTCTGAATCATCAAAAGTATAAAACACGAAAGTTGTCCGAAATGATGTTTTACATCAAGACCGGCGATATTTTAATAGACGAAAACAATAAAATATAAGAAAATGGATGAATCGATTTTAAATCATGATTTTAAATCCAAAATGATGTATCGATAGTAAATCACGATTTTTATCCGTTTTCATACATATTATATGTATAAAAATGGATGAAAACGGATAAAATATAAGAAAAACAGATGAAACGTGTAATAATAGATGAAAACGAATAAAAGTGTATGAACACAGATAAAAACATATGAAAACGTGAGAAAAACGGATAAATACATGAGAAAATAGATGAAACGCATAAAAACAGACGAAAACTGACAAAAACCTATGAAAACATGAGAAAAACGGACGAAACCGACGAAAAAGGATAAAACCGTAAGAATAGTCAATGAGGACTAACGATGTAAATATTTTAACTCAATGAGGACTAACTTAGATGACAGTTTTGAAACTTTAGTAACTTAGATGAACTTTTTCTCAAACTTTAGTAACTTCTTTGAGGTAGAATATGTTTCAGGTTGAGATACCGGTTATCAACCGGTTGCCCACCTTGGTAGTAACCTTAGTGTAACATCTTTGAAACATTAGTAACCCAGTTGACAAACCCGTGAACTTGAGTAACCTGGATGACAACTTTGAAACTTTATTACCTTAGGACATCACAAACGCAAACTTTAGTAACATCTTTGTCTAATAACCCTACTTGAAAACCCTCTGAATTGCTTACCAGTGATGAACACTAGGATTACTAGTATATCAGCTCAGTTTACCCACATAAAAAGCAATGTCAGGTCTTGTACAAGTCATGGCATACATCAAGCAGCCAATCACCCTAGAATACTCAAGTTGAGATACAGCTTTCCCAGTATTAGGTATTAGCTTCTCACTTGTATCCATAGGAGTACTCACTGGAGTACACTCAAAGTAATTAAATTTCTTCAATACCTTCTAAATGTAATGAGATTGAGAAATAGAAATTTTGTTACTTTCATGTTTAATCCTTATACAAAGGATAACATCAGCCGTCCCCATATCCTTCATGGAGAATTTTGATGACAAAAATGCCTTTGTAAGGTTAACTTGATTTTGGTCAGTGCCAAAGATCAACATGTCATCAACATATAGACAAATAATGACTCCTTTACCAGATTCATCAAATTTGCTATATACACATTTGTCAAACTGGTTAAGTAAATAACCACTTGACAAAACCACTTCATCAAACTTTTGATGCCACTGCTTAGGTGCCTGTTTTAGCCCATAAAGAGACTGAATTAGTTTACATAGCTTGTTTTCATTGCCAGGCATGATGAAGCCCTAAGGTTGGTTCATGTAAACCCCCTCATCTAAATCACCATTCAAGAAAGCTGTCTTCACATCCATATGATGAATAATCAGATTGTGAATTGATGCCAAAGCAATCAGCAATCTTATGGTACTTATACGAGCCACAGGAGCATAAGTATCAAAATAATCTATTCATCTATTCCTGACTTTTGTTTAAAGCCTAGAATGACTAGTCTAGCCTTGAACTTTTCAACAGTTCCATCTACCTTCATTTTCTTTTTGAAAATCTATTTGCTACCTAGAGGTTTGCAACCAGGTGGTAGATCAGTCAACACATAAGTGTTGTTGCCCATGATGGAGTCCATCTCATCATTAATTGCTTCTTTCCAGAAAGCAACATCCTGGGACTTCATTACTTCTTCAAATGTTTTCGGATCATCCTCAAATATTAAGCAATAGGAGTATTGGTCAGAGACCTCATCCCTTGTTCCTTCAATAAAATACAATTGAAACTCAGTTCCAAATGACTTTGGAGTCCTGACCTTATTACTCATTCTGAGCTCAGGTTCAGGTTGTGGTTCCCCAACCTCATCAGAAACCTCATCAGGGATCTCTGAAACACCGGCCAATATCATCAGTTCCATTTGGAATCCTCTAATTTGGTCTAATTACTGATGAAAATCTATTCTCATCAAATAATGCATCCCTAGATTCAATTATTGAGTTAATTGAAACAGATTCATTAGGTTCAATAACATAGAACCTATATGCCTTGGAATGCTCAGCACATCTAACAAAGATGCATTCAATGCCTCTTTCACCCAAAGTTTTCTGCTTTGGAGCAGGGAGTCTTGAAACAGCCCTACAACCCCAAACCCTAAGATAATTCAGGTTGGGTTTCTTTTTAGTCCAAAGTTCATAAGGGGTAACCTTGTTCCTTTTATTAGGAACCCTATTTAATAAATAGCAAGCTGTTAACATAGCTTCACCCCAAAACTCTTGACTCAGCCCTGAATTGGACAACATGGAATTAACCATCTCCTTTAGTACCCTGTTTTTCTTTTCAGAAATACCATTTTGCTGAGGAGTATAATGGCAGTCATTTCATGGATTATACCAACAAACTAAAAAAACAGAGTATCCATGTACTTACCTCTCCTATCAGTCCTGAATCTTTTGATTAGAGACCCTTGTTGCAATTCAACTTCAGTTTTAAATACTTTAAATTTATCTAATGCTTCATCCTTAGTATGTAACAAATAAACATAACAAAACCTAGAAGCATCATCAATAAAAGTCACAAAGTATTTCTTGTTCCCCAAAGAGGGAGTAGCATGAAGATCACATAGATCACTATGAATCATCTCCAAAACTTTAGTTTCACAATTTACACTTTGAAATGGTTTCTTAGTAATTTTGGTCATCATGCAAGGTTTACACTTTTCAGTGTCCATATCAAAGGCTGGAATTAACCGATCCTTAGACATATCTCACATTCTTTTAAAGTGTACATGGCCAAGTCTTGCATGCCATATGGTTGAATCATTAAGTTTAGAGGTTGATATAAAATGAGAATTATCAATATCATGAACAATATTAAGTCTGAATATTTGATTACACAAATATCCAAAACCAATAAATATACCATGTTTAGATAAAACAAACTTATTAGATTCAATCACTTGTTTATAACCACAATTATTCAAAACACTACTAGAAACCAAGTTCTTTCTAATATCGGGAACATGTAAAACATTAAACAAAGAAACAATCTTTCCAGAACTAAACATCAAATCAACACATATTTTTCCATGCACCAGGGCACTTGACTCGTTTCCCATATGAAGAATAGAACCATCATTCATTGACTCATAGGTCTTGAACCAGCTTCTATCTTTACACACATGAATTGTTGCACTAGAGTCAACCCACCAAGCAACATCATCATCCTGCACAAAATATATGTCAGATATATATGTAACATAATAAATCTCAAAAGACTTATTAAATATATTCTGACCTTTCAGAGAATTGGTGTTACCATTCCCTCCACTTGTGCCTGATCCATTGGTTTTACTGCTAATCTTTACACCTTTACAATCCTTCCTGAAGTGTCCAGTTTTACCACACTTCCAACAAGTCACTTTTGTTTTCTTCTTAAGATCAGATTTGGTATTATCCTGATGCTTACGCTTGCCCTTGTTGTCATTATACTTGGAGGAGTTATTTTGCTCCACCATATTGACAACTGATGGACCAGTAGCATTGCTACTCTTTGGCTTGTCAATGTCTTGTGCTTTGAGTGAATCCTTAATGTTCAAGTAACTGCCCAACTCAACAAGAGTTAATTCCTCCTTCTTATGTTTCAGCATATGCTTAAAATCTTTCCAAGAAGGAGGTAATTTATCAATGATACAAGAAACTGAAATAGCCTCATCCATGTTCATCTTGTGTTGTGTGAATCGACCAAGTATACTAGGAAGTTCATTGTATTGTTCCATGACAGGTCTAGAATCAACCATTTTGTAATTGTTAAAATTACTTACAAGGAACTTCTTACTTGATGCATCCTCAGCCATATATTTGGCTTCCAAGGAATCCCATAGTTCTTGACAAGTTTCAACATTTTGATAAATATCAAATAGAGAATCAAACATACCATTGAGAATTAAACCCCTGCAAACATAATCATCATTCTCCCATTTGCTTCTTGCCCTCATGTGTTCCATAGTAGCATTTTCTCCATAATCTTCTCAAATCTCAGTTGTCAGAACATAAACCACTTCGTGTGTAATTTAACCGCCACTGACTTCCGCACATGCATATATGAAGGTAACATATGCCGATTTAAATTGTACGCATATGTAGATGACAAAACACTATGTTGGTTTATGTGACTGACTAGAATGGTGTGATTGTCATCCAAACTGAGTTTTTGTCCACTTCTTGCATTGGACATATTTTGAGTGTGTGGAATGGTTACTTGTTGACATTTGTGATCATAGTAACTTAAAAAAATTGGGATTACATATGATTATATGATCCTCACGTAAATTTGGATGATATGTTGTATGTGAAAATTTACATAAGTACCGATGTATGAGATCCACCTAAAACGTTTGTAGCTTAAGGTGGTGACTGAATCTCATAAATAATTTGTCTTACGAAAGAATGTTAGTAGGTGAAGCAATGAATAATTCATATGCTTAATTCCTTGGTCTATAGCATGCTAGACAAGGAATTTGTTAATTATGAATTGGAAAATAAATAACGTCAAACATTTAAAGAGTGTATACACAAATATGAAACTTGTGTAGTGACAAATTACAAAGGTTACTCATGTCATATACACAAAAGTGTATCTCTTAAATGAGATTGACGTTGAAAGGAAGAATCCTTTCAACAAAATTCTTGAGATAGGTTCAATGTGGGGGATTCCGGCCCAGCTAGAGTTCAAATGACACCAATCAACATCTATTCAAAATAGAGGTGTTACCCATTTGAAATACTCATGAATTATTAGGAGAACCAGAGTTATGGTTTGGTTTAGAGCAAAACATATCTATTTGATGGGTTATTAATGTTATTAATGACCGGCTTATTTCAAATCATGAGTGGCTATGTATACACTCTTGAAATGATCACTATATTTTGGATGTCTTCTAGACATAAAATATAGCTAGGTCCAGGTCGAATTCTGATTTTATCGGGATAGATAAATTTGGATAAGAGACAAAGTTTCTACATTTAATAGAAACTGGCGCACCGATGCTCGTAGAATGGTAGTTGTATACAATGTGGTGGCCATTAAAGAATTGGAAGAGCCTATATCACAATGTATAATGGTGAGTCAAGACATATTATGTCAATACGACAACTACTCTCAACATGAATTATTACTTTTGACAATGTAAAGTCAAATGGTAATAATGCGAATCCGCTTATAAAAGGCTTAATCAGAGAGTGAGTTACCAAGTCGTGTGGAGGAATGGGACTAAAGCCCCGGAAAGGTTTATATGAAGGAAAACATAACCCAGTTGACTGGAGATCCTAAGGGTTCAATAGGACAACCTAATTGTATAAACCGAGGGAGGTCACTATGGGGGAGTTATCAATTCTCCATCCATTTAAGGGAGTTAGTAAACTTCCTAGTCCATTCTTAAAACAGTGACAATATGAGGTTAAGCTTATCGCTTTTAATGATTCAGTTGGAATCACCTATGTGGGAGAGAAGTGGGGTCGCTTCGAAGGGAAATATGGGGGCGCAATTCCTAAAAGCTCTCGCAGAACCAGGCTAGTGTTCATGAACATAACGGACACCACTATGAGGATTTGACGATGTCAGGGAGAGTCATGTGTGAACTTCTATTGTCGTCTATATAAACAGCAGATCAGTTCAATGACATCGCGTTCTACTACAGCTAGTAGGCTAAGTATATTTCACAAGGGAAGGTTCAAAGGGTAACACCTACCTATCCTATGCAGGATTCAACTGTTGGGATTTTCATTGGAAATGTGTGTGTTTTCGAATCGATCTCCATTCATGTGGGGGATTGTTGGAAAACTTTGGTCGAAAATTGCATTTTCACCAATTGTAGTGTGAATGGGATATCGATCTCAAATTGTGGTGTCTGAAACAAAATGGTGTAAACTTTAAAAGTGTCAAAGTTGTAACAACATATTGATGGTCAGTTAATGACCGATTAATATTTCAATTAATGGCATGGTTTATGGTTTTTAATTATATAATAATTATGACCATTACTGTGAAATTAAATCAGTTTTTATGGTATTTATGGTAGTTAATTGCATATTAACTATGACCGGATTTTGAATCACCTATATAGTCTAGCTATATGTGATCATTGAAAAGATAAGAGAAAGTGGCACCACACTAAGATAACATACACAAATGTTCGCTTTTGGGTTTTCTATTTTCCATGCGAATCGCAAGTTTGTCCGATGAGAATTTCAGGCATAACGTCAAGTCTGGCAGTACAACTGCTTCGATTGTTGTACTCTGGGAAATAGACGCCGAATAGGTGGCAAATCTGTTTTAAGGGAAGCGTGTCAAATACGTGCCTCAATCATGTTCTTGCATTCGGTTACATCTCACAAATCTGGTTTGTTATAGCTTTTCGATTTGTACATTTTTCTTATTCTTTTGTCTCTACTTTGGTTACGCATGACTGGAAATACAACATGTACTTCTATTCATCCTCGTAGTAGACTTCTAAATTTCAAGTTCCATATAGTCTATTTCTTGCATTGGTTGTTTGATTGTGGATTTATTGATACAAATATGTAATAGAGATCTTGAAGACATATTGGGGTTAGAATCTCACATCAAAACGGAGGTTATTAGACAAATAACAGTAGTTGACTTGGGTAGTCAAAAAACATGGAATAGGTGAAGGTGTATTTTACTCTAATATATATGATTTCTCTCCTACTTACCTTTTTTTTTATTTGTTTTCTTTTGGGCTTTTTTTATTTTTATTTTGGGCTTTTTTTTTTTTTTTTTTTTTTTTTGGCCTTTTTTTTTATTTTATTATTTTTTTTTGCTTAATTCTCACATACAAATTTACGTTAATAAAATAGTTGCCTTAACACTCACGCTCCCTTGATTTCATCTTTTTTACCTCCCCTTAAATGTTTGGTTCAATAGGCTATTTTGTATGCGACATTATTGTAATCGAATTTACTCCCCATAATCCATATTACCTGGCAAACTCGATGAATAGTTTTGACTTACATTGTCGTTGTAATTCAAGATCTTTCAATTCTAGCTATCATTATTATAACATCGCTTTACTAGAAGTTGAAGATACTTGCAAATAATTAGTGGGAAGTCGAGCTACTATCTCCGTCCCCCGCTCTTTTAGCTATCGCAAAGCTAATCCTACTAACTATGTGAACAACTCCTCACGCCCCAATGTCTCGAGCCACGGGTAGCACACCACGTATCACCTTTGTCCCTACGATGTCCACCACGCGGACCATCCTAATCCATGAGATCGCATCCATGGGTTGCACAAAACCCTATTCCTTGAAATGGACCTAGTCCCCTTTGACACACACACGCTAATCGATTCGTGAGTGTTTGTCACACCCCGCCACGGCGGAAACGCGAGGGTTTAACTTCATGGATATCATCACAACACCTGGTGTCTATATAGAGAACAACTACATGCACAAAAATAGAGCAAAGTACAAACACAAAGTGTTGTAACAATACCCCAAAACAAAATAAGCAAAACAAAATCCGAAACAATACATAAATTCAAACATAGATGCTAAACCACTTCCAATGCAACTAAGGTCTCGTCTATCCACATCCTTCTATCTTACCCTTAGAAAGCTCACCTGAAAATGATGCTTAAAATGTCAACATATAGTTATCATACAAGCTACATGTATCCATAAACCAATCATCACACAAAAGGCAACCATCGGGCCGGAACGTGACCCCCGCTCCAAAACACATCATCAATTTGGTCGCATGCGCGAGCAACAGGATAAGCATCCTCCCAATTAGAAATCACACAGCATCAATTAGGTCGCTAACCTAATCCGAATCACATATCACACAACATCAATTAGGTCGCTAACCTAATCGGAATCACACTTTCATGTACCACATAGCATTATTACGATAACATTATAAGTCCAAGCTTTTAAACCACACATAATCACAGTAACTCAAATCATTTAAGACAAGCATCATTCCCATCCCAAGTTTAAAACAAAGTAAAAATATGGGACTATGAACTCACCTCAAACCTTGCAGCTTCCACAACACAAATCACAAATCTAAACAACACAAATAAGTCCACGTTACACAAGGCCAAGCTAAAAGCTACAACCCATGTAATACTCATATGATGGATTTCTAAGACTCATATGACCCACCATGGTTCTCCTAGACACCATACTAACCATTACCATAAACTAACACTCACTAAATCCCTTGCACTCCTACAATGAGAAAACGCATAATTTTTTAGTACATTCGCCCACATAAAATCACGACAAATAAAGCTCAAAAACTCACACAAAAAATTCACCATGGTCTCTCATAAGCATAGAAGCTAATCCCAGAAGTCCATGGACCAATAACACACACAAATACTCAAAAGAAATTCAAACTTGTCAACTACTCAAATTCGGATCTGAACGCACACCAACAAGTTTTGATTTTCATAAAATACTTCCACAAGTTTTTATCGCGAATCGTTTTCGTGGTAGTCTAATATAACCTAAAACTTAACTATTCCAAAAGGGCTAGTCAAAATACCACTTTTACAACCACAACTCACCCTAAAACTTTTACCCAAATTTTGTCCCTGTTTGACAGCTTTGACACCTTAACAAAGAAAAATCAAAAGACCAACTTCCCTACCTTGAAATGAATCGTGGCTGGACTTTTTGGAAATCTCTTTCATTAAACTTCAATTTAGACCTAAGATTCATGACTTAACTCTTTACCATCTGTTATTTACACTCACACCTTTACAGCCATAGTTTTCTGTCCAAACCCTAACACATAAACTAACGTGTTTTACACTCAATTCTCTTCACCAATCATCATAATATAATCATTAATTGATCCCAACATGTTTTAATTAATTAACTTACAGAATTTTACAAACCCTAGATCCATCATACTTAATATTACATGAATTAGATTAATTAACCAATTAATTGAACATAGGGTTTAAAGATTTTACCTTGATTCTGGATTATTACTTCCAAATTGTAAACCCTAATTTTTTCTTCTTCCTTGGCCTCCCATGAACGACCAAAATCATAAAAAAAAAAAAAGTTTGAGGGTTGTTTGGTTTGTATTTATATTAATTATGGATAATCCTTGGGCCTAAGAGTCATCTTTGGACTCAAATTGGGTTTCTTTTTTCCCCTTATCCCCCTAAATCGGCCGCCCCTTTTATTTATATATATATATTTATTTTTATTTTATTAAATTTATTTATTACACTCAAAACCTCATACTTTTCATATTTTATGTATTCCCATAATGAAACCTAACATCTTTCGCGATAAACCTTAATTTTACGACAAACCAGAAAATAATCATTTTCAAAATAAAGTTTCCAAAACTATATTTTCACACTCTTATATAAGCATAACACAGCAAAACAAACTCCTCGTAACTTGCTAACGCTCAAATACATGAACGAAAACTTGTTACGAAAAAACACAAAAATACCAAGACTTCACAAGTCATTTCTACACCACAAAGGCGATCAAAATGAACTTTCCCAAATTCCAAACTTTCCAAATCACAATAAAACCACTTACGCAAAGGGATTTAGTGCTAAAACTCACCTATATCACACTTATATCACCTCAATCACCTAAGACACAACAAACAAACGTCAACCGAGTCAAGACTATCAGTCAAACTGACCTGCCAAAACCACGGTTGTTACATCATCCCCCACTTAGGGAAATCGCGTCCTGAGATTTCAACTACACGAGTCACGACTCACAACAACAAAAGAAAATTTATGGATATTTAAGCGGATAAATACCACCCCATAAAATCACAGAGAAAGAATCGCAAAAATGTGAACTGACTAAATACTCAAATTCACACGATAGAAAACATTCCGATACTCCAACGATACACGAAAATAGATACACTACACCGATCAATAACACCAATGATTCAAACGACTTCTCCCAGATAGATACGACACTCTCGAACCAAATGAAAAGCCAACTGGTTATCCGCAAGACGCACTCACAAATAACAGATAACCATAAAACAAACATTTATGAATACCCCGCATCTAACTTCCATGATCTAAAATCCAACTACAAATGATCTACTTCACCAACCACATCAGCAAACAAAATTGGGTACTTAAATTTCATCGGATCCTCACGCTCCCAAGTAAACTCAGGACCACGCTTAGAATCCCGCCATACCTTTACCAACGCTATCTCACAATACTTCAACCCTTAACATCTCGATCCATAATCTCAACATGTTTCTTGACAAAACGGAGAGTCTTGTCAACCTTATTCTCATCTAATGGCACATGCAGACTAGCATCCACTAACCACCTCTTTCCATTAGATACGTGAAACGTATCATGCACTATACTTCACTCCTCAGGTAAATTCAACCGATATGTCTCAAATCCAATCCTTTCCGTAAATCTCAAATGGTTCTACGTATCTCGGTGCTAGCTTGCCTTTCTTACCAAAACGCACAACACCCTTCCAAGGAGATACTTTTAACCTCACAATATCACCAACACCAAACTCTAAGGGCTTACGGCAATAATCCGCATAACTCTTTTGGCGATCTCTTGCTGCCTTAAATCTCTCTCTTAAATCTGAAAACCTTATTCGTAGTCTCTCGTTCTAGTTTAGGACCATTTAGTTGGCTTGTTCCAACCTTTGCCCACAAATAAGGTGACCTACATTACATTCCATACAACTTTTCACACGACATGTACTCAATACTAGAATGATAATTGTTGATATAGGAGAACTCAGCTAAGGGTAAATGTATACCCCGACTTCTTCCAAAATCAAGCACACCCATACTCTCAGCTCACCATCCAACGCCTGATTTGTACGCTCACTTAGTTCACTCATTAGAGAATGATAAGTCGTACTCATCTACATACGCGTTCTCAAGACTCTATAACACGTTTACCACTATCGCGAAGTATGTATTTCATCATGTATCTTGATGATCAACGCGACACCCCATGGCTCTTTACCAACTCACCGAGCGAAAATTCTCGTCAACTCCTCCATACACCTCTTACTAAGGTAATAATACGTCTTATCCATTCCCGGATGTATCAACTACCTTGCATGATTGATGTCCTTACGCTTCCTCTCAATGAAACCAATAGCTGGTCCGCAAAGTACATTCCTCCATCTTCGTTCCTTTCCAGTTACTGGTCTAAACCAAGTAATCATTCTTCTTACATGTTCTCATCCTTGAACCTCTCTCTCTAGGCTGTCAATATCATCCTCTTAACTCCGAACTAAATTATCATAATCATTGCTCAAACACATCGAAGTTTCACTCATTCACTCCCGCTCAACGCTCTTACCACGATGTCCGCCCTTCCTTGACGGTAGCAAATCAGACAATCTTAGTCACTGAGAAATTCCACACCCAACTCTTCTTCAACATATATTAGCCTCTTGTCAAATATATGCTAAAGATTCTTATGATTTGGGTAGATAACACTTTCTGCTCCATACAAATATCATCTCCAAGTTCTACTCCCCAACTCTAAGTCACGCATCACATAGTTTCTCTTATGGATCTTCTACCCCCGCGATGCCCACGCAATCCGAAGAACGTACATCTTGAAGCTAAACCTCTCACTTGAACAACTTGTCAAACACCCTCTTCCTCTTCAACGAACAAATTGATAATCAAAACGACAATCTATCCTAAGTAAACGACGTGAACCATGAAACCGGTCGAACTAAAACGTATATCAACGAACTCAAAAGAGCATGAATTACCGACTAGCGAGGTAACGAACATCAAAATCAAAGCTAGAAAAACACAATAAGAAATTTTCCCCCAATAAAAATAGACACAGATAAAATGTTAATGAAAACCCATACAAAGAAAATATAAAATACACGTACCCATAAAACATCCACAAGCGTATCTCAACGAAAAAAAACACTCGATGAAGCAAATACATAACAAGTTTGGTAAATGAGAACCATAGACAGTTCTTATTCCCGTACTCGACCCTCCCAAAAAAAAACAAATGAACACCGTTGTTCACAAGACATATCTTAAACTTATACATTTTTTTTACAAAATAAATATATAAACCATTTTATGTAAGACATCAACATAACCATTTTTTTTTCACACTTCATTTTCACCATAAAAATAATAATTTCCAACAATTGACCTTTAAACACCCAAAATGAATTTTAAAATACCAATAGGACTTTAACACAACCCCTTTATTGGATGCGAAAAAAAACATAGAGGAATCACATAATCAAAACAATCATCAAACGAATCTCATACTAGTGAACACTCACGCAAATACATTGCAAACCAAATGACGAACTTATAGACTCATTCGTACAACGATCAAACCAAAATCATAGAAAAACACCGATAATGAAAGATCACGAAACATGTCACAAAATTCAATTGGTGTGTATAAATGAGGGATCAAATATCCACACCAACTCGTCACGAACCAACAATACTCGAAGAATAGTATAACATTCATTCGCGGAATGAATGCAAGGAATAACCAAAGAAACGAACCAGTATCCATTGAAATGAATTCGATTACCCAACACCTATCACGACGTCAAATAGAAAGAATATGGCATATGTACCATCATGGTACGAATAGGAATGCCAAACAAAGAATTAGGTATACAAACGGAGCGTCTAGCAAACAAATCAACTTAAATACCACAACATAAGTACCCACCGATAATTGAGGTATCAACATATGATAGGCATGATGGAATCTCACCACCTACACACCCCAACATATAACGACTGCCCAAACAATTAAGAGAATACTTCTCTAACCATACAGCCATCACTAACATGATATCACATACCATCTTCAACAACATATAACAACAAACATCAATCAATGCAATAATGGTCACAAGTCCACGTGTGTGATACCCTTATAATTATGTTCGCGACGATAGTTATAAGCCTATTCCACACACATACTTACTTCCAAAACCACACATCTCAATGATAACGCACATATACCACATAGCACCTAATACACCATGCAATCCATGCTATCATACTTGTAAGTCCACTTGTGTTGTGACGCATGTATAATTATGTTGGCCACCATAATTATCTATTCCCCCTTTCACAAGTGTACTCCCTCCTATGACAACACATCATGCAAACAATCATGCAAACAAAAACACAAGACGTCGCAAACACTCATCTCGCATGGAACAATTCCAACGATCACGTAAACTCTATAATCCAAAATCACTTGGATAAGGTCGATCCAATATCCAAGAGTAATCACGCTCCAACATGGCTCCAGACGGCAAAAGACAATATACAAATTCCAAAACATAACATAAAACAAAAAAAAATGTCGCATAATGGCTCAAACTCCACTCTCACACGTATCTCCCAACTTAGATCAATTTAATTTACTACTCGCTGTGGACTCTAGATCCGAATCCACACCATTCCATCCTAACTCTCCTTCATCTTTACTCAACTACCCATTCCTGTTTCCTACATGTTGAGGTAATCGACAACATGCAAAACCATCTCTATTTCTTTTTTTCCAATTCCGTATGATTCACAAGTGCATACAAATCACGAGGTTTAGACTAAACCACCTCTCCTTCCTATGTGAAATGAGGACACTACCAAGGGTATTTGGTAATGGCTCCATCTCCAAAAGTCACCGTGGTTCCAAACCTCACCAATTCTTCTCCACCAATGTTTCCCATAAATGTCCTCTCCTTGTCCGAACATGGATACATGATATCGGAAACTCGGATTCTGCGGTTAGTCCGCTTCATCCTACCACTTCTCTCGCATCCGATAGCAACAACGGCAGTCCAACGGAGCATCTTACACGCGGAAGACGATAATAAAGTCGATATATATAATACTACATATAGGGGATGAAATAGACGTCCGAAATCAATAAAATATCTCATAAATATAGGAAAATAGACATATAAAATACTATACTTTCACATTGGCCCTAAATGTAACTATATGAGGGACTCCTAGGTTATAGTCTAGGTTCAACCACCTAATTCTCTATAACCAAGGCTCTGATACCAATCTGTCACACCCCGCCACGGCGGAAACGCGAGGGTGTAACTTCATGGATATCATCACAACACCTGGTGTCTATATAGAGAACAACTACATGCACAAAAATAGAGCAAAGTACAAACACAAAGTGTTGTAACAATACCTCAAAACAAAATAACCAAAACAAAATCCGAAACATTACATAAATTAAAACATAGATGCTAAACCACTTCCAATGCAACTAAGGTCTCGTCTATCCACATCCTTCTATCTTATCCTTAGAAACCTCACCTGAAAATGATGCTTAAAATGTCAACATAACGTTGGTGAGATTCATAGGTTTAGACAAACTTACACTCTCAAGGCAACCAGTTCGCTGTGATTATAAAAACATAGCTGGACAAATAAATATAGTTATCATACAAGCTACATGTATCCATAAACCAATCATCACACAAAAGGCAACCATCGGGCCGGAATGTGCCCCCGCTCCAAAACACATCATCAATTGGGTCGCATGCGCGAGCAACAGGATAAGCATCCTCCCAATTAGAAATCACACAGCATCAATTAGGTCACTAACCTAATCGGAATCACATATCACACAACATCAATTAGGTCGTTAACCTAATCGGAATCACATATCACACAACATCAATTAGGCCGCTAACCTAATCGGAATCACACTTTCATGTACCACATAGCATTATTACGATAACATTATAAGTCCAAGCTTTTAAACCACACATAATCACAGTAACTCAAATCATTTAAGACAAGCATCATTCCCATCCCAAGTTTAAAACAAAGTAAAAATATGGGACTATGAACTCACCTCAAACCTTGCAGCTTCCACAACACAAATCACAAATCTAAACAACAAAAATAAGTCCACGTTACACAAGGCGAAGCTAAAAGCTACAACCCATGTAATACTCATATCATGGATGTCTAAGACTCATATGATCCACCATGAATCTCCTAGACACCATACTAACCATTACCATAACCTAACACTCACTAAATCCCTTGCACTCTTACAATCAGAAAACACAGAATTTTTGAGTACATTCGCCCACATAAAATCACGACAAATAAAGCTCAAAAACTCACACCAAAAATTCACCATGGTCTCTCATAAGTATAGAAGCTAATCCCAGAAGGCCATGCACCAATAACACACACAAATACTCAAAAGAAATTCAAACTTGTTAACTACTCAAATTCGGATCTGAGCGCACACCAAAAAGTTTTGATTTTCATAAAATACTTCCACAAGTTTTTATCGCGAATCCTTTTCGTGGTAGTCTAATATAACCTAATACTTAACCATTCCAGAAGGGCTAGTCAAAATACCACTTTTACAACCACAACTCACCCTAAAACTTTTACCCAAATTCTGTCCCTGTTTGACAGCTTTGACACCTTAACAAAGAAAAATCAAAAGACCAATTTCCCTACCTTGAAATGAATTGTGGCTGGACCTTTTGGAAAGCTCTTTCATTAAACTTCAATTTAGACCTAAGATTCATGACTTAACTCTTTACCATCTGTTATTTACACTCACACCTTTACAGCCATAGTTTTCTGTCCAAACCCTAACACATAAACTAACGTGTTTTACACTCAATTCTCTTCACCAATCATCATAATATAATCATTAATTGATCCCAACATGTTTTAATTAATTAACTTACAGAAGTTTACAAACCCTAGATCCATCATACTTAATATTACATGAATTAGATTAATTAACCAATTAATTGAACATAGGGTTTAAAGATTTTACCTTGATTCTGGATTATTACTTCCAAATTATAAACCCTAATTTTTTCTTCTTCCTTGGCCTCCCATGAACGACCAATATCATAAAAAAAACGTTTAAGGGTTGTTTGGTTTGTATTTATATTAATTATGGATAATCCTTGGGCCTAAGAGTCATATTTGGACTCAAATTGGGTTTCCTTTTTCCCCTTATCCCCCTAAATCGGCCGCCCCTTTTATTTATATATACATTTTTATTTTTATTTTATAAAATTTATTTATTACACTCAAATCCTCATACTTTTCATATTTTATGTATTTGATGCGTGGGAATCGCACCTTGCTTTACCTCTCGAGGGATCTCGAGAAGCTTACAACCCCCACCAGGCAGTGTACCTGATCGTTGTAGTATAGTATAGTGACAAGTACCGGGGGATTGATCGTTCAGCTTAGGAATAGTGTCGCTAGGATTAGAAAACCTAATTAATAGTTCTAAATGTGAGAGATGATTATTTTTGTATTTTTATATTTTTATGAAAGCAGGTAAAATCTCGGGTTTTGGAAGAGTGGGCGGAATTAGTTGCTATTCAACTAACCCAAAACTAATATGCAATCAAAATAAAATAATAAAAATGAAAATAACTTAATTATTACAAAGGTTGTGAGCAGTGATTGGAGAAATTGTGTTTACTTAGACTTCATTACTCCCTAGATATCTTTTACACGTTAATTATTTGTTATACTTGTATGGATGACGGATTGTATTCCTTAATACCATTTGTGGGGTGGCATACATAACTCCCCAACTCTATGAGCTCTTATCTCCTCCTACACCATGACCCAGCACAACTATAGGGATTGTAAACAGTGGCTCATGCATTAAATACAACCAATAAAGACCTAGTACGCCTCGGTTCATGTTTCTTAAGACGTTCAAGCATGTTACCATTTGGAGATCTGCCAGTTTTCTTAAGCCTAACATATAAAATCATTCATCCAAGACAAGAATAGACAAGTAATCAACATATAATCAACATCTAGGTTTCATTAGATCTAAGCAAACACAAAAGAGATCTAGCCTAGCATAATGGAATTGAGACAAGAACAAGATATAAACAACCAACACATAGACATATTGATTGAATTAGAAGAACACTTATCTCAATTACAATGCAAGGTATCAAGGGTTTGGAACCCTTGAAAACCTGTAAAAGATACACCAAATTCGTCTTTAGGGTTTCACCAAAACTTCTCCTCCTTTTAATGAAAAAACTAGAAAACTATATATATGAAAACCGAGGTGACGGCGTCAAGAGCAATGGTGTGACGCCGTCATCTCGCCGCCAAACACTTCCTCGGACGGCCTTGATCTACTTATGACGGCCTATGTGACGCCGTCAGCTACCACGGTATTATATTCTTTGTGTTTTGACGCCGTCAGGATGACTTTTGATGCCGTCATCAGTTACGGTATTTTATTCTTGATGTCTGACGCCGTCAGGGTGTAACTCTTGACGCCGTCACCTAGTGTCTTCAGCATGGAAAATTGATACTTTGCCGTTTTCTTCACTTTTATGCTCCAAAAACGTCCAAAATAGCTTCTTTTCCTGAATTCACTCTCCAAACACCTAAAATCACAAAAGGAACGATTTAGGGCAATATTTGATCAAATAAAGTCGGATACGGGCTTAAATGACCCCCTAAAAACGGATCATTTTTCGCCTTATCATATACCCTTACACTTGAGATTTGCTTGTCCTCAAGCAAATGAGCTTTTATTCTACTCAAAAGACAAGTTAGGAGTCATTTAACACTAATATAAAAGTAATTACAACAAATAATCGTTCCACTAAAGACCAATAGACAAGCACGGAGGTCATACACAAGCACCTCACAAATAGTGTTTAGATACTCACATCTCTTGGGTGTAATAAAGTAATATAACATTATGGAAATGGAAGATATCCCTCACTACCTGTCATAGCAAAATAGATTACCATAGGCTTGGGAGAGGATCAAACCTCCACCACATGGCGTAAGCACCTAGGATAAACTATCAAAGAGGTCTTTTAAAGGGTTGTAACGTTAGGTATAGGGATATGAATTACACGATTTTGTTGGATAAAGGAAGTTTTACTGGTGGCGAGTTAACAATCTCGGTTAATTACATGTACAAGATGGCGTTGCTAAGCCAAGACTAGACTCGACTTAAGCTAATAAATGAAAAATAACAAAAACATAAAATGAACATAAAATAAAAATGGGATGGTAGTCCGTATGTTTTTTTTTTTTTTTTTTCTTTTCTATATTTTTTTTTCTTTTTTGATTTTTTCAATTTTTTTTTTTTTTTTTTTTTTCATACACTCTTACCCTACCATCCAAAATAATACATCATAGGGGTATGAGCATTCCCCTTACACTTGAATCTTTACATACTTTACATTTAACTATTCTAATGACTCGAATTAAGAAAATCAAAACACTTGGAGCACTTTTAAAATTAACGCACATATGGGGGTAATAAATGATGTTCTTCCCCATTACTCCATAAAATAAGTACTTTACCCATGAGTCCCAATCGTCCCAAAACAATATGTACAAAGATATGACTCGACTTAGCAACCATGTAATCAATTATAAAGTTAACTTAGGGTTTAACAAATAACAATAATGCACTAAAAATGAGCGCATACACGGAAGGCTAAGGCGATTTGGTTGTACATTTAAGTGGGGTGTAACAAATTCTTCCTTTAAGTAAGATGCTTAAAGTTAGAAACGAAAAGATAGGCTCGGAGGGGTGTACTAGGGGTTTCGTGTACTAAAAATGAGTACAACGCTAAGGGTGTGGGAAAAATTAGTTGACTTAACTAGCCAAGTAATATGACTTAAATGGTCAAGTAATTATAATACGGGTTTAACACAAGGGTGATCCTAATGCCTCTTATCATGTAGTAAATCCTACTACACGAATGTAGTCTCACTAGCGGTCTCGGGATGCATCACTAACGCAAGTTTTAGAATCTAAATGCTACCGGTACACTCATAAGCACCAATAATGAATGCTTTTTCTATCAAATCTAAAGGCGAACCTCACATTTTTGGGTGGAAAATTTTTCTGAATATACGGTTATGTGCTAGTCATACAACCTCCTATCCATGAGACGCTTGCTATGGCTAAAGTTTCACTCCTAAATGTTGTAAAAAATTTTAAATTTGGCGCTAAAATTACACTAACAAGTATTTCTGGAAAAACTTGGTCCTACTTCCTGGAAAATCCTGCAAAACTTCATTATGACTCAATACAAGCATTTGACTCTAACAAATACGAATATACATGTTCATTTAATATTGTGGAGAATCATGATCGGTTTGTTTCTTAAAAACATATTTAGGGTTTCCCCTTACACTTATCTTTTGCAAAAATACCTTTAGGTTGGAGTTAAGACTAGGCCAAACAACATAATAAAGTATTTCCACATTTTAATTGAGAAACATGATCAACCAACAATAAAAATAAAACATGCATACGGAAGCAAATAACAATCAAAGAAATAAAATCACACAAAACATGGGTTGCCTCCCAAGAAGCGCTTTTCTTTATTTACGAGTCTTGTAGCTAGACTCAAGGTCATGGGTTACTACGTGATTTCATCATCGGTTCCACTCTCTAGGTCGTCTTCTAAACTAGTATCGCTTTCATAGTGCAAGTACTTCGGATCTTCGAATTCGAAAACATCTTGTCGATACTTAGAACCAAGCTTACTAACATTCTTAAAGAATCCACATGATAAATCAGAAATATTTCTACACCCTCTCCTAATATCTTCATCACACAAGATAAGTTGGGAGCTCATCACATCAAGCCCGTCACAATCTATTCCCTTAAGGTCTTTTCTCTTGTATGGCGTTTGGTATGAAATCCTCCTAATCCCATCAGTGAAGGTCATGGTTCCGTTCAAGTCATCCACTATCAAATTAGTGATTTCACAAAAGGGTGCTCCAAAGACGACTTGTGATAACCTAGGGTCGACATAGTCCTCTATGTTGTCCACAATCGTGAATTCTATAGGGAATGCCATATTTCCTACGAACACCTGGATTTCATGATCCTTACCAACCACTTTCTCTCCCTTGTAAATCATCCCCCATCTGCAGATATTGTTATAATGAAACAATGACATAAAATTCTTTGGCAGGAACACATTAATGTATATGTTATCGAAGTACTTATGACCGATCATGCAAGGGATTTTGAGATTATTCGGATCACGTCGTTTTATCTTCCCCAACTCTCCATCCTTTGACCCATATAGATTCCCCTCAAGAGAGGGGCGATACTCGTACACCTCCTCACTATCCCTACGAAAAATTACCTTCCTAACACCATTGGTGAGTACTACACTACCATCTTTCTCATCAAGGATTGCTCCCGATTCATTGATAAATGGTATCCCAAGGACAAGGTGGGTTAGCGTTTGATTGGTGAGAGGGTCCACGTCATCAACCATGGTGAGGTCAGTATTGTAAACAAGCTCCCCAATCCTAATTGATAAATCTTCTATTACTCTCTCGCACGCAATGTGCTCTGGGAAGGTTTTGTGGTATAGGGAAAGGGGGATTATGTTGATTGGGAAGCTAGGATCTACATGACTATCGGTTAAGAGCTTTTCCTTAATGGTACAGGGGATCTTGAAAACTTTAGGGTTACTTTCCTTAGTCTGATTGCTAACCATACTAATAATATCCTCCATTTTTCTCTCGGGTTCTTCTATAATAGATTTACCTAAAATGGTTGGATCTTTCTCGTGCTCTTCCGATTTCTCGTTCCTTTCATCCGGTTTGTCGGATTCTTGCGCGGTGCATTGCTCGGGTGAGTCGGGAGGTTTCCTTGCCGAAGCATGGTCAACCCTTGAGGTCTCATCTTTCGCTTTCTGACGGAATTTGTTAGTTTGTTGTTGGGTTGGGTTGGATGTTGAAGCAGATATTGAGGTGATGGTGTTCACGAAGTGGATTGTTCCAGGGGGGTTGACAGGTTCTTTTCCGTTAGGAGATAGATGTTTGAATAACTTACTAGGACTTTTTATTTTCACAGGGGAGGCTGGTGGTCTCATGACGGTAGCAGACTTAACCTCATCAACGTGAATGGGCTTATTATCAATATGCTCTTTGATAGCAGTCAACAGATTACAAATCTTGTTGTTCACGTCAGCCTGCTGTTGTTTAAATTTTGCCTCGAGCGTAGTGAGCTGTAGTTCTTGAGATAGAATGAATTTTTTTAAATCATCTTCACAACTTTGCCTAGGGATACCTTGCGACGGAAAATGCTCGGACCAAGTGAGTGGTGAGGAGTCATTGAAAGATACGCTTCGTGTTCGGTACCCTCTAAAATCAGGTTTATCCTTCCATGCCTCATAGGCTTCGGCAGAAGTTTGAGGACCCTGACCTACGTGTGATGATGTGAATTCGTTATAAGCACGTTTTGGAAGTTCCATGCAGTTATAGGTCTCATGAGGGCCATTGCACAGTTTGCACGTAGAAGCGATTTTGCTTACTTGGCTTGAAGGTTTATGAGCTTCGTAAGATTTCATGAGAGACTTGACTCGACCTTCAAGTTCCATGATCCTACGGTCGAGAGTGCTAGAATCGTTCGAAGGCAAAGATATTGCCTTGACCGTTTTGTTCAAATCACGGGGATCATTCCAACTTTCGTTGTCATAGAGAGCAAGATCTTCTATGAGTTCCCATGATTGTTCCGCACTAAGATCACGTAGCTTACCACCAGCCGATTGGTCAATGGTTCGCCTCGTGGAGATGTCGATATGGTCATAGAAGATTTGGACTTGGAGCCAAAGATCTATGCCATGATGAGGGACTTTTTGGAGTAAGTCCTTGAAACGAGTCCATGCTTCATAAAGAGATTCATTTTGACGTTGTTGGAACATCAAGATGTCATTCCTAAGCTTAGTAGTTCTCCCCGGTGGGAAAAATTGAGCAAGGAAACGAGTGGTGAGATCATCCCATGTGGTGATGGATCCCGCGGGTAAACGCTCAAGCCATTGACTAGCTTGATCCCGTAGAGAGAATTGGAATAGGCGTAAACGGGTAGTCTCTCTAGTTTCAACACTTAGGTCTATGGAATCAACGATTTTGAGGAAGTTCTTAAGGTGTTGGTTTGGATCTTCGGAACGAAGTCCATGGAATGCACATCCGCTTTGCACCAACCGGATGGTGTCGGATCGCAAGGGGGTCACATTGTCTCCGGTGAGCTCAATGGTGTTACGGTAGCCTTGGTGGCTAAGTCGAGAATACTCTCCTAAGGTTCGGGGCCTAAGGGGTACTAATGGTGGGTTTTGTTGTGGTGGGATGATGGGTTCAAAGATGTTACCACCTTCCATGATGTCGGATGGTAAAGAGTTACGAACAAAGGCACGAAGAAATAAGATAGACTAAAGAAGACCTAAAAAATAAAATCTTACTAGAAAGGAATCTAGCAAGTAGACCTAATAAAAAGAAATCCTAACCTAGACAATAACTATTCCCCGGCAGCGGCGCCAAAAACTTGATGCGTGGGAATCGCACCTTGCTTTACCTCTCGAGGGATCTCGAGAAGCTTACAACCCCCACCAGGCAGCGTACCTGATCGTTGTAGTATAGTATAGTGACAAGTACCGGGGGATTGATCGTTCAACTTAGGAATAGTGTCGCTAGGATTAGAAAACCTAATTAATAGTTCTAAAGGTGAGAGATGATTATTTTTGTATTTTTATATTTTTATGAAAGCAGGTAAAATCTCGGGTTTTGGAAGAGTGGGCGGAATTAGTTGCTATTCAACTAACCCAAAACTAATATGCAATCAAAATAAAATAATAAAAATGAAAATAACTTAATTATTACAAAGGTTGTGAGCAGTGATTGGAGAAATTGTGTTTACTTAGACTTCATTACTCCCTAGATATCTTTTACACGTTAATTATTTGTTATACTTGTATGGATGACGGATTGTATTCCTTAATACCATTCGTGGGGTGGCATACATAACTCCCCAACTCTATGAGCTCTTATCTCCTCCTACACCATGACCCAGCACAACTATAGGGATTGTAAACAGTGGCTCATGCATTAAATACAACCAATAAAGACCTAGTACGCCTCGGTTCATGTTTCTTAAGACGTTCAAGCATGTTACCATTTGGAGATCTGCCAGTTTTCTTAAGCCTAACATATAAAATCATTCATCCAAGACAAGAATAGACAAGTATTCAACATATAATCAACATCTAGGTTTCATTAGATCTAAGCAAACACAAAAGAGATCTAGCCTAGCATAATGGAATTGAGACAAGAACAAGATATAAACAACCAACACATAGACATATTGATTGAATTAGAAGAACACTTATCTCAATTACAATGCAAGGTATCAAGGGTTTGGAACCCTTGAAAACCTATAAAAGATACACCAAATTCGTCTTTAGGGTTTCACCAAAACTTCTCCTCCTTTTAATGAAAAAACTAGAAAACTATATATAGGAAAACCGAGGTGACGGCGTCAAGAGCAATGGTGTGACGCCGTCATCTCGCCGCCAAACACTTCCTCGGACGGCCTTGATCTACTTATGACGGCCTATGTCACGCCGTCAGCTACCACGGTATTATATTCTTTGTGTTTTGACGCCGTCAGGATGACTTTTGACGCCGTCATCAGCTACGGTATTTTATTCTTGATGTCTGACGCCGTCAGGGTGTAACTCTTGACGCCGTCACCTAGTGTCTTCAGCATGGAAAATTGATACTTTGCCGTTTTCTTCACTTTTATGCTCCAAAAACGTCCAAAATAGCTTCTTTTCCAGAATTCACTCTCCAAACACCTAAAATCACAAAAGGAACGATTTAGGGCAATATTTGATCAAATAAAGTCGGATACGGGCTTAAATGACCCCCTAAAAACGGATCATTTTTCGCCTTATCAGTATTCCCATAATTAAACCTAACGTCTTTCACGATAAACCTTAATTTTACGACAAACCCGAAAATAATCATTTTCAAAATAAAGTTTTAAAAAATAGATTTTCACACTCTTATATAAGCATAACACATCAAATCAAACTCCTCGTAACTTGCTAACGCTCAAATACATGAACGAAAACTCGTTACGCAAAAACACAAAAATACCAAGACTTCACAAGTCATTTCTACACCACAAAGGCGATCAAAATGAACTTTCCCAAATTCCAAACTTTCCAAATCACAATAAAACCACTTACGCAAAGGGATTTAGTGCTAAAACTCACCTATATCACACTTATATCACCTCAATCACCTAAGACACAAAAAACAAACGTCAACCGAGTCAAGACTATCAGTCAAACTGACCTGCCAAAACCACGGTTGTTACAGTGTTACCTCAACTATTGACTCAAGTCATATCTTGGGGTCCTTATTGAGCGTGGGAAACCAAACGATCAATTACCCTCGCCCAATATGTACCTTATGTAAACACCTTCCATCCGTGTTATACGCAGCATAATAACAAACCACAATTTTTATTTTTCCGTTCACTTGAAAAAAAATTGTATCACCGGAAAAGTATGTTTTACCAAAAAAAAAAAAAAAAAAAAAAAAAAAACTTTAATGATTTTCCATGGAACCACAAAAACACAAGTTTTAATGCGAAAATCTTTATTTTCCGGCGACAAAACTTCAATAAACCTAAGCTCTTTTCCGTTGAATAACATACGAGAAACCTTCATTTTCACAAACAAAACCTTGATTCAAGTTCACAAACTTCGTTTTACAGCCATGACAAATCAACAAAACAATTCAAAACTCAAAAACAAAGTACTCAACAACTGCTAAGCGTCCATATGATCCAAACATGGATTCCAAGAAAAAAACCAAACAACAAAGTGTTAGAAAACTAGACTCCCACAACCCATGATGAATTTCCTTGGGAAGGTTTCTTTCCATATAAGGATCCACACACAAAATAAGCAGAATCTACATTGATGGGGCAACATCATGTACGATCATTATTTCAAACTACGTGACATCAAAAAGAGAATTTGTTCTAGCGACAATTCCACTCATGAGATTCTTATCTAAGAGATCCATAGATAACATCCACTATCACGAACGGCTATCATGGGATTTCACATCGTTAAGTCGATCGAGTTCGCACCACCTATTGTCATATATTAAATTCAGCGAGAGGATATGTATACACAACACTTAGTGTCATAAGTTTTAAGACATTTTAATTACGATAACATGTGTCATAACACCCTTTTGGTGCAAATGTTTAATAAGAAGGGTGATTACTAGTGCCAAAAATACATGAAAATATGTGTAATCATGAGTTAGTTCTTTTTTGGAGTGGCCTTGCTTCCTTTCTTTGGAATTTGGGGAAGGGCAGGATGTAAATGCCCCGGCAGAGGTATTAGCACCCTCGTTTTGATATTGAAACCATGGATGCACAGGTACGCTGCACAAAATGTACATATAGTAGAATTCAACCAAAAACTAAATTTTCAAAATTTCATTATCAAATAATTACCTTCAAAAAAGAACTCTTTTATTCTTTTAGTAGAGAGATCTGGATTACATAAAAGTAGTCCTTTCATTAGCATATGATTAATTGGTAAATTATGCAATAACAATCTTAGTACTTTTTGTACCTTCAAATATTTTTGATATAGTAGTTCCGCAAACGAGAGTCTTCTTTGCAGGCTGCAGATCGGCAAATGAATTTCTGCGTACAACTAGTGGGTTTTTACTAATTCCATCAACAGCAAATACCTGTATCAACCATATATATATATATATATATATATATATGTATATACATATATATATATATATATATATATGTATATATATATATATATATATATATATATATATATATATATATATATATATATATATATATATATATATGTATATATATATATATATGTATATATATATGTATATATATATATATGTATATATATATATATATGTATATATATATATATATGTATATATATATATGTATAGTCAAGCGTTCAAATGAGAAGTCATATTTTTGTGAGAAGGTGAGAAGGGATCCTAGCCACTCATTTTATCATTCTTTAATTTTGATCTAATGCCTAATACTAGTTAACCAATTTTTCTGAAAATTTCAAAAAAAATTTCAAAAAATTTCAAAAAAATTTTCAAAAAATTTCAAAAAAAATTTACAAAAAATTTTCAAAAAATTTTCGATTTTTTTTTCCCGTCATTTTTCACATGTGAAAAATAAAATTCCGAAAAAAATTTTCCGAAAGATTTTTTTTCGAAATTTTTTTTTTCGAATTTTTTTTTCGAAATTTTTTTTCGTGACATGTCAATAATATTTCACATGTGAAAAAAATAATTTACATGTGAAAATTTTTTTTCACATGTGAAAATTTTCAATTTTCACATGTGAAAAAAATTACATGTGAAAATTTTCAATTTTCACATGTGAAAAAAAAAATTCACATGAGAAAATTTTCAATTTTCACATGTGAAAAAAAAAAAAAAAAAAAATTACATGTGAAATTTTTTTTTCACATGTGAAAATTTTCAATTTTCACATGTGAAAAAAATGAAAAAAAAAATTCACATGTGAAAATCGAAATTTTTTTTTTCGAAAATTTTTTTTTCCGAATTTTTTTTTTTCGAAATTTTTTTTTTCCGAAATTTTTTTTTCGATTTTTTTTTCTTCACATGTGAATTTTTTTTTTTTCAAAATTAAAGAAGGATAAAATGAGTGGCTAACATTAGTTCTCACCTTCTCATAAAAATTAGATTTCTCACATGAATGGCCCCCTGTATGTATATATATATATATATATATATATATATATATATATATATATATATATATATATATATATATATATTATCAAAAGGACATAAAATAATTAAAAGTTCTTAAAAATTATCAAGACTCCAAAGATTGTGGACGTGGGTGGATGAAAAAGATGTGAGAGTGCCCAATTTACCCATGGCTAAGACCATGCTATATGAAAAGGAGGCTACCTCGTTTGGCTGGAAATAAGTTCCATCAAGTGGAAATGATCCTCTAGTTGTTGTTCGACATTGAACCTGTTGAGGTTGTGTGATAAGAACAGGGCTAAATTCTTATTAAAAGTAAAATAAATCAAAAAAATATATATATAACAAGAACAAGAACAATCTGATAGTGCTAGGAATTGGAGAAATCAGGTGATCTCCCAAATCTATGAGTCAATTGCATTAGAGATGACTCTTTAAATTAATACTAAAATACTCCTAAACCAACCATAATTCAAATACTAATAAAGTAAATCAATCATGGATAACAAGTTACTTGCTCCCCGAGGACTTCCATACCAATTACCAAAAACCCTTTGTGCTTGTTCATTGTACATGTGATTAAAGCATCCTGGGTTGCCTTATGGGTTATGGGTGGATCAGGTGAGTTGGCTAAAACAGTGCATTCTTAGAAGAAGTTTATAAATAGTTCATGACTTACGAAGTAGTATACTTATTTTGTTTAGTAGTAGGAGGCTTCACATACTCTTACTACTCGAGAGATAGGGTAGCACCCCCCATCCCGAAGTGACGAAGATGAAAAGTGCTTTTGCTAACTGATTCTCGTCTTCAAAAAAGTATCAAAATCCAGTTATATAAGCTATCACTTTTTCTATTCAAAATCAGCTCATCGAAGGGAAAAGTGAGAGTATCAAAGTTGGTTATGATTATGGAAACAATATTTCACAACCTGTTTGACACGTTCTCTTTTATGGTGTGATTTTTACTTGACCTTTTGAGATAACACACGAACCTAAATTGACCCGTTCATAATTAAATGGGTCACAATTTTCACCTCGTTGATTTCAAGCTTCTTAGAGAACAATCATCACACATAGTTTTGCTCACCAATATTGTTGCATGCAGCTCTTCTTGATCCGTGTCACTTGATGTTTGTAAGTGAGGATTTCCAGTTTTTCCTAGCATAAGAATATAAATCAAATGATATAATAACATTAACAATGTCACCCTGTCCTTTCACATGTAAACAAGTGTGTAGTAAACAGGGGCGGAGCCAGAAATTCAAGTTAAAGAGGGCCGGATTTTTTTTTTTTTTTTTTTTTTTCATTTTGCCGCATCACAACAACTTTTGCGTTTGAACGCCGTAGAGTATCTTATATAAGAAAGATGAATGAGATAAAGATCCTATCAGTTATAAATGGAATAATATTATCAACTTTGCCAAATATTTTTTCAGAACGTGATTGTGTTCATTAACATTTTTTTTGTACGTTTTGAAAAAAGTTAGGAAGCTAGGCTTCAATTCCATAAAACTCAATTATTATTAGTCACATAATTGTTAAACATAAAAAAAAAGATAAATCATAAGCCAACTATAAAGTATAAACCGTATTAAACTCTAATTGGCTAACTTAGTTAAAATCGTATGCTAATTACAAGACATCAATATCAATATTTCATTTCTTGTTTCAAAGTAAACATATGCCAACTTAATAAGTGAAGACAAGTTAATAAAATTTTGGCTACGAAACAAGACAACTTAATAATACTAAAAAAATAAAGTGAATACATACCAATAAATAGTTAAGTGTAAATTTAGAGAGGTGATTTGCACACTCCCATATTTGATTGGGACACTCCAAACAATGCATTAAACAGTTGTACTGTAAATATAAAATGCTTTAACTATTTGTACATTGAGTGTCCCAATTAATTTTTTAAGTGTGTCAATCAATTCCTGTAAATTTACTAATATCTCATTTTTCTATGCACAAATTTCACATTTTACTTTATATAAACCCACGTGACCATTCACCCAATGACAAAAGAGGAGTCTTTGTCTTTGTCTTCATCTTGAGAGTAACGTCTCCTTCTCCTTTTTTTTCATTTCATTCCACTGTAATCTTTTCCGGCAAAATCTTTTTATCTCATTTACTGTCCCTTTATTTGCTATTTTCTTCCAAATTTAGGCATTGTTTCTTTATTCCCCCTCGCCCGCTTCGTCCGATGCCAGGGCTGGATCTAACGGTGGGACCAGCTGGGGGAGGCCCAGCACCCGCCTGCTATCCCATTGGCTCCACCTCTGGTAGTAAAGATTTAGGTTTCTTCTTTTTGTAAAAGTTATAATCTCTCCAACACTCTATACCTGCTGGTGGTGGTGGCGGCCATATGATGTACGTGGGAATCGCACCAGGCTTTACCTCTCAAGGGATCTTGAGAAGCTTACAACCCCCACCAGACAGTGTACCTGATTGTTGTATTATAGTATAGTGACAAGTACCGGGGGATTGATCGTTCAGCTAGGAATAGTGTCGTTAGGATTGAAATTAATCTAACTAGTTCTAAAGACGAGGGATGATTATTTTTGTATTTTTATATTTTTTAGAAAGCAAGTAAAAATCTCCGATTTGAAGGATTTAGGCGGAATTAGTTGCTAGTCAACTAACCCAATACTAAAGATGCAATCAAAATAAAATACTAAAAATGAAAATAACTAAATTAACTAAGGTTGTGAGCAATAAGTGGAGAAAATGTGTTTACTTAGATTTCACTACTACCTATACATCTTTTACACGTTAATTACTTGTTATAGTTGCATGGATGACGGATCGTATTTCTTAATATCATTCATTGGGTGGCGCCCTTAACTCCCCAATTCTATGAGCTCTTATCTCCTCCTATACCATGCCCAGCACAACCATAGGGATTATAAACAGTGGCTCATGCATTAAATACAACCAATAAAGACCTAGTGCACATCGGTTCATGTTTCCTAAGACGTTCAAGCATGTTACCATTTGGATATCTGCCAGTTTTCTTAAGCCTAACATTAAATTCATTCATCCAAAACAATTATAAACAAGTAATCAACACATAATTAACATCTAGGTTTCATTAGATCCAAGCAAACACAAGATAGATCTAGCCTAGCATGATGGAATTAAGACAAGAACAAGATATAGACAACCAACACATAGACATATTGATTGAATTAAAAGAATACTTATCTCAATTACACATGAAAGGTATCCAGGGTTTAGAACCCTTGAAAAACTTGTAAAATTCGCACCAAGTTCGTACTTAGGGTTTCTCCAAAACTTCTCCTCTTTTTAATGTAAAAATTAGAAAACTATATATAGGAAATAGGGTCTGACGGCGTCAAGACAAATCTTGTGACGCCGTCACCTCGCCGCCAAAATAATTCTCGGACTGCCTTGATCTACTTTTGACGCCGTCATGTGTTAGCGTTTTCCAGGCCGTCATGAATTTTACTCTTGACGCCCTACTTTGTGACGCCTTCAAATCTGTTCTGGATCGTCATGGAAATTGCTCTTGACGCCGTCAGAAATTCCTTCTTGACGCCGTCACCTACTGTTCCCAGCAAGGAAAATTAAGACTTTGGCATTTTCTTCACTTTTATGCTCCAAAAACGTCCGAATTGCTTCCTTTTCCAGATTTCTCTCCCAAAGTACCTAAAATCACAAAAGGAACGATTTAGGGCAATATTTGATCAAATATATTCAATTCCGGGCTTAAATGACCCCCTAAAAGTGGTTCATTTTTCGCCTCATCATATACCCTTACACTTGAGATTTGCTTGTCCTCAAGCAAATGCACTTTTATTCTACTTAAAATACAAGTTAGGGGTCATTTAACACTAACATAAAAGTAATTACAACAAATAATCGTTCCACTAAAGACCAATAGACAAGCACGGAGGTCATACACTAGCACCTCACAAATAGTGTTTAGATACTCACATCTCTCGGGTGTAATAAAGTATAAATTACAATATAGAAACGGAAGATATCTCTCACTAACTGTCATAGCAAAATAGATTATCATAGGCTTGGGAAAGGATCAAACCTCCACCACATGGCGTAAGCACCTAGGATAAACTATCAAAGAGGTCTTTTAAAGGGTTGTAACGTTAGGTGTAGGGATATGAAATACACGGTTTTGTTGGATAAAGGAAGTTTTTACTGGTGGCGAGTTAACAATCTTGGTTAATTACATGTACAATATGGCGTTGCTAAGCCAAGACTAGACTCGACTTAAGCTAATAAATGAAAAATAACAAAAACATAAAATGAACATAGAATAAAAAGGCATGGTAGTCCGTATGTTTTTCTCTCTTTTTTTTTCTATTTTTTTCTTTTCTTGATTTTTCGATTTCTTTTTTTTTTTTTTTTTTTTTTTTTTTTTTTTTTTTTTTTTTTGCATACACTCTTACCCTACCATCCAAAATAATACATCATAGGGAATGGGAATTCCCCTTACACTTGAATCTTTACATACTTTACAATCAACTATTCTAATGACTCGAATTAAGAAAATCAAAACACTTGGAGCACTTTTAAGATTAACGTACATATGGGGGTAATAAATGATGTTCTTCCCCATTACTCCATAAAATAAGTACTTTACCCATGAGTCCCAATCGTCCCAAAACAATATGTACAAGGATATGACTCGACTTAGCAACCATGTAATCAATTAGATAGTTAACTTAGGGTTTAACAAATAACAATAATGCACTAAAAATGAGCGCATACACGGAAGGCTAAGGCGATTTGGGTGTACATTTAAGTGGGGTGTAACAAATTCTTCCTTTAAGTAAAATGCTTAAAGTTAGGAAGGAAAAGATAGGCTCGGAGGGGTGTACTAGGGGTTTCGTGTACAAAAAATGAGTACAACGCTAAGGGTTTGGGAAAAATTAGTTGACTTAACTAGCCAAGTAATATGACTTAAATGGTCAAGTAATTATACTACGGGTTTAACACAAGGGTGATCCTAATGCTTCTTATCATGTAGTAAATCCTACTACACGAATGTAGTCTCACTAGCGGTCTCGGGATGCATCACTAACGCAAGTTCTAGAATCTAAGTGCTACCGGTACACTTATAAGCACTAATAGTGAATGCTTTTCCTATCAAATCTAAAGGCGAACCTCACATATTTGGGTGGAAATTTTTTCTGAATATACGGTTATGTGCTAGTCATACAATCTCCTATCCATGAGACGCATGCTATGGCTAAAGTTTCACTCCTAAATGTTGTAAAAAATTTTAAATTTGGCGCTAAAATTGCACTAACAAGTGTTTCTCATAGTTTTATTACACATCTACCATTAAACAAAACAAACTCAAGCGAAAGTGCATATGTAAGGTATCATGTTTTTACCCTCCCCTTACACTTAAGATGAACATTGTCCCCAATGTTCAAGTAAAGAATGTAAAAGTGAAAAAGTAAAAAGAATGAAATCAAATACTCCCCTGATTCGCTCGGTATGGATAATAAGGTGGCCAGGTTAAATCTTCCTCCAAGAAAATGAACAATCAAAGCTTCCCTTCCAGAATATAAATCATCTTCTTGTCGTACATAACCTTTAAATCCTGAGAAAACAAACAAGACAACCTCGCGTAAAATCGGCGGCATCCTATATAAGTTACTAAATCCTAGAAAACAAGATAAGATATAATGCTTGTGGAATGAAGTTTGCAGATCTCCTGGAGATTATAAAACTTAATAATTCACAAAAACCATAAGACTCCGTTAGAAAAACAAAACCGGTAAAATTTCCAGATTTTTTACACGTGATGCCGTCAAGAGTTAACTCGTGACGCCGTCAGGATTGACCTGCAGAAATTCTTATGTTAAGTTTCCGGAAAATTTCTGGAAAAACTTGGTCCTACTTCCTGGAAAATCCTGCAAAACTTCATTATGACTCAATACAAGCATTTGACTCTAACAAATACGAATATACATGTTCATTTAATATTGTGGAGAATCATGATTGGTTTGTTTCTTAAAAACATATTTGGGGTTTCCCCTTACACTTATCTTTTGCAAAAATACTTTTAGGTGGAGTTAAGACTAGGCGAAAACAACAACGTAAAGTATTTCCATATTTTAATTGAGAAACATGATCTACCAACAATAAAAACAAAGCATGCATACGGAAGCAAATAACAAACAAACAAAATAAAATCACACAAAACATGGGTTGCCTCCCAAGAAACGCTTTTCTTTATTTACGAGTCTTGTAGCTAGACTCAAGGTCATGGGTTACTACATGATACGGGTGAGTTCCTCATTGAGAACATCCTTGGGATCAAACTTAGGTTTCAACTTCCTATCGGTTTCCTTAGTATGGTATGACCTTTCAAACTTTTCTCCATCCGGATCATACAAAGTCATTCTCATATGCCATGAGCTGTCACCTTCTTTAGGTGGCTTGTCCCACCTCCATTCACAATTGTCTCCCTCTCTTTTCCACTTATTCATCTCTATGTTAATAGGAATTACGCTCAAGAACTCAATCATTTTCCTAAAGACTAATGGGTCCTCAAAGGGATCTAGCTCTTTATCTCTAGCTATGAGTTGTTCTACCGAATGTGTCTTTTCAACGAAATCTTTTTCTAGATAAAATGGGCATTGAGGTCCTATAAAGTTCCTTTCTATCCAAGGTCCATATCTAGACGGTCTCCTATTCATCTCTACCCAATGCGGTGTCAGTTCATCATCACAATCATAACTATGCTTCTTTACATCGTACACCGACCAAGTATCGCCTTCACCTACCGCTATCTTAGACTCCTTACAATCTATCATGGCGCTAGCGGTTGCTAAAAATCCTCTCCCTACCAATAATGGGCATGTAGTGTCACTAACCATGTCTAGGACGTGAAAATCCGCTAATATAGTTAACTTTCCTACGTGAACAACTACATCCTTATACATTCCAACCGGGTGGGCAATACTCCCATCCGCTAGCCCTATCAATACCTACGTTTCCTCTAGCTTTCCTAACTTAAGAGCGGTGAATAAGGATAAAGGAATCAAGTTGAGGCTTGACCCTAAATCGGCTAGTGTGTCAAAAGCTTTGGATCTTCCTATCTTACAAGGCAAAACAAATATACCCGGATCATCAAGCTTTTTAGGCAACTTGTTTTGAACGAAGGCGGTCCCATTTTTACCTAGTTTAAACTTCTCATAATTTTCTAGGAGGGCACTATAGTAAGAAGCACGTGCTAAGACATCAATGACAGGGCGTTCAAGGTGAAGTTCTTTGAATTCATCGTCAAGGTCTTGCGTAGGAGGTGTTTCAACTATACTTTTGACCAGTTCTATATTGGGTGTTGTATTTGATTGGTCCTTTTGAGGAATTTGGTTTTGTTTGAAACACGTGCTCGTTGATTTAACCGAGTAGTATTGTGGACACGAATTGGGTGACGAAACTGAAGATATGGAGTTAACGTTTAGTTTCGGATTCTTGATTGTGTCGCTTGGGAGTGCTCCCATTTCTCGGTCATTGAGAACTTTCAACAATGCGTCAATTCTAGTGGTCATCTCGCTTTGCTTTTGTTTGAAATCGGCTTCAAAATTAGATATGCGAGCTTCTTGAGATGCCATAAACTTAGACATCAATCCTTCAAGATTGTTGGTACTACCATAGTTGTTAGAAGGATTGTTGTTGAAAGTACGGTTGGAGGGTGGACCGTTTGGTTGGTAACGATTAGGCGGATTGGAAGAATTGGGTTGATTTTGTTTCCACCTAAGGATTGCGTGATTTTTCCAAGAAGGGTTGTATGAATCACCGTAAGTGTTTGGCTCGGGCTTGAAAGTGTGATGAGTGTGTAAATACTCATCATTTTTATCGTATCTGAACTGCCAAAACATCCAAAAATACTCAAATACGCATCAAAATACACAATTTATCCCAAAAGTGTGTTTTATGTGTTTTAGACGCAAAATGTTTAAAAACAAATGAAAAACGAACAAAGTTTGCATAATTGGCAGTTTCAGTCCCTCAAGTTTCAAAGATTGTCAAAACTAGTCCCTGGAAGTTTAAAACGAAAGAAAAGTCAACCCAAGGTTTTCTAAAGTCAAAAATTATCAAAAACGATCCTTGGGTGAAAACTTTGAGAAAATTACATGTTTGGTCCCTACAGTTTGAAAAATGACAAAATTGGTCCTCGAGGTTTCAAAATTTGAAAAATTGAAATTATGGCCTTTGGTTATTTGAAGTTGGCAAGTTTTACCCTTGTGATGTATTTTAGAAACTTGTCAAACCAGGCCCCTAACTTTCAAGATATTACATTTTTGGTCCTTGTGCAAATTTCAAACAAACCAACCGGACCTAATAATTTTACTACTCCCTACAATCCAATCCAAAATAAAACCCAATTAACCTCCCATGGCCCAACTTGTTAACAAGCCCAATCCTTTTAAAATAAAATCACCCACCCCGTTATTTTTATTATCCCCTCGTTGACCCAGTCAACCCCAACTCCACCTCATCCCCTTCCCTTTACCCGTGAACTGCCATAGCCAACACCATCATCACCTACACTGCCACACGCCACCCCTACCCACTCCATTATCTCCTTTCCACCACTATATAACAAAAACCCTCCCCTCTGCCAAAGGCTAAAAGCCAAACTACTTGTAGCTATTTTTCCCGCCAATATCACTTTCAAAGGCTAAGATGAATTCAAGCCATCCAACGGCCCTGAAGTAAAGTGGGTCTGGAAACCCTAAATGGGCACTATAAAAAGAAAGAGAAAGAAGCTGAGGAGGGGGTAGTAGTTAATTAGGTTTTAGTATGTAGTTTTAGGGTAAAATTAATGTTAGTTTTATTTCCAAGTATTATTAGCTCTTAAATTTAGTATGTAAACTCTTATCTTTAAGTTCAATGGAAGTTTTATTTTTATAATCTAAAAAATCTTACTCAGCTTATTACACTGCTTACTGTCTCTGCTTATTTATTGCCTAAAGTAGTTCTTATTCTGTGTTTTGGTACTAAATACCCTCACCTTGTTAAGTCTCATTTGAATTCAGTGGGTATTGGTTATGCTTCATTAATCCATTTTATTTCTTTTAGCTTAAATTCTTTAGTGTACTGTTGTATAGCTTATATTAATGCTTATTACTGCTTGTTTAGGCTTGTTAGTCCTTTACTGATACACTATTTCTAATTTGTTAGTCTATGTAGCTATAATTCAGTTTGGAGCAAATTAAGTGTTCACATTAGCTTGTAACTGCTTATTGAGATTGGATAATTGAAACTGCTTAATCTTGATCTCTTTTTACTTTAACTATCATAGTAAAGCTTATTAATCAGTTAATCATCATAATCCCTGCTCAAGTTCATGATTTCTTTTAAGAAATTGCAACCAGTCACCACTGAAGGGGTGTTTGGTTTAACTTGTTGCTATGTGTTTTTGTTGTATTTAGGGGTCAAGAGTGGGCTGTTCATGTCACCTTGGGTAGTAGTAGGTTAGTAAATGCATAAAGTCATTAGGTTTCTAGTGTAAAAGTCAAAGTTAGATTCCAATCCATAAGTGCTTAACTGTTAAAGATTTTTGATTCCAAATCCTCAAATCAGTCCTAAAATCAGTTAGGGTTGTTTAATCTAGCTTCCTTTTGAGTTATAACATCAGAGTATGTAATCCAAGACCAGTGGAAATTCAAAAAAGTCAACTGTAACCAAAGGTGAAAAAGTCAAATAGTTTGGTTCTCAGTTTTTTCAAAATATTGAGAGATTTTTCATTGGGACATGTGTAGGAGTTAGGACCTGTAACCTTGGATTTATGATAATTGGTAGTTTGTGTTTGGTGTACTAATTTTAGATTAATTTTTAGATTTTTCTTTAATAGCTTATTAACTGCTTAAAGTTGACTGATAGATCATGTGAATGCCCTGCACCCAGATTGTACCCACACTGACCCATTTTCCAAGTACCATAACCTGGGCAATATTGGGTAAATTGTTTTGATCTTTGTTGATTTGTAATCCACCCTAGGTTGTCTATAGGCTAGTAGATTTTGTTTTTCCCTTTAATGCTCTTTAGATAGCTTAAATTTACCTTGAAATTGGCCCTTTGGCAACTGCTGCTGCTGTTTGAACAGATGAGCTTGTAGAATATTTGTTGCTTGATCCTTCTTATTGTTGTTGTTCTTGATCTAAGTTGTTGTTGATTAATGTTCTTGTTGTTGCTTGATTGACTGATAAGCTTGTGTGAGCTTATGTGCTTATTTGAGTGTTTCCTGGGTTGTTTGGCTACTCGTGCTGTATGCTTGTTAATAACTTGAGCAACTTAGTGTTGGTCACCCATTTTCACAAGCCCTCACCTGGCTTATTTGTGGGATTCAGCCCCTGCTCTTTAGCTTATTTTGAAGCCCCTCAGGCCTTCTCTTCAGTTCACTACTTCATTGGATACCTGGATCACCCAGGTGGGCCCCACACAGGGCTGCAAAGTGCCTCTTGGCCTGTTTGGCTTTTGGTTTGTGGCATTTTTGGTTTGATTATCTGGCTTAACAAGCTTATTCAGTGAGCTTATTTAGTTGTTTCAGCTCATTTCCAATTACCTTAATCTTGTTCCAGCTTAATCTATCCTTAGTAGTCACTGTGTAGCTTAATCTCAACTTTTTCTATCTTTACATTTTCATTTTATTATTTAGCTTGACTGTTGGAGTCTTAAGCTCCTTAACAGCGTATTTTTAGGTTTTAGTAAGTTTGTGTTTATTAAAGTGGTGTATTTTCAGTGTTAAAATAGTTTGGCAAAAAGAAAATCCAAAAAATAAAATAGTTTGTAAAAGTGCACCTAGTGGGATTCGAACCTGGGACCTTGAGGTTTCTAGTGACAAAACCATATGGGACTGAGGCACCATCTCCCCCAAGTGTTATTATGTGTTTTAGTTTTTCCCCTTTTTATTTATAGTGTAAATTTTCCCTTTTAAGCTAATAAGCTTTTTCAGCTTATTTTTCAGCTTATTTGTAAACGTTTTGGCATTTTTATATTTTTCCCAGTTTCTTTATAGTATTAAGTATTTTTAGGAAAAGTTTTATAATTATTACTCTTTATTTAGTATTTTTAATAAATCAAAATAGTTTAATTAGTTATTAAATAGTTTTTAGTTAATAATAAATAATTAAAAAGTCAAAAAAATATTATTCTTTTTTTTACATTTTCTTTTATCGTTAGAATCGTAAAAATATAATTTTCATGCTCGTTAGGTTAGCGTAGCTTAGATTTCACTTTTTATTTCGCGCACTCGCGTTTATTTTAATTTTAACTCGCGTTTTATTTAAATCACTTTTACGTTTTAAAAATTTAGGTTACGTAGTTTGTAAAATAAGAAAAACCAAAAACATAAATAAAGTGATAGCTTCTATTTAAGCCGTTTGGCTTATTTTTCTGCTTACGTATAAGCAAATTCTGATTTTAAATTTTTAGATTGCGTTTTAGGTTAATTAGGTTTCGCGTTATTGTTAATATAGTGTGTTTAATCGTTCTCACTTATATTTCCTTAGTTTAATCAAACTGAAACCCTTTCCTGTCCAAATTCACCCGATCACGAAACCGTTTTGATTACAATACACACCTCGTCGGGACATAACGACCTGGGGAAACCACTATACTTCCGCGGAGAATTGGTCTGAGACGTTTGACTTGGTTGACCATTCACCTGGTCAATTTAGGTTGACCGTTTGGGACCAATCAAAGTGTACCACTTATCTCCCGCTTCGTCGGTATGCGTGGATGCGTAGTCCGCAAAAGCTGTTCCGGGGAGTTCCACACAATCACGAGTGTCATGGGGACCACTACGTAATTCGCATGAATAAGTGATTTTGTTCACTTGGCTTGAAGGCTTAGGAGCATCGTAAGATTTCATGAGAAACTTGACTTCATCCTCAAGTTCCATGATCCTACGGTCGGGAGTGCTAGAATTGTTCGAAGGCAAAGATATTGCCTTGACCGTTTTGTTCAAATCGCGGGGATCATTCCAACTTTCGTTGTCATAGAGAGCAAGATCTTCTATGAGTTCCCATGATTGTTCCGCACTTAGATCACGTAGCTTACCACCGGCCGATTGGTCAATAGCTCGCCTCGTGGAGAGATCGATATGGTCATAAAAAATTTGGACTTGGAGCCAAAGATCTATGCCATGATGAGGGACTTTTTGGAGTAAGTCCTTGAAACGAGTCCATGCTCCAAAAAGAGATTCATTTTGACGTTGTTGGAACATCAAGATGTCATTTCTAAGCTTAGTAGTTCTCCCCGGTGGGAAAAATTGAGCAAGGAAACGAGTGGTGAGATCATCCCATGTGGTGATGGATCCTGCGGTTAAACGCTCAAGCCATTGACTAGCTTGATCCCTTAGAGAGAATTGGAATAGGCGTAATCGGGTTGTCTCTCTAGTTTCAACACCTAGGTCTATGGAATCTACGATTTTGAGAAAGTCCTTAAGATGTTGGTTTGGATCTTCGGAACGAAGTCCATGGAATGCACATCCGCTTTGCACCAACCGGATGGTGTCGGATCGCAAGAGGGTCACATTGGCTCCGGTGAGCTCAATGGTGTTTCGGTAGCCTTGGTGGCTAGGTCGGGAATACTCTCCTAAGGTTCGGGGCCTAAGAGGTTCTAGTGGTGGGTTTTGTTGTGGTGGGATGACGGGTTCAAAGATGTTCCCGTTGTCGATGATGTCGGATGGTGAAGAGTTACGAACAAAGACACAAAGAAAAAAGATAGACTAAAGAAAACCTAAAAATAAAAATAAAATCTCACTAGAAAGGAATCTAGTAAGTAGACCTAATAAAAAGAAATTCTAACCTAGACAATAACTATTCCCCGGGCTGCGGCGCCAAAAACTTGATGTACGTGGGAATCGCACCAGGCTTTACCTCTCAAGGGATCTTGAGAAGCTTACAACCCCCACCAGGCAGTGTACCTGATCGTTGTAGTATAGTATAGTGAAAAGTACCGGGGGATTGATCGTTCAGCTAGGAATAGTGTCGCTAGGATTAGAAAACCTAAATACTAGTTCTAAAGACGAGGGATTATTATTTTTGTATTTTTATATTTTTTAGAAAGCAAGTAAAAATCTCTCGTTTGAAGGATTTGGGCGGAATTAGTTGCTAGTCAACTAACCCAATACTAAAGATGCAATCAAAATAAAATACTAAAAATGAAAATAACTAAATTAACTAAGGTTGTGAGCAATAAGTGGAGAAAATGTGTTTACTTAGATTTCACTACTCCCTAGACATCTTTTACACGTTAATTACTTGTTATAGTTGCATGGATGACGGATATTATTCCTTAATATCATTCATGGGGTGGCGCACTTAACTCCCCAATTCTATGAGCTCTTATCTCCTCCTATACCATGCCCAGCACAACCATATGGATTATAAACAATGGCTCATGCATTAAATACAACCAATAAAGACCTAGTGCACATCGGTTCATGTTTCCTAAGACGTTCAAGCATGTTACCATTTGGAGATCTGCCAGTTTTCTTAAGCCTAACATTAAATTCATTCATCCAAAACAATTATAAACAAGTAATCAACACATAATTAACATCTAGGTTTCATTAGATCCAAGCAAACACAAGATAGATCTAGCCTAGCATGATGGAATTAAGACAAGAACAAGATATAGACAACCAACACATAGACATATTGATTGAATTAAAAGAATACTTATCTCAATTACACATGAAAGGTATCCAGGGTTTAGAACCCTTGAAAAACCTGTAAAATTCGCACCAAGTTCGTACTTAGGGTTTCTCCAAAACTTCTCCTCTTTTTAATGTAAAAATTAGAAAACTATATATAGGAAATAGGGTCTGACGGCGTCAAGACAAATCTTGTGACGCCGTCACCTCGCCGCCAAAATAATTCTCGGACTGCCTTGATCTACTTTTGACGCCGTCATGTGTTAGCATTTTCCAGGCCGTCATGAATTTTACTCTTGACGCCCTACTTTGTGACGCCTTCAAATCTGTTCTGGATCGTCATGGAAATTGCTCTTGACGCCGTCAGAAATTGCTTCTTGACGCCGTCACCTACTGTTCCCAGCAAGGAAAATTAAGACTTTGGCGTTTTCTTCACTTTTATGCTCAAAAAACGTCCGAATTGCTTCCTTTTACAGATTTCTCTCCCAAAGTACCTAAAATCACAAAAGGAACGATTTAGGGCAATATTTGATCAAATATATTCAATTCCGGGCTTAAATGACCCCCTAAAAGTGGTTCATTTTTCGCCTCATCACCATACAAGAAGCAGGTAAGGGTTTTATCATCAAGGTCTCTTTTGTCCAACTCCAACTCCAACTGCAACACAAACCACCTCGACAATAAAATAAAATATATATTCATGGATATTCATGAAATGTAACTAAATAAAAAATGTACTAACCTCTTGCAACAGAGTATGATTATCTGGAAGCTCATAGCTGCGTATTTCCAGATTTTACAGCATTTTATAACGAAATAGAGAAAAGCAATTGAGATATTAAAATGCCATTAAATACTTACACTTGGTGTATTGTCCTCAGTTCTCGATCTAGTTTTTTTGCTGATACGGTAATTTCGGCTTTGGTTACAGGACGTACCTTACAAAGATCTTCAATATCTTCCATTTGGTGTTTATAATGCTTGCAACCTTCATTCAATGGACCAGCAATGCAATTTGGACTTATCTTTGTTGGAAAATTTAATGCACTTGAGGGATCTAATCATACTTGGAAATGGGTTAGGAGGTACGCAGTGTACACCCATCGAGTCACTGATTCCCCTGACTCTATAGTGGTTGTGCAGGATTCTGCTGAAGTGCTGGTTCCTACTGATGGTTCCTGCTGAGTGCTGGTTCCTGCTACTTGTGTCAGGATCCTGCTGATAAGTAGAATTTCTGCTGATTGAGTGCTGTATGATTATGTAACTGATTTAACCTATTCAAATGGCAGTTACATCTGCACTCATGACCTCATTTAACTGGTCATGTAACCAATATTTTAGGCTATAATGCGGATAATTATGTGGAGATTAATGGCCGATTAATTCTCATAATTACATTTGACTAGCCATGAGTATCTTCCTATAAATAGGAAATCAAATAAAGCATGAAAGATACATAGAAAACATATAACACTTATACACGAAGGGTTATTGATTTATGCCTAAATCACTAACCACATTTGGTCTTATCCCAAGTAGATATTCGGGATACCCAGGCATTAGGGTCGAATAGTTTACTTTGGAAACTGATAACACGATTCCAAGTGATATCCGGTAACCTTAATTGGTACGTAGTTAGGCTATTGATTATCTTAACCCTGTTCTGGGCTCATAACCACCAACAATCAAAGTAAACTATATTGTGATAATCAATGGTTGCTGCTATGAGGCATATGGCTGCTAACTTTTCCAAATTGGAAAAGTTTGAAGGTGTTGATTTCAGAAGATGGCAAAAGAAGATGCACTTCTTGCTATCAAGCATGAATGTGGTGTATGTTCTTAGCACTGCTATTCCTGAAGATCATGGGGATGATGCTACTGTGTAACAAATAAGGAAAAGAAACAAATGGGAGAATGATGACTATGTATGCAGAGGTTTAATTCTCAATGGTATGTCTGATTCTCTCTTTGACATTTATTAGAATGTTGAGTCTTCTAAAGAACTGTAGGATTCCTTGGATGCCAAATATATGGCTGAGGATGCTTCAAGTAAGAAGTTTCTTGTAAGTAATTTCACAAATTACAAAATGACTGATTCAAGACCAGTCATGGAACAATACAATGAATTTCTTGGAATACTTGGAAGGTTTACACAACACAAAAGGAACATGGATGAGGCTATTTCAGTCTCTTGTATCATTGACAAACTCCCTCCTTCTTGGAAAGATTTCAAGCATACCTTGAAACATAAGAAGGAAGAACTGACACTTGTTCAGTTGGGTAGCCATTTGCGTATTGAGGAATCCCTCAGTGTGAAGGATAATGACAAGCCAAAGAGTAGCAATGCTACTGGTGCATCTATTGTCAATATGGTGGAACATAAAAATTCCACCAGGTACAATGACAATAAAGGCAAACGTAAACATCAAGATAACACAAGGGTTGATCCTAACAAGAAGGCAACACCTACTTGTTGGAAATGTGGCAAAACTGGTCACATTAAAAGGGATTGCAAAGGTGTTAAGGTTGGTGGTAAAACCAATGGTTCAGGCACTAGTGGTTCAGGGAGTGGTGGTTCTGCCAACTCACTGAAAGGTCAGAATATGTTTAATGAATCTCTTCAGGTTTATTATGTTAGATATGTATCTGAATCTAACTATGTGCAGGATGATGATGTTGCGTGGTGGGTTGACTCTAGAGCAAATGTTCATGTGTGAAAAGATAGAAGATAGTTCAAGACTTACGAGTAACTGAATGATGGTTCTATTCTTCACATGGGAAATGAGTCAACAGCCTTGGTGCATGGTCGTGGTTGTGTAGATCTTAATTTTAATTCTGGAAAGATTGTAACTTTGTTTAATGTTATTCATGTTCCTGATATAAGGAAGAACTTGGTTTCAAGTAGTGTTTTGAATAATCATGGATATAAACAAGTTATTGAATCTGATAAATTTTTTTGGTCTAAACATGGTGTGTTTATTGGTTTTGGCTATTTGTGTAATCAAATGTTTAGGCTAAATATTGTCACTGACATTGTTAATTTAGCCTTTGTGTCAACCTCTAAATTGAACGACTCCACCCTGTGGCATGCTAGACTTGGCCATGTACACTATAAAAGGATGCAAGATATATCTAAGGATGGGTTAATCCCAGCTTTTGACATGGACACTGAAAAGTGTAAGACTTGCATGTTGACCAAAATTACTAAGAAACCTTATCAGGGTGTTAAACGTGAGACTGAGCTCTTGGAGCTTATACACAGTGACCTGTGTGATTTACATGCCACTCCATCTTTGGGGAATAAGAAGTACTTTGTGACATTTATTGATGATGCTTCTAGGTTTTGTTATGTCTATCTATTACATACCAAGGATGAAGCATTAGATAAATTCAAGGTATTTAAAACTGAAGTTGAATTGCAACTTGGGTCCCTGATCAAAAGATTTAGGTCTGATAGGGGAGGTGAATACATGGACACTTTGTATTTTCAGTCTGTTGGTATAATCCATGAAATGACTGCTCCCTATACTCCTCAACAAAATGGTATATCTGAAAGGAAGAACAGATATATCAACTTTATCAATAATATAGAGCACTAGATGAAGTAAAGATGGTGACTTGATGTTATGTATATGTTGTGTATATATGAGAGACGAGAGATGAAATATGGAACTTTATTAAAGAAAAACACACACAATACACACATAAGCACACTTACAAATGACTAGGTAAGTGCCTTATATAGTTAGAGAGAAAGGCCTCATGGGCTTTCTAATGGACTTGGGCTTGGACTTGGTTTACATGAATTATAAAAGGCTTACTAACATAACTCTTAACATATTAGATTACCAAGTCCAATGCCTAACTATCTTAAATAACTACATACTTAACGACACAAAGACAAAGCTCCTAATATGAGAATGATCATCACTTTTCAATATAATTTTTAATGCTAACCATCTCCCCCTAAGGGGTGGTCATTCGAATGATGCTCCACGTGATTTGGTCTTCCGCGTTCTTTGTCTTTAACTTTGTGTGTCGTTGTAGAATAGTCTTTAGTCTTTGTTCCTTCATGCTTTATGATATTTGATGACTGACTTTTCATCGTTCTTTGTTCCTTTGCGATGTGGAGTTATCTGCCTTTCGTCATTTCTGCGTCTGTGGTGGTTATTTGCCATTCCAACATGCTTATACATCTTTGGACTTTGATATTCATATGCACGTAGTTCCCTTTCTTTCACTTTAATCTTTAGTCTTTATACTTTGTAGATTCTTCTTTTTGGCATAGAATCTTTCTTTGAACGTTGTGTTGTATAGATCTTTGAGGGAGCTTTCTTTAACTTCCAGATGTATGTATGAGCATGCGGAATCTTTCGCCATGGAGGTGATGTATAGCTGCATGAAAACAGTTAGCAATAAATCAACCGGTACTTACAGATAAGGAATTAGAGATCGTCAACAGCATAGTGTGAAGACTACTTCTAACCCTTACCATGGCCGTTCCCATGTCAGATACTCTCGAGAGAGCTTACAAGACCTACTTAGTAGCTCAATGACTGGGTGAGTCGCTAGGGATCACTCCACGACTTTAGACCGTTTGAAACCACCGCGAACACTAAGCGTAACCCATAAAGAATTACCGAAGTTACCTGCTGTCAGGGCTGCTTGATGTTGACCCTGGCAGGAATTTCCATTCAGTCATTGAGAATCACAAATGTGAATTCTCTCATAAATGTTCTTGCAGATTGCTAAGGTCTGCGTAGGACTCTAAAGTTTACCTCTGGCGTCCTTAATGATGAACAACTAGTGTAGGAATATTATGTGTTCCTATGAGATCTTTTGATGAATCTCGGGGCTTTAGACTCGATAAGTGCACATTTGGTTTCCCATGCGGAGATTAGGGAGAGGTCTTCTGCTTCAATATCAACCATCTCTAAGAGACAGGTCGATAGATTACACCGGTTCCCCGTGAGAATGAAACAAGCTCTTTTAAGAGAACTTGAGTGGTTAAGAAGGTTTAGTGTAGTGCGTTACTGGGTCCATGACGTCTTTATCTTCAATATCGGTGTCACCTTAGTAACAACTAGTAGCATATGAGTTGAACCTGGTGTCTGCCCTAAGGTTGAACATTTGGAGGGCTATTTCTTTTCACCCTTTTTCATAACTTTTCTTTTTAATTCTTCAACCCCTTCTTTCTCCTTTCTCATTTTCTCCTTTTTTCAATCATACCTAAGGACTTCTAATTCTAATCTATTGGATTTGTCCTTGGGTAGATCCCTCCGGCTCAGGCGGATCATAGGACGGTTTTCCCTAACCTTAGTCACCTTATAACTCCATGACTATCATATAATTTCCATGAAACCATTTATGAAAAATCTCTCAAAGTGTTTATGATAATAAAACACATTGTTGACACTTCGAGAGTTTTGCATTTCTTTTGAAGGACTCCCCCTTCACATGTGCTCATAAATTTTTAAGAAATTTGCACATGCGTGAGGAGTTTGCACTTTTTGAATTGATCCACTTTCAGTGAACATGACCGATTCGAGACACGCTTACATCACTAGTTAGACTAGCTTGAAATTATTACCCGTCCTGGTCAAGTCCAAAGAAAGTTTCTCGATATTGTACATTCTACTCAGACAAGTCCTATTCGAGACACGCTTACATCACTAGTTAGACTAGCTTGAAATTATTACCCGTCCAGGACAAGTCTTTTCGATTACTGACATTTTAAGCTTCGTCAATTCATTGGTACTTACTGAGTCGAGCTCTTTTGAGATTCAGTCACAAACTTTAAACATCTTTGATCACATTTTAATCATGTCTTCTCCCCCTCAAAAATAGCATATCGTGATATTTTTTATATCAACTGATTAAAAAAAAGCTTTTGGAGAGAAAGACAGATTTGTTTTTGCATGATTTCGGAACATTTTGTGTTTGTACTCCCCCTTAATGATAGCATATTTAAAATCAATTAAGGGTTTTGAGGGAGTTTTCTTGAGCACTCATTTTGAGAAATCTTTTGAACAATCTTGAAAAAGTGCTCAAGAATTTTGTTTGAAAACGAGTTTATGCTTGAAATCTTTTTCGTTTGTTTAGACTCGAACTTTTTGTAAAAGATTTCGTCAATGAACGTACGAGTCCTTGATTTGAAAATAATCAGAAGTCATCATTTTTGTCCGGGTTTTGTACTGAAGTATACGAAAGCCATTGTGAAGAAAATTTTGAGAAACGACATGTTTTATAAAAACATTTTAAAGAACTCCAGTTCAAGCATCTGTACATGTCCGTATCATTGTTGAATGACATTTCTAGAAACATACAGAATATTGATTTATACGAGAGACATGTCGTGAGAAGAATATTTTTGTATGTTTTGATTTTATATTGTTTTTGTATTTTGAAAATTTTATATTTTGTATTTTGTTTTTGTTGGTTTTTCGAATTTTGTATTTTGTTTTTTCAAGAATATTTACAGCGAAGCAATTTTGAAAACCTTTTTCAAGAAGATTCGAGAAGACGTTCTAGCTCCTCAGGAGTTAGGCTTCGCATGCCAATTCATCAAACTAAATAGTCAAACCGTTCTTTTGGAAGGGCTTTAGTAAAAAGATCGGCGAGTTGGTAATCTGTCTTAACGAAAAATAATTCAACAGTATCCTCTTCCACGTGTTCTTTGATGAAATGGTAGCGGACTTTGATATGCTTCATCTTAGAGTGATGTACGGGATTGCACGAGATGGCTATGGCACTTTTTGAGTCACAATACATAGGAATTCTGTCAAAAGTAAAGCCATAATCTGTGAGCTGTGTCCGCATCCAAAGAACTTGGGCACAACACGCAGATAGAGACACATACTCGGCTTCGGCGGTTGATAGCGCAGTACAATCCTGTTTCTTTTACGACTAGCTTACAAGCTTTTCACCCAAAAATTGTGCTCCACCTGATGTACTCTTTGCTGTAACTTGATCACCAGCATGGTCTGCATCTGAAAATGTTGTTAGACTAAACCCCGAATCCTTCGGATACCAAAGTCCCATGTTAATGGTGCTTCATAGGTACCGAAAGATCCGTTTAACCTCTTTGAGGTGAAGTTCGGTAGGTTTTGCCTGAAACCGTGCTAACAAACAAACAGCAAATTGAATATCGGGTCGACTAGCAGTTAGGTACATGAGAGAACCGATCATGCTCCGATATTTCTTCGGATCAATGGGTTTCCCAAACAAATCAACATCTATTTTTGGTGAAGTGACCATTGGTGTACCAACAGAATCACAGTTTTCCATTCCATGTTTTTTCAAAATCTCTATTGTATATTTAGCTTGATTGATAAAAATACCACGAGGGGATTGATGTATTTGTAAACCAAGAAAGAACTTTAGTTCCCCCATGATGGACATTTCAAATTTAGTTTTCATGAGATTTTCAAAATGTTTTGAATGGTTAGGATTGGTTGATCCAAAAATTATGTCATCCACGTAAATTTGAACGATCAAAATGTCATCTTTGAATTTTTTGATAAACAAGGTGTCATCAACCGTTCCTTTTGTGAAATTGTTTTTGAGCAAGAAGGATGATAGTTCGTCATACCACACTCTTGGAGCTTGTTTTAAACCATAAATTGCTTTCTTAAGCTTGTAGACGTAGTCTGGATGATATTTGTCGACGAATCCCTCTGGCTGACTCACATACACTTCTTCTTTCAGAGTTCCATTCAAGAAAGCTGTCTTAATGTCCATCTGATAGACTTTGATGTTTTTGTGAGCTGCATAGGCTAAGAAAATCCGGACTGCTTCAAGTCTAGCTACAGGCGCGAATGATTCCTCGAAATCTATTCCTTCTTCTTGTGGATAACCTTTAGCCACGAGACGAGCTTTGTTGCGAATAACAGTCATTTCCTCATCCATTTTGTTCTTCCACAACCACTTGAGATTAAGAACACGTATATCAAGTGGTCGTTCAACAAGTTGCCAATTGTCATGTAAATCGTATTGAAGAATTTCATCCTGCATCGCTTCTATCCAAGGGTATTCTGCCATTGCTTCCCGAATGTTCTTTGGTTCTTTGAGGCCGATTGAGCAAATGTAAATGCAAAATTCGAGATCAGTGGCAAGTTGTCTCCTTGTCTGAACTGGCTTTGAAGGTTCACCAATAACATGTTCTATTGGATGGTCTTTTGTCCATTGAAACGTACAAGGGTACCTTGGGTGTAACGAATGTGTGTTAGATGGTTCTTGTAACCTTGAAGAAGATTCAACAGAGTCTGTTGCAAATGGGTTTTCAAATACTTCTTCTTCTTCTAACGCAACATCGTTTGAATTATTTGTTGGTTTTTCTTGAAAATTAGTGTTTTGATTTTGCTCATCAACTCTTGGTAGAACAATTTCAATGACTGGAGTTGCTGTAGTAGATGTTGATGATGTTGAGGTAGTTGGTGCTTCAGCTTCGATTGTAGTAGATGCATCTTGTGATGGTGGTGGTGGTTGATGGTTTTGAGCGTGTGCAGCGGAATGTTGTGGAGATGAATTTGTCGAAGTTCCACCATAATATTCATCAAACATTAACTCGAAGAAATTTTCCAGTTCTTGTTCTGAAGGTTTTTCCGTGTTTGTTGAATGAGCTCCTTGAGGCACGAGTCCTGAACTGATGTGTCCAGAAGTCTGCATGTTTGGTGCGGGTCCTAATCTGGTTTGATTAGAAGCCATTGGATTAAGCGCGGGTTCTAGAGCGTATCTCTCAGAAGCCATTGGATTAAGCGCGGGTTCTAGAGCGTATCTCTCAGAAGCCATTTGTGAAATCTCGACAAACTTCACATTCATCGTCTCCATTATCCGTTTTGTTCTTCTATTATACACCCTGAATGCCCTCGAGTTTTCTGAATATCCAATGAAGATTCCAATATCACCCTTAGCTTTCAACTTTCCTAGATCTTGTCTGTCGTTCGTCGGATAGCACAAAGCGCCAAACACGTGAAGGTAAGAGATGTCAGGTTTACGGTTGTTTACTAGCTCATATGGGGTTTTATTGAATCTTGGATGTACTAGGGATCGGTTTTGAGTGAAACAAGCAGTGGCAACAGCATCAGCCCATAAGAAAAGTGGTGCACTAGAAAAGATCAGCATTGTGCGAGCAACTTCCACAAGAGTTCGATTTCTTCTTTCAACTACCCCATTCTGCTGTGGAGTTCTAACAACTGATGTTTGGTGTGTGATTCCAACATCTTCAAGGTAAGTTCTTAACTCCTGGTTTGTAAATTCTGTGCCATTGTCTGTTGTTATAATCCTTACTGGAGCTTGAAGTAGAACTTGAATACGCTTCAGAAAGGTGATGATGATGCCTGGTGCTTCGTCTTTTGATCTCAAAAACTTTACCCAAGTATATCTTGAATAATCATCAACAATAACAAGAATATACTTCTTCCCATTAATGCTTTCAACTCTCATTGGGCCACATAAGTCCATGTGCAACATATGTAACCTTGCTTCCGAACTAGGTACGGTTTTGGGTTTATATGATGCTCTTTTGCTTTTTCCTTGTTCGCATGATGGACATACGTGTTCCTTGGTGTATTTGAACTTAGGAAGTCCGGTGACGATGTTGTCTTTGGCTAACTTGTTGATCGTGTCGAAATTGAGATGGGATAATCTTCTATGCCACAGCCAGGACTTAGTTTCGGTTGCCCTTGTCATAAGACAAATTGGTGATGTAGAAGGCATTTGGTTGATGTCGATAGCATACAAATTTGTACCACGATTACCAGTTAAGAGATCATCACCAACCAAATTTCTTATAAAAACCGTGTTTCTCCTGAATGCAACTTCTAAATCTACATCACAAAACTGCCCAACTGAAAACAAATTGTGTCCCAACCCTTCGACGTAGTAAACCCGAGTGATTAAAAAATTCCCAAACTGAAGATCTCCATAACCCTGAATAGCTGCTACATGATCATTTCCAAAGCGTACAGTTCCCATGAATTTCTAGACGAAATTGATCAGCAGCTTTAAATTCCCGGTCATGTGCTTGGAGCAACCCGAGTCGACGATCCAAAGATGTATTTCGATAACCTGCCAAGAACAGAAGAGTTTGTATTTGGAAACCGTTTTAAATTTGATTCCATGGGGTTAGGAGTAAATTCCGAATCACACACATCAAAGGTTGCTACATGTTTATTTTGAACAACTTCTAATTTGCCATTCTGAAGAATGAACTCTCTACCCGTTGGTATCCACATACAAAACTTAAGGTAGTTCCTAGGCATTCGACTAATAGTGGTAGTCCTAAATCGTGCAACTAATCGTTCTATAGATCTGGATCTAGCACTAGGTCTTTTTGGAACATTCTTCTGTTCAGGCGTAACATTCACATTCTTAGAAACACATTCATCATGAACATCATTAATTAAACATTTCTTGCATATTAAACAAACAGAGTCATTACATGCAATAGAAACAGTACTTTCGACATTACATTCAGATGAAACATGTCTCTTATTATAAAGCGATAAATTCCTAGGGTGTTCTTCTACATCTTCAACTTTATTCTTGCTACTACTCTTAGAGACAGGCGAGACTCTATTGTTCCTTGTATTGCTCCTAGGCTTTAGTCTGCTGCTCCTAGAGGTGCTTTCTACTGTAGAAGGTAAGGCACACACATTAGGATTTATATTGTTGTCCATTTTAGCATCCCTATTTTCTTTAGAATTAGCCTTTATGCACTTGTCATTTGTCTTAGATGTTGAGGCAGACGCACTAGTGGGACTAATCCTAAAAAGGCCAGGTGCTATCACTTTTGGTGTTTCGACAACCGCTTTTCCTTTATCAACAATCTTTTCTTTTACACTTTTCTTGGGCAAGGGTGTTGGAGTGACTGGTTTTGTCAAATCCTTTTTCTCATCGACTTTTGGAGCAAACCGTGAAATTAACATTTTTGGTTTTTGAACCGTGTTTGAAACATTTGGTTTCTTCGAAGTCAATGGTTTTGAAAACTTAGTTTCCCCACCCTTTCCTTTTTGACTTTCAAGCTGAGCCCTCAAAAGATCATTTTGCTCTTTCATGTTCTTTAAGTCACGCTCATACGACAATTTGTCATACTTGCATTCTTCCTTTTTCCGATCAAGTTCTTTAAAATATGACACATTTTCTTTTTCAAGCTTTATAAGAGCATTTTCATATTTTGAAACAATTGCGGAGATCTCAGCTCTTAGTCGTTCATCGTCTTGAACAGAATGTGTTTGTAAAATGATGGACATATTGTCAGTGGTCATAACAGCTTCGAAGAGAGAATCATTTAGGTTTTCCAAAACATTCATGTTTTCACGAGTATCATTAGCTTCGTTTACCAGGGATTTGTGGTCCTTGACAAAGTCGGCCGTTTCTTTTAAGAAAGCTTGTTCAAAATGGATTACCCTCGCACTGATGTTATTCAGTGGGATGGTAATTTCGTTTTCAAAAACTTTTTTCTGCTCAATATGAAAACTGGAATGCCAGTTGTTAATATTGATTGTAGTTTTAGAAGCAACAATATTTTGAAGTTCTTGAATTCTCTTTTTAACGTCATCCAGAATGTCTCTAGCCTCACTTGTATTAAAAGTGTTGTTAGAAGACATTTGTACTATTTTTGAAAGAGATTTGGAAGCAATTACTTTCTTAGAAAACATTTTAGAGAATGGTCGTTTTATGGAAAACACAGATGGTTCTGTTTGTGGAACAAAAGTAATTCCCGAAAGTTTGTTCAATTTGTTGTAATCAATGGGTTTCAAATTCTTTTGTTTCATTTTTGTAATGCTCTCTTCGACAAGTTCCATCGTTTCCACAGAATCCCGAACGACGGGAGGATCATGTTTGATGTAAATCACATTACCATTATACAAAACATTCTGTTCATGCTGAGCTTTCTTGAGATTACAAGGAGTTTTGTTACCAAGAGCCATTTTATGTTTCGTATGGTAAATCGGATTAGTTTGATTTGAAATCATTTTCATTTTTTGACTTGACTGACCCGACTTAACCACTAATTCTTCTAGATGTTCAATCATGTGTTCTGACTCTACGATTTCTTCCAAAAGTTTGTCTTCTTTCTTTGCAAAGTCCTTTTTCAACTCATCCCTTTCTTTTTCAAGATTGGTATAAGCTGTTTTTTGGTTAGAAAGTTGGTTTCGTAAATCAGAAATTTCCGCGTTTAAAGATTTTATCTTTTTGAAAGAATTAACATCAAGTGTATCAAACTTGAGTTGCAATTGTTTTTCCCTTGAAACGGAATTTTGATAACCAGTTTCTAATTCAGACAATCTTTTGTTATGAAATTCAAAAGCTTTAACGTTTTCCTTGTAACTCTCAAGCTCAGCGGTCAATTTAACATTCGCGGCCTTAACATCGCGATTGACCTTTTTCACATTCTCAATTTCAATATGACAATTATTCAATAATGATTCAAATAAAGCACGTGTTTCCTCATCATTCTCAGCATGCTGTGAAACGAAGCCTCCATTATGATTCACATCTGGAGTCGCTGAAGGAGTATTACTACTACTTGGCGTGTCCAGGAATGTATCATAAGTGGATGCTTGCTTCTCAAAATGCTGTTCCTCATGAGGAGACATATCAAATATATCATTATTGTGACATGTGTTGAAATTGGATACCTCAGATGGTGCATTGGTGTCATAAACAGGAAGTGTGTCAGAATCCGTGTCATACTTAGCTTCCTGAAGATTTGCCATGAATATGCAGTTCGCATCGATATCCTCTCTGTCTTCCATGTCATCCATAAGAGCCATAAAGTCATTCTCCTCTGCGTTCAACTGAAATCCTGCCTCATTCTTTTGTGCCAACAGCACTACTTTCTGCAAGTACGCAAGATCTTTCTTGTTTGGCCTAGTAGGACAGTTCCTTGCCATATGACCTACACCCTGACAGTTGAAACACTTTACCGGATTACCCTGATTCACATTTCCCAAATTCCCAACTACTGGAGCTGCAACATTTCTATTCTGATTACCCATTGCCTGATTACCAACATTCTGACCCCTCTGATTTCCAACAAACTGACCCATCTGATTCCCTGCATACTGACCATACTGATTCCCTGCATACTGACTTGCAGAAGCAGTTTCACAGCTGTCGACCGCAGCAAAGATCTCCCATGGTAATCCAAGTTGGATTAAATGCATTGCCATATCATCTGCGGCGATCTGCTTCTTGTCTGCATCTGTGTAATCTGCTTCTGTTTGTTCACGCACGAATGGTTGAGTAGGAGGTGTTGTATTTGGATTGCCTTCAATTTGAACTTGTCTTGGCATAAATGGACCATTTGTAATGGAGTTGATCATTAATTTACCATCAGGCTTTGTTTTGATGTAACGAAGCATGCGGCTTGTCCATGGGAGATATCCACCTTTTTCAAGCATTGGAGGTCGGTTTTCCGCACCGGCTGCATGAATATCTTGTTGAGTAGCCATTGATGAAGTGTAGATTGATAAAGTTGATACTTGGATCGTTCCAACGAAATAGGAGTTGTGATTAGTGTAAGTTGATGCAAGTTTGGATGGTGAAAAATTTGATCTAAAACCTTAAAACCTCAATAACTTCTTCCCGGAGCGTTTTTAGGCCTCGAAACTTGGGTTGAATGAATAAATTGATTCAACGTGTCCTTCTTCTTGGTCTCACGGTCGTTTTGACAGCAAATTCATCGAAAACGGAGTTACGGTTCAAAAGTTATGGCCGTATGAAGTTTGGTTGTCAAAAGTCAAAAACTTACGCGTAAACCTTGATCTTATGCGTAAACAGTAATCTTAAGCGTAAAGGGTAAACTTATGCGTAGACAGAATCTTATGCGTAAAGTAAATGTTATGCGTTAACAAAAGTTATGCGTAAACAGTAATCTTATGCGTAAGAATTAGTAGTTTATGCATAAGCTATTTGTTTATGCGTAAGATTTTTTACGCGTAAGGTTTACAAACCAAACTAATCTCTCAAACTTATCCAAGCTTGAAAGATATCCCAAGTCGAAGTATTCCACAAACTTATCCAAGTCAGGGAAGTACTGAGTAATCTCTGATCGTTGAATAAAACTTATGCGTAGGATCTTTTGCGTAGAAAAAATTATGCGTAGGATCTTAAGTGTAGATCTTATGCGTAGGATCTTAAGCGTACATCTTATGCGTAGGCAATTCACCTTATGCGTAGGATTCCAACTTGAGCGTAGAAAAAGGGTTTTAGGCAAAAACTTACGCGTAGGAAGTGGGTTTTAGGCTAAAACTTACGCGTAAACGTGCCAAACAGCTCAAAAATACGATTTTTTTAACCAAAGAAACCTTTTTCTCTTGTTTCTTTTGATTAAATCTTTCCCAAAACACTTAGAATCAATAAAACTTCAATAAAGTTCACGACTTTAACACTAGAGATACGTAAAAATCAAAACTTTTAAAGAAAAGCACACGTTTTTAAATGAAAAACGTAACTTTTTACAGGAAAAGTTTGATAAAAACGATTTTCAGACACTCCTAAACCATTGTTAAGTGATTGATACCACTTGTAGGACCTTAGATATATCAACTTTATCAATAATATAGAGCACTAGATGAAGTAAAGATGGTGACTTGATGTTATGTATATGTCGTGTATATATGAGAGACAAGAGATGAAATATGGAACTTTACTAAAGAAAAACACACACAATACACACACAAGCACACTTATATAGTTAGAGAGAAAGGCCTCATGGGCTTTCTAATGGACTTGGGCTTGGACTTGGTTTACATGATTTATAAAAGGCTTACTAACATAACTCTTAACATATTAGATTACCAAGTCCAATGCCTAACTATCTTAAATAACTACATACTTAACGAAACAAAGACAAAGTTCCTAATATGAGAATGATCATCACTTTTCAATATAATTTTTAATGCTAACACTGACCAATACTCTTATTGCTTCATTGTTGAGGATGATCCCAAAACATTTGAAGAAGCAATGAAGTCCCAGGATGTTGCTTTCTTGAAAGAAGCAATAAATGATGAGATTGACTCCATCACGGGCAACAACACTTGGGTGTTGGTTGATCTACCTCCAGGTTGCAAACCTCTTGGTTGCAAATGGATTTTCAAAAGTAAAATGAAGGTAGATGGAACTATTGAAAAGTTCAAGGCTAAACTAGTCATTCAGGGTTTTAAACAAAAATCAGGGATAGACTACTTTGATACTTATGCCCCTGTGGCACGTATCAGTACCATCAGGCTGCTGATTGCTTTAGCATCAATTCACAATCTGATTATTCATCAGATGGTTGTGAAGACAGGTTTCTTGAATGGTGAATTGGATGAGGAGGTTTATATGAACCAACCTCAGGGCTTCATATTGCCTGGAAATGAAAATAAGGTGTGCAAACTGATTAAGTCTTTATATGGACTGAAACAGGCACCTGAGCAATGGCATCAAAAGTTTGATGAAGTGGTTTTGTCTAATAGTTATGTTCTTAACCATGCTGAAAAATGTGTATATAGCAAATTTGATGAATCTGGTAAAGGAGTCATCATTTGCCTATATATTGATGACATGTTGATCTTTGGCACTGACCAAAATCAAGTTGACCTGACAAAGGAATTTTTGTCATCAAGGTTCTCCATGAAGGACATGGGGGAGGCTGATGTTATCCTTGGTATAAGGATTAAACAAGAAAGCAATGGTATATCAATTTCTCAGTCTCATTACATTGTGAAGGTACTGAAGAAATTTAATTGCTTTGATTGTACTCCAGTGAGTACTCCCATGGATACCACTGAGAAGCTTATGCTTAATACTGGCAAAGCTATATCTCAACTTGAGTTTTCCAGGGTGATCGGCTGCCTGATGTATGCCATGACTTGTACAAGGCCTGACATTGCTTTTGCTGTGGGTAAACTGTGCAGGTATACTAGTAATCCTAGTGCTCAGCACTGGCAAGCAATTCAGAGGGTACTGAACTATTTGAAGAGAACTATGGACTATAGTCTCTCATATACTGGTTATCCTTCAGTGTTGGAAGGATACACTGATGCAAGTTGGATCAGTAACACTGAAGACAATTCGTCTCCTAGTGGCTGGGTATTCCTACTTGGTTGAGGTGCAATTTCTTGGGCATCCAAGAAGCAAACTTGTATCACCAGTTCAACAATGGAATCAGAATTTGTGGCCTTGGCAGCTGCTGGTAAAGAAGCTGAATGGTGAAAAAACTTGCTTCTTGAGATTCCATTGTGGCCTATAGCACCTATTTCTATCCGGTGTGATAGTGCTGCTACATTGGCAAAGGCTTATAGCCAGATGTACAGTGGGAAGTCTAGAGACTTAGGTGTCAGGCATAGCATGATTCGTGAACTTATCATGAATGGGGTGATTTCTATAGAGTTTGTTAGATCTCAATAGAATTTAGCTGATCACTTGACGAAGGGTCTTGCTTGAGACTTGGTTATAAAGTCTGCTAAAGGGATGGGTTTGAAGTCCAACTTGGTCACTGAATGCTAGGACACCGAACTCCCTCCTGAGGAAACTTGGGAGCTGAGTTCAATGTGGAAAGCTGAACATTCGTGTACTGGAGCACATGTATTATACTACATCCCAAGGTTGTGCTCAGAACTAGCTGAAAAGGAGGATGAAGTCTTTACTTCTCAATGGTTAATTTCTTTGGAAAAATGCTAAACAAGAGCATGAATAAAGAGGAACCACCTATGTAAATGTTGAAGTTTTGCCGCTTTAGGAAGCTAGGGACTTTTAGCTTTTACAACATTTATTAATTGGATATGGACACATGGCTTGTATAGTGTCACGGGTGTTTAAGTGTTTGAAAATATATGTTTATTTTATCTTCAGGTATTCAAATGGGTAGAAGGGTTCAATTCTTAGAACACCCCGATTCTCAAATATTTGAATGTGTAATGTACTAAGATGGAAATTCAATCCTCAGGATATTTTCATTTATGCATATATTTTGTTTAATGTTTGATTTCATGCAAAGGAAGTGAACTAAATTTGGGGAGGATTGTTGCAAAATTTAGTGCAGTTGAGGGATCTAATCATACATGGAAATGGGTTAGAAGGTACGGAGTGTACACCCATCAAGTCACTGATTCCCCTGACTCTATAGTGGTTGTGCAGGATTCTGCTGAAGTGCTGGTTCCTACTGATGGTTCCTGCTGAGTGCTGGTTCCTGCTGATGGTTCCTGCTACTTGTGTCAGGATCCTGCTAATAAGCAGAATTTCTGCTGATTGAGTGCTGTATGATTATGTAACTGATTTGACCTATTCAAATAGCAGTTACATCTGCACTCATGACCTCGTTTAACTGGTCATGTAACCACTATTTTAGGCTATAATGGGGGTAATTATGTGGAGATTAATGGGCCAATTAATTCTCATAATTCCATTTGACTAGCCATGAGTATCTTCCTATAAATAGGAAATCAAATAAAGAATGAAAGATACACAGAAAACATATAACACTTATACATGAAGGGTTATTGATTTTTGCCTAAATCACTAACCACATTTGGTCTTATCCCAAGTAGATATTCGTGATACCCAGGCATTAGGGTCCAATAGTTTACTTTGGAAAGTGATAACACGATTCCATGTGATATCCGGTAACCTTAATTGGTACGTAGTTATGCTATTGATTATCTTAACCCTGTTCTGGGCTCATAACCACCAACAATCTTCGTGCAAAACACCTGAACAAACTTGAAATATATTATATTTGTGGAAAACGATATATAACTACACCAAATACACCCAAATTATATTCTCAAGTGTTGTATTCTTGAAAATGCAATAAGAAACATGCTTTAGTTTTGTTTTGCTTGTTATTTAATTAAAAATGTTTGGGTTGAAATGATAAACGATATCCCGGATTATTTTTCCTCTAACTTTGAAAGATATAATGATGAAATAATTGTACCTTGCCAAAGGTGATCATCTGATAGTGGAGTTCATATCTGTATCAAATTTGCATAACATTTCACTTTAACTTATATACATCTCGTATTAGAATAAGCTATTTTGGGATGGAATTAGGAGAATTACAAAGAATCTGCATCAAGATTGGATATCCTATACTTGAGATATTCATGAACAGTGGGAATCAAGGGATACCTGAATGTAATACGTAGACAAGGTTAGTTACCATTGTCATAGCAAATACTTTATGCACTATATATTCATTACAATGTTCAAACTTGTTAGCATTAAAAGTGATGATCATTATTGTATCAACGAGTCTTGTAATAATGTTGTAATAGTCTTGTAGTTTAGTTAAGGGTAAACGGGCTTAGTTTAATCTAATATTGTATAAGTTTAGTTCTAGCTCATTACAAAAGCTCAAGCCCGGCCCATCTCTTTATCTTAGCTATATAAACCTCCAAATGCTCCCATTTGGAGGTGGTGCTTCTATGTGTAACTCTATGTGTTTCTCTCTCTAAAATAATACAGCTTTCCATTCTCTCACTAGAAGTATCCATCTCTATTCTCCATCTCTCTATCTCTACTTATCTCTTCTATTATCTCTACATAACTTGTGTTAGATATAAATCAAGGGCCCTAACAAGTGGTATCAATCGCCGGAAGAAGGTGTAGTAGGTGGTTTTTGTTAAAAAAAATCGATTCAAAACCTTGGTGTTTATCTTGTATTTTTTTTGAAAATCTTTGTACTTTCGTGTTTGTTTCTTGGTTTCTATCACATCTTTGCTTACAAACTTGTGTTACAAATCATAACAAACAAAAAGTCTCAAACTTTTTCATAAAAAATTTTCGTTTTTCTTTTTGTACTATTTTTCGAAATCTCTTAAAATTTTTGAAAAGTGGTTCAAGTTTGCAACTTTCTTTAAGATTTCATCATTTTAAGGTTAGTTGTACAAGAATCTTGGATTAAAAACGTATTTTTGGATTGCTTTTTATCATAAACATAAACTTCTCAAAGTTTCAAAATCTCCTTTGACACAATTTCGAGATTACAAGCTGCGACTCCTTTCGTGCTCACAGTTGGATACTCGGTATTTTCTCTCTTGTATAAGAAAGAAAATACTTCGACTTTTGGCTAAATTTCGATATTGTATAATTTCGAAATTTTTTGTGAGATTGGTTTTTCGAAAAATTGATATTTTTTCGAGAACACATCAACACTTTTCGAAAAAGTTTTACGAGAACTAATATTTTTCGAAAACACATATTTTTGAAAAAGTTTTTCGAAAACACATTTTTTTCAAAAAAATTTCGAGAACACTTCCAAACTTTCGAGATCACAAAGTTTTTTCGAAAAATTTTCGAGATCACAAACTTTCGAGAACCCACTTTTTCGAGAACACTCTAATTTTCGAGAACATTCAAATTTTTCGAGAACAGGTGGTTAACAAAAATTTCGAGAATTGTCATAGTACAAAGTTTCGAGGATTTACTTGGTGCATACTTTCGAGAATTGGCAAAACTCCTATACCTTCTATAAGATCCATTCATCTACACAAGCTATCCTATCTTTTTCTTTAAAAAAAAAAAAAAAAAAAAAAAAAATTAATTTTTACAGGAGACTAAACGTTCAATTTTTACGCGTAATTCAAATTTTGGTATAACGGTGAAAATTTTGGCCCAAAATTCAAATTTTTAGGCCAAAATTCAAACTTTTTCGGTAAAATTTGGCATCAAAATTTTGAAAACTCAAATTTTTCTGGGTACCTTAGGATTGCATTTCTTAGTGATTTTCAAATTTTGAGAAAGCAAATTTTTGTATTCAATTTTTTTTGGAGGGATAATTTGAAGTCACTAAAGATCCTAAGAACAACTTTTCACTTTGACTTGAATCAATGGCCACTCACCATGACCATTTCACAAGTATTTTGTACAATGGTTTTGCCTCATTGTTCAAGGAATTAAACATCCAACAACACAATAACAATCTGCAAGAATATGCTTCGAGTATACAGATGGGGAATCAAATGCAATATGCAGGGCAGTATGTTGGAAATCAAATGAATCAGAATGTGAATCAGAATGTGCTTAATCACAATGGGATTGATTGTTTCATGATTTCTCACCAGGCAACAACATCAAGCAGTGATTCTGATCTTCCTCCTACTTATGATTCAGATACTTTCCATGAGGTACGAAATAATGGTAATGATGCTAATCCGTTTGCTCATGAGAAGCCACATTATGTGCCACCTGAACCTAATTATGATACATATGTGGGGGAACAAGTTAATAGCAATGTTAACTATGAAACCCCATATATGGATCCTAATGGAGTTCAAGTTGCACAAAATAGTGCTAATGATGAGGAAACCCGTGCTTTCTTTGAATCTTTATTGAATAATTGCAGCATTGAAATTGAGAAAGTGAAAAAGGTCAATCGCGATGTTAAGGCCGCGAATGTAAAATTGACCGCTGAGCTTGAGAGTTACAAATCCACCGTTAAAGCTTTTGAATTTCATAACAAAAGATTGTCTGAATTAGAAACTGGTTATCAAAATTCCGTTTCAGAGAAACAACAATTGCAACTCAAGTTTGATACACTTGATGTTAATTCTTTCAAAAAGATAAAATCTTTAAACGCGGAAATTTCTGATTTACAAAACCAACTTTCTAAACAAAAAACAGCTTATTACAATCTTGAAAAAGAAATGGATGAGTTGTAAAAGGATTTTGCAAAGAAAGAAGACAAACTTTTGGAAGAAATCGTAGAGTCAGAACACATGATTGCTCATTTAGAAGAATTAGTGGTTAAGTCGGGTCAGTCGAGTCAAACAATGAAAATGATTTCAAATCAAATTAATCCGATTTACCATACGAAACATAAAATGGCTCTTGGTAACAACACCCCTTGTAATCTCATGAAAGCTCAGCAAGAACAGAATGTTTTGTACAATGGTAATGTGATTTACACGAAACATGATCCTCCTGTCGTTCGGGATTCTGTGCTAACGATTGAACATATCGAAGAGAGCATTTCCAAAATGAAACAAAAGGATTTGAAACCCATTGATTACAACAAATTGAACAAACTTTCGGGAATCACTTTTGTTCCACAAACAGAACCATCTGTGTTTTCCATTAAACGACCATTTGCGAAATTCTTGTCTACAAAGAAAGTTGTTTCCAAATCTCTTTCAAAAATGGAACAATTGTCCTCTAACAACACTTTTAATACAAGTGAGGTTAGAGACATTCTCGATGACGTTAAAAAGAGAATTCAAGAACTTCAAAATATTGTTAAATCTAAAATTTCAATCGATATTAACAATTGGCATTCTAGTTTTCACATCGAACAGAAAAAGGTGTTTCAAAACGAAATTACTATCCCACTGAATAACATCAGCGCGAGGGTAAAACATTTTGAACAAGTTTTCTTAAAAGAAACGGCCGACTTTGTCAAGGACCACAAATCCCTGGTAAACGAAGCTAATGATACTCGTGAAAACATGAATATTTTGGAAAACCTAAATGATTCTCTCTTCGAAGCTGTTATGACCACTGACATTATGTCCATCATTTTACAAACATATTCTGTTCAAGACGATGAACGACTAAGAGCTGAGACCTCCGCAATTGTTTCAAAATATGAAAATGCTCTTATAAAGCTTGAAAAAGAAAACGCGTCATATTTTAAACAACTTGATCGAAAATCAGAGGAATGCAAGTATGACAAATTGTCGTATGAGCATGCCTACAAGGACATGAAAAAGGAAAATGATTTTTTGAGAGCTCAGCTTGAAAGTATAAAAGGGAAGGGTGTGGATACTAAGTTTGCAAAACCATCGACTTCGGAGAAACCAAATGTTTCAAACACGGTTCAAAAACCAAAAATGTCAATTTCTCGGTTTGCTCGAAAAGTCGATGAGGAAAAGGATTTGTCAAAACCAGTCACTCCACAACCCTTGCTCAAGAAAATGGAAATGGAAAAGATTGTTGAAAAACGAAAATTGGTTGTTAAAAGAAACACAAATGTGAGTGCACCTGGCTCTTCTAGGAATAGTACACCAAATGTGACTTCAAAAACTGTTCAAGAGTCTGTTGGTTCTAATGATATTGTCCACAATCACCATCTAGAAGAAGCTAGGAAAAAGGCACAACATCGAAAAGACGGAATTTTAGGTGCAAAACCTAGTGTGATGAATTCTACAAGATTCCAAAGCACTGCTAGTAGTAGTAAACCATTACCTAGGAACTATCTTCAAACTACTAGGGATTGGCTTGCGTCTAAGAGTAGTGGCACAAAAGAGAATGCTAGGAACGTAGAATGCAACACAAAGAATTCCAAAGTCTCATCGAACAACATACAATTTCCAAAGACTGTAGTGACAAAATTAAAATTGCTGTGTTAAACAAGAATGTTGAATTTGTCTGTCCTACATGTCAAAAATGTGTTTTTTCAGCTAATCACGATACATGTATTGCAAAATTTATCAAGAAAAGAAAGTCATGTGTCAAGACACAATCCACTAAGACACCAAATCAAAACAAACCCGTTGATAAGAAGGAAGAGGTTAAGAAACCTAATAGGTGGATACCGAAAGGATGTAGTTTTTCAAAGACTGAGACTTCCGCTGTATCTGATAAGAAGACTACGTCTAGATTTTACCTTAGGTGGATTCCCATGGGAAAAGTTTTTAAAACAATTGGTCTTAGATGGATTCCCACAAGAAAGATTTTTGATAGTTGCACCAAGACAACTAATAGTGATAATCATCAGGTTAAGAAAGTAGAAACCATTACAACTGTTGATAGTCAACACCCGCCGAGTGATGATTCATGTACTTCTAACACTGTTATTTGTGAAACCTCTTCGTCTTCGGTTGCAGGTGCTTCAACTATCTCAGAACCCAGTTCATCAGAGGGTTCAAATTCTGTAAACTCTATAAAATCATTCTTTCAGTCTTCTATTTTTGATTTTCCTTTTCTTTTATAAAAACAAAAACAAAATACAAAAATAGAAAATTTTCAAAAATACAAAAACAATATAAAATCTAAAAATACAAAAATATTCTTCTCACGACATGTCTCTTGTATAATCGATATTCTGTACGTCTCTAGAAATGTCATTTAACAATGATACGGATATGTACAGATGCTTGAGCGAGAGTTCTTTTTTATGTTTTTCTAAAACATGTCGTTTCTCAAAATTTTCTTCACAATGGCTTTCGTATACTTCAGTACGAAACCCGAACTTAATCGAATGGCTTCTGGACATATCAGTTCAGGACCCGTGCATCAAAGAAAGGAAAGTGCTTAATCAAAACAATGATTTCAAATATTTTTCGAGCACTTATCCTAAAACGAGTACCAAACACTTATCTGGCTTGAGTTTTCGTTAGAAAAACTTTCAAAATCTTTAAGCTCAAGACCATGATTGTTGATCTAATGATAAACTAGATTTTCAAAATTCTCTTACATTCTGAGCACCACCTTTTCAAGATTTTTCAAAAAGATTTTCAAAATCTATCAAAATCGGTGCTCATCATCAATATGACTTGTGTACACCTTACAGTGCACAACTCAAGTTTTCAAAGAAAGGAAAGTGCAACGCTAAAATGATTTTCATCAAAATGTGCACTTATCCTAAAAATGGACACTGTTGTACGCCTCAGTGCGACATTCCTGTTCAAACAAAGAGAAGTCTTTGTTTAAAAAAAAAAAAAAAAAAAAAAACCTTGATGCAAAATTCAACAAATCTGAAACTTCTTTCTCTTTCAGAATTTTGCTTCGAGAAGACTCCTTCCCTCTAAACTTTAAAAAGTTTAACATTCTCAAAAACATATGCGAGTTTTGAGGGGGAGTATTTCATTAAAACAAAAATGTTCCGATTTCATGCAAAATCAAATCTGTCTTTCTCTCCAAAATCTTTTTTCTTAATCAGTTGATATCAAAAATATCACGATATGCTATTTTTGAGGGGGAGAAGACGTGATTAAAATGTGATCAAGATGTTTAAGATTGTGGCTGAATCTCAAAAGAGCTCGACTCAGAATGTACCAATGAATTGACGAAGCTTAAAATGTCATTAATCGAAAAGACTTGTCCTGGATGGGTAATAACTTCAAGCTAGTCTAACTAGTGATGTAAGCGTGTCTCGAATAGGACTTGTCTGAGTAGAGTGTACCGTATCGAGAGACTTTCTTTGGACTTGACCAGGACGGGTAATAACTTCAAGCTAGTCTAACTAGTGATGTAAGCGTGTCTTGAATCGGTCATGTTCACTGAAAGTGGATCAATTCAAAATGTGCAAACTCCTCGCGCATGTGCAAATTTATTAAATATTCATGAGCACATGTGAAGGGGGAGTCCTTCAAAATTGCAAAACTCTCGAAGTGTCAACAATGTGTTTTATTATCATAAACACTTTGAGAGATTTTCAATAAATGGTTTCATGGCAACAATAGGATAGTCATGGAGTTATAAGGTGACTAAGGTTAGGCAAAACCGTCCTATGATCCGCCAGAGCCGGAGGGATCTACCCAAGGACAAATCCAATAGATTAGAATTAGAAGTCCTTAGGTATGATTGAAAAAAGGAGAAAATGAGAAAGGAGAAAGAAGGGGTTGAAGAATTAAAAAGAAAAGTTATGAAAAAGGGTGAAAAGAAATAGCCCTCCAAATGTTCAACCTTAGGGCAGACACCGGGTACAACTCATATGCTACTGGTTGTTACTAAGGTGACACAGGTATTGAAGATAAAGACGTCATGGACTCAGTGACGCACTGCACTAAACCTTCTTAACCACTCAAGTTCTCTTAAAAGAGCTTGTTTCATTCTCACAGGGAACCGGTGTAATCTATCGACTTGTCTCTTAGAGATGGTTGATATTGAAGCAGGAGACCTCTCCCTAATCTCCGCATAGGAAACCATATGTGCACTTATCGAGTCTAGAGCCTCGAGATTCATTAAAAGATCTCATAGGAACACATGATATTTCTACACTGGTTGTTCATCATTAAGGACGCCAGATGTAAACTTAAGAGTCCTACGCAGATCTTAGCAATCTGCCAGAACATTTATGAGAGAATTCACTTTTGTGATTCTCAATGATTGAATGGAAATTCCTGCCAGGGTCAACATCAAACAAACCTGACAGCAGGTCACTTCGGTAATTCTTTATGGGTTACGCTTAGTGTTCGCGGTGGTTTCAAACGGTCTACAGTCGTGGAGGGATCTCCAGCAACTCACCCAGTCATTGAGCTACTAAGTAGGTCTTGTAAGCTCTCTCGAGAGTATCTGACATGGGAACGGTCTTGGTAAGCGTTAGAAGGAGTCTTCACACTATGCTGTTGACGATCTCTAATTCTTATCTGTAAGTACCGGATGTTTTATTGCTAACTGTTTATATGCAGGGACACTTCATATCCATGGCGACAGATTCCACATGCTCGTACATGCATCTCGAAGTCAAAGGAAAGTTCTCACAAAGATCAAAGCACAGAAAGGTTCAAAGAAAGATTCTACGCAACATGAAAGAATCTACAGAAGTAAAGCGACAAAGATCTGTGTGAAAGAACGGGAACTACAAATGCATGTATCACAAAGACTAAAGACGTATGAGCATGTTGGAATGGCAAACAACCACCACAGACACAGAAGTGACGAAAGGCAGATAACTCCACATCACAAAAGAACAAAGAATGATGAAAAGTCAATCATCAAAGATCACAAAGCATGAAGGAACAAAGAAACTAGCAAAACTATTACACAACAAGACTCAAAGTTCAAAGAGAACAAGCTTCAAAGAACAAAGATCAAGGTCACATAAGAGAGATCTCAATGATCACCCTTAGGGGGAGATTGTTAGCATTAGAAGTGTTGATCATTTATGTAATCAAAGGGAGATCTCAATGATCGTCCCTTAGGGGGAGATTGTTAGCATTAAAAGTGACGATCATTATTGTATCAACGAGTCTTGTAATAATGTTGTAATAGTCTTGTAGTTTAGTTAAGGGTAAACGGGCTTGGTTTAATCTAATATTGTATAAGTTTAGGTCTAGCTCATTACAAAAGCCCAAGCCCGGCCCATCTCTTTATCTTAGCTATATAAACCTCCAAATGCTCCCATTTGGAGGTGGTGCTTCTATGTGTAACTCTATGTGTTTCTCTCTCTAAAATAATACATCTTTCCTTTCTCTCACTAGAAGTATCCATCTCTATCTCTACTTATCTCTTCTATTATCTCTACATAACTTGTGTTAGATATAAGATCAAGGGTCCTAACAAAACTCACAATTTTAGCTCATGAAATAGAAGTCCATCAGGAAGCTCTTTAATGGGGACCCATCCTAGACGAACTACTATCCTGCTCACATGTGTGTCAACCTTGGAAAAAGATATAAACATGTATCAAAAACATACCCAATTTTTTTTTTACCGGGCTTGTTTCTTGCAACCAATTTAAAAAGTCTTACCGGGAAAGCTTTTTGACGTAGAGTTAATAGCCTAAGACTTTCCAGGCATTTTACACCCAAACCATGGACCCCTATCAAGACTAACCTGTATACATACATGATTAGCTTATTTACAAAACCAAACCTTGATTATATATTTAACAAATTTGGGGAATCTTACTTTGCTATTTCAGGTTCCTCGTTTCTAAGCCACTCCATATCCACACTACCAGATTTTTCATCATATATGCTATTTAAGAAAGCCTGCACAATTTTTATTTATTAAATTAAAAATAATAATAATAATAATAATAATAATAATAATAATAATAATAATAATAATAATAATAATAATAATAATAATAATAATAATAATAATAATAATAATAATAATAATAAATTAAACAACCCATTTTAAATCTTGTTTATGCATTTTAGGTAACTAGCAAGGTACCCGCGCAATGCGGCGGCGGGTACTTGGTGATTAATTTTGTGGTGAGCGAATATTTTTTATTATATGTTTTTTTAACAACAACTTTACGAATAGTTTGCATTGTTATTGCTTATTATTATTTTAATTAAAAGTTGGCATTCATTCGTAAAGTCTATTGGAAACATTTCTGCTAAAACCTCAAGTGCTTCCTCCTTATGTCTCACATTGCTTCATCAAAGCCAATGTTGTAGAAATGTTTGTATTCGCAGCCCAACACCCAACGTTTGTATGCCCGGCCCAAAGGTTTAGACCAAAGCACATATATGTTGTCACAACCCTAATCCTTTAATAACCCTAATCCCTCTTAAGAAAAACGTAGCCACACTAAGATCTAAAAAGAATCCGTCCCCTGTGTACTTTGATATATTCGATCAACACTCAATCAAAAGCCCACTAAGTCCGTTTCTTATCACATTATTATAACCCTATGGTTTGTTACACCAATGTTATAAAAATCAGAAACAACAAGGTAGCGGCTTCAAGATCCTGGGAAATGGGTCTAAGGTAGGTTGTGTTACGTATTTTGTTTCATTTATCTTGATCGAAAGAAAAAGGAGATGAAACAAATTTGTTTTAATCTTTCTTTTGATTTTCGTATATTAAAAATGAAGCCTTGCTTCACAAAGATCGATGATGAATAATCTCTTGTGGTAGAGTTCTTTTGAACGAATCTTTGATGGTAAAAGAGAAATCTGATATTTATTTATTCTTTGCTATCTTGTTTGTTGTTTAGATCTAGATTGTATTAAGGAGTTGGGATTGTTGTTGTGACATACGTGATTAGGATAGAGCATAGATTGGATTTGGTATTTGGATTTGTGCTGTTTTATGTGAGGTTGTAGGATCGAGTCTTGTCGCGTCCTTTTTCTTTCTTCTTTTTCTGTTTTGAATCTGGTTTATACATTGAGGCTGGACGTTAGTTAGGAGTTGGTTTTCTGAGGTTTTGTTGTGCGTTGTTGTTGTATGTCTGTTGTTTTTTATATGGTTATCTTCTTCTCGTCTTCTTCTTTTCTTGACACTGATATCGTTTTAAAACAAATTCAATAAGAGTTCGATAAGTTCAAATTCGATAATGGTGATGTTGTAGGTTTCGGTGATGGTTTGTTTTCTGTGGTTGTGGTGTTCGATGGTGGGGTCGAATTGAGTATTGGGTTCGATGGTGGTGTAATGGCTGTCAAAGTTGAGAATAGAGATTGAGAGTAGATATTTATCTATTTCTACGTGTTGTGTGTTGGGACAGTGAGTTTATTTTGATAGAGACGAGAGTTCAAATGGTTGTTGTGTGTTGGGTGGGGTCTTATACCTGGTGTATGATTGTATGTTACAAGTCAATAAAAGACATTTAATTTTCATGTATATGAAAGAAGCCATTGAAATGTGTTGTTACAAGTCAATAAAAGACATTTAATTTTTGTGTATGCAAGAAGCTATTGAAATGTGTTGTTACAAGTCAATTAAAGACATTTGATTTCACATTTGACTGCATTGAAAGCATAATGTATTGCTTGAACATTGTGAATAAAAATTTGCACAACTGGATTGTTTAAGATTTCCTTTATAGGAAATGTTTTTGGTCTTAAGAATTTTAAGACTTCCTCTTTTAGAAGTTCTAAATGCATTATTATGTAGTATAGATACGTAATCTTTACCTTTCAAAAAGTAAAATAAAACTTGCCTGGATTCGTTCCGCAAGTCTTTTGTGCTGGCCTCGGCCTTGGAGGATTTCAGATATGTCCTTAACATTAGCAAGTGTTACTTAATTCCTGTCAAGATCATGTTCCATGCAATTGTTGTTGTCGGGATCTTTCATTGAATTTTTGATGGGGTAATTTGAAGATAGGGAAGTGTAGATAGAAGTAAGCAAAACATTCCAAAGAAAAAGCTTGAACTTACATTGAACTTTTGTCAGACGTATTATGTGTTAAGAAAGCGCCCACAACTGAATTAACAACAAAACCTTTTCAACCCATGAAAGGTCTTTCTCCTGCCAAATACATTTTTGTGTATATTTAGTCAATTATACGATGATTATGAGAAGAAGATTAATGTTACAAAACTATGAAATCAATTCGATAGACAAAGCATATTGTTAATATTAGTATTGCTTTTAATTTGGGACATTACAAATAATAATCCTTTATTCAATCACTTGCATGCAAATGGAACTCATTTTTGGTCATACTAATTACCTTGAACGAGGCGCGTTTGTTTCATGAAACAGGAAGCCCTACGTTTAAATTCCAGCTACTCCTTCTTCAACCAATCTTTTACCTCTTTTTCCTCTTTCGCGTTGCATTTCAAACCTTCAAAGAATAACAAGATTATTATTATTATTTTCTTAAATATGACATATAAGTATATAACACGAATGATACATGATATGATTACAACTTATACTTTTGACTTTAGTATATATTTTTAACACATTCATATTCATAAGATGATCATATGCTTGAAAAGAAAAGAGTCCTGTTTAATTTAGTAAGACCTCCAAACCAAAATGGCCACTTTATATATATATATATTTTTTTTTGAACAACAAAATGGCCATTTTAGATTAACATACTATTTTTGGTCACTTTTAGTAGCATATATATTTTTTAGGTAATTGAGCTATAAAAAAAGAAAAAGAAAAAAAAAAAAAAAAAAAAAAAAAAAAAAAAAAACCTTGCACATAATTATATGAACTTACATTTCAATACTAAATAGGTAAAAACGTATACAGATTGTGGAGAAGCCATTTTGGAAACCTACTAAAAATATTTTTAGTAAGAAGGGAACCTACCTTTTAACATCATATAGGTAGCCAAAACAATTTAGTAACTATGTTGAGCTTACCAAGGGCGAGTCTTTAACTAACACACCCTAAACAATCCCCCTTCTAGCCACACTAGAATGTTTACATTAGCAGCTTCGTATTACGTAAGTAAATTACTTAATAACATATCTACATCATCACTTGGTTAACACGTACATATTCAACACCAAGATTACCAAGTGACCAAACAACATGAAATAAATAAATAAATAAATAAATAAGTCTTTAACATACCTTATTTTTTAATTATCTTTTGTAAAATTGAATTGGAGGGGAAATCCATCCTTAGTGTACGCAGTAATAGTTTTTTTCTTTAACATGAGACCACTCAAAATCAAGAATGCTTTTACACAACAACTTCTTTTCCTTCAAAATTAGGGAATCGTCTTTCTCAAGGAAATAATTAGACATTACAGTAGGCCTAATGTCAGTGGGCTCGTTTTCATGTGATAATACTTTTTTATGAGTTATAGTAGGTGTTTGATAAATATCAGGTTTATTATAATTGGGCGTGGACCTTGAACAGAAATTGTAAGGCAAGCCTGCACACAACATTCTACATGATTAATCAACAAAGATATATATATATATATATATATATATATATATATATATATATATATATATATATATATATATATATATATATATATATATATAATCCGGATCGATTGAGAAGAGTTTTAGATTGAGAAAAATGAGAAATAATATAAGCGGTTCATCTTATTGAAATTGATCAAGGGCATAATGGTACAATTTTATATTCTCTTTCTTATTAAAACCACATTAATACTTATTCCTTGTTTTTTAATCTTGATCTTTTTTTCCTCCATCGTTAACACTAGCAGTTCAAATGTATTTAACAAATCTAAAATTGCTCCGACCTGTTTATTACTCATTACGTGACTTGTTATGTCCAATGTTCATGTGATTTTTTAATCTTTAGATGATTCATGTAATTTATTGATCCAATGATTCATTTAAGTGTTCTCAAAATTTGTGGTCATAGTTCAAAGTTTAAGATTGGCCATAGGATGTCTTCACTACTATGGATATCAATTTTTCTACTGTTGTGACTATTTCTTTTTATCAACTTTTAATTATTGTCATTATAAAGATTTTTCTTAAATCATATCATATGTGATACAATCAAAGGGACATATTACTGTTGATAGTCTTGAGTCATAAATGATACAAGTCATCAGTTGATCGAAATTTGAATCAGTGTGTTAATAGTGAATCATAAGAATATATGGATATTATGGTTCGAGCAATGTTTGTATCTCGTTAAGTTACCATTGTGATCGAAATCTGAATCATTATGTTAATAGCGAATCATGAGAACATATCGATATTATGGTTCGAGCAATGTTGGTAAGTTACCATTGTGAAAGATTGATTCACATTTTTTTTATGATTCAAAATATTTTACGCGCACAATCGGAATAAGATTCAAGAAATAAACCACATGATTCAAAATACTTTACATATTTTGTAATAATAGCCTAAAAGAACTTGATATTATTAATGATTCACTAGTTCGGTTATGATTCACCAATAGAACTAAATTGTGTAATTATTAGTCTTTCAATCACTAGTCGGAATAAGATTCAAGAAATAAACCACACGCTAAAACACCAACGTTAGTGTTTTGAATTAGTGATCCAAAAAGATATAAAATAGCAAATTTCAATTATTCACTATATATTAAACTAGCTTATCAAATGATTAAAAAACCAAATATTCACTGTATACATGTATAATTTATCACTAGTTCAACAAATGTATGAAATGTATTAATGAGATTCACTATATACAAGTATAATTTATCACTAGCTAAACCAAATGCATCAATCAGATTAAAAAAATATTTTAAATTTTCAAAATAAGTTTTGATTTTTATTGGTAACTAGTGAGAAATTTAAGAAATGAGTGATTCACAAAAACATGGATACTTGAAAATTGAGATAGGAACATAAAATGTATTAATAAGAATCATAACTATTGGAGCCTTGATTGATTCAAATAAAGAATCAAAAGTGAGATAAAAACTCATACGAATGATTTAATGATTCAAACTAATAGAAACCGTAATGCCGATCAAAAAAAAAATAGAAACCGTAATTCTTGGGGGTATTGAATTCTCATTTAAGTCTTTAATGACACAATTACTAATTTACCCTTTGATTTAAATTAATGACTTGTATAATGCATTAGAACTAAATAATTTTCAATGGTCTAGATTGTTTCTCAACCTTCTCAATGGAACCAAAGCCAATATATATATACTGGCTTCATAGGTTAGCTTCATTAAATTATATGATTTATTCTAAATGGACATACATTAATAAATAATAACGGCACACATGTATTATATGAAAAATATAATATAAAATGAATAAAAAATTGAGGCAGTAGTAACTTTGTTCAACACATTAGTTATTTTATAAAAAAAACAAAACTTCATGAGTTTTTAACTTATATTGGTTAAGTTCAACAATAATTCAAATAAAAATAAAGAAACATGGAAAAACAAAGTGATTATCTTCAACAAACATTAATAAAGGATTAAAAACTGACATAACATTCTAAAGTGATTACTCCTTTTCCAACTTGTCTTCAAATGATGGTTGGTTAGACCAATCTACCATGTCTCATCTTGAAAGCTTTAAAGAAACTTTCAAGTGAATCCATATTTTTCCATGAAGTTGGAGGTAATAAATCAATCTTGAAATCATCCATATCGTATCCATATTTACAAACTAGCCTTAGGCCCGCCCCGATGGGGCGCTAGCATTAAGTTTTATTATTCAAAATAAAAAATATGTTACATGTATTCTATATAAAAAATTATATATATTATTCGCAAATGCATAATGTTGACCAGCATAAAGTTTGTCATACAAATTGAGATTTGTAGCAAAATAAAATTGAATGAAGGTAAATAGCCTAAAAGCCCGGCCGTTGCCGGCTAGCTAAAAGTATTATTATTAAACATAAAAATGTAGTACAAAACATGATGTAAAAATTTAATACGCAGCCCTGTAAATAATGTAACATGTAAAAAAGAAGTAGTAAAATGCTTGACACCAGATGGAGTTGTTGCATTTGCCGCAATGAAATTGTCTGAATTATACCACTTCAAGAAATAATGAGAACCTATGTTGTTACAATTATAATACCTACTCTTTACTTAATGTCAAGTTAACCAACCACACCTCATATCCGAACAGAATGGTTCAGCCAAAAACAACATAAAAAAACTATAACAAAATGATGAGTCTAATCATCCACTAAGCAATACAGAACATTCTTAGAAATATTACTTAAGACGCTTAACCACCAACCCATGCCACAAAACTCCTCGCTGGGAAAAGAGCCACCACACTCCTCTCAAGAACAATGTGTTTCCTGTAAACCGCTTGAAACTTACTTTCACTTCCTTAAGCATGTAACTCTTCTAATGTCTTGGCACAATCTCTATTTAAAAAAACACACTGCTCAGATTAAACAGTTCAATTTTTTTTTTTGGTTTTTTTTTTTTAATTTTTGTAAAGGGTTCTCCCCGGTAATTTTTTTTGGGTAAACGCTTAAAGTTAACAGATTATAATTTTTAACACCAGTGTAACAAAACATTCACCTCACTTGATCTTTGGAGTACCGTGTGTGTGATGCTTAAGGGTGTATGTCCATGCACATGCCTTTTGAAGCGTGCACCGAGCAGAATACACAAATAAAGCAGCAAGCTTGGAACGGTTATTGCTAATAATAATGGAATTATTCATCACCCCCAACTCGGTACAGAAAAAGACCATATTCTCCATCTATATTTAACAACAAAAAAACATCAATTTATCCAAACATGTAATTAATATGACTTTGTTGTTGGTGGTTTTACCTAATTGTAATCAGTGTTTAGAAATATTTGTAAAATAAAAATGGAAAAGTAAATTCAATACAAAAGAAACTAAAAAAAATAGTAAAATGCAACAGGACTACAAAATGCTATTAGTACCTCGAAAAGTCAAATCAGCTGGCTCAGAAAGCTTCACCTCTCCAACATAGCGTGTACCATAAAACATGATATTCAAAATAACACGGCACAAAGAGAGGTACACTTAAACAATATTTGTGTATAGATTACGTGGTTGCGTTTTTAACATCAAATGAGTAAAATCCAATATTTGCAGGTTAAACAGGTTTACTTTTGAAAGTCTCCCAAATTCTAATTAAGATGAACCATACAGCCACGCAAATGAAGCCAATGGTTTGTTTCAAATATAATCAACTAAAAGCACCAACACTGCTAATTAAGAAGACCATATAGTCACAATTTTAGAATAAAAAACTAACAACAATTTACCTCATTTGCACCCATTTTATATCCTACATCAAACAACTGAATTCTGTCAACGATTACAAATCCGTCTATATTCAAGCACAAAGCTATGGACACCTAAATTACACCCAAGTTTCATGATTCTTACAACCAATTCATTATTCTATCATGTTTCTGGATATGCCATTTTTTAAATAGCTTGTGGCATACTAATACGTCTTTGCAGCCACAATATATCGCCACTAAAATCAGAAAACATCCACAAATATTTGCACGAAGCACACCAAAATTCTCCACCAAACAGCCTCAAATTCTACATAGAAGTTGAACAGGAATGTTCAAATAGGGGCTGTTTGGAAATAAACTGTTTTAGGGGGTGTTTGGACAAAAAAATTTTTTGGAGGATGTTTGGAAATAGGTTACTACTTAAACGTTTATACTACCATAAAAACAATGAAAAAATGATAGTGAACACATCCAATTTACCTTGTAATATCACCCATTGATCATCCTCACATGCCGATTGACGAAATTTCCATTAGCCCGCAAATAATCTAACACGGATTTCAAACCCCTTTATGCAAAAATAACAATCTTTATCATCTAACTGAGTGAACAATAATGTACCAAAAAAATTAATAATATGAAGCTTCGGTATATCACTAACCAATTTACATATTAGTACTAAAATTTGTCAAAATTATTTTTAGGTTCATAGTTCTTAAAACACAAAAACGCATCCTTCAACTTTGCGTAGTCTTGCAAAAAGATATGATTTACTAATATGTTAATGGCAACAATGTGCATCAACATAAGGTCAAACATTTTCATTTCCTCAACACTCCAGCAAAATAGTTATCCCAAACGGGCTTAAAAATGTAACGATGTTATAATAAATGAGGACCAAAAACATATTATCATTACATACTTTGATTTTTTTAATAGGACTTATATAAGCTAAAATCAAATTTAGAAAGATATTTCATAAAAACACTAAGATTATATTCAAATAAAATAAGATATAAATGAAGTGACCGTGTGTTAAACAATGAATATTACGATTCTTTTATAAGAAATAAGTATAATATAGTAATTCACAAATTGCATACCAGTCTAACTGACACATGCCCGGTTAATAAAATTAAAGCTTATTTCACTTGCATCAGCTCGGCACCTACTGCCACAAAATAATTTACGTCAGCGTGTAACTCTACACTCATAATCAAGATCATGGTACTATATCTTCATAAGCAGAAGCAAATAGTACCTTAATTGGTGTCGGGGCATGGTGTTCCCATTCCTCCTGCATATTACCTGAAAAATCCTACATGATTAGTAATTGGTCACTAACTCGTTATAACTACAAAGTTCACACCTTTATAACTTACCGCACTGGAGGCCAGTTGGCCATTAGCAACGAAATGGGATTCGGTTGACATGCAAATGTAAAACATCACACTCATAAGTCAGATCATGGTACTATATCCGCGGAGCGGAAATAAGGAGTAGAATAATCAGGTATGTATTATGTTGCTGGCATAACTGTTGCACTATAATCTAGATCTGTAAACAAAGCATTAACAAATCCAATTTTACACTAAAAGTAATTACTGTCTTGTTTAAGCTAATTTTGGCCACAATGAGGACTAAAATAACTTCTTGTTAAATTGTTCATTTTACTCGCACAATGATCGAAAGTAAAATGACTAAATCAGTTAAGATAGTCCATCAAGCTTCTTCACGTATTCCAGAAAAGGTTGCTTGATAGTATACTGAAAATATGAAAAAACGTGTTTAGCCATAAGCGGGCAAGATAGGATGTTAATGGGTTAAAATCTGAAAGTTACGTTATAACTTTAAAAATACGACACAATTATAAACTGCAAAATTGAAATGCGACATCTAAGGTGCTTCCCAATGTCCTTTCTGAGGCATAAATTTTATTAGGCAAAATCTTGTTTCTGAGTACTGAAGTTATATAATGCTATGTTTCATTCAAATTGTTTCTTATTGCTAAAAATTACGAAACACAAATAGAGTAGTTTATAAACATTTTCAAGTTCATTAATCCTTAAATTGAATACAAAATCCCTAAGAGAATATCGACTGAAATAACGACCATGGCCTATACTTTTACATATTAAAGTAGCATGCCCTTTGTTGTTTTCATATCATAGTGATCAATTGCTATTCACAAGCATACTAACTGAGTTTATTTTCAATTAATAAACAATCCTAACCGAAACTCAAAAATATTCAAATCCTACCTACAAATTCCAACAAAATCACACTAAATTTAGCAATTCCCTAAAATAGCTTAAGCAAAATTGATTAAAAACAAAAGCTTTTACGTTTTATATTATAGTTATCAATTCATATGGATAAACACACTAACTATTGTATAATTATCCAAAAGGTTTAACTATCATATATAACACAAAAATATACATGAACGAATATGAAATTGAAAATACATGAAACTAATCAACATACCTTCAACATATCGAATTAGAGCCATAAAAAATGAAAACTTAAATCGAATAAGGTTTTTAAAAAATTAGGGTTAACCAAATTAGGGGTTTTATTAGGGGATGAATTGATTTAGGGTAAACTGATTTTCGAGTATGAATTGATTTCGGGTAAAGTAATTTAGGGTAGAATGATTTAGGGGAATAAGAGTATAATTAATTGTTTCGGTTATGAATTGATTTTGGGGTGAATGAGGGAGGGAGAGAATTTGAGGTGAATGAGGTTGGGAGCGATTTTTTGTGTTGGGGGTTTACTTGTTGGTGATAATTGTGTGTGTTTGATCTTCTGTCTAAGAAGATGTGCGTGTTAAGTTGTTTACATTAATTAAATAGGCCACAATGCCTAAGGTCCATTAGATCACTTATTTTCCGGGTGTCATTATCCTGGAGTTTTGGGCAAAGGTTTCCTTAAGGAAAGCTTGTTTTATATAGTGGGAGATTGAAATTGTTATGCATGTATAGTATTTTTATGTTACCCCAATTTAAACAGCTTAGCGTCAGGATTATCGTCATTGATATATATCTTACTCGATCTAGTATGATGCATGCCAATAGTTTGGATACCTATAAAAAAAATTAAATTAAATTTACATACATTCATATTAATATTGTTAAATTTTTTCAGTTTAAAGTATAATACCGTCCCAATAGAGGATTTTCGATAACTGTATGATGAGAACAACATGTCCTGATGAATATCTATGAGATGCAATTTCTTTAAACATGTCAACAACTTCATTAAAGAAAAGACAATCCAATCTGTTTCCCCTGAGTGGATTTAAAACAATGAAAATTTTGTTATACATGTTATAATCTATATATACATAAATTTTAAGAAAAGAAATATGATAAGTAAACATACTTTTCATCCTGAATCTGCAAATGTATGCGCTGTTTGATCTTGCCATGAGAATCAAACTGAATTGGTTCACCAATAGATACAATTGTGCCAATGACATCTATATATCAAATGTGTTAGCAAATATATAAATCATAATTGACACAAAAAGGTCAAAATAACTACAAAGATATGTTTAATATGTAACTAACTAAAGTAAAAAGATCATACCAACTATATCAGCTTCGGTAATGAATGGCGGAACAATGTATGTGAATGTTACAAACACAAATGATTTAAAGTTGTTGTCAATCTGATCTATCGGAGTCAATGAAGTGTTTTCTAAAAACAAAATCTTGTACCTGTTGGAAAATGATGAGGCGAAAAATGAACCGTTTTTAGGGGGTCATTTAAGCCCGGAATTGAATTTATTTGATCAAATATTGCCCTAAATCGTTCCTTTTGTGATTTTAGGTACTTTGGGAGTGAATTTTGGAAAAGGAAGCATTTTGGACGTTTTTGGAGCATAAAAGTGAAGAAAACGGCAAAGACTTAATTTTCCTTGCTGAGAACAGTACCTGACGGCGTCAAGAAGGAAATTTTGACGGCGTCAGGAGTAAAATCCATGACGACCCAGAGAAAACCGGAAGGCGTCAAGAGTATTTTTGGTGACGGCCTGCAATTGGAATACACATGACGGCGTCAAACCCAGATCTAGGCAGTCCGAGAATTTATTTGGCGGCGAGATGACGACGTCAGAAATTTACTCTTGACGCCGTCACCTCACAAAATCTATATATACTTTTCAATTTTTCATTCATTAGAGAGGAGCTTGTGTGGAGAATACTAGGGTCGAACCTAATAAACCCTAGGTCGTTTGTAACAGTATTATCAAGGGTTTTCACCATGCTAGGCTATGTGTTGTTTATGTGTTGTTTGAATATATCTTATGCTTGTCTTGATTTCAACATGCTAGGCTAGATCTTTCATGTGTTTGCTTAGATGTAATGAAACCTAGATGTTAATTATAGGTTGATTGTTTGTTTATAGTTGTAATGGATGAATGATTTCAATGCTAGGCTTAAGAAAACTGGCAGATCTCCATTGTGTAACTTGCGTGAACATCTTAAGAAACATGAACCGATGTGTACTAGGTTTTATTGGTTGTATTTAATGCATGAGCGAATTCTAGTGATCCCATGTTAGGAGCTTCTTAGTCGGCTCGACATAGGAGTGAAGTAGGAGCTTATAGGATTGGGGAAGTAAGTACGCTACCCCATGAATGGTATTAAGGAATACAATCCGTCATCCACACAACTGTAATAAGTAATTAACCTGTAAAAGATATCTAGGGGGTAGTGAAATCTATGTAAACACAATTCTCCCATATATTGCTCACACCTCTAGTTAATTTAGTTTATTTTCATTTTTAGTACTTTATTTTGATTGCATCTTAGTAATTGGGTTAGTTGACTAGCAACTAATTCCGCCCAACTCCTTCAAAACTGAGTTTTTTATTTGCTTTTATAAAAACTAAAAAATACAAAAAGAATCATCCCTCATCTCTAGACCTAGTATTTAGCTTTTCTAATCCTAGCGACACTATTCCTAAGTTGAACGATCAATCCCCCGGTACTTGTCAGTATACTATACTACAACGATCAGGTACACTTCCTGGTGGGGGTTGTAAGCTTCTCAAGATCCCTCGAGAGGTAAAGCCTGGTGCAATCCCTACGCATCAAGTTTTTGGTGCCGCAGCCTGGGGAATAGTTATTGTCTAGGTTAGGATTTCTTTTTATTAGGTCTACTTGCTAGATTCCTTTTTAGTAAGATTTTATTTTTATTTCTATGTTCTCTTTAGTCTATCTTATTTCTTCGTGTTTTTGTTCGTAACTCTTTACCACTCATTTCCTTGCTTAGAAATGATATCTTGATGTTCCAACAACGTCAAGGTGAAACTCTATATGAAGCATGGACTCGATTCAAGGACTTACTCCAAAAAGTCCCTCATCATGGCATAGATCTTTGGCTCCAAGTCCAAATCTTCTATGACCATATCGATCTCTCCACAAGGCGAACCATTGACCAATCGGCCGGTGGCAAGCTACGTGACCTAAGTGTGGAACAATCATGGGAACTCATAGAAGATCTTGCTCTCTATGACAACAAAAGTTGGAATGATCCCCGTGATTTGAATAAAACGGTCAAGGAAATATCTTTGCCTTCGAACAATTCTAGCACTCCCGACCGTAGGATCATGGAACTTGAAGACCAAGTCAAGTTTCTCATGAAATCTTACGAAGCTCCTAAGCCTTCAAGCCAAGTGAACAAAATCACTTCTTCATGCGAATTATGTAGTGGTCCCCATGACACTCGTGATTGTGTGGAACTCCCCGGAACAGCTTTTGCGGACTACGCATCCTCGCGTACCGACGAAGCAAGAGATAAGTGGTACACTTTCAAATCCGAGCCAAAACCGTATGGTGATTCCTACAACCCTTCTTGGAAAAATCACCCAAACCTTAGGTGGAAACAAAACCAAGCCAATTCTTCCAATCCACCTAATCGTTACAAACCAAACGGTCCACACTCCAACCATACTTTCAACAACAACCCTTCTAACAACTATGGTAGTACCAACAATCTTGAAGGATTGATGTCCAAGTTTATGGCATCTCAAGAAGCTCGCATATCTAAGTTTGAAGCCAATTTCAAACAAAAGCAAAGAGAGATGACCACCAAAATTGACACATTGTTGAAAGTTCTCAATGACCGAAAAATGGGAGCACTCCCAAGCGACACGGTCAAGAACCCAAAACTAAACATTAATTCCATATCATCAGTTTCGTCACCCACTTCTTATCCGCAATACTACTCGGTTAAATCAACGAGCACGTGTTTCAAACAAAACCAAATTCTTGAAAAGGACCAATCAAATAAAACACCCGATATAAAACTTGTCAAAAGCATAGTTGAAACACCTCCTACACAAGACCTTGACGATGAATTCAAGGAGCTTCACCTTGAACGCCCCGTCATTGATGTCTTAGCCCATGCTCCCTACTATACTGCCCTCCTAGAAAAGTATGAGAAGTTCAAACTAGGAAAAAATGGGACTACCTTCGTTCAAAACAAGTTGCCTAAAAAGCTTGATGATCCAGGTATATTTGTTTTGCCTTGTAAGATAGGAAGATCCGAAGCTTTCGACACACTAGCCGATTTAGGGTCAAGCCTCAACTTGATTCCCTTATCCCTTTTTACCACTCTCAAGCTAGGAAAGTTAGAGGAGACGGAGGTATTAATTGGTCTAGCGGATGGGAGTATTCCCCACCCTGTTGGAATGATTAAGGATGTAGTTGTTCACGTAGGGAAGTTAACTATCTTAGCAGATTTTTACGTCCTTGACATGGTTAGTGACACTACATGCCCATTGTTGGTAGGAAGAGGATTTTTAGCTACCGCTAGCATCATGATAGATTGTAAAGAGTCTAAGATAGCGGTAGGTGAGGGCGATACTTGGTCGGTATATGATGTTAAGAAACATAGATACGATTGTGAGGATGAACCGACACCACATTGGGTAGAGATGAATAGGAGACCATCTAGATATGGACCTTGGATAGACAGGCACTTTATAGGACCTCAACGCCCATTCTATCTAGAAAAAGATTTCATCGATAAGACACATTTGGTGGAACAACTCATAGCTAGAGATGAAGAGCTAGACCCTTTTGAGGAACCCTTAGTCTTTAGGAAGATGATTGAGTTCTTAAGCATAATGCCTATTAATATAGAGATGAACAAGTGGAAAAGAGAGGGAGATAAGTGTAAATGGAGGTGGGACAAGCCACCTAAGGAAGGTGATGGATCATGGCATATGAAGATGATTTTGTATGATCCGGATAGAGAAAAGTTTGAAAGGTCATACCGTACTAAGAAAACCGATAGGAAGTTAAAACCTAAGTTTGATCCCAAAGATGTCCTCAATGAGGAACTCACCCATATCACATAGTAACCCACGACCTTAAGTCTAGCTACAAGACTCGTAAATAAAGAAAAGTGCTTCTTGGGAGGTAACCCATGTTTTGTGTGATTTTTATTTTTGTTTGATTGTTATTTGCTTCCATATGCATGCTTTATTTTTATTGTTGGTAGATCATGTTTCAAACTAAAATGGTGAAAATAATTTATTTTGTTGTTTGGCTTAGTCTTAACTTCATCCAAAGGTATTTCGCAAAAGATAAGTGTAAGGGGAAACCCCAAATATGTTTTTAAGAAACAAAACCGATCATGATTCTCCACAATATTAAGTGAACATGTATATTCGTATTTGTTAGAGTCAAATGCTTGTATCGAGTCATAATGATGTTTTGCAGGATTTTCCAGGAAGTAGGACGAAGTTTTTCCAGAAATTTTCCGGAAACTTAACATAAGAATTTCTGCAGGTCACTTCTGACGGCGTCATGAGTTTACTCTTGACGGCGTCACGTATAAAATTCTAGAAATTTTACCAGTTTTGTTTTTCTAACGGAGTCTTAAAGTTTTTGTTGAATCTTTAGTTTTATAATCTCCAGGAAATCTGCAAACATCATTCCACAAGCATTATATCTTATTTTGTTTTCTAGGATTTGTTAGCATATATATATTGCCGCCGATTTTATGCGAGGTTGCCTTGTCTATTGTCTCAGGTTTCACAGGTTATGTATGACAAGAAGATGATTTATATTCTGGAAGGGAAGCTTAGATTGTTCATTTTCTTGGAGGAAGATCTAACCTGGCCACCTTATTATCCATACCGAGCGAATCAGGGGAGTATTTGATTTCATTCGTTTTTACTTATTTCAATTTTACATTCTTTACTTGAACATTGGGGACAATGTTCATCCTAAGTGTAAGGGGAGGGTAAAATGATGATACATTACAGATACACTTTCGCTTGAGTTTGTTTGTTTAATAGTAGATATGTAATAAAACTATGAGAAATACTTGTTAGTGTAATTTTAGCGCCAAATTTAAAATTTTTTACAACATTTAGGAGTGAAACTTTAGCCATAGCAAGCGTCTCATGGATAGGAGATTGTATGACTAGCACAAAACCGTATCATTCAGAAAAATTTTCCACCCAAATATGTGAGGTTCGCCTTTATATTTGATAGGAAAAGCATTTACTATTAGTGTTTATGAGTGTACCGGTAGCATTTAGATTCTAGAACTTGCGTTAGTGATGCATCCCGAGACCGCTAGTGAGACTACATTCGTGTAGTAGGATTTACTACATGACAAGAGGCATTAGGATCACCCTTGTGTTAAACCCGTATCATAATTACTTGACCATTTAAGTCATAATACTTGGCTAGTTAAGTCAATTAATTTTTCCCACACCTTAGCGTTGTACTCATTTTTAGTACACGATACCCCTAGTACACCCCTCCGAGCCTATCTTTTCGTTTCTAACTTTAAGCATCTTACTTAAAGGAAGAATTTGTTACACCCCACTTAAATGTACAACCAAATCGCCTTAGCCTTCCGTGTATGCACTCATCTTTAGTGCATTATTGTTACATGTTTAAACCCTTAGTTAATTATCTAATTGATTACATGGTTGCTAAGTCGAGTCATATCCTTGTACATATTGTTTTGGGACGATTGGGACTCATGGGTAAAGTACTTATTTTATGGAGTAATGGGGAAGAGCATCATATATTACCCCCATATGTACGTTAATCTTAAAAGTACTCAAGTGTTTTAATTATCTTAATTCGAGTCATTAGATTAGTTGATTGTAAAGTATGTAAAAATTTAAGTGTAAGGGGAATTTTCAATCCCTATGATGTATTATTTTGGATGGTAGGGTAAGAGTGTATGAAAAAAAAAGTATATATATATATATATATATATATATATATATATATATATATATATATATATATATATATATATATAGAGAGAGAGAGAGAGAAAGAAAAAGAAAAAAACATACGGACTACCATCCCTTTTCATTCTATGTTCATTTTATGTTTTTGTTATTTTTGATTTATTAGGTTAAGTCGAGTCTAGTCTTGGCTTAGCAATGCCACATTGTACATGTAATTGACCAAGATGATTAACTCGCCACCAGTAAAGACTGCCTATATCCAACAAAACCGTGTATTCCATATCCCTACACCTAACGTTACAAACCTTTTAAAAGACCTCTTTGATAGTTTATCCTAGGTGCTTACGCCATGTGGTGGAGGTTTGATCCTTTCCCAAGCCTATGGTAATCTATTTTGCTATGACAAGTAGTGAGAGATGTTTTCCATTTCCATATTGTGATATTACTTTATTACACCCGAGAGATGTGAGTATCTAAACACTATTTGTGAGGTGCTAGCGTATGACCTCCGTGCTTGTCTTTGGTCTTTAGCGGAACAATTATTTGTTGTAATTACTTTTATATTAGTGTTAAATGACCCCTAACTTGTATTTTGATTAGACTAAAAGCGCATTTGCTTGAGGACAAACAAATCTCAAGTGTAAGGGTATATGATGAGGCGAAAAATGAACCATTTTTAGGGGGTCATTTAAGCCCGGAATTGAATTTATTTGATCAAATATTGCCTTAAATCGTTCCTTTTGTGATTTTAGGTACTTTGGGAGTGAATTCTGGAAAAGGAAGCATTTTGCACATTTTTGGAGCATAAAAGTGAAGAAAACGGGAAAGACTTAATTTTCCATGCTGAGAACAGTACCTGACGGCGTCAAGAAGGAAATTTTGACGGCGTCAGGAGTAAAATCCATGACGACCCAGAGAAAACCTGAAGGCGTCAAGAGTATTTTTGGTGACGGCCTGCAATTGGAATACACATGATGGCGTCAAACCCGGATCTAAGCAGTCCGAGAATTTATTTGGCGGCGAGATGACGGCGTCAAAAATTTACTCTTGACGCCGTCACCTCAAAAATCTATATATACTTTTCTATTTTTCATTTATTAGAGAGGAACTTGTGTGGAGAATACTAGGGTCGAACCTAATAAACCCTAGGTCGTTCAATTCATTCAATATGTCTATGTGTTGTTTGAATATATCTTATGTTAGGAGCTTCTTAGCCGGCTCGACATAGGAGTGAAGTACGAGCTTATAGGATTGGGGAAGTAAGTGCGCCACCCCATGAATGGTATTAAGGAATACAATTCGTCATCCACGCAACTGTAATAAGTAATTAACCTGTAAAAGATATCTAGGGAGTAGTGAAATCTAAGTAAACACAATTCTCCCATATATTGCCCACACCTCTAGTTAATTTAGTTTATTTTCATTTTTATTATTTTATTTTGATTGCATCTTAGTAATTGGGTTAGTTGACTAGCAACTAATTCCGCCCAACTCCTTCAAAACCGAGATTTTTAATTGCTTTTATAAAAACGAAAAAATACAAAAAGAATCATCCCTCATCTATACTATACTACAACGATCAGGTACACTGCCTGGTGGGGGTTGTAAGCTTCTCGAGATCCCTCGAGAGGTAAAGCCTGGTGCAATCCCTACACATCAGTAAATAAAGGGTATCTACCTTCATTATTTGTGACACAAAAATCGCTAACAATATACCACATGCCCTCAATCAGTGCTTCATCGTATTTGTGCATATCACTCTTTCTAATGATGCATTGGATGTGGTTTTCCTAGTGAAAAAAAATAACTGTTAGTATATGAAACATTAAAATGAAACACTTGAATGTTATGTGCTTATACTTAATAATAACTAACCTTCTCATCTTGCGTAACACATCGAAGACTCTTAATGGGATAAGGCATTCCATAAGGATGTGAAAACCATTTGCTTGCACATCTAACTTTCAATTTTTTGTTAGTCATGATAGGATCGACATCACACAAAGAAATTAAATCGTTGTTCATGATGCTGATTCTGTTAGAGTGAATGTTGTAAAATAAAATGAGAACAAATAGATAGAATATATGGCTGTTTGTATTTCGGTTTCAAAATTTAAAATCATCTATTCTTTAATTAGGAAATGATATTTAAGTTTTTAATTTAAAAAATTAAGTTAATTGCGGAGTATAATTTTCATTGTTGTCATCATTTGAATTTTAATGTAATTGATAGAGTTTATGATTTTTAGTGAAATTCAATTTAAAATAAATTGACTTGTATGAAATATTTAAAAAAAATTATAGAAAAAATGGGACGTGCAAATTCAGTTTCATCCATTATCGGGTAATAGAAACCATAAGTCTGAAGAAACATGATATAGGTAAAGCAGAGCAAAAACAGAGGACTTTTGATCATATGAACCTTTCATACAAAGTTGAGACATTCATTGAAATTTACTTGAACATGGTGGTAAAAAAAATTAAATACGTTACTTTGTATACACAATGCACTTATGTATATGAGTTATTATATTTGTTTATTTGTAAATTGCATGAAAAATATTAGGATAACTGAGTTTCTAGAAAACATATTATATTGAAATCAAAACAAAATGACAATAAACATTCAAATCTTGAAAAACAAAGTAAACTAACAGTTAAACTTATGTATTTTCTCTTGATCAAATGCTAAATGTATATTGTCATAGTTAATTGTTTCCACTTGGTCTTCATCAGAAACCTCTTCTGCTTCCTCAAGTTCCATTTTTTTTAACCTTCTTTGGGCTGCCTTTAGCGCATTTGGTTTACATTTAGTTTTTTTGTTTCTTGTTGAGCTTTACAAAATCCTTGAACTTTTTCTTCCTAATCTGCGCAAGTTTTCTTAAATACCAATCAGCAGGACGTTCTTTGGAGCTTGTTGCATCATCTTGTCCATCATGATGCTTTCCTTCTAACAAACAGTTTGAAAATTATAATATTAGTAATGATAATAACAGGATGATGTTAATTGTAAATAACTACACACATTAACATTATATCAATGGACATGTTTTTAAACATTATGTATCATCATAAACATGTATAAAAAAATACAAAAACCTGATGATGCAACTGATTCTTGCATAGACAATATCGGATCCATGAGCAGTCTTCTATGGTGGTTACAATATGTTTTTGATTTATGAAATGCTTTAAAACCGTATTAGTTTTATAGCCAAAAGGGTGGTTAGTTGACTACAAAATTAAATATGGAATTTGTAAAGTTCAAATTTGAATGCAAAACATTAAAGGTGTACACATATAAATATGTTCATCATTTCCTAAAAATGGTTAAAGTTTGTTAGTAAATGGATTGAAACTTGCAATCTTATTTAAATTATTTGCTGATTTGCATGATTATATTATTTTGCCACATTTGTTTTCACTTCATTTCAAATGAATGTTTATCAGTATGCATTTTGATAATCAATAAGGTTAAAATAATACTAAAATAACTCAATATTTGCTGTGGTCTGTTTACATGTTGTTGTAATCTGTTTAAACTTGCAATCTTATAAATACAAACAGAAATAAATCACAAAATTACAACAACATGAAACACCTTACATGTTGTTGTAATCTATAGCAAACTCCATGAAACACCTCACATGTTGTTGTAATCTGTTTACAAAAGAAAGTCGCGTATTCAAATTCGAGCTAATACTTCTTTGTAAACTACATTTGTAGTTGAGTTGGAATAGTTTCCCTCCCTGTCTAAACATAGAACCTTCAAGCCTTGCTTGCTCTTGACTCTTGACAAAGCAACATATAGTTGTCCGTGTGGTAAATACAAACCTACTTGTGACAATGTCTGTCCTTGGCTTTTATTAATAGTCATACCAAAACACAATTGAATAGGAAACTGTCTTCTGTTTAATTTGAATGGCATTTTTGTTTCTGAAGGGGTAATAACCATACGCGGAATAGCACAAATCCTAACAACAGTTCCACCATATATGATCCTCGCTTCAATAACGTTGACTCCCAACCTTATGACTTACAGCCTAGTTCCATTGCATAGACCTGCTTTTTGATCAATGTTTCGCATTAACATTACAGGAGTACCAACCTTTAACTTTATTGCATGTTGCGGAAGACCAGACATCCTTATACCGTTAAGGAAATCTGTCGTGTAAATAGACTCATCAAAATTTGTTTCTGCGTCATCCAAAGAAACAGAATCAGATGATTGGTATATCGTCTCGTCTCCTTCAATTAAATCCAGCATGTGTCCATTAATCATATCCACCATTTCATAAGTTGGTGAAAGAATGGCCCTTTCTTGAAAGTATTGAGGATTCCATAGGTTTTCGCGAAAGCGCGGGTATGTTGCATCAATTATTGAGCCCACATAATCATCAGACTCTGGAATCAACATATCATCTGGAAATACAACAGTTGATTCTCCATCATTCTTACCACCAACCTTTCCATCACCGATGTCTAAAATCCAATCAGCAAAATCTTGTATTTCTTTTCTTTCAGATTCAGTGGATCCAGAACCCAATCTCATGTTTACCGTTAAGTTCATAACTTTGCAGCGCTGCCACAAATAAGAAGAGTTAATTGTGGCATGCACGACGTCATTACGGCTGGCATTAGGAATGACAGGAAGGATTTGTCAAAAATCACCACCAAAAACAACTACTTTACCACCAAAAATATGTGGAGATTCTTGAGAAGGGTCTGACCTACAAATATCTCGCAATTTCCTATCAAAAGCTTCGTAAAAAAATGACTGTATCATAGGAGCCTCGTCCCATATAATGAGACTTGCTTCTCATATCAAATCAGCGAGGTCACTGTGTATAGGAATGTGGCACATTGAATCTTCTAATATATTTACAGGAATTACAAACCGAGAATGTGCTGTCCTTCCGCCTTCCAACAATAGCGCTGCAATACCGCTAGACGCAACATTCAACACTATACCGCCTTTTGAACGTAAGGTAGCATACATTGTTTTATAGAGATATGTTTTTCCAGTTCCACCGCATCCATACACAAAGAACATCCCACCTTTATCATTCTCTACGCTGTCCATAACAGTTGCAGAAATACCTTTTTGTTCAGATGTCAAGCTTTCATACAATGTTTCATGTTGCTCTTTTAATTCATCAACATTGTACGATTTCTCGTCATATATCAACCCGTTATACCCTTCCATCGTGAACTCGTTATTCGGATACGGCATGTCAGTGAAATTCTTCAAACTCTTGTTGTTACACAGTAGCATGTGTTCAATATAAGTTAGACATATGTTGTATTTCTGATTGTCTGAAAGTTGCAGGCCTGCATATACATAAAATAGTAACTATCAATATACAATTGCTAATTAGCGGAAAAGCTTGATTGATCTAAAATGAAATTATAACAAACTAAAGTATATGCGGTAAACTTTGTTTCCTAAATATTTGGCATATTAGTACTAACAAAATATTGTTCATACATATGGAGGATAAGTTAGTAATGGCTGCAATTATGCAGGTTTAAATTATACATATGATACGGAAACAATGCTAAAACAGACATAGAAAATTTAAACAACATACCAGGATTATTGTAACACCCCCAATTCATGATGCAGCGGAATTCAAATTGGGTGTTACTCGACAGCACAACAGTCACAATAATAGAAAACGAACTCTAATTCAGTCGTTTTAAAAGATTTATCATTCAAATTATATAAATATCAGAGATTACAAAATGACGTCCCAGATGGTTCCATGTTTACAAATTACATTAAATTAGTTTTCGAATGATAATAAATTTTATAGCCCTCTTAAATATCCGTGCCCTTCCGTGCCATCCTTGATCATCATGGACCTGAAATACATGCTTAAAAGGTCAACACAAAGGTTGAGTGATATTCATAGAGTTTGTTTAATGGTTGAACACAATATGTTGGTAGTGTGACTTAATTAGACTCGAAAACGATGGGCTACGTTGTTATACGCCCATAAAACGTATTATTGCACTAAGCTCATGACACCAAAACGTTAATGGGTACCAATATCAATCGGCAGAGTTATCCCGATAGGTACTTTGCCGTCATACCTATGTCTCAAATATTAATGCATTTGTTTGAACTTAGTCAAAACAAATGGGATTCGTCAATCCCAATAGGCCTATTCACAATATTCGCGCTCACTATTACTAGTGATTAAATGGCTCATGATAAGGGATATTGGTTTGCCAAGGATGGTACTTAGTGATAATAAAACAATCGAATAGCATATAATTTCAAAGCATTGTGTTCGGTTTAAAATAGCATGTATTCCCCCCAAGGGTTTGTAAAACAATTAAGTAATGGAAAGTGCCTTAAGTTATATAGCAAGTAATGAAGGTGATGGTCGAATCGCGAAGGTTTCTACGAGCAACCTATAATAGAATGTTGCGACTTAGGATTGGAGTAAAGAATATGAAGAAATGCCTATATATGTCTTGCATTTAGTCCATGATGTAGTACTTAGTATAGTGTAAGTCTTTGAAAAGAAATGGTTTATGAAACATGTATAGTTTATATATCGCTTACTACCGTTCGGGCCGACATAATTCAGAAGTCATGTAGTAAACGTTCGAGGAGCCAGGACACTTTAATTCGTAAATCCACAACTCATCTCGACGGCTTACTTAATGAACTCCTCACATGAGGCTCCCTACTATTGTAGTATTTGATAGAATATATATATATATATATATATATATATATATATATATATATATATATATATATATATATATATATATATATATATATAAAAGTTTTGATCCGAAAAGTTACATGTCCAATATTTGAATAAACTTAGGAAAGTTTACTTTTTGGTTGAAGATTGTTATTACAATGAGACTTATGGTTATTTTGATGGAGTAGATCCAAATTGGATGTTTACGTTGCCATTAACTCTATAGTTCATGCTTCCGCCTAGGTAAGTTTATATGGTCTTTAGTCATGGTCTTGCCGTGACCTTGGTCATTGTTCCATGGTCTTGAGACTCAACCTTGGCCTTAGCCATGGTTGTGGTCTTGGCTTTAGGTCATTAGACCTCTTACTCTTATTAAACCATAACTATTATATAGTAACTTTGGTATATAAATGGGCTGTTAAGAATTTGAAGAAAAATATCACTCAAAAAGCGTTTTCAGGGCTCGATCTTCTGTTTTCTTGAACGAAAACGTCGTTTCGGACAACTTTCGTGTTTTAACTTTTTGATGAATCGGACCAGAAGGGCCTCGAAAAAATACGGATTTTGATCAGAATGCTATTTTGGCAGATTCGGCGTTTTGGTTTCGCTAACTTCTTTTGCCAATAACTTTTGACTCGTGTACTCGTTTTAGGTGGTTCAATTTGCTATGTTTTCCTTTTTAAGTACTCTATAACAGTAGGTAAGTGTTTCATATCATGGATACTCTATTTTGGTCGTGGTTCTCAATATAAGTCACTAGTTCTTCTTGTTTACTTAATATAAGTTACCATATATATACCATAATTTGTTTTACCAAATTTTATACATCATGAATATAATATCAAGACCATATATAGTAAGAATGAAATATAAATCGCATGAAAATGATATTTAGTAAGAAAGTATATTAGGGTTTTCTTACAACTTTAGGCTTTCTAAAAGAAAGGAAGTAACTAGTAAGGATACGACTTTGATTGACAAGCTCCTCTTCACTTTAGCAACCCTTCTACTCTTGTATTCTTGAAGGAATTGTGATGAAGATTTAGGTGACTTGAGTGGATCTAAACTCAAGAGAATCACCAAGAGTTTCAAAGGATTTGATGTAGTTTGATGAATCAAAACCAAACTAGGGTTATAGTACTTGATTATAAAACTTGAAGTAGAGAGCAATTTGAAGAGTGGTTGTGTGTGTTGTGTTTGGCATTTAAAGGGAGGGGAAGAGGGGTATATATATGAGCTTGAGGAGGTTAGGAAGTAACTAGAAAATTTCCTAAACTTGGTGACCAAGTTTTACTTGGAGCCTAAGTTGTACACATGTAATCATCTAATGAATCAATGGTCAAGATCAAGCCACACAAGGTGAATCCCCCCCCCCCTCTATTGGCGGTTCATAAAAGCTAGGAAGGATGAGGTGGTTTTTGATGATATTATCCAAGCTTATGTAGTTAGTTTTGACTCCGTAAAATGCTAACCATAAATGATTAAGCAATAATACGTAAAACCGGGTATCGTAAAAATGTGAAACTTGGAAGAATGACTAAACTTGTCAAAATACTCCATAATAAAATATAAAATGAGTGGTAGGTTCCATTGGGGTGCTAAAACCCTGCTAAAACTGGAAACACGGGTCTAAAACGCGTAATACGTAAAACGTACGAATATTGTGTAAAATTGAGAAAAGTAAAATGTTACTTTTCTAATATGATGATAATGATTTAAAATGACTTACAATGTCTACACTGGGCTCAGTCTAGTGTCGGTTGGCATTTAATGTCTTTAAGACATAAAACCGTAAGCCTAAAAATCAAGGATTGATTTATAAAATCAATGAATGATTTTTGGTCAAAGGACGAGGGAAAAATATGTTGACTTTTTCCAAAAATGTGAAAACTCAAATCGTCTTAGAAACGCGGTGCAGGTATAGGTTAAGGTTACGGCTAAGTAAAATTGCTTAAAAACGAAAATTTCTGTTTCTCACGGCCGAGGGTTTATTTGGTCACATTTTTGTTAGTCATGATTAATTCTCAAATAAATCATGAGTGTATCAAACATTTTTCTGATGCGGGGAAAATTAACGCTGTCGAGTTTCGTTGCGCGTAGGATTTTTGAATGACGTTTTACCCTAAAACGTGTAGTTCTTTAATAACTTTCGCGAAAATAATCTAATGAGTGTCAAACTTTTATTTTGCCATGGAAATGATTTATCATACGAGAATATGAAATAAAAATCAAATTTCGGAAAGTGAATAGTAAAAGTGAATAGTAAAAATGAATAGTGAAATTTTTGGGAATAGAAGTTAACCTGAAAATGCGAATTGTTACAGTCTATACCCCTTACGGGAACTTCGTCCCGAAGTTCTGTATGTGTTATATGTTGGAGTGGTGTCGACAAAGAGGTGTTGTTACTTATGAGGACTAGAGTCTGGGATTACCAGTGATGTAGTTTGATTTATCTCAGAATACGGTGTGTCAATAGAGATTGATAACATAGTTGAATATCAGTAGAGATCCATATAATAGTCGAATATCAAAGGAAATTGATATAGCAGTCGAATATTAATAGAAATTGATATAGTAGTTGAATATCAATGGAAATTGGGATAGTAGTTGTAATCATAGTCTAGTAAGTAATCTGCTGTTGTACCTAGTGTTTATTGACTTCATACTTATGTTATTTCGGATACAAATAAGCCCACTTGTTTATAATTCTTTATTTACATAGAGAGGCATCCCAAACAATGTAAATTGGGGAATATAAACTTATGGTTCGGTGATTTACAATTTCTTTATTTAAATGAAAAGGCATCCCAATCAATTCAAATAATTATAAATCATCCTACTTAAGAATTCCCAACACAACATTCATTCTTAGCCGGTGAGATACAAGGTAGTGTATTACGAGATGATACTGGTATTCCAAAAGTACAAGATGAATATTTAATCTTGTAAAGCTAATGAGGGTGCTTGTGTTGTAACTAAGGATGATTTGATCTTTAAAAGTGCATCAAGATCTGTTAATGAGCTTGTGGTTGCAACGGTTGTGAAGACATTGATGTGATATGTTGATGAACAAAAGTGTGTAGTGTATGCTTAACATTAATATTCTTAGGTATAGATGTTGAGTTTGCTTTGAAAATCTTAAGAGATTTTAAAGGTTTATGACGGAATGGTATTCTTAGGACCTAAACAGGATAGTACTTCTACGGGATGAAGAGAAGAATCTATAACTATCCTAATATAGTAGTTCGGATTATGTTATAAATGAAAACTTTCAAGAATGAAATTAGATAGTACAAATAAGGTGTTAAGATCTTGCTGTGTGGTAAGGTACTATCGTGTCTCTAGATCTTTTTAAAGAATTCTGGTGGTTTATTGAGTTCGAGTAGGAAATTAATCTGAACATAAGCCTAGTACAACTATTCTCAGTATTTGAAAATTTTAAGTCGAACATATTTAGTCAAACTATGTTTCACTGTCCCTAGGTTAAATATAGGTGACTAGTCTATATTTAGCCGAGGTTTGATAAAATTTTTAAATACCTGATGCGTGGGAATCGCACCTTGCTTTACCTCTCGAGGGATCTCGCGAGGCTTACAACCCCCACCAGGCAGTGTACCTGATCGTTGTAGTATAGTATAGTGACAAGTACCGGGGGATTGATCGTTCAGCTTAGGAATAGTGTCGCTAGGATTAGAAAACCTAATTAAAAGTTCTAGAGATGAAAGATGATTATTTTTGTGTTTTTATGTTTTAATGAAAGCAAGTAAAATCTCGGGTTTTGAAGGAGTGGGCGGAATTAATTGCTAATCAACTAACCCAAAACTAAGATGCAATCAAAATAAAATAATAAAAATGAAAATAAACTAATTATACTAAGGTTGTGAGCAGTATGTGGAGAAATTGTGTTTACTTAGACTTCATTACTCCCTAGATATCTTTTACATGTCAATTACTTGTTATACTTGTATGGATGACGGATTGTATTCCTTAATACCATTCGTGGGGTGGCATACATAACTCCCCAACTCTATGAGCTCTTATCTCCTCCTACACCATGACCCAGCACAACTATAGGGATTGTAAACAGTGGCTCATGCATTAAATACAACCAATAAAGACCTAGTACGCCTCGGTTCATGTTTCTTAAGACGTTCAAGCATGTTACCATTGGAGATCTGCCAGTTTTCTTAAGCCTAACATATAATATCATTCATCCAAGAACAAGAATAGACAAGTAATCAACACATAATCAACATCTAGGTTTCATTAGATCTAAGCAAACACAAAGAAAATCTAGCCTAGCATAGTAGAATTAAGATAAGAACAAAAGATAAACAACCAACACATAGACATATTGATTGAATTAAGAGTATACTTATCTCAATTACAATGCAAGGTCTCAAGGGTTTGGAACCCTTGAAAAACCTGTAAAAGAGGCACCAAAATCGTCTTTAGGGTTTCACCAAAACTTCTCCCTTTTTTTATGAAAAAACTAGAAAACTATATATAGGAAAATCGTCCTGACGGCGTCAAGAGTTAAATCTGACGCCGTCAACTCGCCGCCATAAACTTCCTCGGACGCCCTAGATCCACTTGTGACGGCCTATGTGACGCCGTCACCACCTACGGTAAATTAATCTTGGCTACTTTGACGCCGTCATCTACTCATCTGACGCCGTCACCAGCTACGGTAAAATATTCATCATGTCTGACGCCGTCAAGACTCAGGTCGTGACGCCGTCACCTTGTATTTCCAGCTTGGATTTTTGGTACTTTGTCGTTTTCTTCACTTTATGCTCCAAAAACGTCCAAAATAGCCTCTTTTCCAGAATTCACCCTCCAAACACCTAAAATCACAAAAGGAACGATTTAGGGCAATATTTGATCAAATAAAGTCGGATTCGGGCTTAAATGACCCCCTAAAAACGGATCATTTTTCGCCTCATCATATACCCTTACACTTGAGATTTGCTTGTCCTCAAGCAAATGAGCTTTTATTCTACTCAAAAGACAAGTTAGGGGTCATTTAACACTAATATAAAAGTAATTACAACAAATAATCGTTCCACTAAAGACCAATAGACAAGCACGGAAGTCATATACAAGCACCTCACAAATAGTGTTTAGATACTCACATCTCTCGGGTGTAATAAAGTAATATAACATTATGGAAATGGAAGATATCTCTCGCTACCTGTCATAGCAAAATAGATTACCATAGGCTTGGGAAAGGATCAAACCTCCACCACATGGCGTAAGCACCTAGGATAAACTATCAAAGAGGTCTTTTTAAAGGGTTATAACGTTAGGTGTAGGGATATGAATTACACGGTTTTGTTGGATAAAGGGAATTTTACTGGTGGCGAGTTAACAATCTTAGTAAATTACATGTACAAGATGGCGTTGCTAAGCCAAGACTAGACTCGACTTAAGCTAATAAATGAAAAATAACAAAAACATAAAATGAACATGGAATGAAAACGGGATGGTAGTCCGTATGTTTTTTTTTTTCTTTTTCTATTTTTTTTTCTTTTTCTTTTTCTTTATTTTTTTTTTTTTTTTTTTTTTTATTTTTTTTTTTTTGCATACACTCTTACCCTACCATCCAAAATAATACATCATAGGGGATGAGAATTCCCCTTACACTTGAATCTTTACATACTTTACATTAAGTTATTCTAATGACTCGAATTAAGAAAATCAAAACACTTGGAGCACTTTTAAGATTAACGTACATATGGGGGTACTAATATGATGTTCTTCCCCATTACTCCATAAATTAAGTACTTACCCATGAGTCCCAATCGTCCCAAAACAATATGTACAAAGATATGACTCGACTTAGCAAACATGTAATCAATTAGAAAGTTAACTTAGGGTTTAACAAATAACAATAATGCACTAAAAATGAGCGCATACACGGAAGGCTAAGGCAATTTGGGTGTACATTTAAGTGGGGTGTAACAAATTCTTCCTTTAAGTAAGATGCTTAAAGTTAGAAACGAAAAGATAGGCTCGGAGGGGTGTACTAGGGGTTTCGTGTACTAAAAATGAGTACAACGCTAAGGGTGTGGGAAAAATTAGTTGACTTAACTAGTCAAGTAGTATGACTTAAATGGTCAAGTAATTATGATACGGGTTTAACACAAGGGTGATCCTAATGCCTCTTATCATGTAGTAAATCCTACCACACGAATGTAGTCTCACTAGCGGTCTCGGGATGCATCACTAACGCAAGTTCTAGAATCTAAATGCTACCGGTACACTCATAAGCACCAATAATAAATGCTTTTCCTATCAAATCTAAAGGCGAACCTCACATTTTTGGGTGGAAAATTTTTCTGAATATACGGTTATGTGCTAGTCATACAACCTCCTATCCATGAGACGCTTGCTATGGCTAAAGTTTCACTCCTAAATGTTGTAAAAAAATTTAAATTTGGCGCTAAAATTACACTAACAAGTATTTCTCATAGTTTTATTACACATCTACCATTAAACAAAACAAACTCAAGCGAAAGTGCATATGTAAGGTATCATCTTTTTACCCTCCCCTTACACTTAGGATGAACATTGTCCCCAATGTTCAAGTAAAGAATGTAAAAGTTAAAAGTAAAAAGAATGAAATCAAATACTCCCCTGATTCGCTCGGTATGGATTTTAGGTTGGCCAGGTTAAATCTTCCTCCAAGAAAATGAACAATCAAAGCTTCCCATCCAGAATATAAATCATCTTCTTGTCTTAAATAACCTGTAGATCCTGACAAAAGTAGACAAGGCAACCTCGCGTAAAATCGGCGGCATCCTATATAAGTTACTAAATCCTAGAAAACAAAGTAAGATATAATGCTTGTGGAATGAAGTTTGCAGATTTCCTGGAGATTATAAAACTTAATAAATCACAAAAACCATAAGACTCCGTTAGAAAAACAAAACTGGTAAAATTTCCAGATTTTTGACTCCTGACGCCGTCAAGAGCAATTGCCTGACGCCGTCAGAATGGACCTGCAGAAATCTTTATGTTAAGTTTCCGGAAAATTTCTGGAAAAATCTTGTCCTACTTCCTGGAAAATCCTGCAAAACTTCATTATGACTCAATACAAGCATTTGACTCTAACAATTACGAATATACATGTTCATTAAATATTGTGGAGAATCATGATCGGTTTGTTTCTTAAAAACATATTTGGGGTTTCCCCTTACACTTATCTTTTGCAAAAATACCTTTAGGTTGAAGTTAAGACTAGGCCAAACAACATAATAAAGTATTTCCACATTCTAATTGAGAAACATGATCAACCAACAATAAAAATAAAACATGCATACGGAAGCAAATAACAATCAAACAATTAAAATCACACAAAACATGGGTTGCCTCCCACGAAGCGCTTTTCTTTATTTACGAGTCTTGTAGCTAGACTCAAAGTCGTGGGTTACTACGTGATTCCATCATTGGTTCCACTATCTAGGTCATCTTCTAAACTAATGTCGCTCTCATAGTGTAAGTACTTTGGATCTTCAAATTCAAAAACATCCCGTCGATACTTAGAGCCAAGCTTACTAACATCCTCAAAGAACCCACAAGATAAATCAGAAACATTTCTACAACCTCTTCTAACATCGTCATCGCACAAGACAAGTTGAGAGCTCATCATATCGAGCCCGTCGCAATCTATCTCCCTAAGGTCCCTTCTTTTGTATGGCGTTTGGTATGAAATCCTCCTAATCCCGTCAGTGAAAGTCATGATTCCGTTCAAGTCATCCATTATCAACTTAGTGATTTCACAAAAGGGTGCTCCAAATATGACTTGCGATAGCCTAGGGTCAACAAAGTCCTCTATGTTGTCCACAATCGTGAACTCCATAGGGAATGCCATATTTCCTATGAAGACTTGGATTTCATGATCCTTACCAACCACTTTCTCTCCCTTGTAGATCATCCCATATCTGCAGATATTGTTATAATGAAATAATGACATGAAATTCTTTGGCAGGAACACATTAATGTATACGTTCTCGAAGTACTTGTGACCGATCATGCAAGGGATTTTTAGGTTATTCGGATCACGTCGTTTGATCTTTTTCAACTCTCCATCCTTTGATCCGTATGGACTCCCCTCAAGGGAGGGACGATACTCATAAACTTCCTCACCATCCCTACGAAAAATTACCGTTCTAACACCATTGGTGAGTAATACACTACCATCTTTCTCGTCAAGGATTGCTCCCGATTCATTGATAAATGGCATCCCAAGGACAAGGTTGGTCAATGTTTGATTAGCTAGAGGGTCCACGTCATCAATCACGGTGAGGTCAGTATTGTAATCAAGTTCTCCAATCCTAATTGATACATTCTCTATTACTTTCTTGCACACAACGTGCTCTGGGAAGGTTTTGTGGTATAGAGAAAGTGGGATTACGCTGACTGGGAAGCTAGGATCTACATGGCTATTAATTAAGACCTTTCCCTCAATGATACAGGGGATTTTGAAAAGCTTAGAGTCGTTCCCCTCGGTTTGATTGTTATCTATACTTATAACATTCTCTAGTTCGGATTCTTTTATAACAGATTTGCTCAAAATGGTTGGGTCTTTCTCCTGTTCCTCCGATGTCTCGTTCCAATCATCCGGTCTGTCGGATTTCTGCGCGGTGCACTGCTCGGGTGAGTCGGTAGGTTTCCTCGCCGGAGCGTGGTCAACCTTTGGTGCCTCATCCTTTGCTGTCTGACTGAGGTTGTCAGTTTGTTGTTGGGTTGGATTGGGTGCTGCAGCTGATATTGTGGTGATGGTGTTTACAAAGTGGATTGGTCCAGTGGGGTTGATAGGTCCTTTCTCGTTAGGGGATAGATGTTTGAATAGCTTGCTAGGACTTTTTATTTTTACAGGGGAGGCTGGTGGACTCATGATGGTAGCAGACTTAACCTCATCAACGTGAATGGGCTTATTATCAATATGCTCTTTGATAGCAGTCAACAGATTATGAATCTTGTTGTTCACGTCAGCCTGCTGTTGTTTGAATTTTGCCTCGAGTGTAGTAAGCTGCAGTTCTTGAGAAAGAATGAATTTTTTTAGATCATCTTCACAGCTTTGCCTAGGGGTATTTTGTGACGGAAAATGTTCGGACCAAGTGAGCGGTGAGGAGTCATTAAATGATACACTTCGTGTTTGGTACCCTCTAAAATTAGGTTTATCCTTCCATGCCTCATATGCTTCGGTAGAAGTTCGAGGGCCCTGCCCTACGTGTGATGATGTGAATTCGTTATAGGCACGTTTTGGAAGTTCCATGCAGTTGTAGGTCTCATGAGGGCCATTGCACAGTTTGCATGTAGAAGCGATTCTGCTTACTTGGCTTGAAGGCTTATGAGTTTCGTAAGATTTCATGAGAGACTTGACTCGACCTTCAAGTTCCATGATCCTACGGTCGGGAGTGCTTGAATTGTTCGAAGGCAAAGATATTGCCTTGACCGTTTTGTTCAAATCATGGGGATCATTCCAACTTTCGTTGTCATAGAGAGCAAGATCTTCTATGAGTTCCCATGATTGTTCCGCACTGAGATCACGTAGCTTACCACCGGCCGATTGGTCAATGGTTCGCCTTGTGGGGATATCGATATGGTCATAGAAAATTTGGACTTGGAGCCAAAGATCTATGCCATGATGAGGGACTTTTTGGAGTAAGTCCTTGAAACGAGTCCATGCTTCATAAAGAGATTCATTTTGACGTTGTTGGAACATCAAGATGTCATTCCTAAGCTTAGTAGTTCTCCCCGGTGGGAAAAATTGAGCAAGGAAACGAGTGGTGAGATCATCCCATGTGGTGATGGATCCCGCGGGTAAACGCTCAAGCCATTGACTAGCTTGATCCCGTAGAGAGAATTGGAATAGGCGTAAACGGGTAGTCTCTCTAGTTTCAACACCTAGGTCTATGGAATCTAAGATTTTGAGGAAGTCCTTAAGGTGTTGGTTTGGATCTTCGGAACGAAGTCCATGGAATGCACATCCGCTTTGCACCAACCGGATGGTGTCGGATCGCAAGGGGGTCACATTGGCTCCGGTGAGCTCAATGGTGTTTCGGTAGCCTTGGTGGGTAGGTCAGGAATATTCTCCTAAGGTTCGGGGCCTAAGGGGTTCTAGTGGTGGGTTTTGTTGTGGTGGGATGATGGGTTCAAAGATGTTACCACCTTCCATGATGTTGGATGGTAAAGAGTTATGAACAAAGGCACGAAGAAATAAGATAGACTAAAGAAGACCTAAAAATAAAAATAAAATCTTACTAGAAAGGAATCTAGCAAGTAGACCTAATAAAAAGAAATCCTAACCTAGACAATAACTATTCCCCGGGCTGCGGCGCCAAAAACTTGATGCGTGGGAATCGCACCTTGCTTTACCTCTCGAGGGATCTCGCGAGGCTTACAACCCCCACCAGGCAGTGTACCTGATCGTTGTAGTATAGTATAGTGACAAGTACCGGGGGATTGATCGTTCAGCTTAGGAATAGTGTCGCTAGGATTAGAAAACCTAATTAAAAGTTCTAGAGATGAAAGATGATTATTTTTGTGTTTTTATGTTTTAATGAAAGCAAGTAAAATCTCGGGTTTTGAAGGAGTGGGCGGAATTAGTTGCTAATCAACTAACCCAAAACTAAGATGCAATCAAAATAAAATAATAAAAATGAAAATAAACTAATTATACTAAGGTTGTGAGCAGTATGTGGAGAAATTGTGTTTACTTAGACTTCATTACTCCCTAGATATCTTTTACATGTCAATTACTTGTTATACTTGTATGGATGACGGATTGTATTCCTTAATACCATTCGTGGGGTGGCATACATAACTCCCCAACTCTATGAGCTCTTATCTCCTCCTACACCATGACCCAGCACAACTATAGGGATTGTAAACAGTGGCTCATGCATTAAATACAACCAATAAAGACCTAGTACGCCTCGGTTCATGTTTCTTAAGACGTTCAAGCATGTTACCATTGGAGATCTGCCAGTTTTCTTAAGCCTAACATATAATATCATTCATCCAAGAACAAGAATAGACAAGTAATCAACACATAATCAACATCTAAGTTTCATTAGATCTAAGCAAACACAAAGAAAATCTAGCCTAGCATAGTAGAATTAAGATAAGAACAAAAGATAAACAACCAACACATAGACATATTGATTGAATTAAGAGTATACTTATCTCAATTACAATGCAAGGTCTCAAGGGTTTGGAACCCTTGAAAAACCTGTAAAAGAGGCACCAAAATCGTCTTTAGGGTTTCACCAAAACTTCTCCCTTTTTTTATGAAAAAACTAGAAAACTATATATAGGAAAATCGTCCTGACGGCGTCAAGAGTTAAATCTGACGCCGTCAACTCGCCGCCATAAACTTCCTCGGACGCCCTAGATCCACTTGTGACGGCCTATGTGACGCCGTCACCACCTACGGTAAATTAATCTTGGTCACTTTGACGCCGTCATCTACTCATCTGACGCCGTCACCAGCTACGGTAAAATATTCATCATGTCTGACGCCGTCAAGACTCAGGTCGTGACGCCGTCACCTTGTATTTCCAGCTTGGATTTTTGGTACTTTGTCGTTTTCTTCACTTTATGCTCCAAAAACGTCCAAAATAGCCTCTTTTCCAGAATTCACCCTCCAAACACCTAAAATCACAAAAGGAACGATTTAGGGCAATATTTGATCAAATAAAGTCGGATTCGGGCTTAAATGACCCCCTAAAAACGGATCATTTTTCGCCTCATCAATACCTAAATTAGGTATACTTGTGATATGTCCGTTGCTTTTGGGAAACTGTCCACTAAACAAAGGCGATGACAAACCATTCAGTTGCAAGTCCCGCCCATACAAGACTTGTAACCTATGTTTTCACATTCCATTGCATAGAAGATAGTACGGGTAGATATGTGTGGAAAGTAAGTTTTAAGTAATTCTAAAACAGTCCATACTTGGCCAGGATCACGAATTTTTAACAATGAAGGTTTCAGAAGAAAACTTTAATGAATGTAGAGAAACTTCAGCTTTTGTAGATGATGGATTAGTTTATCCTTTAGAAATCTCATATTCTATTTAGAAATCGATAGATTGTGATGGGTTTTTGATATCATGTGAATTAATATTGATGAGGTGGTGGAACAATTCCAGAGACCATTGCACAAATCACAATGTCTCGGAAGTAGATTAGACCATTGTGCAATTCACAATGTCTGGGAAGTAGGTTAGACCATTGTGTGACTCAAAACATTTGAGAAATGATTAAAACCATTGTATCATACAATGTTCGGGAAATAGGAAAGACCATTGTAATTCGTTACAATATCTTGGAGATAAAATGTTGGACTAGGAACATGATTGGGAGAATGTGGTTGTGTCGAAATGCCCTAGAATAGGCATGTGCAGATATGTTTAGTCCATTGTATAGATAAAATGATTGAAAATAAATCGAGTGTATATATCAATATACTAATATATTCATGTAGTATAAAAAGGCTTACGGGGAAATGCTCAATTATGCTAAGGGTACATATATCCGTATGCTAACATGTTTGTGTAACATAAAATGCTTAATAAGTCCATAATCGTCTGGAGGATGGAAGACACGAAGAGCGGAAGGCTATAAAATGTTTTTGCTTGTAAGTGTGGTTATAGTTTAGGTCTCAATTAGACCCGTTTCTCTATAACCATGGCTCTGGTACCAATCTATAACACCCCCAATTCATGATGCAGCGGAATTCAAACTGGGTGTTACTCGACAGCACAATAGTCACAATAATAGAAAACGAACTCTAATTGAGTCGTTTTAAAAGATTTATCATTCAAATTATATAAATATCAGAGATTACAAAATGAGGTCCCAGATGGTTCCATGTTTAAAAATTACATTAAATGAGTTTTCGAATGATAATAAATTTTATAGCCCTCTTGAATATCCGTGCCCTTCTGTGCTATCCTTGATCATCATGGACCTGAAATACATGCTTAAAAGGTCAACACAAAGGTTGAGTGATATTCATAGAGTTTGTTTAATGGTTGAACACAATATGTTGGTAGTGTGAGTTAATTAGACTCGAAAACGATGGGCTACGTTGTTATACGCCCAGAAAACGTATTATTGCACTAAGCTCATGACACCAAAACGTTAACGGGTACCAATATCAATCGGCGGAGTTATCCCGGTAGGTACTTTGCCGTCGTACCTATGTCTCAAATATTAATGCATTTGTTTGAACTTAGTCAAAACAAATGGGATTCGTCAATCCCAATAGGCCTATTCACAATATTCGCGCTCACTATTACTAGTGATTAAATGGTTCATGATAAGGGATATTGGTTTGCCAAGGATGGTACTTAGTGATAATAAAACAATCGAATAGCATATAATTTCAAAGCATTGTGTTCGGTTTAAAATAGCATGTATTCCCCCCAAGGGTTTGCAAAACAATTAAGTAATGGAAGTGGGGCTATGAACTCACCTTAAGTTATATAGCAAGTAGTGAAGGTGATGGTCGAATCGCGAAGGTTTCTATGAGCAACCTATAATAGAATGTTGCGACTTAGGATTGGAGTAAAGAATATGAAGAAATGCCTATATATGTCTTGCATTTAGTCCATGATGTAGTACTTAGTATAGTGTACGTCTTTGAAAATAAATGGTTTATGAAACATATATAGTTTATATATCGCTTACTACCGTTCGGGCCGACATAATTCAGAAGTCATGTAGTAAACGTTCGAGGAGCCAGGACACTTTAATTCGTAAATCCACAACTCATCCCGACGGCTTACTTAATGAACTCCTCACATGAGGCTCCCTACTATTGTAGTATTTGATAATATATATATATATATATATATATATATATATATATATATATATATATATATAAGTTTTGATCCGAAAAGTTACATGTCCAATATTTGAATAAACTTAGGAAAGTTTACTTTTTGGATGAAGATTGTTATTACAATGAGTCTTATGGTTATTTTGATGGAGTAGATCCAAATTGGATGTTTATGTTGCCATTAACACTATAGTTCATGTTTTCGCCTAGGTAAGTTTATATGGTCTTTAGTCATGGTCTTTCCGTGACCATGGTCATTGTTCCATGGTTTTGAGACCCAACCTTGGCCTTAGCGATGGTTGTGGTCTTGGCTTTAGGTCATTAGACCTCTTGGTCTTATTAAACCATAACTATTATATAGTAACTTTGGTATATAAATGGGCTGTTAAGAATTTGAAGAAAAATATCACTCAAAAAGCATTTTCAGGGCTCGAGCTTCTTTGTTCCTTAACGAAAACGTCGTTCCGGACAACTTTCGTGTTTTAATTTTTGATGAATCAGACCAGAAGGGCCACGAAAAAATACGGATTTTGATCAGAATGCTATTTTGGCAGATTCGGCGTTTTGGTTTCGTTAACTTCTTTTGGCCATAACTTTTGACTCGTGTACTCGTTTTAGGTGGTTCAAATTGCTATGTTTTCCTTTTTAAGTCTTCTATAATAGTAGGTAAGTGTTTCATATCATGGTTACTCTATTTTGGTCGTGGTTCTCAATATAAGTCACTAGTTCTTCTTGTTTACTTAATATAAGTTACCATATATATACCATAACTTGTTTTACCAAATTTTATACATCATGAATATAATAACAAGACCATATATAGTAAGAATGAAATATAAATAGCATGAAAATGATATTTAGTAAGAAAGTATATTAGGGTTTGCTTACAACTTTAGGCTTTCTAAAAGAAAGGAAGTAACTAGTAAGGATAGGACTTTGATTGACAAGCTCCTCTTCACTTTAGCAACCCTTCTACTCTTGTATTTTTGAAGGAATTGTGATGAAGATTTAGGTAACTTGAGTGGATCTAAACTCAAGAGAATCACCAAGAGTTTCAAAGGATTTGAAGTAGTTTGATGAATCAAAACCAAACTTGGGTTATAGTACTTGATTCCTAGAATAAAACTTGAAGTAGAGAGCAATTTGAAGAGTGGTTGTGTGTGTTGTGTTTGGCGTTTAAAGGGAGGGGAAGAGGGGTATATATATGAGCTTGAGAAGGTTAGGAAGTAACTAGGAAATTTCCTAAACTTGGTGACCATGTTTTACTTGGAGCCTAAGTTGTACACATGTAATCATCTAATGAATCAATGGTCAAGATCAAGCCACACAAGGTGAATCCCCCCCCCCCCCGATTGGCGGTTCATAAAAGCTAGGAAGGATGAGGTGGTTTTTTATGATATTATCCAAGCTTATGTAGTTAGTTTTGACTCCATAAAATGCTAACCGTAAATGATTAAGCAATAATACGTAAAACCGGGTATCGTAAAAATGTGAAACTTGCAAGAATGACTAAACTTGTCAAAATACTCCATAATAAAATATAAAATGAGTGGTAGGTTCCATTGGGGTGCTAAAACCCTGCTAAAACTGGAAACACGGGTCTAAAACGCGTAATACGTAAAACGTACGAATATTGTGTAAAATTGAGAAAAGTAAAATGGTACTTTTCTAATATGATGATAATGATTTAAAATGACTTACAATGTCTACACTGGGCTCAGTCTAGTGTCGGTTGGCATTTAATGTCTTTAAGACATAAAACCGTAAGCCTAAAAATCAAGGATTGATTTATAAAATCAAGGAATGATTTTTGGTCAAAGGAGGAGGGAAAAATATGTCGACTTTTTCCAAAAATGTGAAAACTCAAATCGTCTTAGAAACGCGGTGCAGGTATAGGTTAAGGTTACGGCTAAGTAAAATTGCTTAAAAACGAAAATTTCTGTTTCTCACGGCCGAGGGTTTATTTGGTCACATTTTTTTTTAGTCATGATTAATTCTCAAATAAATCATGAGTGTATCAAACATTTTTCTGATGCAGGGAAAATTAACGCTGTCGAGTTTCGTTGTGCGTAGGATTTTTGAATGACGTTTTACCCTAAAACGTGTAGTTCTTTAATAACTTTCGCGAAAATAATCTGATGAGTGTCAAACTTTTATTTTGCCATGGAAATGATTTATCATACGAGAATATGAAATAAAAATCAAATTTCGGAAAGTGAATAGTAAAAATGAATAGTGAAATTTTCTAGAATAGAAGTTAACCTGAAAATGAGAATTGTTACAATTATTATGCTTTTTGCGCTCAACTTTCTCCACATCAGCAGCCATTAGATGCCATGTTTTTTCCCACACTATGTCGGGCCGAGACATAGTATCTGTCTTGAGTAGCATGACAAAGAATGATGTCAAATAATAGCCCATTCCCCAATGACTCGCTTCCTTTAAACCATCAATATACTCCATATCATCCTGCAAAAGACCACGCGCATAGCAAGCTTCTCTATAAGTAGGATACACAATATCTTCATATTCCCTAAGGTCCTCCCATTTTTGTGGATCTTTCACCTTGTTTAGCAATACACGCAAGTAAGAATACTCTCCCCAAAAAGGCGGTACGTGATGAATACGTCCTATACTAAAACCTCTCTGTCTCTCTGCCCAAATTCTTTTCTGAGAATTCCAAACATAATATTTAGGGATCTCCACATAAAGCAATGTCTGCGCAAACGTATAAGTCTTGTTTAGCTCCATCCACTAAACAAATTTAGTCTCGTTTACAGAATCCATTTCAAGAGTGTAATCAATGCTTTCTGTTGCATCAAATACAACAGATTGCTCGTCTTTCAAATGAAATGGCAGACGTTCAACGGCTGGAGTCCTATAGTGTATATCAAATTTGAATATACTCCAAGCGGCTTCACAAGCAGATAGATACCTACAATCATAGAAATCCTTAATTTTGTCTACATCTTCGCCATCTACACCAACAGTAACCCTATCTGGTCCCTTGTTTATATATTTGAACAAATACTTAATGGACCCGACCTGATTACACCATTCAACGTTTATATGCGATTGATATCGCCTGAGCAAACCGGCATTGTAAAGAACTACAAAACCATTATGCAAATAAGTTCCTTTTTTCTTTATAGGACTTCCATCATTCCTCCTCCTGTAAATTCCATAACCATTGTCATCTATGACTGTTGTTTCGTTAAATTGTTTTGGAAAACCCTTGGTACATTTGAACTTCTCGGTGCACGGACAGCTTGGATTATCATGACTGCATGGGCCGTGCAACATGTGATCTGTAACGATCTGATACAATTCAGGGTCCTCTTCCTTGTTAGGTATCTCAGCTGATATATACTTATCAATATTTGTTGTGGTCGTTATCTTATCTATAGTTTCAAGCCACAACAATATGTGAGCATGAGGAAGGCCTCTTTTCTGAAACTCAACCGTGTAAACAGCTACAAAATTTACAAAAAATGAATAAAATAATTAATAATGTAACAAACATAATGTAAATATTCTTAATGAAAATTTGAAATAATAGTCGAATGTAATTACCGCCTTTGACACGTCCAAATGTACGTCGATCCTTTAAATCAGTCATTAGGCTATCAAGCTTAATTTTAAATACTCGTGTTATTACATCCTGTGACATTTCTAAAAATTTCATATCAATTATTTTAATGGTTTATTATTTAATTAATCTATTTTAATTTATTTACTTAGTCGGAAGATATCCGCGTACGTTTAAATAAATTCTATCGCGACTAGACTATGCTCAGTCTACATTTTCTATGCACCATTGTTGTATTTCAATCCTATTTTTTTTTTTTAAAGTCACAATCCATTTTATTTCATTTTTACGTCCACTTTCTATTTTTTTTATCGCGCGGTTTAAATTCGTGTTTCACGTTTTAACCTCAAATAAATCCTCCGATAATCTCATCACTCATCTATATTTCAAAAATTCATCATGAAAACTAGTTTTAATATTTTCACAAGTTTTACACTTTATTTAGTACAGTTAAATTTTATTTCTAGCAAGCTCGGTACCCGATAACACCTTAAACTAGCCAAAGACTACCTAAATAATACCTAAAGTCAAGAAAAATCTTACACACTCTTACACTCATCACCAAAACCCACGCCCCCCCCCCCCCCCCCCATTTCAATCTTCTTACAACTTTGACAATGCTACTTATCTCATTTATTGTTTGTACTTGTTGTCTAAGAAATAATATAGATCAAATCAAGTAGCTAGTTCATTTCATACAAGTTGTCTTTCTTTTCCTTTTCTTTCTTTTGGGGTGGACGGCAAAACACAACAACAAGAAGGAGGAATCAAGCTTTTACCAAGTTTATTAAACCTAGTTTACTTCTTGTTCTAGTTTTGAAATAAAAACTAGGAAGTATTAGGAAACCTTGTTACCTTAAACCTCATCATTTCACTTGTAAGCTTCAAGTTATATTTTTCATCTTTTCATACTTCCATTTATTCACTATCTTGATGTATTTGAACATTATATAAGTTATAATGCTTAGTTAAGCTTGGTACTTAAGTTAGAAAACCTTAAAACAATAGAAAGGCTAAACATGAAACTGTATTTTTTTTGATCCGTGTATAAAAGTATTAAACTGGTCTAATCAGTAGACAATGGACATAATCTAAAAATATTTAGTTGTAGCCCTATGTCTTGTGGTCATTTTGACGGGTATTTCGTCGAATAACTCCTTACGATGATTAAACTAAAATTATTTTGGTGAAACTAGTCACAATCTGAGTAACAGATTTGAAACGTGAAAAAGTCATTTTTTTGTATATAACCCTCTGTTACTCAAAGAATAAAACTTTTAGAGGACATCTTAACTTAAACGTGTCCGAAAACGGGGAATAAATCGGGTTAGTAAAACTCTAGATATCGCACTTTTCGTGAGACCATTGAAAATTTGAAAGCTGAATGGATTGATTGTTTGGATAAATGGACTGTTTTACTAAGGTTATGTAATTTTTGGCCAAGTGGGACCCACAAATCTCGTTAGTACAGAAGTAGACCTTTCCGGGAATATAAAGAACGAGACTTGTGGACTTACGGTTTGCAAATGGTGATTTTCTAAACATAGACAAGTTATTAAATTTTTAACAGCCCTAGGTATAAAATGAGTAGAAAGTGTTTTACACTTTATAATGTTGGACCTTTAAAACATTTTGAACCCCCCTAATATATTTTTGAACCCTTAGGCTTAAAGTGAACCTTTTTGACCAAAAACTTGACCATGGACTAAATTTGAACCTTAGAACTAATTTGAACTTTTACATCAAAATTGAACTTGGGGTCAAATGTAAGTTCATACTTATATAAATGCAAGAGTATATTTTTGGATAAATTGTAGGTAATTTAACTAAACCTTTTTATGTATCTAGGAGTATTATACCAAGCTTAAGTAAGATCATAATTTGCATATAATCAAAAGTACATCGATATCTATTTTCATAAACTAAGACAGCGTATATTAATTAGGTTCATCGTAGAGCTTTTGTGGCTATTCCTTCGTTCGCTTGTTCATTGCTATTTTCCTTGCTTTAAGGTGAGTTCATAGCCTCGCCTTTACTTACTTAAATGTTTTATAAACCTCGCGAGGGGGATACATTCTAGTTTTTACAAACTGAATACAAGTAGTTTTTGGTATGCTGGACCCGATCATATGATCATAGATATTGAATGCTTTTTGCCAATTAAGTCCCCTCATGAACCGTTAATTACTCGAGTAGTAAACGCTAGTATTATGGATATGCATATTAAGCTTGGCGGGCCTTGTTCGGGATACGGACACATAATAGTTAGAATTGTGGTAAATGGCAAAATTTACCTTTCCGGGGCATTATTAAAAATCGTCAAGGTTCGGTTACATGAACTCAATACTATAATCAAATAAACCGACATGTAATTGCAATACTTGTCGCCCGATAAATAATGCTTGTATTCAACTTATTACTTATTAAACTCTATGAATTCACTCAACTTTATGTTGACTTTTTAGCATGTATTTTCTCAGGTATTATTTTGCTAGCCGAGTATTGGGAGCAATCGGAGTCGCGTGGATATCAAATATTGAAGGACTTGTTTTCTACACATTCGATAACCTTTTATCTTTAAAATATACATGTGTCATATTTAACTCTTGTAACTTAATTTTTAAATAGAAATTGTTGGGACCTTTGTACTCTGATTTATCAAATCGAATGTGATATTTTATTAAACGTCTCTTTTGAGGTCATTTTATGTAACTTGTGTGTATGAACTATGAAGTGACACCCAAATTGGTATTCCGCTGCGTTGTAAATTTTGGGGGTGTCATAGAATGGTACCAGAGCATTAGTTATAGCGAATTAGGTCGTTTTCAAAACCTAAACTATAACTGATTTTTGAAATTTTTTTAAGTCTTTCACCATTGTTCGATATCCGCGTACGCTTGCTCCCAGGTAACTTATATGCTCTATTTTGCATCTATACTTCTATTATATGATTAATGAATATATCCTCTAGTCATGATTTCGCTCTCTCATGCCTATCTTATTAGGCTATACTATTTACTTTATATCGGTCGGTTATTTATACGTTGACCACTCCGATTATCACATACTTTGTGTTTTCTTATTTTCTCCCTCGAAAGTCGATACTCATTGTATAAGGATACCCGTACATATATGTGTTACTCTCTTCTCAAATTCTTATGCATGTGTATAATACTATAGTATGTATTAATGAGTTCGTTTACTTTAACCTCTTATGAACGATGCGGTGATCTCTGAAACATTTTCGCTACATTACTCTATATCATTTTGATGATATTGACATTCGGTGTACTTTGTCAATTCCACTAGTAATTTTGTTGTTCAACTCTGAGTGTGAACATTCTTCTTATGCTTTTGAATCACATATGTTGTTTTCATTATCATTTCTTTTGAAATCTTTCAATTGATGGGAGTACGACCTTAACTTGTCATCTCAGATCGTGTCATCCTTTGGCACTACCTTGGAAATGCGATTGACTAATGTCATGTTATTATTCTCGTTACTTCTTCTTACGATTTTGATGAATCGTGTCGTTAAGTAGACATCCTTCTATTTATTGTAACACTTGATCTTGTTGTGTATTTTGTTTTGTGACGGACATACTTAAGTAGGATGATTTATAATCGTTTTATTGAAATGAATTGGGACGCTTCTTCATTTGAATAAAGAAATTATAAACCGCCGAACCATAAATTCATAGTTCTTCGCTGACATGGATTGGGACGCCTCTTTATGTAAGTGACGAGTTATGAATGAGTGGGCTTATGTGTATCTACCATAGCGTGCATACGAATCATTCTTTGGGCTATGAACTACTCTCGACTCGTAATTTGTTATGTGGATTTTTCCGATTTTTGTATCGACCGCAGCGAGCTTGATAAGCTAATAGTAATGTACTATTATTCGCTTCCACGAATTGACGACTTGATAAATTCCTTGTCTCCCATTGTCTTATCATCAACACTTTTATTCTATCCTTTCCTTTAAGGACCCTCACGACATTCTATTCGTTCCCTCATACCATTGCTTACACATTAGATGATTTCTATCACTTGTTCTATCTTCGTTGTTACCTTTTTACTTTGTCAAAATCCCGAGCACAAAATGCATTAAGCACCTCCATGGGCTTCTATAAAATTTTTATGCGTCTTTATGAAAATTTTACAAATACTTCACAAGTGTTTAAATTACCAAAATGACCTTAAGTTAAAGAGTCGGTTCTAACCACCCTCTTTTGTAAAAATCATAACCAATATTTATAATGACACCATGCCCTATATTTCAAATTACATTTTTTTTTTACATCATATTTTATTCACGTCTTGAGGATATGATTGATTTAGACTTCGTTTCAACTAACGATCCTTAAAATTTTGAAAATAGACATTCTACAATCACAACCATAAACCCGAGTTTCAATATAGTTTTTATACATGCTTCCATCCCAAAAATCTTTAAAACGACCAAAAATGATTAAGAAGAATTGAGCGCCGGGACGTCGCTCTCTTAAGGGGTACGTGCTGTGACATTTCTAAAAATTTCATATCAATTATTTTAATGGTTTATTATTTAAATAATCTATTTTAATTTATTTACTTAGTCGGAAGATATCCGCGTACGTTTAAATAAATTCTATCGCGACTAGACTATGCTCAGTCTACATTTTCTATGCACCATTGTTGTATTTCAATCCTATTTTTTTTTTTAAAGTCACAATCCATTTTATTTCATTTTTACGTCCACTTTCTATTTTTTTATCGCACGGTTTAAATTCGTGTTTCACGTTTTAACCTCAAATAAATCCTCCGATAATCTCATCACTCATCTATATTTCAAAAATTCATCATGAAAACTAGTTTTAATATTTTCACAAGTTTTACACTTTATTTAGTACAGTTAAATTTTATTTCTAGCAAGCTCGGTACCCGATAACACCTTAAACTAGCCAAAGACTACCTAAATAATACCTAAAGTCAAGAAAAATCTTACACACTCTTACACTCATCACCAAAACCCACGCCCCCCCCCCCCCCCCCCCCATTTCAATCTTCTTACAACTTTGACAATGCTACTTATCTCATTTATTGTTTGTACTTGTTGTCTAAGAAATAATATAGATCAAATCAAGTAGCTAGTTCATTTCATACAAGTTGTCTTTCTTTTCCTTTTCTTTCTTTTGGGGTGGACGGCAAAACACAACAACAAGAAGGAGGAATCAAGCTTTTACCAAGTTTATTAAACCTAGTTTACTTCTTGTTCTAGTTTTGAAATAAAAACTAGGAAGTATTAGGAAACCTTGTTACCTTAAACCTCATCATTTCACTTGTAAGCTTCAAGTTATATTTTTCATCTTTTCATACTTCCATTTATTCACTATCTTGATGTATTTGAACATTATATAAGTTATAATGCTTAGTTAAGCTTGGTACTTAAGTTAGAAAACCTTAAAACAATAGAAAGGCTAAACATGAAACTGTATTTTTTTTGATCCGTGTATAAAAGTATTAAACTGGTCTAATCAGTAGACAATGGACATAATCTAAAAATATTTAGTTGTAGCCCTATGTCTTGTGGTCATTTTGACGGGTATTTCGTCGAATAACTCCTTACGATGATTAAACTAAAATTATTTTGGTGAAACTAGTCACAATCTGAGTAACAGATTTGAAACGTGAAAAAGTCATTTTTTTGTATATAACCCTCTGTTACTCAAAGAATAAAAGTTTTAGAGGACATCTTAACTTAAACGTGTCCGAAAACGGGGAATAAATCGGGTTAGTAAAACTCTAGATATCGCACTTTTCGTGAGACCATTGAAAATTTGAAAGCTGAATGGATTGATTGTTTGGATAAATGGACTGTTTTACTAAGGTTATGTAATTTTTGGCCAAGTGGGACCCACAAATCTCGTTAGTACAGAAGTAGACCTTTCCGGTAATATAAAGAACGAGACTTGTGGACTTACGGTTTGCAAATGGTGATTTTCTAAACATAGACAAGTTATTAAATTTTTAACAGCCCTAGGTATAAAATGAGTAGAAAGTGTTTTACACTTTATAATGTTGGACCTTTAAAACATTTTGAACCCCCCTAATATATTTTTGAACCCTTAGGCTTAAAGTGAACCTTTTTGACCAAAAACTTGACCATGGACTAAATTTGAACCTTAGAACTAATTTGAACTTTTACATCAAAATTGAACTTGGGGTCAAATGTAAGTTTCATACTTATATAAATGCAAGAGTATATTTTTGGATAAATTGTAGGTAATTTAACTAAACCTTTTTATGTATCTAGGAGTATTGTACCAAGCTTAAGTAAGATCATAATTTGCATATAATCAAAAGTACATCGATATCTATTTTCATAAACTAAGACAACGTATATTAATTAGGTTCATCGTAAAGCTTTTGTGGCTATTCCTTCGTTCGCTTGTTCATTGCTATTTTCCTTGCTTTAAGGTGAGTTCATAGCCTCGCCTTTACTTACTTAAATGTTTTATAAACCTCGCGAGGGGGATACATGCTAGTTTTTACAAACTGAATACAAGTAGTTTTTGGTATGCTGGACCCGATCATATGATCATAGATATTGAATGCTTTTTGCCAATTAAGTCCCCTCATGAACCGTTAATTACTCGAGTAGTAAACGCTAGTATTATGGATATGCATATTAGGCTTGGCGGGCCTTGTTCGGGATACGGACACATAATAGTTAGAATTGTGGTAAATGGCAAAATTTACCTTTCCGGGGCATTATTAAAAATCGTCAAGGTTCGGTTACATGAACTCAATACTATAATCAAATAAACCGACATGTAATTGCAATACTTGTCGCCCGATAAATAATGCTTGTATTCAACTTATTACTTATTAAACTCTATGAATTCACTCAACTTTATGTTGACTTTTTAGCATGTATTTTCTCAGGTATTATTTTGCTAGCCGAGTATTGGGAGCAATCGGAGTCGCGTGGATATCAAATATTGAAGGACTTGTTTTCTACACATTCGATAACCTTTTATCTTTAAAATATACATGTGTCATATTTAACTCTTGTAACTTAATTTTTAAATAGAAATTGTTGGGACCTTTGTACTCTGATTTATCAAATAGAATGTGATATTTTATTAAACGTCTCTTTTGAGGTCATTTTATGTAACTTGTGTGTATGAACTATGAAGTGACACCCAAATTGGTATTCCGCTGCGTTGTAAATTTTGGGGGTGTCATACATCCGGTCGGTCCTCAAATTTCAAACCTCTCTCAGCCATAAAACGTGAAACTTTAGGCCAGTTTGGGTTACATGTAAAGGTTATGAATAAGTCTGGATAACCATAAAACTTGCAAATTATCGTTGCGTCCAAATAGTTCTGCATCATATACGTTGGACTTCCGGTAAAAGATGATGGCAAGACGACCTTTTTGCCGCGCAGCTTAACTCCAGACTCTTCGTTATCTGTCATTTTTGTCAAATTAGACTAAGTTTCACTTCTAAGCTCCTTCTGGTTCTTTTTGTTAAAAGACATTCTTTCTGATTCAACCATTGTGTATCTATCTACCAAAAATTGCTGAAATAGCCTTCCACCGTTTAGCATCATGGAAAATTCGTTTTTCCTTTCTTGCACACGATATGCGAACCACTTTCTCATTGTAACGCGCGTTCCTTTGTTGGTTTCATCGTAATCATTTACGCCTTCATGGAATATATTTGTACGATATCCATCCTCAGCATAAGGGAAAAACAAAGGGTATTGCAATGCGAGATAGGAGGGATGCAACTCACTGATTCTCTTAAGATCACCATCTTGTTGATGCAGAATACTGTCCCTCTTGTTTTTGGTCTCGTCAAAATCTCCAACCATTAAGGCAGCGACCTCGGATGCAGTAGGTAGATTATATTGTCTACCATCACGCTTCCTTGCACCAATAAGCTTAAGACAAACCTTTTCATCATTAGAAGACCTAATACGTTCACCAGCCATGCGAAAATCCTGAACCAATGGAATAATTTTATCAAGCATGTCGCGTATATCCTTCGTAAGCTGGAAGTCCAACTCATTTTTTTGGAAGACGTATCCGAGTCATTGCTGTAAAATAAAATTTCAAATTTTAGTAAGTAAACACCTTAACTAAAAATATGCATCATACATTGTGATAATGTGAAAACAATATTTTAAGTCAGATAAAAAATAAAACCTGAAGATATTCATTCGGTTTCTAATCTCATTCTGACTATCAACGATGTACAGCTGAAAAATGCAGGTGGCTTCCCCTCTTGGCAACAGAGTGCCTGCTAAATGGTAATTCTCACCATGTATACGATAGCAATAGGGACCACGACCGGCATTAACAAAATGGTATTGTTTAGCACCCATAGAACTGAATGCAAACATTGAATTATAACGTCTGATATTATCTATGAATGACTCGCTCTTTAGGGTGTTCATTCTTAATAAGTTGTTTCAGCAGCTCAGGTGGCTCTTTAATTTCAGTGCCCAACATTTTTTAAAATGTTGATGTTAAAGAGATACCACGTCATCATTAGATAAAACGATAACAGTTGAGTCTTTCTTGTTTAAATTGGTTTGGCTGTTTGAACCTTCTTCATGGTTGGTAGCCTAATGAAGAAATGTAAACGATGTTATGAATAAACACAAAATATATTACATGTATTCATGTGATTATTACCTTTGATGATTAACCAGCTGCCTTAGGGCAGTTGGCCACCAACTACCGCAAAAGCCCGCAATGCGTAACGGGTACGTACTTTATCCTACCATATTATTCTATCCTAGTTCAAACTCTAGCTTTATTATGCCGTTATTAAGATAAGAGACCTAGACACACTAAACTTCGGGACGAAGTTTCCTGAAGAGGTATAGACTGTAACAATTCGCAATTTCAGGTTAACTTTTATTCCCGAAAATTTCACTATTCACTTTTTACTATTCACTTTTCACTATTCATCTCAGAAATTTTTATTTCATATTCTCGTAAGTTAAACTATTTTAACGATAATCCGAGAGTTTGACGCTCGTCGGATCATTTCTGCAAAAATCACAAAGCCGTGTCCGAGATTTACTTTTAGGTTTAAACGTCCTTCCAGCATCCCGATATATCCATAAAACATTATAAACTATAGAAATATGATTTTCTATCATTTTATGACAATTCCAAAAGTTTTGGAATTTTACATTTTTCAGTTCAGCGTTTTACGCGAATTACGCGTTTTAGACCCGTGTTTCCAGTTTTTAGCAGGGTTTTAGCACCCGATAGATCCTACCACTCATTTTATATTTTATTATGGACTATATTGACATGTTTAACAATACTTTCAAGGTCCGTATTTTTACGACTCCCGGTTTTACGTTTTGAGGCTTAATCATTTGCGGTTAGCAATTTACGGAGTCAAAACTAGTCACATAAGTAGGATAATATCATCAAAAGTCCACACCTTGTTCTCCAAGCATATGAACCGACCTAGGGGGGGATTTCAGCCCCTAGGTGGCTTGATCTCATGCTAGGAGGCTTAGATTGATTACATGTGTAGAACTTGGCCTCCAAGGTTAGATAAATATCCTAATTTTGTAACCTCCTCATTTTTGTATAAAAGGAAGCCATCCCCTCTCCTCTTTGCTCATTCAAACGTCCACCATAACACACAAACACCATCTCCTTTGCAAATTCACTCCAAGTTTCAAGCAAGAATCAAGTGCAACATAAACATAGAAACCCTAGCTTGGTTTTAGGTAACCAAAACACTTCCATAACCTCATAGACTTTGGTGATTCTCTTGAGTTTAGATCCACTCAAATTCACCTAGACCTTCATCACAAATCATTCAAAGAATACAAGATTAGCAAGGGTGGTTAAGTATTGGAAGCTAGAGCTATTGGTTGAAACTTTAGGATTAGTGATCTTGTTCTTGGTTCTAGTTAGTTTCTTCACAAGTTGTAAGCAAACCCTAATATACTTTCTTGTTAATTATCATTTTCATGCTATTTGTGTTCCTTTCATGCTATATATGTTCTTGTTATTGTGTTCATGATGTTTAAAAATGGACAAAACAAGTATTAGTATACATATGTTTATATATGACAAGTAAACAAGCAAACTAGTGATTTTATGGAGAACCATGACCAAAATAGTATAACTTTGATATTTGACACTTACTTACTGTTAAAGAGGACTTAACAAGGAAAACATAGCAATTTGAATCACCCAAAACGAGTACCCGAGTCAAAAGTTATGACCATTTGAAGCTAGCGAAACCAAAACGGCAAAACTGCCTAAATAGCATTCTGATCAAATTTTGATTTTGAAAGACACCCTTCTGGTCCGATTCATCAAAAAGTTAAAACACGAAAGTTGTCCGGAACGACGTTTTCGTTCAGGAACAAAGAAGCTCGAGCCCTGAAAACGCTTTCCGAGTGATAATTTTCTTCAAAATCTTAACAGCCCATTTTAGACCAAAGTCACTATATTATAGTTATGATTTACTAAGACCAAGAGGTCTAATGACCTAAAGCCAAGACCACAACCATGGCTAAAGCCAAGGTTGAGTCTCAAGACCATGGAAAAATGACCAAGGTCACGGCGAAGCCATGACTAAATGACCATATAAACTTACTTAGGCGAAAACATGAAACAAGGAGTTAACGATAACTTGAACAAACAATTTGGATCTACTCTACCTAAAGAACCATGAGATACAAGTTATAATAAACTTACCCTAATAACAATCTTCATGTACAAATAGACTTTCCTAAGTTTATTCAAATATTGGACATGTAACTTTTCGGATCAAAACTTATATATTTGTTATCAAATACTACAATAGTAGGGAGCCTCATGTGAGGAGTTCATTAAGTAAGCCGTCGAGATGAGTTGTGGATTTACGAGTTAAAGTGTCCTGGCTCCTCGAACGTTTACTCCATGACTTCTGAATTATGTCGGCCCGAACGGTAGTAAGAGATATACAACTTATACATGTTTCATAAACCATTTATATTCAAAGACTTACGCTATATACTAAGTACTACATCATGAACATTATGCAAGACATATATAGGCAATTCTTCGTATTCTTAGACGTTACTCCAAACCTAAGTCGCAACGTTCTATTATAGGCTGCTCTTAGAGACTTTCACGATTCGACTACCACTTTGATTTCACATTCACTTAAGCTTAAGGTGAGTCATAGCCCCTACTCTTTTCATACTTGTTTTAACTCTTGGGGGGGATACATGCTCAACTACTTGTTTACTTGTATAAATACTCGAAACATTTATACTTGATTGTTTATACTTGATTGTGTTACACTTGATTGTCTTATACTTGATCGCATTATACTTGATTTCATATCTACATGATTGCGTTATATTTAATTGTGAGACTTCCAGTGGCTCCAGATTAAGTTGCTGGATGACCATTGAGACTTCCGATGGCTCCAAATTAAGTTGTTGGATGACCATTGAGGCTATTGATACATCCTAACATTTGCGAATGTTGGATACATCATAAACGTGAGGTCTTCGGAGATGAAGTGTAGACTCACGACTAATTGCTAAAACTGTTTTGATGAACTTATACATGTCTTTATTATACCATATATATTAGCAGTGGGTTGTGAACACACAGGTTACAAGTCTCTTATGGCGGGACTTGTAACTGAGTGGATTCACGATGCCTTTGCTGTGTGAACATTCTTTTAAGGCTTTTCAACTATTTTAAGACAAACTCTATGAACTCACCAACCATTGTGTTGACACTTTAGCATGTTTATCTCAGGTCTATAAGGTGATAGCTGTTGCATGGAGCATAGAGTCGCTTGGCATGTTTTGAAGACTTATGCTTTTATCTTTACCATTCGATATGTCTTAAAACTCTTATGTATTGTATTATAGAACTCAAGTTTGTAACTCGAAACTTATTAATCGAATGGTCACTTTTCAAAACGTCTCATTTAGAGTTCGTTTTCTATACCTTGTACTTTGTATTATGAAGTAGCACCCCTATGACACAGTCTTCCGCTGCGGTATTTTGGGGGTGTTACAGATTGGTACCAGAGCCTTGGTTATAGAGAACTAGGTTGCATTTAGTGCCTAGACTATAACTGATATAAACATTAAGACTCTCCTCTTTATTTTGCCTTACACACACTTCATGCGCATATGCTTATTGCTAATTGTTTGTTTAGGAGAAACCCCAGACAATAGTCAAGTCATCAAAAATTTAGAGCTAAGTAATAATTGTTTAATTAACTTAATCTTGTGACAGTTCTTGTTTGATAAGACATAAGATTAAGTTAAATAAAGGTTATTAGTTTCCTGTAGAGATTTGATGATTTTCCTTATACTTACTTTATATGATTCTAATACCTAGAGTGGTTCATATGTCCTAGTACGACACTCCAACATTTCTACAAGCGCGACTAGTCCTTTTCGTCATATCACCTTCTCTAGATACCCAGACTACGTTACCCTTTCACAACTTAAGAGCAGATGATAGAAAGTCTACCCAATTATGTAGTTTCAATTGTTGAGATATGTGTGCCTAGTAATATGTATACGTGTGAAAGGAAGCAATTATAATTATGGTGGCCAACATAATTATAAATGCGTCACGACTCACGTAGACATATGTGACCATGCTTACATTAATCAACGTTGACTCAAATTTACAAGATTTAAGACTAAGTAGTCTAGGAATATCACCTCATATCTGACGTCGACAAAATGTCCCTCCTTGTAGATATCATGGCACCAAAGAGAGTAACTCGTAGCACTAGCCGAGGTGGTGCAACACCAAGAGGTGGAAGAACTGGTGGTCGTGGAGGTAGAGGAGCTGCTCACGACACTAGTAACCCTAGTAATGATAGTGGAAGAACTGGTGGACGTGGAGGTAGAGGAGATGCTCACGACACTAGTAACATTAGTAACGCTGGTGGAAATCCAGATGTCTCCACCATTATTGCCCAACAACTACAAAACCTACTTCCCACTATAGTCACACAAGCTGGCAATCACATGAACAATTCGGGAAACCACGGAAGCATAAATGACGCTACAAATAATGGAGGAAGGAATGATAACAACAACAACAACAACAACAACAACAACAACCACCATAGGACTGGATGTACGTATAAGGAATTTACGTCATGCAAGCCAATTGAATTTAATGGTAAAGGAGGTGCATTGGCATATACAAGATGGGTCGAGAAGATGGAGTCAGTGATTGACATCAGTAACTGTGCAATCCACCAGAGAGTGAAATATTCTGCATGCTTGCTATCAGAAAAGACATTGACATGGTGGAACATGCAGATTCAAGCAAGGACTAGAGAAGCAGCTGTAGGCATGACATGGGACGACTTTAAGGGACTACTGAAGGAAGAATACTGCCATGTTAATGAAATGCAAAAACTAGAAGACGAGTTTTGGCATCACTCTATGGTAGGGGCTGGTCATGCAATCTACACAGATCGGTTTCATGAACTAGCTAAACTAGTTCCTCATCTGGTTACCCCTGAATCCAAAAGGATTGAGAGGTACATCTATGGCCTTGTTCCTGAGATTCGTGGGACAGTGAAAACAACCGAACCTCCCACAATTCAGAGTGCAATATTGAGAGCAGGGACCCTAACCGATGAGATGGTCAGGAATGGAACTTTGAAGAATAGTGACAAAAGGAAGGGAACGGGTGAATCGAGCGAGCAAAAGGGTACAATGGTTGATAATAAGAGAGCAAGAGGATTTGCGGCAACAGTTTATGATCAGGGAAAGTATGAAGGTCCACATCCTAAGTGTAATAAATGTGCTTATCATCATCAGAGATCTGAGCCCTGTCGAATGTGTACTAATTGCAATCAGAAGAGCCATTTTACAAATCAGTGTAAAGCAACGGCAAGGCAAGTAGCACCGGTGAATGCGGGCAATATAAGAAACAACCAAAAGACATGCTTTGAGTGCAACAGCCCAAACCACTTCCGAGATTCTTGTCCTAAGTTAAATAGGGCACAAAGACAAGTGCTAGATAACCCAACTCTAGCCGTAATGCTTGAAGAAAATAACCCAAACCGTGAATACAATGTTAGTCCACCTCGGGGTCGGGCATACTATTTGGGTGCTAAGGAAGCCCGCAATGCGTAACGGGTACGTACTTTATCCTACCATATTATTCTATCCTAGTTCAAACTCTAGCTTTATTATGCCGTTATTAAGATAAGAGACCTAGACACACTAAACTTCGGGACGAAGTTTCCTGAAGAGGTATAGACTGTAACAATTCGCAATTTCAGGTTAACTTTTATTCCCGAAAATTTCACTATTCACTTTTTACTATTCACTTTTCACTATTCATCTCAGAAATTTTTATTTCATATTCTCGTAAGTTAAACTATTTTAACGATAATCCGAGAGTTTGACGCTCGTCGGATCATTTCTGCAAAAATCACAAAGCCGTGTCCGAGATTTACTTTTAGGTTTAAACGTCCTTCCAGCATCCCGATATATCCATAAAACATTATAAACTATAGAAATATGATTTTCTATCATTTTATGACAATTCCAAAAGTTTTGGAATTTTACATTTTTCAGTTCAGCGTTTTACGCGAATTACGCGTTTTAGACCCGTGTTTCCAGTTTTTAGCAGGGTTTTAGCACCCGATAGATCCTACCACTCATTTTATATTTTATTATGGACTATATTGACATGTTTAACAATACTTTCAAGGTCCGTATTTTTACGACTCCCGGTTTTACGTTTTGAGGCTTAATCATTTGCGGTTAGCAATTTACGGAGTCAAAACTAGTCACATAAGTAGGATAATATCATCAAAAGTCCACACCTTGTTCTCCAAGCATATGAACCGACCTAGGGGGGGATTTCAGCCCCTAGGTGGCTTGATCTCATGCTAGGAGGCTTAGATTGATTACATGTGTAGAACTTGGCCTCCAAGGTTAGATAAATATCCTAATTTTGTAACCTCCTCATTTTTGTATAAAAGGAAGCCATCCCCTCTCCTCTTTGCTCATTCAAACGTCCACCATAACACACAAACACCATCTCCTTTGCAAATTCACTCCAAGTTTCAAGCAAGAATCAAGTGCAACATAAACATAGAAACCCTAGCTTGGTTTTAGGTAACCAAAACACTTCCATAACCTCATAGACTTTGGTGATTCTCTTGAGTTTAGATCCACTCAAATTCACCTAGACCTTCATCACAAATCATTCAAAGAATACAAGATTAGCAAGGGTGGTTAAGTATTGGAAGCTAGAGCTATTGGTTGAAACTTTAGGATTAGTGATCTTGTTCTTGGTTCTAGTTAGTTTCTTCACAAGTTGTAAGCAAACCCTAACATACTTTCTTGTTAATTATCATTTTCATGCTATTTGTGTTCCTTTCATGCTATATATGTTCTTGTTATTGTGTTCATGATGTTTAAAAATGGACAAAACAAGTATTAGTATACATATGTTTATATATGACAAGTAAACAAGCAAACTAGTGATTTTATGGAGAACCATGACCAAAATAGTATAACTTTGATATTTGACACTTACTTACTGTTAAAGAGGACTTAACAAGGAAAACATAGCAATTTGAATCACCCAAAACGAGTACCCGAGTCAAAAGTTATGACCATTTGAAGCTAGCGAAACCAAAACGGCAAAACTGCCTAAATAGCATTCTGATCAAATTTTGATTTTGAAAGTCACCCTTCTGGTCCGATTCATCAAAAAGTTAAAACACGAAAGTTGTCCGGAACGACGTTTTCGTTTAGGAACAAAGAAGCTCGAGCCCTGAAAACGCTTTCCGAGTGATAATTTTCTTCAAAATCTTAACAGCCCATTTTAGACCAAAGTCACTATATTATAGTTATGATTTACTAAGACCAAGAGGTCTAATGACCTAAAGCCAAGACCACAACCATGGCTAAAGCCAAGGTTGAGTCTCAAGACCATGGAAAAATGACCAAGGTCACGGCGAAGCCATGACTAAATGACCATATAAACTTACTTAGGCGAAAACATGAAACAAGGAGTTAACGATAACTTGAACAAACAATTTGGATCTACTCTACCTAAAGAACCATGAGATACAAGTTATAATAAACTTACCCTAATAACAATCTTCATGTACAAATAGACTTTCCTAAGTTTATTCAAATATTGGACATGTAACTTTTCGGATCAAAACTTATATATTTGTTATCAAATACTACAATAGTAGGGAGCCTCATGTGAGGAGTTCATTAAGTAAGCCGTCGAGATGAGTTGTGGATTTACGAGTTAAAGTGTCCTGGCTCCTCGAACGTTTACTCCATGACTTCTGAATTATGTCGGCCCGAACGGTAGTAAGAGATATACAACTTATACATGTTTCATAAACCATTTATATTCAAAGACTTACGCTATATACTAAGTACTACATCATGAACATTATGCAAGACATATATAGGCAATTCTTCGTATTCTTAGACGTTACTCCAAACCTAAGTCGCAACGTTCTATTATAGGCTGCTCTTAGAGACTTTCACGATTCGACTACGACTTTGATTTCACATTCACTTAAGCTTAAGGTGAGTCATAGCCCCTACTCTTTTCATACTTGTTTTAACTCTTGGGGGGGATACATGCTCAACTACTTGTTTTCTTGTATAAATACTCGAAACATTTATACTTGATTGTTTATACTTGATTGTGTTACACTTGATTGTCTTATACTTGATCGCATTATACTTGATTTCATATCTACATGATTGCGTTATATTTAATTGTGAGACTTCCAGTGGCTCCAGATTAAGTTGCTGGATGACCATTGAGACTTCCGATGGCTCCAAATTAAGTTGTTGGATGACCATTGAGGCTATTGATACATCCTAACATTTGCGAATGTTGGATACATCATAAACGTGAGGTCTTCGGAGATGAAGTGTAGACTCACGACTAATTGCTAAAACTGTTTTGATGAACTTATACATGTCTTTATTATACCATATATATTAGCAGTGGGTTGTGAACACACAGGTTACAAGTCTCTTATGGCGGGACTTGTAACTGAGTGGATTCACGATGCCTTTGCTGTGTGAACATTCTTTTAAGGCTTTTCAACTATTTTAAGACAAACTCTATGAACTCACCAACCATTGTGTTGACACTTTAGCATGTTTATCTCAGGTCTATAAGGTGATAGCTGTTGCATGGAGCATAGAGTCGCTTGGCATGTTTTGAAGACTTATGCTTTTATCTTTACCATTCGATATGTCTTAAAACTCTTATGTATTGTATTATAGAACTCAAGTTTGTAACTCGAAACTTATTAATCGAATGGTCACTTTTCAAAACGTCTCATTTAGAGTTCGTTTTCTATACCTTGTACTTTGTATTATGAAGTAGCACCCCTATGACACAGTCTTCCGCTGCGGTATTTTGGGGGTGTTACAGATTGGTACCAGAGCCTTGGTTATAGAGAACTAGGTTGCATTTAGTGCCTAGACTATAACTGATATAAACATTAAGACTCTCCTCTTTATTTTGCCTTACACACACTTCATGCGCATATGCTTATTGCTAATTGTTTGTTTAGGAGAAACCCCAGACAATAGTCAAGTCATCAAAAATTTAGAGCTAAGTAATAATTGTTTAATTAACTTAATCTTGTGACAGTTCTTGTTTGATAAGACATAAGATTAAGTTAAATAAAGGTTATTAGTTTCCTGTAGAGATTTGATGATTTGCCTTATACTTACTTTATATGATTCTAATACCTAGAGTGGTTCATATGTCCTAGTACGACACTCAAACCTTTCTACAAGCGCGACTAGTCCTTTTCGTCATATCACCTTCTCTAGATACCCAGACTACGTTACCCTTTCACAACTTAAGAGCAGATGATAGAAAGTCTACCCAATTATGTAGTTTCAATTGTTGAGATATGTGTGCCTAGTAATATGTATACGTGTGAAAGGAAGCAATTATAATTATGGTGGCCAACATAATTATAAATGCGTCACGACTCACGTAGACATATGTGACCATGCTTACATTAATCAACGTTGACTCAAATTTACAAGATTTAAGACTAAGTAGTCTAGGAATATCACCTCATATCTGACGTCGACAAAATGTCCCTCCTTGTAGATATCATGGCACCAAAGAGAGTAACTCGTAGCACTAGCCGAGGTGGTGCAACACCAAGAGGTGGAAGAACTGGTGGTCGTGGAGGTAGAGGAGCTGCTCACGACACTAGTAACCCTAGTAATGATAGTGGAAGAACTGGTGGACGTGGAGGTAGAGGAGATGCTCACGACACTAGTAACATTAGTAACGCTGGTGGAAATCCAGATGTCTCCACCATTATTGCCCAACAACTACAAAACCTACTTCCCACTATAGTCACACAAGCTGGCAATCACATGAACAATTCGGGAAACCACGGAAGCATAAATGATGCTACAAATAATGGAGGAAGGAATGATAACAACAACAACAACAACAACAACAACAACCACCATAGGACTGGATGTACGTATAAGGAATTTACGTCATGCAAGCCAATTGAATTTAATGGTAAAGGAGGTGCATTGGCATATACAAGATGGGTCGAGAAGATGGAGTCAGTGATTGACATCAGTAACTGTGCAATCCACCAGAGAGTGAAATATTCTGCATGCTTGCTATCAGAAAAGACATTGACATGGTGGAACATGCAGATTCAAGCAAGGACTAGAGAAGCAGCTGTAGGCATGACATGGGACGACTTTAAGGGACTACTGAAGGAAGAATACTGTCATGTTAATGAAATGCAAAAACTAGAAGACGAGTTTTGGCATCACTCTATGGTAGGGGCTGGTCATGCAACCTACACAGATCGGTTTCATGAACTAGCTAAACTAGTTCCTCATCTGGTTACCCCTGAATCCAAAAGGATTGAGAGGTACATCTATGGCCTTGTTCCTGAGATTCGTGGGACAGTGAAAACAACCGAACCTCCCACAATTCAGAGTGCAATATTGAGAGCAGGGACCCTAACCGATGAGATGGTCAGGAATGGAACTTTGAAGAATAGTGACAAAAGGAAGGGAACGGGTGAATCGAGCGAGCAAAAGGGTACAATGGTTGATAATAAGAGAGCAAGAGGATTTGCGGCAACAGTTTATGATCAGGGAAAGTATGAAGGTCCACATCCTAAGTGTAATAAATGTGCTTATCATCATCAGAGATCTGAGCCCTGTCGAATGTGTACTAATTGCAATCAGAAGAGCCATTTTACAAATCAGTGTAAAGCAACGGCAAGGCAAGTAGCACCGGTGAATGCGGGCAATATAAGAAACAACCAAAAGACATGCTTTGAGTGCAACAGCCCAAACCACTTCCGAGATTCTTGTCCTAAGTTAAATAGGGCACAAAGACAAGTGCTAGATAACCCAACTCTAGCCGTAATGCTTGAAGAAAATAACCCAAACCGTGAATACAATGTTAGTCCACCTCGGGGTCGGGCATACTATTTGGGTGCTAAGGAAGCCCGCAATGCGTAACGGGTACGTACTTTATCCTACCATATTATTCTATCCTAGTTCAAACTCTAGCTTTATTATGCCGTTATTAAGATAAGAGACCTAGACACACTAAACTTCGGGACGAAGTTTCCTGAAGAGGTAGAGACTGTAACAATTCGCAATTTCAGGTTAACTTTTATTCCCGAAAATTTCACTATTCACTTTTTACTATTCACTTTTCACTATTCATCTCAGAAATTTTTATTTCATATTCTCGTAAGTTAAACTATTTTAACGATAATCCGAGAGTTTGACGCTCGTCGGATCATTTCTGCAAAAATCACAAAGCCGTGTCCGAGATTTACTTTTAGGTTTAAACGTCCTTCCAGCATCCCGATATATCCATAAAACATTATAAACTATAGAAATATGATTTTCTATCATTTTATGACAATTCCAAAAGTTTTGGAATTTTACATTTTTCAGTTCAGCGTTTTACGCGAATTACGCGTTTTAGACCCGTGTTTCCAGTTTTTAGCAGGGTTTTAGCACCCGATAGATCCTACCACTCATTTTATATTTTATTATGGACTATATTGACATGTTTAACAATACTTTCAAGGTCCGTATTTTTACGACTCCCGGTTTTACGTTTTGAGGCTTAATCATTTGCGGTTAGCAATTTACGGAGTCAAAACTAGTCACATAAGTAGGATAATATCATCAAAAGTCCACACCTTGTTCTCCAAGCATATGAACCGACCTAGGGGGGGATTTCAGCCCCTAGGTGGCTTGATCTCATGCTAGGAGGCTTAGATTGATTACATGTGTAGAACTTGGCCTCCAAGGTTAGATAAATATCCTAATTTTGTAACCTCCTCATTTTTGTATAAAAGGAAGCCATCCCCTCTCCTCTTTGCTCATTCAAACGTCCACCATAACACACAAACACCATCTCCTTTGCAAATTCACTCCAAGTTTCAAGCAAGAATCAAGTGCAACATAAACATAGAAACCCTAGCTTGGTTTTAGGTAACCAAAACACTTCCATAACCTCATAGACTTTGGTGATTCTCTTGAGTTTAGATCCACTCAAATTCACCTAGACCTTCATCACAAATCATTCAAAGAATACAAGATTAGCAAGGGTGGTTAAGTATTGGAAGCTAGAGCTATTGGTTGAAACTTTAGGATTAGTGATCTTGTTCTTGGTTCTAGTTAGTTTCTTCACAAGTTGTAAGCAAACCCTAACATACTTTCTTGTTAATTATCATTTTCATGCTATTTGTGTTCCTTTCATGCTATATATGTTCTTGTTATTGTGTTCATGATGTTTAAAAATGGACAAAACAAGTATTAGTATACATATGTTTATATATGACAAGTAAACAAGCAAACTAGTGATTTTATGGAGAACCATGACCAAAATAGTATAACTTTGATATTTGACACTTACTTACTGTTAAAGAGGACTTAACAAGGAAAACATAGCAATTTGAATCACCCAAAACGAGTACCCGAGTCAAAAGTTATGACCATTTGAAGCTAGCGAAACCAAAACGGCAAAACTGCCTAAATAGCATTCTGATCAAATTTTGATTTTGAAAGTCACCCTTCTGGTCCGATTCATCAAAAAGTTAAAACACGAAAGTTGTCCGGAACGACGTTTTCGTTTAGGAACAAAGAAGCTCGAGCCCTGAAAACGCTTTCCGAGTGATAATTTTCTTCAAAATCTTAACAGCCCATTTTAGACCAAAGTCACTATATTATAGTTATGATTTACTAAGACCAAGAGGTCTAATGACCTAAAGCCAAGACCACAACCATGGCTAAAGCCAAGGTTGAGTCTCAAGACCATGGAAAAATGACCAAGGTCACGGCGAAGCCATGACTAAATGACCATATAAACTTACTTAGGCGAAAACATGAAACAAGGAGTTAACGATAACTTGAACAAACAATTTGGATCTACTCTACCTAAAGAACCATGAGATACAAGTTATAATAAACTTACCCTAATAACAATCTTCATGTACAAATAGACTTTCCTAAGTTTATTCAAATATTGGACATGTAACTTTTCGGATCAAAACTTATATATTTGTTATCAAATACTACAATAGTAGGGAGCCTCATGTGAGGAGTTCATTAAGTAAGCCGTCGAGATGAGTTGTGGATTTACGAGTTAAAGTGTCCTGGCTCCTCGAACGTTTACTCCATGACTTCTGAATTATGTCGGCCCGAACGGTAGTAAGAGATATACAACTTATACATGTTTCATAAACCATTTATATTCAAAGACTTACGCTATATACTAAGTACTACATCATGAACATTATGCAAGACATATATAGGCAATTCTTCGTATTCTTAGACGTTACTCCAAACCTAAGTCGCAACGTTCTATTATAGGCTGCTCTTAGAGACTTTCACGATTCGACTACCACTTTGATTTCACATTCACTTAAGCTTAAGGTGAGTCATAGCCCCTACTCTTTTCATACTTGTTTTAACTCTTGGGGGGGATACATGCTCAACTACTTGTTTACTTGTATAAATACTCGAAACATTTATACTTGATTGTTTATACTTGATTGTGTTACACTTGATTGTCTTATACTTGATCGCATTATACTTGATTTCATATCTACATGATTGCGTTATATTTAATTGTGAGACTTCCAGTGGCTCCAGATTAAGTTGCTGGATGACCATTGAGACTTCCGATGGCTCCAAATTAAGTTGTTGGATGACCATTGAGGCTATTGATACATCCTAACATTTGCGAATGTTGGATACATCATAAACGTGAGGTCTTCGGAGATGAAGTGTAGACTCACGACTAATTGCTAAAACTGTTTTGATGAACTTATACATGTCTTTATTATATCATATATATTAGCAGTGGGTTGTGAACACACAGGTTACAAGTCTCTTATGGCGGGACTTGTAACTGAGTGGATTCACGATGCCTTTGCTGTGTGAACATTCTTTTAAGGCTTTTCAACTATTTTAAGACAAACTCTATGAACTCACCAACCATTGTGTTGACACTTTAGCATGTTTATCTCAGGTCTATAAGGTGATAGATGTTGCATGGAGCATAGAGTCGCTTGGCATCTTTTGAAGACTTATGCTTTTATCTTTACCATTTGATATGTCTTAAAACTCTTATGTATTGTATTATGGAACTCAAGTTTGTAACTCGAAACTTATTAATCGAATGGTCACTTTTCAAAACGTCTCATTTAGAGTTCGTTTTCTATACCTTGTACTTTGTATTATGAAGTAGCACCCCTATGACACAGTCTTCCGCTGCGGTATTTTGGGGGTGTTACATTTTCTGACGCTTGCTGGCATACGGATCCCACATGATTGCCCATGTGTCCCAGAAAGTGAGGTTCAAACGATTGGACCTGTAAATTATTATTAACAATAAATATGATAAGTAAGTGATTGAAACAATGTAAGTAACATGGTAAAACAATAGATTATTATTATTCTGTTTATACTTACTCAGCGTCCTCAACGACTACTGTCCTACGCAATTTTTTCCCAGCTGCAGACATAACAGGGACTATTTCCTCAATTCCAACTACCGATCCAATGACATCTAACATATAAGTAAAAATAATAATAAGATAAGAGTGAATATTTTAAACAATATTGCTTGGATGTAAGTGACATGTATGCAAATAATTATTGCTTGCATATGCCGATAAAATTAACATTTTAAAATTAAATAAGGTAATATATAAATGCTATTCAAAAAAAGGTATCAACTACATACCAACAGCATCGTTGTCATAGTATTGGTGATGTTCAGGATCCAACAAATGATTAAATAGTTCTAGAATAAAACCATCTGTGTTGTCATCAAAAGGATCAATACGTGTTACAATCGTTGTTTTGTAAAAACTTATTTTGAACCTATGCGGCAACAAAGGAAGCTTTCCCCCATTTTCAGAAATCCCAAAGTTTGATATTATGTAACATTTGCCCTCCTCAAACAGTGGTTCAAACTTAAACATAAATTCCTTCTTTATGTAGACCTGGATCCTAGTGTTCTGCATTGGATAAAAAAGTATGTTGAATAAGAATCTGTTACTAATGTAGTGTATATATTGAAATGATGTTAATATAAATACCTCTACGTCTTGGAGCACAAGATCTAGGCTGTATGGATCATGTTTCGCATTCAGTTTATGCGAATGAAAAATTGAAATACATCTGCCTTGAACAGCTATATCATCCAACATAGGATCAACTTCTTTGATAGGAGTTATTTTTAATTCCATACCATTACCTGATACGTACACAAAATGAAACTAAAATTATAATCATATAACAATGAAAGCAAACAACATATAACCATTATACAACATTTGCATTATCAAAACAGAATTGCAAACAAAAAAACATTCAAAAATTCATAATTGAATAAACCATAATCAAAGTTGGGAAATAAGGATATGACATTGTTTAACAATAACTGATAATAGTCACATAATAAACAGATTACAACAACATGTAAAAAAAGATGCCATTCAAAAAAGCATCATAAATAAAAACTAAAAAAAATGCACTGATTAAATGATTATAAACAAACATATGTCAAACCTCCAGATCCACTGGCACTACCATGGCCCTTTGAACCTCCAAAACCTCCAAGACCTCCAAAACCCCCAGAAGCACCAAAACCTCCATTTTTCCTGAAACTGCTACTTGGTTGAGATGGTGATTTCTGATATCCCATGTTACCATTTTTTTACCTGTAAATCTATTCATGATTAACGTTAAATAATTGAAATAATAGGGGAAATGATGAATGTGATGATTCATAATAAGTACCTTCGGTATTTATAGATTTCAATTAGGGTTTAGAAATTTGAATTGATTTGAATAATAAAATTAGAATCAATTGAAAATAAAAGAGTGAAATCAGGAAACCAAAATTATTGTGATGTGATTTTAAAATGAATAACTGATTTAAGTGATTCATTGTGAGAGGATTAAGGAAAGTATATTTGAGTATTAAAGCGGATGCAGAGAAATCGGGGGGGGGGGGGGGGGGGGGGAATTGCTGAAAATAAAGTTTACATAAGTAAAGTGTAGAAATCTGTTGCCTTTATTGTTTTTGTTTTTCAAACATATTCATAAAAACCACTTTGGTCTAGTGGTTTAATTGATGGTTGTTTACATGGGAGACCGGGGTTCGATTCTTGTAAGTGTCAAATTTTTTTAAAAAATTTCCAGAAAATTATTGAAATTGTAGTGCTGACTGGACATTCCACGTAGGCAATCGAAATATTAAAATGTTGATGACTGGACAATTGACATGATGAGTCAGCATTATCTGCTTCATGTACAACCATCAAAGCATCAAGTGCAACTCATAGTTAGCCTCTTATATATATATATATATATATATATATATATAGGGGCGCGTTATATGCAGTACCAATATTAGATGCCGTACTTTACAGTACCAATTTGGACCAATAATAATTTAGTATTATTAAATCATTTTAATTAATTCAAAAGGGTAAAATAGTCAAACACATTTTCACTTTTTCTTTTTGAATTTTTTAAATAAAAAACTTTTTTAAATTCCCCTAATTTTCGGATTTTTTTAACATGTTTTCAGTAAAATGAGGTGCATGTATGTTTTATATATATATATATATATATATATATATATATATATATATATATATATATATATATATATATATATATATATATATATATATATATATTTAATTAATTATTGTAAATTTACATATGTTTGTTGGATATAATTGTTTAGACATCCAATTTGTTTTGCTTAAAATGATAATTGCACATATGTTTCTAGTGTATATTCTTAAATCTTCGAAATTTTTAGCTAAAAACATAAACAAATAAATGTAAACTCTAAATTTATAACAAACTAAAAACCATAAATAGCAAACACAAAATTTGATATCAAATGAAATACAATTCCAATACAAATGTATGTTGTTAAATATAGACGTGCACATCATCAAAAACATGTGTGCACTCTTCCAATAACATACGTGCATGCTTCACTTTCTCATCGAATTTGTTAGAACATACGAGTACCCTTCCAGAACATATGTGCACGCTGCGTTTTCTCGCCAAATTCATTAAAACATATGTGCATGCCTTCCAAAAACATGTGTGCACGTTTTACATTTTTAGATGATATACTCTCAAATTTTTTGGAACATATGATGATCCATTTCAAGAACATATGTGCATGTTGTGCTTTCTCGTCAACTTCATTACAACATGTGTGCACGTCTTCCAAAAACATATATGCACGCCACACTTTTTTTGTGAGCACCTGGTCTTCCAAAAACATAACACTAAATTAGAACATGGTACCATACCAAACACACTCCTTGACTTCTACCCTAAAAAGTTAAATACAATTCGACTCAAATGTTCAAATTGACTACGTTTCAACTTACAATCTATCTATATCAATTAAATATTGTAAACAAATTTTGTATTCATAGCAACTAGCTTAACATACATGCACAATTTTCATCTATGTCAAATAAACAGTATAAAAACGCAATACATTATTTTCCTATGCTAAATGCCATCCAATACTAAAAAAATGGCCAAAAAGCATCCTCTTTATTTGTTACTCAAACATGATACGATACACAAATATGAAATCAGAATCTTTTCTTTCAACAATACACAAGTATCAACATTTCTCTTTGACCTTCTATTAAACAAATTATTATAAAAGTCCAAACTCCTCTTAATTTATTAACTCTTTCAACAAATGTTCTAAAAAAACTAAAACTTACAAAAATAAAATAAAAACAAGTATCTAAAGTGTGGGAAAATAAAATAATCAGTTAATCCTCTATAAGAATCATATCTGCAGAATTAATCTATTCATTATCACATAATAAACAAAGACAAATTAAAAAAAAGAAAGAAAAAAAAAAGAAAGAAAAAGAAAAAGAAGCAAACACTCGCAACCTGCAATGCAAAATCGTTTCATTCTAATGTAAAATAAAAATATGCCACCTGACATGTTGAATCAATCAATACACCCTTTATTGAAGTATAAAATATACTAGTAAAATAAAACTCTCGTTTACCTCAAGGGCTTCCGACGCCGCAGTCGAGTACGCAATGTTCCATCCCATAAAATTTTTACACCTTTGATCCGGTGAATGTGGTGTACGGTTGGTTTTAGTGATGGTATACGAAGGTTTTTGAGGAAGTGGCTGGAGGTGCATGGAACGGGTGGCGTCGGTGGAGATTGTAAATGAGATCTAATGGTGGTTTTTAGGTCAAGTGGGTGAGAGAGAAGGGTGTAGATCGATATATGAAAGAGAAGTTTTATGGTAGTTTTTATTTTTTGAATACGGGATGTAGAGAGGCTGGCATATTTTGTGGGGATAATATAAAATACCTAGATTACCCTTCTTAGCTTTTTAGGCTTGATCTTTCACTTAATTACATTAATGGCATAAGTGATCTCATCCGTTGATTAAGAGAGTTAGAATGGTACTGTAAAGTATTGTATCTAATATTTGTACTGCATAGAATACAACACTATCTCTATATTATATTAGAATGGTACTGTAAAGTATTGTATCTAATATTTGTACTGCATAGAATACAACACTATCTCTATATTATATATAACAGGAGGCGTTACACGCGTATGTAAGCAATTTTTAAAATTTATTTTATTTGCATTTTTTTAATTAATTTCGAAAATGATTCTATTACTTGTGAAACTATAAACAATTTTATAATTAAATTCGGATTAATCAAAATGTCTAAAAATTAAGGACATAGCAAGAATCGAACCCAGACCCTAGCGTCCACTCACAAACGCCTCAACCAGTGGAACATGGCGATTCTTGTGATATACCATTGCATTCTCAAGTTGATATACTCATACCAATCGCACCCCTACAATTTTGCACTAACAAACCAGAAAAAGTAACTGTAAATCTTAATCGCCCTTTTCTCAGTAGAAAACCCTAATCTCCTTCTTTTTCATTCATGCACCATTCTATCCCTCCCCAATTCCTAAACCCTAATTACTTGCAGGGAAAAGTATCGTTTATGTCTTATGATGGTGTTCATTACCAGCTACATATATTCATCTTCACATTGGCTGTATCTCATATGTTGAGACTATAATTGCTTTCCATCTGATTGGCTACTGAATTAGTGTAGTCTTCAGTTCTTTTTCCCTATGATTTTTTATCACAGGTTTGCATACATAGTGTTTTTAGTTTTTATAACAGATGGTGTTTGTTTTTTGTTTATTTGTTTTGTAGGTTTACATGTTTTATGATTGGGATCTCCAAAGCATCCTAGATACTGAATCTATTAAATTTTTTTGTTGGTGTCCATGTAGTGGAGGTGAGGTTTCTCAGATCTGATCTTGCTTTCGTCTTGACATATGTTGATATGTCTTTATTGGCTTGGCCTTTAGGATAGTGTATGTCCTTTTGTTTGCATGCTGTGTTGCTAAGGTTTTGTTAGTATTGTGTGCTGAAACTGCATGATCATACTCACCTTACTTTCTTATGTTAGTTGCATGTACGTTTTATGTATTTCTTTCTTTTTATTTACTCTTAAAACGTTACTGACATTGTTGTTATGGCTATAAATCTGCTCCATTTAAGTATAGGCCTGCGTTTTATATGTCCAGTTGTCTTTTTTTCTTTTTCCTTTTTTTTTCTTTCCTTTTTGATCTTCTTTTTTAGTTGCCTGAGGCTGCGTTTTCCAAATATGAGATCCCAAAAAAAAGGCTGTAATTAGACAACAAGGTGCTCTCTCTCTTTCTGTTGGGATTGTTGGGGGTTCAAATATTTTGGAACAAGATAGTTGACAAGGTTCCTTTGCTTTTATAGCTATGTTATGGCTAAAATAGAAACACTCAATTGATATGAATTGTCAATTTCAGGTTGATTCTGATCAGAAACTGATAAACAAGATGGGAAGGATGGGTGAGCATCAAAGACAAGAAGTGGAGCTTTAGGCTCGAAAAGATGTAAGTCTAAAGTCTCACTATAGACTAAAGTCTAAAGTCTTACATATAACAAATTTGTATCTCACTATAGACTATTGATTTAGATCATATTAGTATGCTTAGCTGGTTTGGGAAATCTATCAGTATCATCCATATTCCACCATTGCAAAGGCAACCGTAAGGTTCTTTTTTATAAATATTCATGATCAAGAGTTCCTGATATTTTTGTTTTCCTTTCTTCTCTACAATTATGGCCAAATGTAACTATTATCTAATATTAATTCTAGATTTTCAAGGCTCCTACTTAGTAAGTGAGTCATTGAGAGTTTCTTTAATTGTCACATACACTCTAAGTTGTGTTCGTGTTTAGCATCAGTTTATTTAAGATACTTTAACACCTAAGTTGTGTTCGTGTTTAGCATCAGTTTATACAGATGACGTAAGTTACCAACTTCCAAAATTATTATAGTGACTGACTTCAAGATACAAAAGTCCTTAAAAATGCACAACCAAACACCCCATTAAATCAACTACTTTGCCAATACAAATTTGTTGTTGCTTTGTTTTACAGGGTCACATGCAGCATATCTCTATATTGGATGATAAAAACATAATTATCACATCCGGGGCTGGTGACAAGAATCTTCAAGTGTGGAAAAACAAATCAAGCAGCGAAACAGTAACTACTGGACCTAATTTATCAATGAGACACCCTCCTTTAGCCATTGAATGCAAGAATGGCGATGGAGATGATTTATTTTTACTGTCGGTTTCAGAATCGGGTATAGGTTATGTTTGGAACATGAAAACCTCATTAGTTCTAAGGGAAACACTTGAATTACTGTTATTTTGAACTATGCAGCCACGGTGAGATCCAAATGTTTCTGAGACCCATCTTTCAATCACATTTCTGAACCCAATTATCTATTGCACCTAAGGGAAACACTTGAATTACCATTATTGTGAACTATGCACAAGATATTTTATGGCCTCCTGAGTTAGTAGTAGTGCGCATTAGCAGACGCGCACAACCATTGATGCATTGAAACGGATGATTAGAAACTAGAAAGGAAACAAAATAAGTAATGTTAAATAACGAAGTTTAGTGGCTTTCCCTATTATATGCTTATGAGATGAATGTATATCTGACCATTTTAATTATTCATCCTTTTTATGCTAATTTCTGATTTATTGTTATCAGGTGGAATGATCAGTTTGTTGTTGTAACCTTTGACGGTGCTCCTACGGCTGATTCAGAAAGCTATAACAAGATGGACAAATCTGTCCGTGATGCCCATGAAGCTCAGGTAAGATTTTTGCATCTTATGTTACAATAGAAACATTATCATGTGGCTCAGTATGTTGACATCCACATAAGTTGGTTTACAAATAGAAAGTCTTAAGTCATAAGCTTGAAATACTAAGACTATTAGAGTTAAAAATGGTGTTAATTATTTAGAGATTTATGACGGAAATAAAGTAAAACAATTTGAGTTTTTTTCACACTGTATTTATTTGAATATATATATTTCCATTGTTACTTTCGATGTTCGTTGCATCGATAAATGATAACTTTACATTCATCATGTCCAATTTGCGGCCATTCCTTATTGGAAACCTGACAAAATATTAGTAGGTGCTTAATAAATGTGCTTGCTATTGTGACACTTAGATCCATATATAAGCCGAGCCTTATGAGAATGTGGCTTAAGGCGCAGGGACAGCATACCCGAGAGTTAACAATGCAAAAAAAAGGGGTCAGGAGTCTGTCATGTGGTGGGAAGCTTAAAAGTATTGCACTTTTATACAGGTTGGTATAAAAGTAAAACCTTTCATTTTTTTAATATCCTTGCAATAAGTATTGACACTTTTTGATGAAATTTGCAGTCTTTTGCTGAAAAGCATGCCAGAGAACTCAGGGAAACACAAGGACGTGATATACTTGATAGTTTAAATAGCAGGTATATTGTATACCTTCCCATTTATATTTAAAAAATGAAGGCTGGATATGGTCATTAACTTTGTTTTGTTGACCAACGTTTACTTATATCAGGGAAAAGAAAATTAAGGATATTGTGTCGTCGTTTGAGGCATGCAAATCACTTCCTGTTCATGCTACTAATAAGAAGCTGCAGCCTGTGGAAATTTTGCCACTATTTCCTGATTTTGAACGGTAAGGATTTGTATAATCCACTTTTTAAGAGTCATTAATCTGTTATGTGCTTTGCGTTGATTTTTTTCTGCTAATGTGTTGAGCATGTTTAATGTCCTTGAACCTGAGTATGGCGACAGTCTTTTGTGTTGAATAATAAGATTTTGCATATGTTAACAAAAGGAAAACGGATGATTAGAAACTGGAAAGGAAACAAAATAAGTAATGTTAAATAACGAAGTTTAGTGGCTTTCCCTATTATATGCTTATGAGATGAATGTATATCTGACCATTTTATTATTCATCCTTTTTATGCTAATTTCTGATTTATTGTTATCAGGTGGAATGACCAGCTTGTTGTTGCAACCTTTGACGGTGCTCCTACGGCTGATTCAGAAAGCTATAACAAGATGGACAAGTCTGTCCGTGATGCCCATGAAGCTCAGGTAAGATTTTTGCATCTTATGTTACAATAGAAACATTAGCATGTGGCTTAGTATGTTGACATCCACATAAGTTGGTTTACAAATAGAAAGTCTTAAGTCATAAGCTTGAAATGCTAAGACTATTAGAGTTAAAAATGGTGTTAATTATTTAGAGATTTATGACCGAAATAAAGTAAAACAATTTGAGAGTTTTTTTTTCAAAATGACAGACTGAAACTCATCACATCAGAAGGTATAATAACTTCTATATTAACTGTTATAAATGTTTTTTTTAATCATATGCCTTTTATTGAAATAAATGCAACATTACTTACATGCCTCTTATGTTAATTAACTGATTATATGTGTACATATGGCTCAGTGCAGCTGCAAGGTTAGATCTGATCATCTGAATAAAGAACAACATTTTGTCTTTAAACTTGACCCTATTTTACAATGTTATTAATTTATCCCCACACACTTTCAAATGAGCTGGGAGCTAAGAATATCAGTAAAGCTAAGCATGCAATGGGTGTTACTCTAAAGCTATCTGTCATTCTTGCGCTTGCTGCCTTGCTGTCGTTTTAGCTCTGGGATTCGGTCACAATATCTGGCCTGGCTTTTTTAGTCACAATCCCGTGATCAAAAGTAGCTATACTTGACCTCAAATGGTTTCAAGATTGATCTTGGAGTGTCGCGAAATGATCAGTGTAGAACGAGGGGTGCAGTGGTTATTCAAGCATCTTTTTTTCAGACTACAACTATTCCATGAGCTGAAGTTTTGAAGACCATTCTTGGTTCAGGTTTGATTTTGTACTTATTATATGCATATTCTTAATATCTCATGTATTCCCAATTATTGGCAAGATATCTATGAAGACTCCTTAACTCCTTTAGATTTAGGACCAAGAATGTTGAGGTGGCAAAAATGGGCGGGTTTTGGTGAAAAAGCTATTGACTGGGCACTATACTGTTACTCATGAATATCTCACTTAATCCCTCCTTAAATGATTATTATCTGGTAGGTATTATTTTGAATAGGCCATTTCTTATCAAGATCCAAGATTTGTGGTACTATGATATGATTGAAAAATTAACTTACTACAATACTAATAAAACTCTCTAACATTCAAGATGATTTAGAAGGCTGTGAGCACTAAAGAGACTTTGGGCGACTTTCAACCTGTTTGAAATATTTGATTGATTGGTTAGGGATAAATTATAAGGACCATAACCCAAATTGATCCATTCACAATCAAACAGGTCAAATATTGCCACATATAATTTTCTCGGATCCAAGTTTATTAAGTGTTTGTTAATTTTTGGTAAACAGGTTACGGAACTTCCGTTCTTTGCAACCCAAGTTAAATTATATAGAAAAAAATCATCCTGTTCAGGTCCACGTTCTGTTTTGTCTACAGATCAGAACAGTGACTTGCTGTGGAACAAGGTCTGTTTAGAACCGCCAACAGTTTCATTTTCTGGTGAGTCTAGATACCTGACACTTCTTTGGGTGTCTCAAAGTGAGGAACCCCTGGATGAATTCTACAGAACTAAATCACCCCCAAGGATAAGAGCTGCACTAAAGCTGTTAGCCTTCCGTGTGCCACATATTCTGGTCCAGTTTTGGTCAGCTCGTCATGTTGGGAAACACCAACTACTTACAACTATAGATCAACCATTCGGTCTTGGTTTACCTGTTGAAGAACTTGGTTTTTATAGAAAGGAGTCTGAGCGAAATGTATTTCTTGTGTACAAGGATGATGAAGAACAAGATATTAGTCCTCCAGCACGAGTTTTTAGGCAACGATTACAAGAGTGGACTTCTGATCTAACTAATTACTCGCCAAAACATTTTCCACAACAAGACTGCTATTCGTTGCAATCTTCACGGATATTTGGCTTTACCAATATTTGATTCGACTACAACGTTATGCATTGGTGTGCTTGAGCTCTTGATGTCTTCCAAGAATACAGATTACAGTTTTGAGGTTCACCAAGTTCATAAGGCGCTAAAGGTTTCGTCTTTTACTACCTCGTCTTTAATTAGTGTGTACCTCATTCTAAGAATCATGTTATGTATTATCACTTAAACTTCCTTTGATGATTTCTCATTTCAACTTGTCCCCTTGCAGATACAAAATCTGACATGCCTGCAAATATTTGATCCAAAGGTGAGTTGGGTCTCGATGATTTATAATCTGAAATATTGTTACTCGGGTTTAATAACCTGGCAAAGTTCTTTTATATAGGTTCCCAGCTGTGAATGCAGGCAAAACGAGTGGGATAAAATCTTTAGTATTCTGAGAAATGCTTATCACATCCATAATATACCAACTTGGATCATTGAATGAGTATGAAAGGTAAGACATCGACACACAATTCTTTAAATTATTTTGGTAAGTTTAAGTTAAAAACGGATGATTTATGTTTGCTTAATTTGGCATCAACAGGGCTGGATTGGAGGAAGCGAACAAAGAGTTAACAGGAAGCATTGAGTTTGAAATGGTATACAAATGTTGATTTTCTTATCATGGCTTTGTTTATTACTTCGTATTCTTTGTAATGTACCAATCAGTTTATACCTTAAATAGATGTATCAGAATACCTATATATAACTATATGCTACTCTTAATACATCCATGATACCAAATCCGGTAATGTTAGTTATATGTATATAATTCTCATCTGCTTATGTTTAGATGATGAAAAAAACGCATCTTATTGAAAAAAAAAAGTATGTTTAGATGATGAAAAAAATGTATATATTATGCAAGATAAGCACGACAGGTAAGAGTGGTTATGAATTAAGTATGGTATCCTAAAAATTGTTGACTCATCTCCCAAAGCTGTATATTTATCTCCTTATTGGGTTATTACCAAGATAGCAACCTGCTTAAATAGAATGCAATATTTTTGTTTAGCTATTTAGTACTATGTATGAAACATTACAAAAACGTTAATGTTAACATGCGATGATGCATGATATCCTTATAATGCAATAAGAAGACAACCAAGTATTAAGGATTACTAACCGCTATTTTGCACATAGTGGGAGAGAAGGGAAATAAGAAAATAAACTATTGACTCAATGATGTACTTAAAAAAATTTTTTTTTTTTTGGTATGCATTTTCTTGAGTCAAATAGATTCTTAAGGGATCATGATAATGAATAAATGAATATCGATGTTATGACCCAACTCGTAATGTCATAACCAGTTATATGCTCCAATTGGATTGAAACAAGGTTTCAAAATGCATGGAATTTCACAAGTTATACTATTCAGCAAATACATATTTGTTAGACAGATTGACGTTTTTTGAAACCCGGGAAGTTATTAAAATTTAAATGATGAGTAAGGTCGCTTTGAAAAAAGAGGTAATATTATAGTTGACCTTGGTTACTAAAATGAAATTATCTACTTATTAAGTTATTATTGTGTTTGTTTATGTATGTTCAAGAATGCTATTTACTTTCTGCCAAGTACGAACGTAAACCTAAAATGTTATCCTTTGAGCTTAAATATTGTTTAATCTTGACCATATAGTTGAATTCGTAATTCACATTTACGTATAACACACCTTTTAGGATTTGAGACTATATGACAGTTTTATGCCAAAGGTGTCACTCGAGCTGGATGTGGCTTTACATAAAAGACACTTTTGGCTAAATATTGTAAGCATCTTGGATATTATACAAATTTGTGTTATAGAGGGATTGGGATTTCTTATGGCATCTACAAAGCAGAATTCCCTGATTGAGAAGTACAATCTCGACCACCTTTTTAAAACAAAAATCAAGTATATGATTATTTGTTGTATTTTTGGCTTCTATAAGGTTTTTGCTGTGAATTGTATAAGCATAGTAGAATCCTCTCTTAAGACTGTTTTATAAGCACAGTAGTATTTTTGGCTTCTGTAATGGTTTTGCTATGATTGTTGGATAACTGGTCAAAAGACGCCGGATTGAAGTGCTACAGAGCTTGGTCAAAACCCCCGATAACGCTATAGTGACCAGTACCATGAAAAGCCTTGAACCGCTGCTATGTTTATTCAACTTAGCTCCCATAAGATCAACAGTCTAGCACACGTTTGTATTGAATTTGCTTTCTTTAAACCACAAACCACAAGATGATCGAGATGTTGTTTTAGTGGGTTTCATTAGAATAGGGTGTACATACGGGAACCTTTATTATTTGTCAGTAGATCACAGATTTATTGACATATGGAAATCTATGACATGAGGATAACGGAGAAGTGTAAGTTAACATAACTCGAAATTGTTATTTGTATTATTATGGTTTATTGGTTTAAACATGTTATGATTGGGTGGTGATGTCGGCCGCCTGAGCACGTTATGATTCATGTTTTTTATTCTAATTTGCAAGACAGAGCGTGTCACCAATACCGGTGGTGATTTCGGGCTGTTGAATACTGGTAGCGGTGCATGGAAGATTTATAGCAGCTGCTGCAGAAACAGGGTATCTATAGTACTCGATGTGGAAACACAAGTAATTCGACATTCATTACCAGTTCGTTACTACCGATTCCTTTATTTTTGTTCCTTTACTTCATGGTACTATAATCTAATATGAATGACGTATAGAAGCATACGAAGCAAATTTATTTTATTTGCTGGGACCCAAGATAACTAAAGGCCCATGACCAGTGTCTTTTTTATACGTGTGTTCATAGCAAAATTGTCCTATCTAATATTTTGGCAACTTTCAATCATCACACACTTATTTTTCATTTTGATTATATTATTAAGTACTTATTGTTAAATATGTAAGCTTTAACACGAACTTGCGGAAGTACTCTTCAAGCTTTGACCATTAGCTTATAAACTTATTTGGTAACAACGTATTTGGGTTTGAACAATGCTATGTGGTTTTCAATTTGTAATGGGTCTAGCATAAATACCCTTGAACGAGTGGCACATCCAAGTGATTCATAAGAGTCGAATTATAACCACTAATGTATTAGAGAACTTTTTTGTAGTTATGTTATGCAATACGTCTATGCAACAATGGCGTGTTGCTATTTAGGATTATAATCATTGATCTCTCAGACCTTCACAAAAATGTTTAGAGAATATTTTAATAGTCTTCAATGTTCACAAAAATGTTTAGAGAATAATGTGCTAACCATGATTCTATATTTTATAGGATCCCGCTACAGCAAAATCATCATATTTTGCAGCCTATATTTACTACGATTTGGGCGATAGAATGATATCGCAGGGTTCGTTAAGCGAGGTAACTGTACTCCATTGTTATAAGAAATAACGTTGTTTCAAATATATCTGGGATGGAATAAAGGTGTTTAAATTAGCGTATATATAAGTGATTAGTAGTTTCAAAAGGCCTAAAAAACAATGAGGCACACTCCATTTTTGGGCTAATTGCATTTTGAAACTAAAATAGTTTCGCCCTCATATACGTACATCTTATTCTAGCAGTGGATTACTTTTTTTTTTGCCTTCCTTTTAGGCTCTTTGTTATGCAAATAAATCCCGTATGTTGCTAGAATCTCTTTTTCAAGTAAGTTTTAAAGAGTCAAGAAAAGAAGAAGATGGATCTACGATGTCAAGGTTCTTCGGAGTTCCTGGGAATCAGCTTGGGCAGAATAAACATGGTTTCCACCGGCCTTATGGACCTGTAAGAATTCCATAGGGACACCACATAGCTGTCTTTTAGTGCCTATACATACACAACACAACACAACATATGTGTAAAATTGTAGTGACTGTTAAAATTTAAATTACTGCGTGGTTGTTATTTAACTGCTTTTTTAGCTTTTAGCTATTTATATCTATATTACCAACTATGCAACCCCCACTCTGCTCTTTATTGATCATTTATATTTTTTGTCACTGCAGCTCAATTTAGTGCAAATATTGTAAACAAATTTCGTTAACACTCAACAATGGCAAGATACCCAAAAAGAGATTCAAAAGTAATTAACATCTATTGTATCTAAATAAATTTTTTTTACACAATTTTGTGTAACAGTTAAGTAAAACTAGAAATCCATTGAACTTTGTATTACATTATTCTGAAATTTGGTGCAAGATTTGTTTGCATCTTATTCATTAACTGCATTTAAATTGTTGTTGCAGGAAGACTAGCTCCCGTAGAGATTTCGTGTAAGCTGTCGGGTTATAAACACAATGGAACAACATGGGTCGGCATGAACACATACGGCACGCTACTTAACTAATTTGTAAGAAAAAAGGATAATAATTATATCGAAAACCAGTCTAAGGTCGGGTTATGAACACAATGGGACAACATGGGTCGACACGAACACAGATGGTACGCTACTTATCTAATTTGCAAGAAAAAAAAATGATAATGATTATATTGAACCAGCCTAAAGTAGCAAGCTCGCCTAGCTAAGCACCAAGCTAAGATCTTGGTAAAAGTTATTTGCAATTCACTATCCAAAGTCCAAACTGTTAGTCATGTGTGAATAGAATCTTAACAGAATCCAGGTGCTGATTCTATATGATCGTAACTGATGATAACTGGTGTATGCTCATTCTATTGTTCTTATAGTTTTACAATAGTTAATAGTAAACCAAGAGACTCCTATTTTGTTATGTGTTACTCATTTTTTGAACAAGCCCTGTTCAAGCTAAGAGTGGCTATATCTACCAATTGCTTAACTGGGATATTGTCTGCCACGAGTCAAATAAAACTGAAATGGGTTTGGTGGTTGATAAAGATACAAAGTGATCAAAGGGAATTGCTTATATTTCTTTATGCACATACAGAATCTGTAGCTAGGTTTGAATATTTCTTAGCCAATAGTTTTACTATCTAATGTAAATGTGACTGTGTTTTAAGGCTCAAATCCGTAAGGTCACTGTTTTGGTATGAAGAACATGTAAAAGCTTATTCTAGAAATCCGCGACCGCGATATCATATAAACTGGTAGTCTATTTTCTTTGATTGATTTTCTGGTATAATTAGACTGAAGTTGTGGTATAAGTAGAACAAGGAATAATAGATACAGTTTGCATTGATTGATTTGTAATTGTAGATATAATTATTGGTTTTGGCTATCAGATGTGAATCGAACTCGAAACATAGTTGTGGTTTGATGATTTGAGTTATTTTAATCGTGTAGGCCTCTTTGTCAATGTTTTTCTTTCATCTTGATGGTGTTGACGGTACGTGCGTTCATGCAGAAGCTCAGATAGAAGGGTAATAAAGCTGTCATTTGGGGCTGCCTGAGCTGATTGAAGGGATGGGATGTACCATTAAGAAAGCATGTATGATATTTTGGAAAATACACCCGAGCTTTTATGCTTCAACAGTTGTCTAACCCCGCAAACACTAAGGTAAGTGTATGTTTACATGTCACAACATTGATCTGATTATGTTTATCGAATATCATATATTTATTTTCAGATTGCAATCCAGTTATCTCTATGTGCAAGTATTAATAAGAATATCCTGTTTGACATGTATTGGAGGCAGCGGGGCTAGAAAATACAACCATCATGAAGATGAAGGATCATGAAGGATACGAATGGACAATGAGGATATTAATGGAGAGGAACTTAAGAACCGAACACAGCTTATCATCTGGATGGTCTAAGTTATGACGACATTGCAACTTATTGGATGGTAATATTTGTTTTTTCAAGTACGACAAGAAATAAGGAACCAATAGCAAAAAATCAACTGCCAATGTGGTTGGAGCTATTAACTTTGTAGATGATTGCTCACCTATTGATAAACCTAGGATGGTGTGAATAGTAGTGTTGAATGTGAGTCGGGTCGAAAGTTAGATATATCGCAGAAAAACAAGCATAGATGTTAGGATTGAAGATGAGCTACAATGGGACAGTGGTATGGAGAAAGGTTAAGATTAAAGATGAGTAGGATGCAGAGGCGATAACTATGAGGAAAAAGAGGAAAAGGCCACTGCTTGAGAAAATTAAATAAGAGAAGGAAAGAGTGGTTGGAAGCAATCAGTTTATTTACTTTTAACCTCAGACTAAGTATGTTTGATGGTGCTACTATTTATCAACTTGCGTTTCCTGTCTCTTAATTCTAATTTTGAGTAAAAATGTAAATGCTTTCAATATAAAGTTGACGGTAAGTGTAAGTCATGACTAATACGCCACTGTTTAAAGTGAAATTAATGACTGTGGCCCGGCGAGAAAGAGGAAGTATTATAGATTTTCCAAGCGGTATGCGTCAATCAAGAATGAGGTTGGAGAGTGTTTCGATCCATGAGGAATAGTGATCTTTAAACTCCAACATGCTTTACTACGACTTCGTCCAAGTCATACGTATGTTGCATCAGAAAATTTAATTTCAAGTAACACAGTGTTTGGGATTGCTTATTGTGTTTTGAAATAAGGCGTCTGAGTACTAAATGATTGTAGATATCAATGTGTCGGTTAAAATTATATTTAGAAGTAGAAAAAAAGCAGATCGGGCGTGTTGAGTAATGGGTCAAAATGGGTTGATCCGGTTTGGTTTTTGTTTCTAAGGTGGCTCAGCTGAGAAGTTTAAAACTTCATGTACATTAAGAGGGGCATACAAAAAACTCAAGTCGTTTGTTTAGCTTGGTGGTTTGCTCAAGTTGGTTCTCAGAAAGAGATCCGGAAGGCACGGTTTTAAATGTCTCAAGTCGCAAGTTCATGTCAGCATTTGAGCGCTGTCCAACATATATTGCATGCTTAGCATCAGAAATCGATGGTTTTAATTATTTTGTTGCAAAGTGTTATGTGCAATTTTCGTTTTTGTTAATTGTATTGCATTTTTTTAGTTTATATCAAGTGTTATTGGTGTAATTTAACTAACTAATATTGTTAATTTTTTTATTGATTTCACGATCTTGGTTTGAATAAAAGATTGATATAATCAAATACAAAACGTTTGTTGGCAATTCAAAAGAATTGGAGTAAAATTCATACTTTTTGTAGTATAATTGTTTGTATTCTTTTAGTTAAAAACTATAATTTTATACAGCTATGGTCATTTGAGGTATTTGGGATTGGTTATGTGCTTAAACTTTTTGATCGATTTGCATTCTTTAGTGTTTAGGGTAGAACTACTCATGTGTCTATTTTATAATAAAAACACGTAATATGAGCAACGTGATACATACTTATTAAAGCATGACTAAGTTAAACAGTTTAAGATACTTTCTAAGGTGACCAACTATAAATTGATTCAAGCGTTTAAATTAATTGTTAGGATAAAAAAATGTAACAGCAACTGAAGATGCTACCTACTGTATTTCATGTATTCACTGGTAAAACATATCACAGGGACCGGTACCTTAGACTGTGGTTGTGCTTTCCACAGTCAACTAATTTAGAATGCCATCATAGGACCTTTAAGTATTCACAAATTTGAAGTTACTGTTACAATTGGGCACTTTAATGTTGTGGATGTATCTTATTTTTCGTCAACTTATTTTTTCAAAACGATAATTATAAGTCATGCCCGCCCATCGGGCGGGCTTTGAAAGCTAGTATATATATATATATATATATATATATATATATATATATATATATATATATATATATATATATATATACATATATGTACATACATATATATATATATATATGTACATACATATATATATATATATATGTACATATATATATATATATATATATATATATATATATATATATATATATATATATATATATATATATATATATATATATATATATATATATATATATATGTATGTATATATATATATATATGTATATATATATATATGTATGTATATATATATATATATATATATAGTGTAGGGTTCTAAAGAAAAGTAAAATTAAATAGAAAAGTGAGAAAAAAAGTTACAGGGTAGAATTTGATAACCATGGAAACGTTAGGGTAAAAATCTAAAAAACAAACAAAATAGGGATATAAATCAGATCGTCATCTCCACCTTCTGCACCGTTACCACCAGCACCATCGGCATCATCTCCACCTTCTGCACCGTCACCACCACCACCGTCTACACCGTCGCCACCATCGCATCTCAAATCATACAGTTATCCAGTTTCACGGAGTTATTCAGTGGAATCGTAGATCAAATCACACAGTTATTCAGGTTATTATAGGTTATATATTGATTTGATTCATCTCATTTTTGGTTTATTTCTTTCTTATTATTTTGAATTTGTGTAAAATTAGGGCATCTGTAATGATTTTTTAGGTTTACAATTAAAAATTTGTGAGCCACTGATTATTTATAATATTTTTGAGTTATTTTACATTTTATGGCGTCTTTGTGTAAACATATGATAATTTTGAGTATTTTTTAATTATTTGACCTTTTAGGGCATCAATGAATAAACAACTCATAATTTGTTTTATTGTTGAATCATGTGACATATTAAGTGAACAATGAGTATGATTAGTGCATACGTTTGTATTTTTAGTGCATTGTTAGACATAAATTGGACATATTATGTTTGTATGTTAGTGCATCTTTTAACATATTAAGGCATCCATGAATATGATTAGACCATCAGTGAGTATGATTAGTGCATCATCAGATATATTAAGTCATCAATGTGTAAGTTTAGTGTATCCGTTTGTATGTTTAGTGCATTATTGGTCATGTAGGGCATCCATTTGTATTTTTAGCGCATCGTTGGAATTACTTGGACATCTATTTGTATATTTAGTGCATCCATGAACACATTAGGGCATCATTGAGTATGACTAGTGTAGTCCATCGTCAAACATATTAAGGCATTAGTGTGTATGTTTAGTGTATCATTTTGTATGTTTAATGCATCGTTGGTCATAATAGGGCATCCCTTAGTATGTTTAGTGCATCGTTGGAACTACTTGGGCATCTGTTTGTATGTTTAGTGCATCGATGAACATATTAGTGCATCTGTATGTATGTTTAACGTATCCGTTTGTATGTTTAGTGCATCGTTGTAAATTTGACTCCTGGATTGGTCAAAGATGTCTCAGCAAGATTGGTGGAGAATATGATTGTCAATGACCCTTTAAACTGTTCACAAGCCCATTTGACTTGTCAAAAAACCATGAATCTCCCCTTCTTCCTCCGTATTTATATATCTCAGTGACACGTCTCACAACATCAGAAACATAAGGTGCCACTAAGTTAGAACCAAACAACTTAAACTAGAGGTGCTAGATGGGCAATCTGGGTAACGGGTCATTTTTGTATGGGTCGATGTTGGCTGTATTGGAAAGATCTGAGTTTTTATTGACCAAAATCTGTAGTTTTCATAAAAGCCTGGTGTGTCAGTTATTGTTATAAAGTCATCTTTGTTTAGTAGTATTTTTATTTCCAAAAATATACTAATGATTTTTTTCAGATTTTTTACGCATTTGAGGGTTTGAAGGAGACGAACAACTACAAGTTTATTTCTGCAGCAGGATCTCTTACGTAAATAATGGTCAGTTTTGGTATGTTGATTTTTGGTGAACATATATATCCAGTTATTTTAGTAGATTCGTGCTAGTTGAAATGTTATGCAGATGGTAGCAAGTATAAGTGTCAAGCATAGAGTATTCAGACTTAGTAGCTTAGTTGCGTATTAAAACCTCATGATCTCAGCTTTATTATAATTGTATAGGCCCACAAGTAGCTCTCTATTTCTGGTCTTTCTAGTCCAGGGGCCAAAGTAGCCTAAAAAAGTGGTCGCACGAGCTTTTATTATAATTATTGCATCTATTTGCATATTTAGAGCATCTGTTTGTACATATTAATGCATATATTTGCATATTTAGAGCATCTATTTGTATCATTCTCCTAGCGTTAATAAAATGGAATTGATTAGTGCATCTATTTGCATATTTAGAGCATCTGTTTGTACATATTAGTGCATCGATTTTTGCATGTTTACTATTTAAATCGAAAAGTAAATCGAAATTAATATTTTCTTCGGTATCTCTGAACAACTAGGAAAAATTGGCATATCAAGTGTGGTAAAACTGTAAAAGAGGCTCGACGGGCATGCCGAGTACTCCCCCTTTGCTGGAATTGAGAAAGGAGTAGTTCTTCAGGAAGCTAAGGTCTTTAATTATCTTTAAAGGAAATACGCATAGAGTTATTTCAGTCTATTGGGGCATACGTCCCGTTTGTATATTACTGTGTGATAGATAAGAGAGTGAGAGAAAATAGCAGCTACCTAAAAGGCGCGCGAGCAGAGATAGTTTGAAGCTCAATACAAGGTGGCTGCCCAGGCTTCTGATTCTTGAGTGTCGTGGGTTCCGTCGAGTGCTATGGAACAAGCTTAATAGATCAAGAAGTCTCAAAATGAGAAGGATGCTAAAGAGGCTAATCATAGGCAGTCAATGCATGTATAATGGTATCAAACAAATTTATAATAAGCACTATCATGTATTAGGTGAAAAGATTAAGTTTAAAAGTAGCTGAACATGAGTCCAATCGGTACTGAACCAATTGGGTTTTGTTATAACGTGTTATGTTTCAGTTTTTTACCAGTTATGTAACGCTAGGAGAATGATACTTGACATCAGGTTGACATTTGGGTTTTACTAGATTCTTACTCGGCAGTCATGTAAAATTCTTACTGACAATAGTTACTTCACTTGGTAAAAATGTGAAAATCATATATGTATAATGCAAATGTATATATTTTTTTTCCAGGAATAATTTAGGTAACGATATGGAATTTTATTAGTCATGGTATCTTCATCTATGTCTCTGTCTACACATTATTGCAACTTTTCTTCTCATTCAGTGTAGCATTCCTTAAATCTTTATATATCCACATACAAAGAAAATACTTTATAGCAGTTTGTCACCTTATTGAACTAAAGTTTATACAAACTAAACATAAGTCATGATTTGGCTCTAGAGGTACTTTAGTGCATCCGTTTGAGGTACCTAGTGCATCCATTTAAAGCACTTTAGTGCATCCATTGGAGGTAATTTAGTGCATGTGGAATTTTTTTGATACACGTCCCTCTCTTTTAGCAACTAGTTTTTTCCAAATCACTGTAGACAATCCTTTAGTAATCACTTGTATTTTCTCTGCCAATAATTTCAGTTGGCAAAAAATAATCAACAAAATCAAACATAACAAAAATCCAGCATAGCTCTCTTGTAAGAACTTCTTAAAGCTCCAAATATATTACCTTTGATGCAGGTTCCAAAAAGATCCTTGGAAAAATTTGATGTACTTTTTTAGTACATCCGTTTGTACTTTAGTGCATCCGTTTGAGGTACTTTAGTGCATCCACTTATAGTTTGGGTCTTATAATCAACGACTTTACTTAATTTGTCATCAAGAACCTATTGGCATCAAGCAACGACTATCATGTAAAAAAAGCGAAAGTAAGAAATCATATGTTGCTCCATATATCAAAGTGTTACGTTGATGACCTAGGACAATAATATAGATCAAATCAAAAGAAATGAGTACCTTACAAAGATAATGCATAAGAGTCATTCTACTATTCCTTGCACGAGTATCAATGAGTTTTAGAATAGTCTCCAACGTGAATTCAACAGCACCACCTAAAAAAATGAAATTATTTTTATCTAAGGCAAAAAAAAACTCGAAATCTTTAAAGATTAACAACCAAACTAATCGCATAACAACAAAATTACCCCTTGCAGTCCCTTGGTTCAATGCATTTTCTAAACAAAAAATAGTGTTTGCATGACTCTCTTCAATTTAGTCGAACACCTAATCTGATTGAATCGCCTACACCCATAAGATATAAAGTTTCAATGAATAATTTTTACAGTGACTAATTGATGTTAACTTGCCTGATTTGCAGCATATTGAAAAAAATTTAGGCATTGTCAAAGCTCGAAACATAAATTAAAACTACTTAAGCATCATATTACAATATAGAACTATAAACAACGGATAAGATGCATGTAGAAATATCTTCTAACCATCGATTTAAACCGTAACATATAAGAGAAGGCTATGATCTTATATTCTACACGTAGAACTTTCAATAGCTCTTGATAGAACTATTGCAAGAAAATACAAAATGCAACCATGTAGCAAACTATCATTTTCAGAGCTAGTCGTCATAATAAACAAACAAATACGTGTAATAGCATATGTTAATTTGACGTGGTGATACATATAGTAGCACCAAACGTGAAGTCGATACAATTTTCTTACCGAGTATGTTCATCCAAATCTAAAATCCTCTTGCCAAAATCAATTAGGGCATCGTAGTATAACTACAATCTATTCACAAAAATTAGGGAATCACAGTGTAAAATTGGTGCATCGCAGTTATAAAATCTCATTTAGACATTTTATCAAACACTTGGTGTGCAGTCTTTGTAAACATGTTTTCCATATCTTTATTTCTCAATTTCGTTTCAAACAACTGTTATATACAATAAATCATGTCAATAAACTCTTAAAATTGGTGCAATTATATGCAAAGATGATGATTACCATCAAATTTAATAAAACAAAAGAACCTATATCATAACAAACACTAATTGGTGCAAATACAACTGTAACCAACACACTTAGCTTTATATTCGATCTTTTATAAAAGGAATAACAAAATTACAATAAAAAAGGTCTAAAAACATACTTTAATCGGTGATTTGAAATATTAGAACAAGCTGATTATTGAATCTAATAACATATTGTGTTTGTTGTTTTGATTGTATAGAGATTATAAGCAAAAATCATTTGGAAGAAATTAAAAGAAATTAAAGCGTGTTTATTGTGGAAAGAAGTTAGAACAAGAAAAAGAAAAAAAATGAAAAAATTAAGGCATTATATATGATTTGTGGAAATATTACAAAATAAACCTTGGAGAACGTAAAAAGTTACGATCGGGTCCCTGTAGTTGGTGAAAAAAAGGAGGGGGAAGAGGAGGGGTGATTTGTACACTTTTATCACTTTTCTACAAAAATGGGTTTTTTTCAAAAACCCACCTATATATATATATATATATATATATATATATATATATATATATATATATACTCCCTTATAAAGGAGCAATATATACAACCAAAAATCAAACCACATTCCCAACCAAAAATTAAGATTCAGACACCCGAACCTTACTCTTTACCCATATACCCATATTCCTAACCTAAAACCGAACTTCACTCTCTACCTAAAATTAAGATTCAACACCCGAACCTCAAACAATATATAAACCCAAAAAAACATTCAAAATACAAATACACACTCCACCCTACCTCTTATTTTCTCTCTCCACTAAAAACCCTCATCTGGACCGCACACTTTCTTATTCCGCCGACGCCACAGTCACCGCCACCACAACCAATTGATTCCGCTGCCAATGCTTCGGTGTTTTGAGCTTGGGTGGTTTCGTTGTTTTCTTGTGGTTTAGGTGGTGATTTTTGTCGTTTTGGTGGTCTTTTGAAATTTTCTTGTGTTGTATTTGACCGGATCTAAGAAGATCTAAGCCGATCTAAACGGATCTAACCGGTATTCAGGTGGCCACCACTAATAGGTTTGTTTTACCCAAAATCTTAATGAAAGGTATTATTTTGTGTTTTTTTCTTACATATATAGAGAATCAGGCTGTAATTTCATTTGGTTGTTTTGGTAATAGGGGCAGTATCGATGTCGCATAAATTGTGGCTGCGGTTGCGGTTGTTGTTTTCAAGAGACATGGTGGTGTTTTATTTAAAGTGTTCTGTGTTGTTTTTATGAGCAGGTTTTGGGTTTGACACAAAATTACAAATGTAAGTTTAATGGTTTTGGTTGGTGATAAGATGCTTTGATGGATGTTGTTGGTGCTTTCGTCATTTTAGTGATTTAAGTGGGGTCTTGATACTTTGTTGATTGTTAAAAGAATGGTCTTCATATAGGTTTTTTTTTTTTTTTTTTGGTCAGATCTAAGGGATGCCTGTTGCTTTAGTTAGATCTATAAGTTTTTGAGCTTTATAATTTTAGATCTAATGACCTAGCTATTTTTTTTTTGGACAGTTCTATGCATCATTCAAAGGCCAATGATAATACGAGGCTGATGTACACAACTTTTCTGCCTTTGATGTTTGAGTTTTGTGTCTTATATATATATATATATATATATATATATATATATATATATATATATATATATATATATATATATATATATATTTGTGGCATTTTTCACTTTTTATCTTTGATGCCATGCTTTAAAAAGTCTTCATCTCAAAGTCCTTATTTCTTATTGTTTTCAACTCAAGTATTATAGATTTGTTTTGATATGTCATGTTGAGGCAATTTCTTATCTAATAGACTAAAGGTTTATTGCAATTTTTTTGGCGTGTAAGATTTTTAAAGATTTATTGGTTAAAATGCTTGAGATTTTAATTGTTCAAGAAATAAAGTATCTTAATTTTTTGTAGTTGTGTTTTGAGAGACATAATGAAATCATATACACATGGATATTTTTGAAAATTTGACTATTTTCCAATTTGAAAAGTTTGAGACTTAACTTTGAGAACTGGGAAATAAAATTGTAAACACATGGATAACTGGGAAAGACAGTGAATTAAGAAAAAAAGCATGACTCGTGAAACCTAAAAGGAAACAAAAACATGAGGTATTTTCAAAGACCAAAAAAACATAACTTATGAAACCAAAATGAAAATCAAGAGTTTTTATTTTTTTATTTTTTTTATTTTTTTATTTTTTTATTTTTTTTAAGCCAACATATTTTTATAAAGTTAAAACTAGCAAGACAAAAACTATGATCCCCCATTATTTGAGGTATTTTCAACAATCCTAAACAAGAGGGAAAAATAATAATTTGTTTTAACGTCTCTTTATCTTTGTCTAGGGACATAGATTAATCAATAAGCCGGAATAATCATGATAAAAAGTTGTACTCCAGTTTGCAAAAATGGACAACACATGCACATGTCCGGTTAAGTGAAATGGCAATTTTGAACTTAAAAAAAATGGGTACTTAGCTAATGATGAAAAAGAAAAACCTATGTTGACAACTTTTTATTATATTAACCAAATGTAAAAAAGCTAAAGGCACACAAAAATCTTTCACTATAATGTTTAAGATAGATAAAAAGGGAAAGAAAATGTTAAACATTCCTACATTATCATATTACAAAGTGTTTACTCACAAGATCTTACCAAGTGATAAAACTGACGGTTTATAAGATGAAAATGTATGAATGTTTAGCTAAACTCAAAGAGAAAATGCCAAAAGGAATATATAAGAGAAAACAATGTTATCCGAGAAAATACTAACACAAAGATCAACGTTACCAGATGTTATTCAACTGTTGTTGCTATGCAATCATGCCATTAGAAAAACAATGATCCGAAATGGAATTTTAACGCTACAAGTACATTTTGTCGAAAGAAAATTATTCGCCACAAAAAGTGTCAAAAACTAGACACCGCTGCCGGTAGGCGCGGGTACTCGACTAGTATATATATATATATATATATATATATATATATATATATATATATATATATATATATATATATATATATATATATATATATACAATGCATGTATGCATAAAAAACAAGAATTCGTGAAAATCAAGTTATATGTATAGTATAAGTATTACTCGTAGTCCGTGTGAAGGATGAATGGAATTTCGAATTCCCGATTCGTGAAACGTGTCGTGAAAGTGGTAAAAAGTGATTTTAATGAGATTACACTAAGGAATAAGTAAATGAAGCACAAATAACCACTTAAGTACGTATTTCAAATAAGGCAGCTAGAAACGTAACGTAAAATCGAAAACGTATTATAAAATGTGAAATAAACGTTAACGTACGAAATAAAACGCGACTTTTAAGCTACAATACTCCTACGGACTTGGAAATAATTTTCAAAAGTTAAAAATGATAAAAGAAAATTTTGAGAAAAAGAAAATTATTTTTTTGACTTTTTATTTATTTTTTATGAATTAAAAACTAATTATACTAATTAAAAATAAAAAGAAAATGCAAAAAAGGTGAGAAAAATGAAAATTAAATTTTGAAAATTATAAAATAACTAAAAAGTAATTTTAAAACTAAAAACTAAATTTTTTGGCTTTTTGTATAATTTTTGGGAATTAAAAACTATTAAATCTAATTAAAAATTCAAATTTAATTCAAAATAAATGGGAAAAATACAAAATAAATTTCTAAAATTCTAAAATAAATGAAAATAATTTTTTAACATATTTTTGGATTTTTCTAGGCTTTTTCTGTTTTTTTTGGATTTTTTAGTTATTAAAAAGTAATAAATTTTGATTAAAAATGAAAATAAAATAAGTAAAATAGTAAATTAACTCATAAAAATTTGAAAAAATTACAGAAATTCTAAAATATTAAAATAAGGTTGAGAAAAAATTTTGAAAATGAAATAAACCAGAAAAGTGCTTATAAGCTGAAAACTGCTTATTTGGAGTGCTTATTTATAAGCACTCCTGACCCAAATCAATTCAAACTTTGACCCAATGTTTTAATGGCTAAACTAAGCTCAAATGAACAGGACAAAGATCAAATAGAATATAGAAACACAGAAATGGCCACAAACAGCTCAAATAAGCATTTAAGGAAATAAGCACAAGCCAATTAGATTAAGCAAATGACAAAAGCCAACAGAAAACAACTACAATAGGCACTAATGAACTCAAATGATCAACAAAACTCAGCTAAGAAACAATTGAACACAAATGTAGGCCTAAAATAGAGACATATCCTATGCTCGGGTACCTTATTTGTAGCTTAAATTTAGGCTATCTAATAAGCAATTAATTGGAACCTAAAAGCATATTTCAAAACCCTATACTAATGGCTACTTAAAAAGTCTGAAAACCTTAATGCTTAAAGTCAAATACTACCCTTAATCAGCCCCTAGATCAGCAGCACCTAGAAATTCAATTCTGCAGGTTTGACTTTTTTCCATTGCAATCCTAGTTGACCAAAATGAACTCCCAGCAATCACTACTTATTATTTATGAAAAATTAAACTATTTTTAAACCTAAGTGAGCTAAGTTAACTGATAGTCTACCTATCTCAAAGATTATAGCAGCTAAAACTTATAGATGTCCACAGACTTTGATTTAAAATGTGATTTTGACTTTCAGCTTAGAAACCTATGTATTTTATCACTTAACTATCCTATACTAACCTAGAGTGAACTAATAATGCATAAAGACTAACCGCAATTTAGCTAGTTTACACAGAAACTAGCTGATCCAAACACCCCTATAGTGATCAGTTACTCCTAAGATTAATGATTCTAAGCTGAAACTCACCAAACTAATGATCCAAACAGAATACTAGACTATATTAAAGGCTAATGGAACAGTGAAAAGTAGCAAATACTCCCAGGAATACAGAAATGCAATATAAGGTAGTGAGAATGAGAACTGAGTACTAGAACAGGGAAAAACTCCAAATGAACAGATACTAAGCTACTAACATCAAAAGTAAATGACAGAAAGCTGAGATAAACCAATGAACAATGACTGAGATGAATTACCAAACAGGAAACTTAATTGTAACCGGCCTAATGGGAGGATTTATGCAACTGATGGTGAGATAAGCTCACTTAAGCTATTATACAGCTAAATGGGCTTATTAGCAGGGTTGTGAGCTTATAAGAGCTTATGTTCCATGAGCTTTTATTTTTATTTTTATTTTTTTTATTCAAGTAAACAATAATAAAACAACTAACTGAAATTAATAAAAGTAGAGATAAAATTTGAATGAAACAGTAACAAAATAGATTGAATAAGATTAAGTAATAGAAACTTAAAACAAATGGAATGGACTTGAATAAAAGTAAACTAAAATTTCATTAATGAAAATCAAATTACAATACTTGGAATGAAAACTGAAATTCAGAAAAACAATTAAACAATTTAACAAAACAATACTACTCCTAATTTCTAACCTACAATCTAACAGAGATTACATGAGGTGAGGGGGAAATATTTATAGCAGATGTGAGAGATGCCAGGTCACTAATCCGGATGCACTTGTGTTTCTTCTGAGCTCATCTCAACCCTTGATCATACTTCCAGATAATTCCATTACATATCATCCCTTGGATTGATTTTTGTGACTTGATGTATCCTGCGTGTGCTTCATGATTGGTCCACGTGTCTGACATACCCTCTGACATACCCTGACAGCTTCTAGAAGGACATATGATTGGGTAATTATTACCCAATCATGGTAATTGAAGGTAATAATGGGTGTAAGGAGTTAGGGTTCTTATGGTGAACAGTAAAAATCCTGGGTTTGTGGGTAAAAGGGCGGGGTGAGTTATATTTGGGGGTTTTCGTTTTTTATATTATTATGGGTTGACCGGGTCATGGTAAATGGTTTGACCGGGTATAATTTTGGGCTTGGGTGGAAGTAAAAGGTGTTGGCTATGTTGGTGTTTGGGCTAGGCTAGTATTATTGGATCCAGTGTACTGTTATATTAGTAGTAATATTAGTTTAAGGACCAATTTTGTAATACTGAAAATCCCAGGGACTGAATTTGTAAATCTTTCAAAGTTCATCTCAAGGGCTTATATTGTAAGTTTCTGAATCATCAAGGACCACTTTTGAACTTTTCTTCCAAGGGATCATTTTTGTAATTATCTGAAAATACAGGGACCGAAATTGCCACTTCTTCAAATCTTTCACCAGGGACCAATCTTGCAACTTTATGATTCTTTGAAGACTTCTTTTGTCATTTTGAGTTTTTCTTTATCAATTTTTTTTGGGTAAAAGGTCAACGACCCGGTAAATATATTACTCCAAAAAACATTTAAGTACAACGGATATGAGTGAATCCCATATCTCAGCCCGTTACATAGGCGAAAAGCTTACATAACAAGATACTTCCTATTTTCTAGACAAGAAAACAAACCCACTACCACATAATATAGAAAGACTCGGACAAACATATAAACTACTTCCTACGACCTTGGAGATTAAAGCCATAAATGGCATTAAGAGCATCCAATTCCCCTGGATGATCGTAAATTTGCTTGGAGTAATCATCATAGTCATCAAGCTCATCTTCATGTTCATGACCTCCACCAAAAAGATTTGCTGATTCTTCGAACGTGTTAAGAACCTCCTCCTCCTCACTATCAGAAACCACAACCTCACTCACCTTGGAGAATGGGTTAACCCTCTTAGTGACAGATGCGGACGAAATAGGATGACCTTCATCATCCACAAGAGTAGCTTTCCCATCGATAAGAAGATTTTCAAGCTTACTAATTTTGTCAACTATAGGAGTAGAACCAACTTCCTTAGTTCCCATTGAATCACTCACAAGCGGTTCTTGTGATGTAGTATCAGTCTTAACCGACTCATCCTCATTAACTTCCATTGTACGGCCAGCATCCACATCCTTGTTGGTGTCATAAGTAGGAATACCAAACGTATCCGTATCATCCATATTAAGAGCTTCCCCGGCTCCGGCTTTTGACCTTTTTCCAATCTCGTGCTTGTTTTTGTCGGTTTTGACATTGTTTTTGTTCATTTTTTACATATCCGTACCTGTACATACACAAATACAAAAACACACATTCTCTTGGCATATTTGGTTAGTATTTGGTGTATTTGGTCTGATTTTGGTCTAAAAAGAATGTGTGAAAAAGCACACATCAACATACCATTGGCTAAATGTGGTGTAGGATCAATGGAAATGTAGGCTCCTTTGCGTTTGGTGTTGTGTTGTTCTTCCTTCTCTATGTTCTCTGTACCCAAAAAAAAATAATAATTAAAAAAAAGTATGTTAAAAATAATGGTTTAAGCCATTAAATAGACACGTGCTTTCTCAAAAGTAGATAAGCACTTTTTGGTGTTTGGCAAAAACTGTTTATTTGCTCATTTTAAACTGAAATAAGCGTGCTTATAATTAGCATGATTCCCAAACACCCTAATTATCAGTTATAAATTAGACCATCTAATGGTTACGTTGATCTAATAAATAGATATACTTACCATCTTGTTAATATACTATATATATTAGTTAAGAAAGATGTCAATGCCCTTTATTAGAAAGTGTAAGAAAAGGTTGGATTTGTTGCATTTTATAAAGATGATCCAGTGATTCTTTAAGTTTAATTCACTCGATTTACAATTTAGATACTATGAGATTTTGGCACTTCACCAAGAAAAATGTAGTGAGGTACATACCAAAATTTTGTTAATTCTTTTTCGTGTGTGATAGGCATACTATACACACAATTAACTCATGAAGTCAAACTTGTTACTCTGATGGATTTTGTTGCAAACATTTTGACATGTTGATTAAATTAGATATGTGTAATTACCAAAGTTGCGTAAAGAAAAATATAAAGGATATCAGTTTTGAATTACCCGTTAATTATAAACTGGTCCATTTGACTTGAGGAGTCAAACCAAGCAGTTGTTTCTTATGATTAAGGGGGTTTTTGGTTTAGCATATCTAGTCAGCTTGAAAATAAGTCAATGCCATGCAAGCGCGCGGGTAAAACAAGTTTTCAAGTATCATATTAGCATGTATTGTAAAGTTCAGGTATCTAGTTTCTTTAGTACATGTACCATATTGGTACATGGTGTCCCCTAAAAATAACTAATTAACAAAACTGGAAAAACTAAAAAGAATAAATAAATATGAGTAATCTTTAACATACCTTCTTCTTCTTCTTCTTCCATGTGATCTTTCCTAAAATTGAGATTAAACGGAAACACATCTTTAGTACTGGTACTAGTACTCCCGAAATCCAAAACCTTCCTACAAGTATACTTTCTTTTCTTCAAACTCGTAGAATCTTGTTTCTGCGGTGTCATCATAACTTATTTATTTTAGGTGTTAATTGCCTTCAAACTCAAGAAACCCTAAAAAAGAAAAAAATAATAATAATAAATAACAAACAAATTAACGAAAACAAGATGCATAATCAAAGTACTTATATGCCTAAAATGTCTAAGAAAAAAATAGAAAACAATCACCTGGCTTTCTCTTCGCGTGCGTGAAGGTGGTGGTGTAACACTTTGTAGTGAGGGCAGGGTGATGTTATATGGTATGACGTGTGCGAGTGATAAAAAACTGCCTTTTGATAACCTCTAATTGTAACCTGCACACTTTGTCCCCGTTTGGTGTTGTTTGGTGTTGTAATTGTAACCTCTTCTGTTAGGTGTTGTAAACCTGCACGGCTGCACACTTTGGGTATGGTTGGTGAAATGGGCCGGGGCTAGGGCTAGAGCTAGAGCTGAGGCTTGGGCTAATACTTATATTATAAGCCGAAATTAAAATTTTGATTTTTCTAGCCGAAATTAAAATTTGGATTTTTATAAACTTGTTTGGCAAATGGGCTGGGGATAGGGCTTATTATTTCAAAATTTCTAAAAAGGATATAATTAAATTAGTATTTGTATATGTTAGATATCTTTGTGGGTAAATAAGTAATTTATTCTTCAAAATCCCCAGGCTAAAGTTTTTAGCCCCTTTTATGGGGCTAAAGTTTTTAGCCGACATATTTTATAAGTCCTTCCATAAGCCCAATGACAAACGAGACTTATTTTATTTGCCGACTTATTTTAAGAGCCCAAGCCCCAATAAGCCTCATTTAACCTCGCCAAACATAGCCTTTGTACTTTGTGACGTGCCTTTTACCAATGGTCAAATATACTGGAGCTATTTTTGACACGACACGAAACCCGATCTAAGACTGACATGAAAATTAGAAGGTTAGGGTTGAGGCTAAATAAGTTTCAGTTCATTTTAGGTCGACCTAATTGACCCGTTTATTAAACGGGTCAGGTTCGGGTGGAGGATAATTTAACTGGGTCGACCCGACAACCCATTTAACTTTTAAACAATTAAAAAATAAATACACATGCTTTAATTTCTAGTTCAAATCATACGAGTAGTTACAAGAAATATATGAAACTTGGTTACTTTAAAAGTTGAAATGATGTAGAAACTGAAAAGTCATATCAAATTATATCTTCAATAGTCGTATCAAATTATTTGTACTAATAAAATTATCATATATTTACTTTCATAGTTATTTTTTTCACTTCTAATTTTTAAGTTCCAACCACTAATTTCTCTCTTTAATCCACTAAATATATTCACCGGATCAGTTCATCACCATACTGCCATCGAATTCCAAGTTACAACTTCACTTGTTTAGGTATGACTAGTGTTTTATCTAATAGTATTTTTTTAGGATAGTAACTAAGTCTTAAACATGATGAAACTAGTGATTTGGGTGGCGTATGGTTTAAGAGAAAAGGAAGAAGAAAGAAAACTTGGAATCTTGAGAGAGAAAATGATATGTTAGATTAGATAGAATGAGAAGGTCCAACCCTCTCCCTTGTTTGGAGAGGGGTATTTATACAAAGAATAAAAACGCCCACACCCGGGCTGTGGATCAGGCATACAGTGGGTAAAGACCTGTCCTTCTTCCACGATGTTACTTAAACTAAACTAATTCTAACCAATAACTAAACTAACTACGAGCTAACTTAATGCTATTACAATAATTAGGTGACTGAGTCTTTTACAGGAATATTTGTATTCCTAACAATCTCCCCCTAAGCGAGGTCACCTTGGAAATTAAGCTCTTTGATCTTCAAGAATTCTTTAGTCTTTGTAGCTCGTAGGTTCTGACTCTTCACTTTTCAGCACACTTTGTACTTCAAGCAATGAACTTGTGATTTGGATTCATTTGTGATGTGTGATCTTTGAGCTTCTTTGAGATCATCAGCCACAGTCAATCTCCAAGCTCATCCACAGTAGTATCGCCTTCATGTGATGTAGTGACTTTAGGACCGTTATGCTCAAACCCTTCTGGATCAGGAGACTTTACATCAGAGTTGCGGATCACGAGACTTTTCATCAGAGTTGCGGAAACGTTGTTGGTAGTCTCTCGATATTCATTGTAGTAAGTCTCTCATCATCATTGATAGTGAGGAGTATGTGTGAGCATGAGGTATGGATTGACCCGATTCAGCTGGAAATAGGAGCCATCAACGCCATCTTTATATGTGTCCCTGAAATAAAACAGTTAGCAATAAAGATAGAGAACGAATATGGCTTTTTCATTCGTTCTGCGAGGACAGACTACCCTCCGGTTTTGTGAAAACCGACCTGTGATCAGGTAGAGACTCTTTTAAAGAGGACTCTCCTTGACAGGAATTTCCAGCTTGTAGTAATGAATTTTCCAAAGAATCCACTTTGGAATCTTCATACTAAGCATGTTCTCATACCGGAATGTCTCAAAGCAAACAGCACGATAGAGTGAATCGGTGAATTGATATTCACGGATTGATGAGAAATTGATTTATAGAAATAACTCGCTTGTCATATGATAAACATTTTTGAGACACGATGAGAGTTTTATACTTTGAATCACATTTCCATCAAAAATACTTTTGTTTGAAAGATTTTACACAATCAATGTGCTCGAAAGTTAGTTTGTGAGCACATTCAAAGGTTTTTGCATAAGTATCCGTCAATCCATATCCTGGAACAAGTTTGATTAAATGTTGAATCGCACCATTGTTGCTTTCCAGTTGTCACTTGATCATTGATCCAAGATGGATCTCACATGTTACCTACCAAGAGCTTGAGTGATGTTCGCTCCAGAAGGATTTCCATCTTCATTGTGAATATTATCATATCACTCGGATGTTCTGGAAATACCACAAGGATAATGCCTAGGACTCTAAATATTTTATCTTATTTTCCACATTGTCTGAAACAATAAGCATATTTGGAAGCGTGTCCTATCGAGATTTATGGATGATCTCATGGCTCTAGACTCAATAGTGTAACACCCCCAAAATATCGCAGCGGAAGACTGTGTCATAGGGGGTGCTACTTCATAATACAAAGTACAAGGTATAGAAAACAAACTCTAAATGAGACGTTTTGAAAAGTGACCATTCGATTAATAAGTTTCGAGTTACAAACTTGAGTTCCATAATACAATACATAAGAGTTTTAAAACATATCGAATGGTAAAGATAAAAGCATAAGTATTCAAAACATGCCAAGCGACTCTATGCTCCATGCAACAGCTATCACCTTATAGACCTGAGACAAACATGCTAAAGTGTCAACACAATGGTTGGTGAGTTCATAGAGTTTGTCTTAAAATAGTTAAAAGCCTTAAAGAATGTTCACATAGCAAAGGCATTGTGAATCCACTCAGTTGCAAGTCCCGCTCATAACAACACTTGCAACCTGTGTGTTCACAACCCACTGCTAAATATATAGAATGAATAAGACATGTAATAGTTCATCAAAACAATTAAGCAATTAGTAGTGAGTCTCTACTTCATCTCTGAAGACCTCACTTGGGAGCCAATTCCCAAAGACAACTGGGAGCCACTTCCCAAAGATAACTGGGAGCCACTTCCCAAAGATAATTACTAGCCAATAAATAGGATAACGCAATTAAGTATAACACAGTCATGTATGTATGCAATCAAGTATAACACAGTCACGTATAAACGTTTTGAGTATTTGTACAAGTAAACAAGTAGTTGAGCATGTGTCTCCCCCAAAGAGTTAAGACAAGTATGAAAAGAGTAGGGGCTATGACTCACCTTAAGCTTAAGTGATGTGAAATCAAAGTGGTAGTCGAATCGTGAAAGTCTCTAAGAGCAGCCTATAATAGAACGTTGCGACTTAGGTTTGGAGTAACGTCTAAGAATACGAAGAATTGCCTATATATGTCTTGCATAATGTTCATGATGTAGTACTTAGTATATAGTGTAAGTCTTTGAATATAAATGGTTTATGAAACATGTATAGGTTGTATATCTCTTACTACCGTTCGGGCCGACATAATTCAGAAGTCATGGAGTAAACGTTCGAGGAGCCAGGACACTTTAATTCGTAAATCCACAACTCATCTCGACGGCTTACTTAATGAACTCCTCACATGAGGCTCCCTACTATTGTAGTATTCGATAACATATATATAAGTTTTGATCCGAAAAGTTACATGTCTAATATTTGAATAAACTTAGGAAAGTTTATTTTTACATGAAGATTGTTATTAGGGTAAGTTTATATGGTCTATGGTCATAGCTTCGCCGTGACCTTGGTCATTGTACCATGGTCTTGAGACTCAACCTTAGCTTTAGCCATGGTTGTGGTCTTGGCTTTAGGTCATTAGACCTCTTGGTCTTAGTAAATCATAACTATAATATAGTGACTTTGGTCTAAAATGGGCTGTTAAGAATTTGAAGAAAATTATCACTCGGAAAGCGTTTTCAGGGCTCGAGCTTCTTTGTCCTTGAACAAAAATGTCGTTCCGGACAACTTTCGTGTTTTAACTTTTTGATGAATCGGACCAGAAGGGTGACTTTCAAAATGGCAGAATGCAAAAACAGTAGGTATAGGCAGTTTTGCCGTTTTGGTTTCGCTAACTTCTTATGGCCATAACTTTTGACTCGGGTACTCGTTTTGGGTGATTCAAATTGCTATGTTTTACTTGTTAAGTCCTCTTTAACAGTAAGTAAGTGTAAAATATCAAAGTTATACTATTTTGGTCATGGTTCTCCATAAAAATCACTAGTTTGCTTGTTTACTTGTCATAAGTTAACATATGTATACCAATACTTGTTTTATCCATTTTTAAACATCATGAACACAATAACAAGAACATATATAGCATGAAAGGAACACAAAGAGCATGTAAATGATAATTAAGCAAGAAAGTATGTTAGGGTTTGCTTACAACTTGAGGCTTTCTAAAAGAAAGGTAAGTAACTAGTAAGGTACGGACTTTGATAGACTTAAGCTTCACCCTTTGCAATCTATAATAAACCGAGGTTATTTGAAGATTATAACGACGCCTTCTTGAAAGTCCAAAGCTATTTGAAGATTATAACGACGCCTTTTTGGAGACTTTAAAGTTATAACAACTTTTCTTAGAAAATTTCCAAGATTGAAGATCAAACACTAGTTTTCTTTCAAAAACTAGTTAACTTTCTTACAAAATATAAGAAAAGTGCCTTAGGTTTTAGGACTTGAAGGTTATAAGAAGGTGTGGTGCAAGTTTTCTATGTGTTTTAGCTTGGTATTTATAGGGTAGGAAAAATAGTTAACCATATATTGGGTTAGAATTTAACCATGGTTAGTTTTAGACACTTGTAACCATCCTAGAGATCAATGGTTAAGATTTAACCACACATGGTGACTCCCCCCCCCTAAATGGCGGTTCCATAAGGATAAGGGTGACTAGATGATGACTCTTGGTGCTATCTTGCTTAGTTTGTGCATTTTGACTCCGTAAAATGCTAACCGTAAATGATTAGGCCTCAAAACGTAAAACCGGGTGTCGTAAAAATACGGAACTTGAAAGTATTGTTAAACATGTCATGACACTCCATAATAAAATATAAAATGAGTGGTAGGTTCCATTTGGGTGGTAAAACCCTGCTAAAACTGGAAACACGGGTCTTAAATGCGTAATTCGCGTAAAACGCTGAACTGGAAAACGTAAAATTCCAAAACTTTTGGAATTGTCATAAAATGAGAGAAAATCATATTTCTATTGTTTATAATGTTTTATGGACATATCGGGATGCTAGAATGACGTTTAAACCTAAAAGTAAATCTCGGACACGGCTTCGTGATTTTTGCAGAAATGATCCGACGAGTGTGAAATTCTCGGATTATCATTAAAATAGTTTAACTTACGAGAATATGAAATAAAAATTTTGGACGTGAATAGTAAAGTGAATAGTAAAAAGTGAATAGTGAAATTTTCGGAAATAAAAGTTAACCTGAAATTGCGAATTGTTACAGTCTCTACCCCTTAAGGAAACTTCGTCCCGAAGTTTAGTGTGTCTAGGTCTCTTATCTTAATAGCGGCATAATAAAGCTAGATTTAGAATAGAATAATATGGTAGGATAAGGTACGTACCCGTTACGCATTGCGGGCTTCCTTAGCACCCAAATAGTATGCTCTACCCCGAGGTGGACTAACATTGTATCCACGGTTTAGGTTATTTTCTTCAAGCATTACTGCTAGAGTCGGGTTATCCAGTATTTGTCCCTGTGCCCTATTCAACTTAGGACAAGTATTTCGGAAGTGGTTTGGGCTGTTGCACTCATGGCATGTCTTTTGGTTGTTTCCTATATTGTCCGCATTCGCCTGCCTTGTAACTGATTTACACTGACTTGCAAAATGTCCAGACCTCTTGCAATTATAACACACAGGGCATGGCTCAGACCTCTGATGATGATAAGCACATTTAGTACACTTAGGATGTAGACCCTCATACTTTTTCTGATTAGAAACAGTTGCCGCAAATCCTCTTGCTTTCTTATTATCAACCATTGTACCCATTTGCTCGCTCGATTCACCCGTTCCCTTCCTTTTGTCACTATTCTTCAAAGTTCCATTCCTAACCATCTCATCTGTTAGGGTCCCTGCTCTCAATATTGCACTCTGGATTGTGGGAGGTTCGGTTGTTTTCACTGTCCCACGAATCTCAGGAACAAGGCCATAGATGTACCTCTCAATCCTTTTGGATTCAGGGGTAACCAGATGAGGAACTAGTTTAGCTAGTTCATGAAACCGATCTGTGTAGGTTGCATGACCAGCCCCTACCATAGAGTGATGCCAAAACTCGTCTTCTAGTTTTTGCAATTCATTAACCGGGCAGTATTCTTCCTTCAGTAGTCCCTTAAAGTCGTCCCATGTCATGCCTACAGCTGCTTCTCTAGTCCTTGCTTGAATCTGCATGTTCCACCATGTCAATGCCTTTTCTGATAGCAAGCATGCCGAATATTTCACTCTCTGGTGGATTGCACAGTTACTGATGTCAATCACTGACTCCATCTTCTCGACCCATCGTGTATATGTCAATGCACCTCCTTTGCCATTAAACTCAATTGGGTTGCATGACGTAAATTCCTTATATGTACATCCAGTCCTATGGTTGTTGTTGTTATCATTCCTTCCTCCATTATTTGTAGCGTCATTTATGCTTCCTTGGTTTCCTGAATTGTTCATGTGATTGCCAACTTGTGTGACTATAGTGGGAAGTAGGTTTTGTAGTTGTTGGGCAATAATGGTGGAGACATCTGGATTTCTACCATCGTTACTAGGGTTACTAGTGTTATGAGCATCTCCTCTACCTCCACGTCCACCAATCCTTCCACTATCATTACTAGGGTTACTAGTGTCGTGAGCAGCTCCTCTACCTCCACGACCACCAGTTCTTCCACCTCTTGGTGTTGCACCACCTCGGCTAGTGCTACGAGTTACTCTCTTTGGTGCCATGATATCTACAAGGAGGGATATTTTGTCGACGTCAGATATGAGGTGATATTCCTAGACTACTTAGTCTTAAATCTTGTCAATTTGGGTCAATCGTTGATTAATGTAAGCATGGTCACATATGTCAACGTGAGTCGTGACGCATTTATAATTATGTTGGCCACCATAATTATAATTGCTTCCTTTCACACGTATACATATTTACCAGGCACACATAACTCAACAATTGGTACTACATAATTGGGTAGACTTTCTATCATCTGCTCTTAAGTTGTGAAAGGGTAACATAGTCTGGGTATCTAAAGAAGGTGATATGACGAAATGGACTAGTCGCGCTTGTAGAAAGGTTTGAGTGTCGTACTAGGACATATGAACCACTTCTAGGTATTAGAATCATATAAAGTAAGTATAAGGCAAATCATCAAATCTCTACAGGAAACTAATAACCTTTATTTAACTTAATCTTATGTCTTATCAAACAATAACTGTCACAAGATTAAGTTAATTAAACAATTATTACTTAGCTCTAAATTTTTGATGACTTGACTATTGTCTGGGGTTTCTCCTAAACAAACAATTAGCAATAAGCATATGCGCATGAAGTGTGTGTAAGGCAAAATAAAGAGGAGAGTCTTAATGTTTATAGCAGTTATAGTCTAGGTAGTATATGCAACCTAGTTCTCTATAACCAAGGCTCTGGTACCAATCTGTAACACCCCCAAAATATCGCAGCGGAAGACTGTGTCATAGGGGTGCTACTTCATAATACAAAGTACAAGGTATAGAAAATGAACTCTAAATGAGACGTTTTGAAAAGTGACCATTCGATTAATAAGTTTCGAGTTACAAACTTGAGTTCCATAATACAATACATAAGAGTTTTAAAACATATCGAATGGTAAAGATAAAAGCATAAGTCTTCAAAACATGCCAAGCGACTCTATGCTCCATGCAACAGCTATCACCTTATAGACCTGAGACAAACATGCTAAAGTGTCAACACAATGGTTGGTGAGTTCATAGAGTTTGTCTTAAAATAGTTGAAAGCCTTAAAGAATGTTCACATAGCAAAGGCATTGTGAATCCACTCAGTTGCAAGTCCCGCTCATAACAACACTTGCAACCTGTGTGTTCACAACCCACTGCTAAATATATAGAATGAATAAGACATGTAATAGTTCATCAAAACAATTAAGCAATTAGTAGTGAGTCTCTACTTCATCTCCGAAGACCTCACTTGGGAGCCAATTCCTAAAGACAACTGGGAGCCACTTCCCAAAGATAACTGGAAGCCACTTCCCAAAGATAACTGGGAGCCACTTCCCAAAGATAATTACTAGCCAATAAATAGGATAACGCAATTAAGTATAACGCAGTCATGTATGTATGCAATCAAGTATAACACAGTCACGTATAAACGTTTTGAGTATTTGTACAAGTAAACAAGTAGTTGAGCATGTGTCTCCCCCAAAGAGTTAAGACAAGTATGAAAAGAGTAGGGGCTATGACTCACCTTAAGCTTAAGTGATGTGAAATCAAAGTGGTAGTCGAATCGTGAAAGTCTCTAAGAGCAGCCTATAATAGAACGTTGCGACTTAGGTTTGGAGTAACGTCTAAGAATACGTAGAATTGCCTATATATGTCTTGCATAATGTTCATGATGTAGTACTTAGTATATAGTGTAAGTCTTTGAATATAAATGGTTTATGAAACATGTATAGGTTGTATATCTCTTACTACCGTTCGGGCCGACATAATTCAGAAGTCATGGAGTAAACGTTCGAGGAGCCAGGACACTTTAATTCGTAAATCCACAACTCATCTCGACGGATTACTTAATGAACTCCTCACATGAGGCTCCCTACTATTGTAGTATTCGATAACATATATATAAGTTTTGATCCGAAAAGTTACATGTCTAATATTTGAATAAACTTAGGAAAGTTTATTTTTACATGAAGATTGTTATTAGGATAAGTTTATATGGTCTTTGGTCATAGCTTCGCCGTGACCTTGGTCATTGTACCATGGTCTTGAGACTCAACCTTAGCTTTAACCATGGTTGTGGTCTTGGCTTTAGGTCATTAGACCTCTTGGTCTTAGTAAATCATAATTATAATATAGTGACTTTAGTCTAAAATGGGCTGTTAAGAATTTGAAGAAAATTATCACTCGGAAAACGTTTTCAGGGCTCGAGCTTCTTTGCCCCTGAACGAAAACGTCGTTCCGGACAACTTTCGTGTTTGAACTTTTTGATGAATCGGACCAGAAGGGTGACTTTCAAAATGGCAGAATGCAAAAACAGTAGGTATAGGCAGTTTTGCCGTTTTGGTTTCGCTAACTTCTTATGGCCATAACTTTTGACTCGGGTACTCGTTTTGGGTGATTCAAATTGATATGTTTTCCTTGTTAAGTCCTCTTTAACAGTAAGTAAGTGTCAAATATCAAAGTTATACTATTTTGGTCGTGGTTCTCTATAAAAATCACTAGTTTGCTTGTTTACTTGTCATAAGTTAACATATGTATACCAATACTTGTTTTATCCATTTTTAAACATCATGAACACAATAAAAAGAACATATATAGCATGAAAGGAACACAAAGAGCATGTAAATGATAATTAAGCAAGAAAGTATGTTAGGGTTTGCTTACAACTTGAGGCTTTCTAAAAGAAAGGTAAGTAACTAGTAAGGTACGGACTTTGATAGACTTAAGCTTCACCCTTTGCAATCTATAATAAACCGAGGTTATTTGAAGATTATAACGACGCCTTCTTGAAAGTCCAAAGCTATTTGAAGATTATAACGACGCCTTTTTGGAGACTTTAAAGTTATAACAACTTTTCTTAGAAAATTTCCAAGATTGAAGATCAAACACTAGTTTTCTTTCAAAAACTAGTTAACTTTCTTACAAAATATAAGAAAAGTGCCTTAGGTTTTAGGACTTGAAGGTTATAAGAAGGTGTGGTGCAAGTTTTCTATGTGTTTTAGCTTGGTATTTATAGGGTAGGAAAAATAGTTAACCATATATTGGGTTAGAATTTAACCATGGTTAGTTTTAGACACTTGTAACCATCCTAGAGATCAATGGTTAAGATTTAACCACACATGGTGACTCCCCCCCCCTAAATGGCGGTTCCATAAGGATAAGGGTGACTAGATGATGACTCTTGGTGCTATCTTGCTTAGTTTGTGCATTTTGACTCCGTAAAATGCTAACCGTAAATGATTAGGCCTCAAAACGTAAAACCGGGTGTCGTAAAAATACGGAACTTGAAAGTATTGTTAAACATGTCATGACACTCCATAATAAAATATAAAATGAGTTGTAGGTTCCATTTGGGTGGTAAAACCCTGCTAAAACTGGAAACACGGGTCTAAAACGCGTAATTCGCGTAAAACGCTGAACTGGAAAACGTAAAATTCCAAAACTTTTGGAATTGTCATAAAATGAGAGAAAATCATATTTCTATTGTTTATAATGTTTTATGGACATATCGGGATGCTGGAATGACGTTTAAACCTAAAAGTAAATCTCGGACACGGCTTCGTGATTTTTGCAGAAATGATCCGACGAGTGTGAAATTCTCGGATTATCATTAAAATAGTTTAACTTACGAGAATATGAAATAAAAATTTTGGACGTGAATAGTAAAAGTGAATAGTAAAAAGTGAATAGTGAAATTTTCGGAAATAAAAGTTAACCTGAAATTGCGAATTGTTACAAATAGTGCGTTTTGATCCGCTCTTGGAGACTGGGAAGACGTCTCCTGTTTTAGGTATCAACATAGCTCTCAATGAGCGGTCGATACATTGCACAGGGTTCCCCGTGAGAATGAAGCAAGCTCTTTTAAGAGAACTTGAGTGGTTAGGAAGTTTAGTGCAGTGCGTCACAGGGTCCATGACGTATTGTCTTGAATACCAGTGTTACCTTAGTAACCACTAGTAGCATATGAAGTTGAACCCGGTTTCTGCCCTGATACGTGGGAATCGCACCAGACTCTACCTCTTGAGGGATCTCCAAAAGCTTACAGCCCCCACCAGGCAGTGTACCTCATCGTTGTAGTATAGTATAGTGACAAGTACCGGGGGATTGATCGTTCAACTTAGGAATAGTGTCGCTAGGATTAGAAAGCCTCCTAAACTAGGTCTAGAGGTGAGGGATGATTCTTTTTGTATTTTCATATTTTATAAAAGCAATTAAAATCTCGGGTTTTGGAAGAGTGGGCGGAATTAGTTGCTAGCCAACTAACCCAATTAACTAAAAATTCAATCAAAATTAAATAACAGAAATGAAAATGAAACTAATTATACTAGTGGTGTAAACAATGATGGGGAAAATTGAGTTTACTTAGGTTTCATTACACCCTAGATATCTTTTACAGGTTGATAGCTTGTTACAATTGCATGGATGACGGGTCATATTCCTTAATACTAGTCGTAGGGCCGTGTAGAATATTCCCTAATTCTATAGGATCCTACTTCACTCCTATGTCGAGCCGTTAGAAGCTCCTAACATGGGATCATTAGAATTCTCCTATGCATTAAATACAACCAAATATCGTAGTACGCTTCCGATCATGTTTCTTAAGACGTTCAAGCAAATTACCAATGGAAGTCTGCCAGTTTTCTTAAGCCTAACATTGAATACAATCATCCGTAACAACTATAAACAAACAATCAACCCATAATTAACATCTAGGTTTCACTACATCTAAGCAAACACACAAGAGATCTAGCCGAGCATGTTAAATTGAAGACAAACGTAAGATATGTTCAAGCAACACATAGACATATTGATTGAATTGAAAGAGTACTTATCTCAAATTGAACATGAATGATTCAAAGGGTTGAAACCGTTGAAAAAAGCTAGAAAATTCGACCTAGGGTTTTTCCCTCAAAGTTGCACACTAATGAATGAAATTTGGAAAATTATATTTAGATTATACAGGGTGACGGCGTCATGTGTAAACATGTGATGCTGTCAACTCGCCGCCTATAATGAAATCGGATTGCCTAGATCCACTTTTGACGCCGTCATGTGTAAATTTCTTCTGGGCCGTCACTAATACAGGGATCATGACGGCCTTAGGCGACGCCGTCATCTCCAATGCACAAAATTCTCTGGATCGTCACGTGTGACAACGCTCAAAGTTAACATGTTTTTATAAGCGTTATTAGTGTTTCTGTGTATGTTATTTGGTTGTTTTTATATGCTTTTGCCACTAAATCGTATCAAAGTATGTTTTTGTAGCATATGTAGCCAAATGTAGGAAAAATGGAGAAAAAGTAAAGAAAATGAAGTATATGTGATTACACGAAGATTACCAAGTTCAAAAGTCCAATCTGTGACGCATTTCATAAGGAGAACCTAAGTTTTGTCATCTCAAAGTTCCATGTTCAGAGTTAATCAAGTTTGGATAGTACATAAAGAACTACACAAGGAAAAGTCAAAGTCCAAAGCAACCAGAACCTACCATCCGATCGGTTGGAGTACAACCGATCGGATAGCCACAATTACCACATCCATCCAATTGGTGCCAACCCGCAACCGATCGGATGGACATCTCTGCCTGTTTATACCAACTTCTTGTGCATGAATCTTGGTCTTTTGTCCCATTGTTCTAGGCCCTTCTTAGTGTCTTGTTGTCCAAGCTCCAGCATATATGTCCCTTAATAGGAGTATTTGACAAGCCTAAAAGGACCCCAAGAGTACACAATTGAAGAAACAATTCAAGAAGATCATTTACTCTCATTACTACTCTCAATTATTATCATCATCTAGCTCTCAAAGAAGGGAAATTCGTTCAGAAAGAACTAGGAACTTTGGAGGACCAAGGAACCAACATTTGGAGGCCAAAAATCTCAAGAAATCATCACCAATACTTAGGTTAACAATACCTTGTCATTTGTTATAAATTCCAAAGCATTGTAAGACTTAAAACCATGGATTCTAATGTTAAATATTCTGAATTTATTTGCATGTTTGCTATGAGTGGCTAGTAGTCTTTTTACACTTGTTTTGATGATGTTTTATGCTTAGTGATAGTTATGATTGTGATAACATGTTTTAATTCAATTTCAAGTCAATCCTAAGAACCAATTGTACCTTAAGTTTCATAGTGACATTTGTTGAGCCAAGGTTAACTAATTGATAATAGTTTCAAGGGTCGAAAGATTTGTTATTATTCAACTAGTTATAATCATTTGTCTATGAATGATTGTTTTTCACCATAATTATTCTTGACTAAACAAAGAAACAAGAAGTATGATTGTAATGAGAATGCTTTTATAACATCAAATCAGATTGTTTGTAAACCTTTAGTTGGACGAAAGTTTAGATGCTTATAAACAATTGTAACCTTTTTGTCTATGAATGGGTTACCTTTTGTAATGACCATTTCCTAAGAGTATTTGATTTGTAATAAGAGTTTGTTCTTGTGTTTAAGATATTCACCATACCTTATGAACCTTGGATGGATATTCAATTGATTGGTTTACACCTAAAGCTTGTTTCTATGAACTAAAATCTTGATGAAGGTTTAACTTGTAGAAACAATAGATTAGACCACCATCTAATTATCACAACCAACATGTTATCAAAATTTATCACAATCATGTGTGTCATTAAGTAGAAAACTAGTCTAAAAAAGTGTAGTTTTTAAATTATTGAATTTGCTTATTATCTTATTTGCGTACATTAGAGATTTACTTTTAGACTTATATTTTGATTAACTCACAAATCCCTATGAACGATCCCGACTTACCATCATATCTTGCTATAACGGACGAGTACACTTGCTCGTATGTGTTGTTTCTATATTTGGTAATTCACCCTTATAAATTTAAAACTTGCACTAACAAAACGCACATCAAGTTTTTGGCGTCGCTGCCGGGGATTTTGATTGTGTTTCTTTTAAGTTTTAAAAGTCCGTTTCTCTTCGTGGTCGTTTTCTAAAAAAAAATTATCAGAAGTATCCAACCGATCGGATAGACATCCAACCGATCGGTTTCCCAGGTTTTCCCAGTTTTTTTTAATTTTACCGTTGCATCCATCCGATCGGTTTGACATCCAACCGATTCGGATAGAACTCTCTGTTTTCGAAAATTTTATTTTCTTGTTCTTTTGTTTAGGTAATTGACTCGATTCTCTTGGTAGTTGTATGAACACTCGTTCTACTACTGAAAAGCTTAGTACACCTTTATCCAATTCCGAAAGTTTGTTTCGTAAGAAGAGATCTTCTTCTATTCTTAATTGGTTTGATAATCTTTCCGAAGAACATCCGATTTCTGATCTTTTTAAACCAATACCTGTCACACCCCCAATTTACCTGACTTGCAGCGGAATGGAATACCTGGGGGTGTCTGTCATAGCATCACAGTTACAGTTATATTGAACGACCTAAAGTGTCGTTTGGAAAATACTTCGTTTGATCATTGAAATAATCCAGAGTTTACAATATGAGGTCCCCAAAAGGTGTTGCAAGTTTATGAAAAACAAGCCATACTAGATCAAACGTTTACATAAGTGCATGAAATAATAGTGAGACGCGTCGACTCCGCGACTCCATGAAGGTCCAAATGCATGTCACATGAGCTACCTTAATAACCTGAAATACATTGCTAAAACGTCAACACGAATGTTGGTGAATTCCATAGGTTTATAAAATGTAATGTTGTACGGCCACCACAAGTATAAGTGCATGACAAAAGTCACGTAAAATAGTACAATAGACCTTAAGCTCATGACCCCGAAGCTAGACTGATGAAATGTAGGCCCCTCCCGAATGTTTTACCAGAACACTCAAATGTGACAGACACGAAATGCATCCGCTTACTGTTGGTAAATACTACCACGGATGGAGGCGTCACCCTCAATAGATCTATCCACTCACTCTTGCTTAATCGGCAAATTAACGGTCCATGATAATAAATAGGGGACTTTAACATGTTGGTATGGCAACTTAAGCAATGTACATATGTTTTGGTACTTGGGCTCGTACTAAAATGATTGATGCAATGTATTCCCCCGTGGGATTTGAAATCAAAATACTGAATTGAAAACGGGGCTATGAAAACTCACCTGATATGATGGTACCATGAACATGTAATGAGCTGAAAAACAAGGCGCGCACACTAGCCGCAACCTAATATGAATGATGATGATCTAATTTAGATCATGAAATGATATTATGAATGTCCATGCACATGTTTCCTATACCACTCTACTCTTTGAAAAAAAATACTTGTCGTTATCAAAATAATACATTTTCCAAAACTTAGGAAAATATGGCAACTAGAAAAATAAAACTAGTTGAAATGTATATATATATATATATATATATATATATATATATATATATATATATATATATCGTATGTATCAATGTTAGTGTTGAAATCCTCGGTTTGAAATCCTTGAAATAACGACTTGTCGTAATAAAAATATACTTGTATTCACTAATACTTCATTAGTTATGATATTGAGTACTTGGGTATTATTTCTAGATTCTAGAGTTACTACGTAGTATTAGTATTATTTTACCAAAAGCTGTCAAAAATAATATAAGTTTTGCCGATATTGAAACGTGAATATCTTTGTCGTTATAAGTCCGTTTTACTTGTTCTTTATATCCATGGTTACGTCTTAGTATGTAGTAATATATTTTGGAAAGCTTGGCTCCTCCGGGTTACGTCTAAAGCCTCGTTTTGTCCGACGAAAAACGTCCAACAGCATGTATTTTCAGAAAATATACTTTTCGTCAATAAACTTGCAAAAATCATAACTTCTTCGTTATAAACTCTTTTTAATCCGTTCTTTCGCCTACGGCTTCATTTTTGAAAGTATTTTCTAAATTTTTTGCCAAAGTTTACTTTATGTTTACTGATTTTCCTGGATTTACAAAAATGGGACAGTAGGTTTATATACTTGTTACAAATCCATTTTTCATGTTCAAAACTAGTTTCTAACATCACCAAATCTCTTGCAAACACCACAAAGCTATACTAATCCTACCATACACCTTCTTAGGGTGCCATGGGTTCCTAATCACTACTAATCATGTTAATTTAACAAAGGAATACCTAAATCAAAATCTAGGGTTTGTATGTTCAAAAAGTTAACAAAAATAATGTGGTATAGCTAACTTGTACATGAAATTAAGCATGAAAACCATAAGATACAAGTATAAATTAGATGAAATCATGAAAATAAATTTGATAACTTACTTTGAAATAATAGGTGATTAGATGATGAGAAATCTTGTGTTACTTGAGTTTATATTGCAAAACTCTTAACTAGAAAGGTAAAAGGAACAACTTTGTAGCTTTAAACTTTGGAAAATCTTCACTTGATCATGGATTTTGGATTGGGTCGTGGGTTATGAGAGAAAGAGATGAGGATATGAGCTTTTTGATTCTAAAAATTGTTAAGTGTTATGTTTTTGAGGTTTTTAGATATTTAGGATAGATTATAATGTATTATATGTGTACATAAATGCTAGAGGTTAGGAAAAAATATATATTGCCTTGGTGAGGACTTTAGGGGCCGGCCAAGGGTGAATGAGGGGGGGGGGGGGGGGGAGGGGTTGGGGTAGCTTGGATTTAATTAGGAAACTAGTGAAGTATAAGTGTACATTGGTGTTATTTGTTAAAATCGGGTACCGGGTTTGATAGAAATAAATATTAACGAAGTTAACCGGGACTTAATAAAGTTATAAAAATGATAAAAATATATTGGGTACAAGTACTGAGTGTTTGGATAATTAATATTTAGTTTCCACGAAAACCGTCGTAATTATAATAAACTTACGATACAATTTAAATAAATTTCCAAAATACTGGGTAAATGAATATTATAACTTTTAAGATGATATAATGGATATAAAAATATGTCGGGACCATTGTGGGAATATTTAGATATATTCGTCGTGTTTATTAACCGTGTGTTAACGTTTTTTGTAAATAATTATAAGAAAAACGTTAAATGTATCAAATATATAAATTTGAAAATCCTAAGAGTGGTATAACATGTAAATGACCTACTGATGATATGCAGACCATCTCTAGTCCGTATGCAATGTCCTTACTGATAATGAAATGAATTCGCAGCTAAACCTGACTGGTTATGCGAATTTAAATACTCGTAAACTAAATTTATGATGAAATGAGTAATGCACATGAATAGTGAAATTTCTTCCGGGAATGAATAGTGTTCAGTGAATAGTAAAAATTTCAAATGTTTCTCAGAATATCAAATTGACCTCGAAAATGATGAATAGTGTTTTGATGAATAGTGTTTTTCTAAAGTTTGGGAAATGACCTGAAATGGTGAGTTGTGACAGTCTTCCCCTCTAAAAGTAACTTCGTCCCGAAGTTCAGTTTATGTTGGTCTCTGAAGACGTATTGGTGAAAAGGTGATGATATTCGAGAATTCCAGCGAACTTTCACGATAGGAATTCGACTTCGCTTCAACTGTTTGACCACCCAGTCCATGATTTCTGTTGGTTCTCTAACAATGCTCAAGTCTGACGGCCACTATGCCTACTCTGTCTGAAATATTACATGGTCCAGTGTATATCGGGTTTAACTTTCCAAGTTTTCTGAATGATATCATGCCTTTCCTAGGCAGAACTTTCAACATAACTCTGCCTACCAAATTGAAGTTTTAATGGTTTACAACTTATTGAACTTGTAACTGATTCTTGACTTGTAGGAAATTTCTGGTTATTTCATGAATGCCTACTGGACTAGTCAGTTGAGCTTTTTCCGAGTTTGGCCCATCAATAGATGGTCTGCGCTTCTTAATGTTTTAAATGTGATACTGGTAATATATGCTGCTGAATTCTGCCAGAACTCAAGTTTGTATGCTAGTTGGTCGATTCTAAAATGAATCTTAAATGGTCCAATATGCTAAAGGTTCAACCTCCCTTGTTATCCAATTTGTATCATGCCAATCCAAGGCAATGCTTTTAACTTAATTTGTTCTCCCACTTGAATCTGGATGGTTTGTTGTTCAGGATACCCAATCCAAATGATGTGTGTTATGTACCAACCTAACTTCTGCCAGTTTCTCGCTGTTGGTGTGATAACTATTGTTGTAGATGAATTTGATTTATGTTAAATGATTAGTCCAACCATTTCTAGGGTCAATCACTCATGCTCTGAGCATACCCTCCTATGTTTGAATTGTTCTCTCGCTTTGACCATCGGTCTGAGGATGATAGGTGATGTTTACATCTAAATGGGTTTCTGAAGGAAGTCCTGAAATGATTGATTGAAGTCCAAGGTGAATCGGTTTCCTTAACAGGAATAACTGAAATGGGTACAATAAACCTTTGTGACTAATTCCACAACGTTCGGTTCTTCGAACTTGGCGTTATCTGAAAGGGATAGAATATAGGTAACAATTTGATCCCTTGTGTTTTGTTCCAACAGATGATAAGACATATGTCTTTCTTTGCCTAGTGGGTTTGGTCTCCACTACTGAAGTTCGTGATTAATTTGTGATGTCCTTCCTAATTCCTTCATCACATATTCAAATATTCTTTATTGTCAAGTCACAAAATCCTAAATGCATAAGCGATGTAGTAGGGAAATTTGTTTTGGAAATTTGTCTCACGATTGTGAGTTTTGGTTAAAATCTTTTTCTGAATAAACGAATTTAGAAAATGGAGCAAATGATTTACTAAGTAATATTTTTCCTGATGATTCAAAATTTCAGTAGTTATGAAATAGAAAAATGTTTTCAAACATGTTGTGATTAAGACTGCTTACCAAAGTTTGATGTCTACGTATATTTCTCATTGTACAATAGTGTTGCTAAAGATTGACCAAAAAGGATCGTACTTGTTCAAAATAGGAATTTCAGAAATCATTTTTCCACAAGGTATGTGATTTATGTAAACGCAATTTTTCAAATCAACTTTATTTAAATGTGAAAACACTAACAAGGATAAAATGGTAGAATAGGAAATGTTCGCTTAAATGCATAGATGTCTAACATTTAGTTCCTGAGGTTGGATAATGTCTATTAGTGGGTATTAGGCAAAACTATAAGCGTAGATATTTAGACTAACTTACGTCCTGAAATGGTTTATCGTTGTAATTGGCAAGGCGGAGGTATCACTTGAGGTTGTGTCGATGAATGTCTATTTTGTTTTCCCAGGTAGATGAGGAGATATGTTCTTGTTTGATCCCTTTCTTGGTATGAAGGTGAGGTTATCTGAAATTTCTAAAGACATAATGCCTTAAAGGAATCTACATCGATATTCTTGATTCAAACAGTTGTCCTTTGTGAAAACTTACTGCAGGAAAGTTTATGTATGGATGAGGCCATGTTTAAATGAAATGCTCTACAGTCTCAATTAGAAGCTTGGTTTATTTCTATTGGGTTGTCCTGCGGACATTTATATTGAGTTCAATCCTGTAGCTGAGTCTAGCTAGTACCTTTAAATGATAGAATTTGACAACTAAGTCAGAGATGATGATTCGGATGGTCTCGCAGTATCTTAGAATTTGTTGTTGGGTTATGAATTCTCTCACTATATACTTCTAGTCCTGGTTAGTAGTTCTGTAATCCTTTCGTTGCTTTTATTGTATTGAGGAATCCTGCATGTAATTGATATGGAAAATCTCTCCTAGGGAAGTCAATGGAAAAATCCAACTTAATGGCTGAATGAGTGACTGGTGGGGTAAGTATCCAGGGATAGTTCGGCAAAAGGGATGTTTATGAATGAGTTCCTTTGTTTACAAAACTTTTAAATGAAGATTGTTATTAACAATCCCTTGAAAAGGTAATTATTTCCTTCATGGCATAATCCTTCCTGAATTTTACATAGGTGATCAGGCTATGTATAATTGAGGACTAATGATGCGATGTTAGATTTTGTCAAATTATCATAACTTTTCTCAAAAGTTTTAGATGGTGTTCAACGCATTGTTATTAAAAATGGTATCCTGATGTTTTCTTTCAAATAACATGAAAATTGCCTCGCGTAATAACGGTAAATACTTGGTGTAATGGCAGAAAAAATCAATTTATAGGATGGTAATAAAATAGCTTACTTCAGAAATTTTTCTGTAAAACAATTTCCCCATATGATAGTAAAATAGCTTGAATGGTGTATTGGATACGTGGGTGAATCTTATCGAATGGTAATAGTCTACTAATCCACTTATTTAGAGAATATAAACATCTTAGTCCACAACAGGATAGTGGTTTATGATTATGAAGTGGTCGAGAATATGATAGTGATATTGAGAGCGTGAAGGATGAACGTGTCGTTAAGGCATCTATAGTCAAGTGAAGACGATAGTCTACGTGTTAAAGAATATAGGAAAGAAATCGGTGCCAATGATTTGAAGTATTAGAGAATTTATTCTAGGTAAAGTTCGCAGGTTCAAATGCTTAATCCTTCTAAGCATGACTAAGAATGTATAAAGCCTGGAAATTGTTGTACTGGTGGTCTGAATCAAGTAGGTACCCCATCGTATGATGTTTGATTTACCATGAATGAAAGCTAAATGTCTTTTGGTCAGGCGAAACTTCTCGATGTCCTTTCATGAAAATGAGGTCTTGTCCCTATGTGACTAAGTTATATCGATCTCCGAAAAGAATATAAATTCTGTTGAGTCATTGTACCTTGATCTTTTAATCCAACGAGCTTATAATAGTGTGAGGGTCTGATAACATGGAATGAGCGAAAAAGTTGTAATTTGAAGTAGTGGTGTTGTGGCATGGTGTATCTATTGGGAATCTCTTGTAGAGGTGTTTCTTTCGCTTCTAAGGTCAAATAGTAGGTAGGTATAGTGGTTGCTTTCGAGATTCGTTCATGAGTTGTGCATGTTCCTTCTCGGAGATATGGGTTCTAAAATTCGTCAACAACATTTGTTTGAGTAAAATATTATGAAAATCTGATTATAAGTGTATTTTGGAGTAACTTTGTTTGAAGTTTGTAGTGAGTATAGTCATGTAAAAGATGTGACTATGAAATATTTTGTACTTTGATAGGAATAATATCTCCTATTTATATATATATATATATATATATATATATATATATATATATATATATATATATATATATATATATATATATATATATATATATATATATATATATATATATATATCTTTGGAAAAGGGAATTCCAGAAGATTGTTGCAAAGAAAATGAGTTTTAATCCAACCATTGTAATTCAATATTTGTCGTACTTCGTAAGGTTTGCAAGAAATCTTTTTGTTTGTACAAAAATTCAATTAGATTTTAACTTACTTGAATTATTATTATCTCCGAAACACGAAAACTAGGGTAGTCATTTTTATCTTGGTCAACATGACCATCTACTCATAAAGACATCTTCGTCCTTATTAATCCTATTGTCTTAATTAGAGTGGTTTGCTTAAATCTATCCTCATCAAGTCATAAGAGACCATGAGAATCTATAGGTAATAGAAATTATCATATTCACAACACCTGAATGTAATACATGAAAATTTCTGTCTACGTGGATCAATATCATATATAGCACAACCATTCCTACATAGTAGAGTCACACTTGATACATTTGTTTGTACAACAACCAAAAGACGACAAGTTCTTTAGACTATGTTTCCTACTTTCCGTGGCTAGGATAATAGTAAAAGCTAGTGAGGATATAAGTCTGGTCTAGAGACTTCCTGGTGTCCCTGTGAGTGAAATCAGGTTTGTGGCATCATAGGGTCGAGATAGTCCTGAAGTGGTGTCTGAAGTTGTGCATCGACCAAATCTTAGATAATGTAGGTTCTGCACCATTCCTGAAGAATCTGCGGATGTTCCAGTTGAGTCCGTGATATTGGTATTATCTACTAGGTGTTATCTAGTTCATGGCAAGTGGGAATGGAAAAGGAAAATGACAATGATGGTACTCTAGATGATGAGAATAAAATTGCTGCCGATGAGATTCTAGTGGTGAGTTAGGAGATGTTGGTGATAATAATGAATGGAATACTACCCTCCTTCGCGCTACCTCGCGACATCTAAGCGGTAAAACTGAAGTACGTACTATGGGACGACTAATAGTGTAATAAGTAACTGATGGTGGTGGTAGTACCTGAGTAGTAAGCGCCCTACTAGTGAAGGAAAGAAAATATACTATCTCCCTTGAAATAAGCAATCTAATAGGTCCAATAAGATTAAGTCTGAATACTCTACCAAAAGGCATTCTATGTTTGGGCTGAATGATAGGAAAACCCTGTTCCTATGACAAATCAATAGTGCTAATGATGGTGTAAGTGAAACTGGTGGTATAATGGTAGTGGAAGATGACAAGGCATCTTCAATGTCGGAATCCGATAAAAGGATGACAGGATGAGTATCTGAAGGCATGTCACTTGTGAACCAGGTCAATAAAATGATATATATACGAATATGAGTATAAATAACTCGCACAGGGTATGCATGAAACAACATGTATCATGATTATGCACTTATGATGAAATGATGAGATGCTATGATGATGTGGTTATAGTCTAGGGTCCAAGATACATCCTATTTCGCTATAACCTTAGCTCTGATGCCAATCTGTCACACCCCCTATTTACCTGACTTGCAGCGGAATGGAATACCTGGGGGTGTCTGTCATAGCATCACAGTTACAGTTACATTGAACGACCTAAAGTGTCGTTTGGAAAATACTTCGTTTGATCATTGAAATAATTCAGAGTTTACAATATGAGGTCCCCAAAAGGTGTTGCAAGTTTATGAAAAACAAGCCATACTAGATCAAACGTTTACATAAGTGCATGAAATAATAGTGAGACGCGTCGACTCCGCGACTCCATGAAGGTCCAAATGCATGTCACATGAGCTACCTTAATAACCTGAAATACATTGCTAAAACGTCAACACTAATGTTGGTGAATTCCATAGGTTTATAAAATGTAATGTTGTACGGCCACCACAAGTATAAGTGCATGACAAAAGTCACGTAAAATAGTACAATAGACCTTAAGCTCATGACCCCGAAGCTAGATTGATGAAATATAGGCCCCTCCCGAATGTTTTACCAGAACACTCAAATGTGACAGACATGAAATGCATCCGCTTACTGTTGGTAAATACTACCACGGATGGAGGCGTCACCCTCAATAGATCTATCCACTCACTCTCGCTTAATCGGCAAATTAACGGTCCATGATAATAAATAGGGGACTTTAACATGTTGGTATGGCAACTTAAGCAATGTACATATGTTTTGGTACTTGGGCTAGTACTAAAATGATTGATGCAATGTATTCCCCCGTAGGATTTGAAATCAAAATACTGAATTGAAAACGGGGCTATGAAAACTCACCTGATATGATGGTACCATGAACATGTAATGAGCTGAAAAACAAGGCGCGCACACTAGCCGCAACCTAATATGAATGATGATGATCTAATTTAGATCATGAAATGATATTATGAATGTCCATGCACATGTTTCCTATACCACTCTACTCTTTGAAAAAAAATACTTGTTGTTATCAAAATAATACATTTTCCAAAACTTAGGAAAATATGGCAACTAGAAAAATAAAACTAGTTGAAATGTATATATATATATATATATATATATATATATATATATATATATATATATATATATATATATATATATATATATATATATATATATATATATATATATATATATATATCGTATGTATCAATGCTAGTGTTGAAATCCTCGGTTTGAAATCCTTGAAATAACGACTTGTCGTAATAAAAATATACTTGTATTCACTAATACTTCATTAGTTATGATATTGAGTACTTGGGTATTATTTCTAGATTCTAGAGTTACTACGTAGTATTAGTATTATTTTACCAAAAGCTGTCAAAAATAATATAAGTTTTGCCGATATTGAAACGTGAATATCTTTGTCGTTATAAGTCCGTTTTACTTGTTCTTTATATCCATGGTTACGTCTTAGTATGTAGTAATATATTTTGGAAAGCTTGGCTCCTACGGGTTACGTCTAAAGCCTCGTTTTGTCTGACGAAAAACGTCCAACAGCATGTATTTTCAGAAAATATACTTTTCGTCAATAAACTTGCAAAAATCATAACTTCTTCGTTATAAACTCTTTTTAATCCGTTCTTTCGCCTACGGCTTCGTTTTTGAAAGTATTTTCTAAAAATTTTGCCAAAGTTTACTTTATGTTTACTGATTTTCCTGGATTTACAAAAATGGGACAGTAGGTTTATATACTTGTTACAAATCCATTTTTCATGTTCAAAACTAGTTTCTAACATCACCAAATCTCTTGCAAACACCAAAAAGCTATACTAATCCTACCATACACCTTCTTAGGGTGCCATGGGTTCCTAATCACTACTAATCATGTTAATTTAACAAAAGAATACCTAAATCAAAATCTAGGGTTTGTATGTTCAAAAAGTTAACAAAAATAATGTGGTATAGCTAACTTGTACATGAAATTAATCATGAAAACCATAAGATACAAGTATAAATTAGATGAAATCAGGAAAATAAATTTGATAACTTACTTTGAAATAATAGGTGATTAGATGATGAGAAATCTTGTGTTACTTGAGTTTATATTGCAAAACTCTTAACTAGAAAGGTAAAAGGAACAACTTTGTAGCTTTAAACTTTGGAAAATCTTCACTTGATCATGGATTTTGGATTGGGTCGTGGGTTATGAGAGAAAGAGATGAGGATATGAGCTTTTTAATTCTAAAAATTGTTAAGTGTTATGTTTTTGAGGTTTTTAGATATTTAGGATAGATTATAATGTATTATATGTGTACATAAATGCTAGAGGTTAGGAAAAAATATATATTGCCTTGGTGAGGACTTTAGGGGCCGGCCAAGGGTGAATGAGGGGGGGGGGGGGGGGGGAGGGGTAGCTTGGATTTAATTAGGAAACTAGTGAAGTATAAGTGTACATTGGTGTTATTTGTTAAAATCGGGTACCGGGTTTGATAGAAATAAATTTTAACGAAGTTAACCGGGACTTAATGAAGTTATAAAAATGATAAAAATATATTGGGTACAAGTACTGAGTGTTTGGATAATTAATATTTAGTTTCCACGAAAACCGTCATAATTATAATAAACTTACGATACAATTTAAATAAATTTCCAAAATACTGGGTAAATGAATATTATAACTTTTATGATGATATAATGGATATAAAAATATTTCGGGACCATTGTGGGAATATTTAGATATATTCGTCGTGTTTATTAACCGTGTGTTAACGTTTATTGTAAATAATTATAAGAAAAACGTTAAATATATCAAATTGAAAATCCTAAGAGTGGTATAACATGTAAATGACCTACTGATGATATGCAGACCATCTCTAGTCCGTATGCAATGTCCTTACTGATAATGAAATGAATTCGCAGTAAACCTGACTGGTTATGCGAATTTAAATACTCGTAAACTAAATTTACGATGAAATGAGTAATGCACATGAATAGTGAAATTTCTTCCGGGAATGAATAGTGTTCAATGAATAGTTAAATTTTCAAATGTTTATCAGAATATCAAATTGACCTCGAAAATGATGAATAGTAAAATGATGAATAGTGTTTTGATGAATAGTGTTTGATGAATAGTGTTTTCCTAAAGTTTGGGTAATGACCTGAAATGGTGAGTTGTGACAATACCCATGGCTGACGATCAACCCATGTGGGCCGCCAAGCGAACCGTAGCACCTACTCCTGGAGCTGCTATTGTTGTCGCCGACCTTGGTGAAAACTTTACCATTAAAGGTCACCATCTTTCTATGATCAAAGACGGTCAATTTGATGGCCGTTCGCGGGCCGATCCGCATAAACACATTGCCGAATTCATTGAAATTTGTGGCATGTTTCGTTATGGAAATACCAATGTCGATGCTATTAAGCTCAAACTTTTTCCATCATCACTCGCCGGAGATGCCAAAGTATGGTATAACGAATTAACCCCAGGAACTATCAATAATTGGGAGACGATGAGGCAAGCTTTTGTAAGACGATTCTTTCCACCTGCCATGTATGATAGACTAATGGGAGAAATCCGTGCTTTTACACAAAATCCTAATGAATCTCTTGTTGAAGCTTGGCTTCACATGAAAGATTTGCTTCGAAGTTGTCAGGGTCATAATTTAGGACGAGGAACAATAATCCAAATCTTTTATCATGGTCTTGATGAAGCATCCCAAGCAATCCTTGATGCCGGAGCAATTTTTCTTTACAAAACACCTAACGAGGCATATCAACTTCTCGAACATCGAGTACTCCTTAAACTCGATTGGTCAAAAGATTCCAAAACCAAACCCCTACGGAAAACCGTTGCTTTCGCCGAAAGTTCAGATAATTCGAAACTCATGGAGAAAATAGAAGCCTTGACTTCTAAAATCGACTCGCAATACAAAGATATAAAAGGAGAAATGAAAGAAATGCGAGATGGCTGTAATAATTGTGGAGGAAATCACACATCATCCGAGTGTGATGACCAACCTATGAATAGACCCAACGAAGGGGAAGCCAATTTTGTCCAAGGAGGATATCGTGGAGGAGGTTTTCGTGGTAATTATTACAGAAGAAGTTTTGGAAATTGGCAAGACCGCCAACAAAGGGATAACAACCATGATTCTCAACCCCGAACAGACAACCTAAACCCACCAAATTCCGATAAAAAGGAAGAATCTGATTTCAAAAAATGATGCGAGATTTCGTAACTCCTCAAAGAGCTACAAATGAGTTTGTAAAAACTCAATTTTTCAATCTCAAAACCAAAGTTAAGCAAGGTCAGAAAAATCATCAAGCTTCTATCCAGGATCTTGAACAAAAATTTGGGAGACTTTCTGATCAATTTTCTTCTCGAATTCCTGGTACATTACCAAGTAACACCCAATCCAATCCAAAACCGTCTGGATCAAACGATAAGAGTTATCGTCCACCACAAACCAGAAATGAGCATATCAATGCTATATTCACTCGAAGTGGTCTCTCATATGATCCACCACCCATTCCTACTGATAATACTATCATTCCAGATGAGGAGGAGGAAGAAGCTGAAGAAGAAGCAGCTAAAGAAAAACCAACCCAAACACCAACCAAAGAAAATACCATTCCACCAATAAAACCTTATACACCGAAAATACCATATCCACAAGCTCTAAGAAAAGAGAAAAGAGAGGAGCAAAATAAGAAGTTTATAGAGATGATCAAAGAAGTTAGAATTAACATACCCCTCGTTGATGTTCTAGCTGGAATGCCCAATTATGGGAAATTTTTGAAATAACTTCTTAATAATCGAAACAAGTTGGAACAAATTTCCGCTACCGTTCTCAATGAATAATGCTCTGCTATCATTCAAAACAAAATTCCACTGAAACTAGGAGATCCCGGAAGTTTTCTTATACCATGTACATTAGGAAACAACATCACATGCGATGCTTTAACCGATCTAGTTGCAAGTATCAATTTGATGCCCTATTCATTGTATTCTAAACTTTCCATCAATACATTGAAACCTACTAAGATGAGTATAAGATTAGCCAACCATACATACCAATATCCTGTTGGGGTTGCTGAAAATATGCTTGTTCAAGTTGGTAAATTTGTTTTTCCTGTGGATTTTGTCATCTTAGAAATAGAGGAAGATAGTCGAGTACCCTTAATCTTAGGAAGACCTTTCTTAAGCACTGCTGACGCCATGATCAAAGTCAAAGGCAGAGAACTCAATCTTGTAGTAGGAGAAGATCGAATCACATTCTTAATCGATAAAGCAATGGAATATCCAAATTCCAGTGATGACACATGCTATAACATCGATGTAATTGATGAAGTCACTGAAGAAGAATTGGATGCATTACTTGACGATTCGAAACCATTCATGACTACTTCAGAAAAGATCAGTGAAACAGATTCTGATAAAGAATTTGAGGAATTCATGGAAGTAATATTAGAAGAAGAGAAAGAAGAGAAATTCGAAGATATCACTGAAAAAGATCAAATGAAAATCAAATCATCTCTAGAAGAACCACCCACTGATTTGGAACTCAAACCCCTTCCCAATAATCTCGAATACGCCTACTTAGTAGAAAATTCACTTCTTCCAGTAGTCATATCGTTGTTGCTCGAAACAAATAAAAAAGAAAGACTCGTTTCTATTCTTAAGAAGCATAAACGCGCTTTTGCGTGGAAAACTTCTGATATTCCAGGAATTAGCCCAGATTTTTGCAAACACAATATCAATTGTGAAGAAGGTACTAAACCCGTTGTAGAAAGACAACGTCGACTCAATCCCAATATGAAAGAAGTTGTTAAGAAGGAAATCATCAAACTTCTTGACGCATGAATTATTTATCCTATCGAGGATAGCCCATGGGTGAGTCCAGTTAATTGTGTTCCGAAGAAAGGAGAAATGACTGTAGTGACCAACGAAAGGAATGAATTAGTTCCTACTAGAACTGTCACTGGATGGCAAGTTTGTATTGATTACAGAAAACTTAACAAAGCCACCAGGAAAGATCATTTTCCTCTACCATTCATGGATCAGATGCTCGAAAGATTAGCAGGAAACAAATACTTTTGCTTCCTTGATGGTTTTTCGGGATATTTCCAAATTCCTATCGATCCAGCCGATCAAGAGAAAACCACATTTACATGTCCTTTTGGAAGCTACGCTTACCGGCGTATGCCCTTTGGTCTATGTAATGCACCTGCAACTTTTCAAAGGTGTATGATCGCAATATTCCAAGACATGCTTGAGACATCTATGGAAGTTTTCATGGATGACTTTTTAGTTTTTGGTGATTCTTTTGAAACTGTCTTTCCAATCTCGATAAAATGCTTGAGAGATGTGAAGTTGCACATCTAGTTCTTAATTGGGAAAAATGTCATTTCATGGTAACTGAATGAATTGTGTTAGGACACAAGATATCAAGTTCAGGAATGGAAGTAGACAAAGCTAAAATAGATGTTATCACCAAATTACCACCACCAACTTACGTTAAATCCGTTAGAAGTTTTCTAGGACATGCCGGTTTTTACCGCCGATTTATCAAAGATTTTTCAAAAATATCACATCCTATGACTAAACTTTTAGAAAAGGATTATGTATTTGATTTCAATGCAGACTGCATTAAAGCTTTCGAAACATTGAAAAGTCAATTGACTAGTGCCCCAATTATGGTTGCACCTAATTGGTCACTACCATTTGAACTCATGTGTGATGCAAGCGATTTCGCTATTGGAGCTGTTTTAGGGCAACGTGAAGGAAAACATTTTCATCCTATATACTTCGCTAGTAAAACACTCAATAATGCTCAACAAAACTATACGGTTACGGAAAAGGAATTATTAGCCGTAGTTTTTGCATTCGACAAATTCAGATCTTATCTCGTGCTTTCAAAAACGATAGTTTTTACAGATCATTCCGCACTCAAATATCTGATTACTAAACAAGATGCAAAATCGCGTCTTATCAGATGGATTTTACTACTGCAAGAATTCGATATCGAAATAAAAGATAAGAAAGGAGCAGAAAATCTTGCAGCTGATCATTTGTCACGTCTCGAGAATCAGAATTTGGAAGAATTAAAAGAAAATGAAATTAACGATTATTTTCCAGATGAAACTCTCATGACGATAGATAAAGATGATGATGAGGAAGTACCATGGTTTGCAGATTACGCAAATTATCTTGAAGGAGATATTCTTAAAAAAGGTATGAGTCACTACCAACGTAGTAAGTTCTTTTCAGAACTAAAACACTATTATTGGGAGAAACCTTACCTTTTTAAAATGTGCAAGGATGGAATGATACGAAGATGTGTTTTGGGTGCAAAAACAAGAAAAATTCTTGATGAATGTCATCATGGCCCAACTGGGGGACATTATGGTCCTTCCACTACAGCTAAACAAGTTTTTAATGCTGGATTCTATTGGCCTGCAATTTTCAAAGAAGCATATACTCTCGTTCAAAACTGAGATGCGTGCCAAAAATCCGGTAACCTTTCTTGAAGAGATGAAATGCCTCAAAAGAGCATTCAAGTCTACAAAATATTCGACATTTGGGGAATTGATTTTATGGGACCCTTCCCTAAATCACACAAATACGAATATATCCTCGTTGCAATCGATTATGTTTCCAAATGGGTTGAAGCTGAAGCTCTTCCTACTAACGATGCACGAGTTGTTGTCAACTTTCTCAAAAATCTTTTCGCTCGCTATGGAATTCCTAAAGCTTTAATAAGTGATAGAGGATCCCATTTCTGTAATAAACAAATGGAGAAAGTAATGAAACGATATGGAGTTCATCATCGTTTTGCTACAGCTTATCATCCACAAACTAGTGGTCAAGTCGAAAATACCAATAGAGGTCTAAAAAGAATACTTGAAAAAACGGTTAAGGACAATCCTTCCGTTTGGTCAAGGAAATTAGACGACGCTCTATGGGCATTTCGTACGGCATATAAGACACCAATTGGTACAACAGCATACAGACTCTTGTATGGGAAAACATGTCATCTACCGTTCGAACTTGAGCACCATGCTTACTAGGCGCTAAGAAGCTGTAATCCTGATCTAAAAATAGCTGGAGAAAAAAGATTTTTGCAATTGCATGAACTCGATGAGTTAAGACTTCAAGCTTATGAGAACTCCCAGCTATACAAAGCAAGAACCAAAGCTTACCACGATAGAAAGCTAAGAATTCGAAAACAATTCAAAGTTGGAGATAAAGTTCTGCTCTTCAATATGAAATACAAGTTTAAAGCTCCGAAACTCAAGCCAAAATGGTTTGGACCATATGTAGTGAAACATGGATTTCCATCAGGTTATGTTGAACTTTATGACAAACATGTTTCTAATAATGCAGGTGTTGATTGCAAGAAACAGAACATTGGATAGAAACATAAAACCGGATATCATGGTTTATTTTCTCATTTTCCCTACTTTCATACTTTTAAGTTCGTTTATCACATTGAGGACAATGCTTAACTTAAGTGTGGGGGGGGGGGGTGAGTAGGTAAATAAGAAATTAAGTCTAATATCGAGTTAATTTTTAAATTTTGTTTGTCCTTATAATCTAGTTGTTTTCACACTTTTAGGAGTAATTTATTATAATAACTGGATCTATCCACTGGAAAAATCAGTAATTTTGAAAGAATTGAGATGTGTCCCGATTAATATTGCAATCCACTTTTGGATCGATAACATTTGCTAGCACACATTATAACCCTTTCCACTAAATTGTGAGGATTTTAGCCTGTTTATATCTAGCATACATCTTATATGCTCAAATCTTTTTTTTTCTTGGCACACATTGTGCCGGGGGTTGTTAATGCGCCAACAACGCATTCACAAGGTCCAAAAGAACTCGAGTGAACGCGCGTCGAGAAAGCGTCGAGAGGACCAAACAAGCGCTTGGTCTAACCGACGCTCGGTTGTTTTTACGTGTTCACGGGTCATTCTGCTTTGCAGGGTTTGACAATGATCCTTCCGCAGGTTCACCTACGGAAACCTTGTTACAACTTCTCCTTCCTCTAAATGATAAGGTTCAGTGGAATTCTCGCGACGTCGCAAGCAGCGAACCGCCCACGTCGCCGCGATCCTAACACTTCACCGGACCATTCAATCGGTAGGAGCGACGGGTGGTGTGTACAAAGGGCAGGGACGTAGTCAGCGCGAGCTGATGACTCGCGCTTACTATGCTCGAATCTTTGGTTATGAGTGTGCCGGTGATTTTATTTATTCTAGAACTTGTAATTGTAAATCATTACGAGACCGTTGTGAGATTACATTTTTTTAATATAAGTATACATACGTGATAAGAGGCAACCTTAGGATTTTAATCAAATAGCCTTCCTTATTGATTTTTAGCTAGTCACATTGATTAGTTAATTTCCAATTTTTAACCCTTTTGTTAGCGTTCATCTTTAACGCTAGATACCCTTAGTTACACCTTCTGAGCCTTTCCTTTTCTTTTGATTAAAACCATAAAAAAATACAAAAAGATTTTACACTTTTAGCCTAGCCTTACCCTTTAGTCAAGTCTGGGTGAGTTGTTAGCTTTATGAGGTATTATATTATGAATCATGAAGAAAGAAATGAGAAAGTGGAAATTCCGGAATCAGCGATTGAAGCAAGTAAAAGTATAGTCATCACAATATATATGATGACAAGTGTTTCCAAGTGTTATGAATTTCAGTTATTTGCACAAAAAAAAAAAAAAAAAAAAAAAAAAAAAAAAAAAAAAAAAAAGTTGTTAGTTTGATATGTATAGTTTTATGTATAGCCAATGAAGCTATAAAATAAAGCATTGATCGCGAAAGAATGAAGTTCTCAAAGACTACGAGGTTATGATTCAAGGAAGAGAAGCTAATAACATTTGATCTATAGACTTGGACTAGTTTGTATATTCTTAATCATCACTTACCCTTCAATAATCCCATGACTTATTCCTACCCTTAACCCTTTTTAGCCTAAACACGAATAAAAGACCTCTTTGATATGTAGACTTGGTGCTTACGCCATTGTGGTGTAGTTTTGTTTCTTGTACAAGCCTATAGTAATAATTAGATCATGACTGAGCAATGAGTGTGATTTATCATATACGCTACCCCATATATGAGTGTTATGAGTGAATTATATCTTATTCTTCTTTCGTGAGGTGTTTTAGAAGTGTTAATCAAGCAAGAAAATCGTTGAGTATTGTCAAACATCTCAATATTTCAATTATAAAAGCTTAATAAGGATGATCTAACTTATACTTGTAAAAGGAGGATTTTCATCACAATTTTCAGAAATCACTTCCGGTTACCATGTGGATATTTAGTTTTCTTCTAGATTTGCTTGAGGACAAGCAAAGTTTAAGTGTGGGGGATTTGATAACGCTCAAAGTTAACATGTTTTTATAAGCGTTATTAGTGTTTCTGTATATGTTATTCGGTTGTTTTTATATGCTTTTCCCACTAAATCGTATCAAAGTATGTTTTTGTAGCATATGTAGCCAAATGTAGGAAAAATGGAGAAAAAGTGATGAAAATGAAGTATATGCGATTACACGAAGATTCCCAAGTTCAAAAGTCCAATCTGTGACGCATTTCATAAGGAGAACCCAAGTTTTGTCATCTCAAAATTCCAAGTTCAGAGTTAATCAAGTTTGGATAGTGCATAAAGAACTACACAAGGAAAAGTTAAAGTCCAAAGCAACCAGAACCTACCATCCGATCGGTTGGAGTACAATCGATCGGATAGCCACAATTACCACATCCATCCGATCGGTGCCAACCCGCAACCGATCGGATGGACATCTCTGCCTGTTTATACCAACTTCTTGAGCATAAATCTTGGTCTTTTGTCCCATTGTTCTAGGCCCTTCTTAGTGTCTTGTTGTGCAAGCTCCAGCATTTATGTCCCTATTCATTAATAGGAGTATTTGACAAGCCTAAAAGGACCCCAAGAGTACACAATTGAAGACACAATTCAAGAAGATCATTTACTCTCATTACTACTCTTAATTATTATCATCATCTAGCTCTCAAAGAAGGGAAATTCATGCAGAAAGAACCAGGAACTTTGGAGGACCAAGGAAGCAACATTTGGAGGCCAAAAATCTCAAGAAATCATCACCAATACTTAGGTTAACAATACCTTGTCATTTGTTATCAATTCCAAAGCATTGTAAGACTTAAAACCATGGATTCTAATGTTAAATATTCTGAGTTTATTTGCATGTTTGCTACGAGTGGCTAGTAGTCTTTTTACACTTGTTTTGATGATGTTTTATGCTTAGTGATAGTTATGATTCTGATAACATGTTTTAATTCAATTTCAAGTCAATCCTAAGAACCAAATGTACCTTAAGTTTCATAGTGACATTTGTCGAGCAAAGGTTAACTAATTGATAATAGTTTCAAGGGTCGAAAGATTTGTTATTATTCAACTAGTTATAATCATTTGTCTATGAATGATTGTTTTTCACCATAATTATTCTTGACTAAACAAAGAAACAAGAAGTATGATTGTAATGAGAATGCTTTTATAACATCAAATCAGATTGTTTGTAAATCTTTAGTTGGACGAAAGTTTAGATGTTTATAAACAATTGTAACCTTTTTGTCTATGAATGGGTTACCTTTTGTAATGACCATTTCCTAAGAGTATTTGATTTGTAATAAGAGTTTGTTCTTGTGTTTAAGATATTCACCATACCTTATGAACCTTGGATGGATCTTGAATTGATTGGTTTACACCTAAAGCTTGTTTTTATGAATTAAAATCTTGACAAAGGTTTAACTTGTAGAAACAATAGATTAGACCACCATCTAATTATCACAACCAACATGTTATCAAAAGTTATCACAATCATGTGTGTCATTAAGTAGAAAACTAGTCTAAACAAGTGTAGTTTTTAAATTATTAAATTTCTTTATTATCTTATTTGCGTACATTAGAGATTTACTTTTAGACTTATATTTTGATTCACTCACAAATCCCTGCGAACGATCCCGACTTACCATCATATCTTGCTATAACGGATGAGTACACTTGCTCCTATGTGTTGTTTCTAGATTTGGTAATTCACCCTTATAAATTTAAAACTAGCACTAACAAAACGCTCATCAACGTGTATTGTCCACATCTACCTCTTTTGTTACTCTTGACGCCGTCATTAAGGGACATGTGACGCCGTCAGGTACTGTTCCTAGCAAGGAAAATTGAGATTTTGCCGTTTTCTTCACTTTTATGCTCCAAAAACGTCCAAAATGCTTCCTTTTCCAGATTTCACTCCAAAAGTACCTAAAATGACAAAAGGAATGATTTAGGGCAATATTTAATCAAATAATCTCGATTTCGGGCTTAAATGACCCCTTAAAAACGGTTCACTTTTCGCCTCATCAAATACCCTTACACTTGAGATTTGCTTGTCCTCAAGCAAATGCACTTTTATTATAATCAAAATACAAGTTAGGGGTCATTTAACACTAATATAAAAGTAATTACAACGAATAATTGTTCTACCAAAGACCAAAGACAAGCACGGAGGTCATACACTAGCACCTCACAAATAGTGTTTAGATACTCACATCTCTCGAGTGTAATAAAGTATATATCACAATAAGGAAATGGAAAACATCTCTAACTACCTGTTATAACAAAATAGATTACCATAGGCTTGGGAAAGGATCAAACCTCCACCACTTGGCATAAGCACCTAGGATAAACTATCAAAGAGGTCTTTCAAAGGGTTATAAAATTAGGTGTAGGGATATGGAATACACGGTTTTGTTGGATAAAGGCAATATTTACTGGTGGCGAGTTAATCATCTTGGTTAATTATATGTACAATATGGCGTTGCTAAGCCAAGACTAGACTCGACTTATGCTAATAAATCAAAAATAAAAAAAATATAAAACAAACATAAAATGAAACGAGATGGTAGTCCGTATGTTTTTTCTCTTTTCTTTTTCTATTTTTTTTCTTTTCCTTGATTTTTTCGATTCTTATTTTTTTTATTTTTTTTTGGCATACACTCTTACCCTACCATCCAAAATAATACATCATAGGGAATGTACATTCCCCTTACACTTGACTTTTTACATACTTTACAATAAACTAATCTAATGACTCGAATCAAGATAATTAAAACATTTGGAGTACTTTTAAAGATTAACGCACATATGGGGGTAATATATGATGTTCTTACCCATTACTCCATAACACAAGTACTTTACCCATGAGTCCCAATCGTCCCAAAACAATATGTACATGATATGACTCGACTTAGCAACCATGTAATCAATTAGATAATTAACTTAGGGTTTAAACAATTAACAATAATGCACTAAAGATGAGTGCATACACGGAAGGCTAAGGCGATTTGGTTGCACATTTGGGAAGGGTTGTAACAAATTATTCCTTTAAGTAAGATGCTTAAAGTTAGAAACGAAAAGATAGGCTCGGAGGGGTATACTAGGGGTTTCATGTACTAAAAATGAGTACAATGCTAAGGTGTGGGAAAAATTAATTGACTTTACTAGCCAAGTAATATGACTTAAATGGTCAAGTAATTATGATACGGGTTTAACACAAGGGTGATCCCAATGCCTCTTATCATGTAGTAAATCCTACTACACGAATGTAGTCTCACTAGCGGTCTCGGGATGCATCACTAACGCAAGTTCTAGAATCTAAATGCTACCGGTACACTCATAAGCACTAATAATGAATGCTTTTCCTATCAAATCAAAAGGCAAACCTCACATATTTGGGTGGAAAATTTTTCTTAATGGTACGGTTTTGAGCTAGTCATACAACTCCTATCCATGAGACGCTTGCTAAGGCTAAAGTTTCACTCCGAAATGTTGTAAAAAATTTTAAATTTGGCGCTAAAATTACACTAACAAGTATTTCTCTTAGTTTTATTACACACCTACCGTCGAACAAACAAACTCAAGTGCAATAGTATCCTATAAGGTATCATCATTTACCCTCCCTTTACGCTTAGGATGAACATTGTCCCCAACGTTCAATTAAAGAATGTAAAAGTAAAACAGGTAAAAGAATGAAAACAAATACTCCCCTGATTCGTTCGGTGTGGATAGTGTGTCAACAAGGTTAGATCTTCCTCCAAAAAAATGAACATTCAAAGTTTCCCTTCCAGAAAAATAAATCATCTTCTTGTCATATATAACCTGTTAAACCTGAGAAAACAAACAAGGAAACCTCGCATAAAATCGGCAGCAATCTATATATACTAACAAGTCCTAGAAAACATATTAAGATATAATGCTTGTGGAATGAATGTTTGCAGATTTCTTAGAGTTTATAAAACTAAAGAATTAACAAAAACTTTAAGACTCCGTCAAAAAAACAAAACTCGCAAAATTTCCAAAATTTTACACATGACGCCGTCAGGAGTTAACTCTTGATGCCGTCAGAAGTGACCTGCAGAAATCTTTACGTTAAGTTTCCGGAAAATTTTTGGAAAAACTTATGTCCTACTTCTTGAAAATCCTGCAAAACATCATTATTACTCGATACAAGCATTTGACTCTAACAAATACTAATACACACGTCCATTTAATATTGTGGCGAATCAAGATCAATTTCGTTCTTATAAACAAATTTAGGTTTCCCCTTACACTTAGATTTTGCAAAATACCTTTATATGAAGTTAAGACGAAGTTAAACAACAAAATAAAGAATTTTCACAATTTTAGTTTGAAACATGATCTACCAACAATAAAAATAATGCATGCATACGGAAGCAAATAACAATCAAACAAATAAAAATCACACAAAACATGGGTTGCCTCCCAAGAAGCGCTTTTCTTTATTTTACGAGTCTTGTAGCTAGACTCAAGGTCATGGGCAATTATCGTTGGTCTCATTCTCTAGGTAATCTCCAATCTTAGTTTTGTATTCCGGACCTAGTTGCAAACATTCCTTGTAGAAACCAAGTATTCTATTCATGACATAATCTACTCCTCTACGTCTATCCTCATTATTCCTATAATAAACCGCTTGCTTTTGTTCCTTTTCTATGTTTGATAGAAGGTGGTATTGTTCAATCTTATAGGGCATTTGGTAAGCAATCTCATCATTCCCTTCCTTAAACCTAACTATCCCTAAGGTCGGGTCATAACTCATCTTAGAGGCCTCAACAAATGGTTTTCCGAACACTACTTGACTTAGGCAATCATCTATTACCGGACGAGTATCCTTTACTATCACAAAGTCGGTAACATAAGTGAAGTTTCCCACAAAGACATGTAATCCTTTCACTCTTCCTACAAAGTTGCTCATCCAATTCCTGTTAGGCATCATCCTATACCCAAGTTGCTTCTTCATTACCCAATTATAATAGGTCCTAGTCATGATGTTTATAGGAGACCTAAGATCGATGTAAGCTTTCCACACATGCATATTCCCAATGTTGCATGGTATGTTGATGGTAGAGGGATCACCAACTTTAATAAGGGGTGAACCAGGGAAATATGGTGTCTCGGGATCATCGAATAAATCCTTATGATACTCCCGCTCTTCCTTGGTGGGTAACTTATCAAAGTATTCTTCTACGTTTTCTAATTCCTCTAACTTTTCTTCCTTAATATCCTCAACTTCCTTAATCTCATCCCTAGTCCCGGTTTCTATTCCTACTTTATCCTTGTCACTTTCTTCCATATTCTTATCTATCGGCATAATGGTGACAACATTGACAAAGTGGGCGTGTTTGGATGATGAAGGGTCCTTAATTTGGATTCCACTATTGGTGTCCCTAGTGTCTTTCCTAGGTGTAGTTAGTGGTTGTTGAGGGCTTTCAACAAGTTGTCAATCTTATTGGTCATCTCCGTTTGTTGTTGATTGAATTCGGTTTCAAACTTAGCTATGCGAGCTTCTTGAGATACCATAAACTTGGACATCAATCCTTCAAGATTATTGGTACTACCATAGTTATTAGAAGGATTGTTGTTGAAAGTACGGTTAGCGGGTGGACCATTTGGTTGGTAACGATTAGGTGGATTGGAAGAATTGTTTGGGTTTTGTTTCCACCTAAGATTCGAGTGATTTTTCCAAGAAGGGTTGTAGGAATCACCGTAAGGGTTTGGCTCAGGTTTGAAAGTGTACCACTTGTCTCCCGCTTCGTCGGTACGCGAGGATACGTAATCCGTAAAAGCTTGTCCGGGGAGTTCCACGCAATCATGAGTGTCATGGGGACCACTACATAATTTGAATGAAGAAGTGATTTTGTTCACTTGGCTTGAAGGCTTAGGAGCTTCGTAAGATTTCATGAGAAACTTGACTTGGTCCTCAAGTTCCATGATCCTATGGTCGGGAGTGCTAGAATTGTTCGAAGGCAAAGATATTGCCTTGACCGTTTTGTTCAAATCACGGGGATCATTCCAACTTTTGTTGTCATAGAGAGCAAGATCTTCTATGAGTTCCCATGATTCTTCCGCACTTAGATCACGTAGCTTGCCACCGGCCGATTGGTCAATGGTTCGCCTTGTGGAGAGGTCGATATGGTCATAGAAGATTTGGACATGGAGCCAAAGATCTATACCATGATGAGGGACTTTTTGGAGTAAGTCCTTGAAACGAGTCCATGCTTCATATAGAATTTCACCTTGACGTTGTTGGAACATCAAGATATCATTTCTAAGCTTGGTAGTTCTCCCCGGTGGGAAAAAATGAGCAAGGAAACGAGTGGTGAGATCATCCCATGAGGTGATGGATCCGGTGGGTAAACGTTCAAGCCATTGACTAGCTTGATTAGCTTGATCACATAGAGAGAATTGGAATAGGCGTAATCGGGTCGACTCTCTAGTTGTAACATCAAGGTCTATAGAATCTACGATTTTAAGGAAATCCTTGAGATGTTGATTAGGATCTTCGGAACGAAGTCCAGGGAATGCACATCCGCTTTGCACCAACCGGATGGTGTCGGATCACAAGGGGGACACATTGGCTCCTTGAGTGAGCTCAATAGTGTTTTGATAGCCTTGGTGGCTAGGACGGGAATACTCTCCTAAGGTTCGGGGCCTAAGAGGTTGGTTTGCTAGTGGTGGGTTTTTTGGGTGGTTTTGTTGTCGTGGGTTGATGGGTTCAAAGATGTTACCACCTTCCATGATGTCGGATGGTAAAGGTTACGAACAAAGACACGAAGAAATAAGATAGACTAAAGAAAACCTAAAAATAAAAAATAAAATCTTACTAGAAAGGAATCTAGCAAGTAGACCTAATAAAAAGAAATCCTAACCTAGACAATAACTATTCCCTGGGCTGCGGCGCCAAAAACTTGTTATGTGGTAATCGCACTAGGCTTTACCTCTCGAGGGATCTCGAGAAGCTTACAACCCCCACCAGGCAGTGTACCTGATCGTTTTAGTATAGTATAGTGACAAGTACCGGGGGATTGATTGTTCAACTCAAGAATAGTGTCGCTGGGATTAGAAAGCCTCCTAAACTAGGTCTAGAGGTGAGGGATGATTCTTTTTGTATTTTTATATTTTATAAAAGCAATTAAAATCTCGGGTTTTGGAAGAGTGGGCGGAATTAGTTGCTAGCCAACTAACCCAATTAACTAAAAATTCAATCAAAATTAAATAACAGAAATGAAAATGAAACTAATTATACTAGTGGTGTAAACAATGATGGGGAAAATTGTGTTTACTTAGGTTTCATTACTCCCTAGATATCTTTTATAGGTTGATAGCTTGTTACAATTGCATGGATGACGGGTCATATTCCTTAATACTAGTCGTAGGGCCGTGTACAATATTCCCTAACTCTATAGGATCCTACTTCACTCCTATGTCGAGCCGTTAGATGATCCTAACATGGGATCATTAGAATTCTCCTACGCATTAAATACAACCAAATATCGTAATACACCTCCAATCATGTTTCTTAAGACGTTCAAGCAAGTTACCAATGGAAGTCTGCCAGTTTTCTTAAGCTTAACATCGAATACAATCATCCGTAACAACTATAAACAAACAATCAACCCATAATTAACATCTAGGTTTCACTACATCTAAGCAAACACAAAGGAAATCTAGCCGAGCATGTTAAATTGAAGACAAGCGTAAGATATATTCAAGAAACACATAGATATATTGATTGAATTGAAAGAGTACTTATCTCAAATTGACCATGAAAGATTCAAAGGGTTGAAACCCTTGAATAAGCTAGAAAATTCAACCTAGGGTTTTTCTCTTAAAGTTGCACACTAATGAATGAAATTTGGAAAACTATATATAGATTATACAGGGTGACGGCGTCATGTGTAAACATGTGACGCCGTCAACTTGCCGCCTATAATGAAATCGGATTGCCTAGATCCACTTTTGACACCGTCATGTGTAAATTTCTTGTGGGCCGTCACTAATACATGGACCATGGCGGCCTTAGGTGACGCCATCATCTCCAATGCACAAAACTCTCTGGATCGTCACGTGTATTGTCCACATCCACCTCTTTTGTTACTCTTGACGCCATCATTAAGGAACATGTGACGCCGTCAGGTACTGTTCCCAGCAAGGAAAATTGAGACTTTGCCGTTTTCTTCACTTTTTGCTCCAAAAACGTCCAAAATGCTTCCTTTTCCAGATTTCACTCCAAAAGTACCTAAAATGACAAAAGGAACGATTTAGGGCAATATTTGATCAAATAATCTCGAATTCGGACTTAAATGACCCCTTAAAATCGGTTTACTTTTTGCCTCATCATGCCCGTTGAATATAAGGAGGGCTATGTCTTTTCACCCTTTCTCATTTCATTTCTTTTTCATTCTTCAACCCCTTCAGTGCTTACCGATACTTCAGCACTAGAACCTTGTTGGGTTTGTTCCAGTCCTAGCTCTATCTCAGTCCGCACTCTTCCCTTTCTCACTTTACTCCTTTTTTTCAATCATTCCTAAGGACTTCTAATCTATCTATGGATTGTCCCTGGGAAGATCCTTCCGGTTCTGGTGGATCATGGGAACTCAGACCTAACCTTAACCATCCTTATAACTCCATGCATAAAGATAAATGGTCGGTCTTTGGTATTACTTCCAGAAACGCCTTTTGCTCCCCCTCAATATGTGCATCGATATTTGAAAGAGCTTAGCACATATGCGGGAGCCTATTATTGAGTTCAAAAGATCACATTTGATTATCATATTTCATATTTAAATCACATTCTCACCCCCGATAAAAAATTTCAAATCTTTCGAGATTTTGGATCTCAATTGATTTAAATAAGTTAGAAAGCTTTTGGGAGAGAAATGCGGTTATTTTTAATATTTTCTGATACAAGGAACCTTTTTCTTGCTCCCCCTCAATCTGTGAGGGAGGTTGTTATGTGTCAGATTTGAAGAGTTTACAAAAGGTTTGAAGTTATAACGAAAACTCTTTGAAAATTTTCTACTTCTGACACATAACCATCACAAATTGTTTTTTTGCAAGGTTTTTTGTACAAAGTGCGGAGTTTTGACGATACAGAAAATTTTGAGAAATCACTCTCCCCCTCAATCAATGACGGATGTTAAAACTGAAATATTTTCATAAAATATTGAAGTCATTGATTGAGTGAAAAATTTTATCAAAATTTAGATTCAATTTGATTTTCAATCAAAATCTTATGGTACCACCAAGTTTTGCACAAATACTTTCCGAAAAATCATAGAAGGGAAAATATTTGGCGATAAGAAGAATATTTCTATTCTTTATCAAGAAATAATGCGCTGAAGCATACATTTGATCGAGGAAACATAGATATAAAGTAATCCATGCCCAGGTGAACTTCCCCCGGTAAAAGGAACAACCGTCTTTTTGGCGACGTGTTTTCACCATTTTGAAAAACGGGTTGCTATCTGAAGTAATAGCAAGCCATAATGTTGAAGTCCGGGTTACAGCCTGAAATGACTGCAAGCCATAATTTTGAAGAATGTTTTTGAGATATGAGATGTTTTAGAGAAAAAAAAAACTTTATTTAAAACCGAAAAACTCTTGCTCAAGCATATGTATGATTCCGTGTCATTATTGAATGACATTTCTAGAGACGTACATAATATTGATTACACAAAAGACATGTCGTGAGAAGATTTTTTTTTTTTTTTTTTTGATTTTTATGGTTTTTATAGGTTTTATATTTTTCTATTTTCTTTTTGTTTTAAGCTATGTACAAAGGATATGTGAAGCCCATCCTTCAATCATCATACTCTTCCTAGAGTGACGTAAGAGTTTCTGGAGTGAGGCTCTTCATCCCAAGTCGTGGAAGAATGAACTGAAATCTTTCTGGAGAAAGAGCCTTAGTGAATATATCAGCCAGTTGAAACTCTGTCCTCACAAAGTAGAGTTCCACTATCCCTTTCTCCACTTGTGCTCTGATGAAGTGATGACGAATGTCAATATGCTTGGCTCTGGAGTGCTGGAAATTGTTGCAACACAGGGCAATGGCACTTTTGTTATCACAATACATTGGGATTTTGTTGAAGTCATACCCATAATCTGATAGTTGTGATCTCATCCACAAAATTTGAGCACATCACGAGGACATGGCTATATATTCAGCTTTAGTGGATGATATCAAAGTGCACATCTGCTTTTTGGATGACGAGCTGACAAGTTTCTCACCCAAGAATTGAGCAACTCCGGAAGTACTTCTGCGAGTATCTTGACACCCCGCATGATCAGCATCTGAGTAGGCCGTAAGAGCCATTGCGTTGTCTTTAGGGTACCAAAGACCCATGTGAATTGTCCCTTGGAGATATCTGAAGATTCTCTTGACTGCTTCCAAGTGCTTTTTGGTGGGCTTGGATTGATATTTGGCACACATGCATACGGTGAAAAGAAGGTCTGGCCTACTTGCTGTGAGGTACATGAGAGATCCAATCATGCTTCTGTATTTGGTCTGATCAACGGTTACTCCAGCTGATTCTTCATCAAATTTGGATCTTTCAACCATGGGTGTATCAACCGTGTCACTTGAATCAAAGCTAAACTTCTTGAGGATGTCACAAGCATACTTGGCCTGATTAATAAAGACACCGCTCGGATTTTGTGAAATCTGTAACCCCAAGAAGAAAGACATTTGTCCCATCATAGACATTTGAAACTTGGAACTCATTTCCTTAGCAAAGCGATCACATTCATTGGAGTCAGACGATGCAAAGATGATATCATCAACATAAAATTGAACGTGAAGTAGGTTATTTCCAGTCTTCCTAGTGAACAAGGTAGGATCAACTACATCCTTGGAAAATCGATTTGCAATGAGAAACTTGGATAGTGTGTCGTACCAAGCTCTCGGAGCCTGTTTGAGACCATAGAGTGCCTTCTATAAGCGATATACATGATTTGGTCTTTTTGGGTCTACAAAACCTTCAGGTTGAGTAACATAAACCACCTCTTTTATGTCCCCATTCAGGAAGGCACTCTTAACATCCATTTGATAAACAATCATGTTACTGCTGGCAGCATTGGCAAGAAAGATTCTAATGGCCTCGATATGAGCGACAGGTACAAACGATTCTTCAAAGTCAATACCCTCTTGTTGACTGTATCCTTTCGCAACTAATCGAGCCTTGTTTTTCAACACATCACCATGCTCATCAAGCTTAACTTTGAAAATCCATTTGAGAGCAATGATCATTGCGCATTCAGGTGGTGGTACTAATTCCCATACATCAAGACGATCAAACTCATGGATTCCTTCTTGCATTGCGGTGAACCAAGATACTTTGGTGAGAGCATCCTTGAAGTTTTTGGGTTCGATTTTGGATAAGACGGAGTTGAAGAAGCACCACAAGGCATAAGTGGCACGTTGTTTTCTGGTGGACACAGGTCGTGAGGGATTTCCTATGATGTTGTCAATGGGGTGATCATTTGTCCATTTTCTGAGATGTTCATGAGGTTGAGGATAGTGAACTGATATAGGATTGTTTGACTCTTCTGAGGAAGATGCTTTGTTGGAGGATTCAGGGGCAAAAACATTTTCAAATGGTTCTTCCTCAGGTGGTGCAAAAGGATTGACTTCCCTTGAGTTATCAGATGTCACGTACTCCTTGGTGTTCAGAAGACGATTGTATATTTGATTCAGTTTGAGTGTTGCTACATTCTGGTGCATCCAGATCAAGAGAGATGGAGGTAGATGGACCATTTGTATCGTGAGGTGCATTCACAGCCATAATATTAGGTTCAGCAGCCGGCTGTACCGGTTCATGAGGTGGCTGTGACTCGAAGTACTCATCAAACATATGATCAAATAACGTTTACAATTCTTCACTAGTGGGAGGAACATAGGGAGTGGTATGGTTAGAGTTCTGTACAACTCCCGAACTTATTGGTCCAGGAGATAAAAGATTATGCGAGGGTCTAGAACTGGTGTGTTCTGAAGCCGTATGCTCTGTCAGCTCATCAAACGTAACACGGATTGTTTCCATGATTTTTCAGGTTCTTTTGTCGTAGATTCGGTACCCTTTTCGATCTTGCGCATATCCGACGAATACCCCAATATCAGCCTTAGCTTTAAGCTTCCCTAAGTCTTCACTATCGTTAGTTGGGTAGCACAGGGCACCAAACACTCGAAGAAAAGAGAGATCAGGCCTTTTGAGATGCACCAGCTCATAAGGTGTCTTGTTGTGAAGAGGATGTATCAATGATCAATTTTGAGTGTAAGACGCAGTAGCAATAGCTTCAGCCCATAGAAACATTGGTGTCTTTGAGAATATCAGCATAGTGCGAGCAGCTTCAACTATTGTGCGATTCCATCTTTCAACAACTCCATGTTGTTGAGGAGTTCGAAGAATACTCTTCTGATGACTGATGTCGATACTTTCATAGAATTGTGTGAGTTGTTGGTTAACAAACTCAGTTCCATTGTCAGTATGAATGATTCTAACAGTTTTGTTGAGCCTTACTTGCAACTGCTTGATGATTTTGATAATGATATCGGGGGTTTCATCCTTGGATCTTAAAAACTTCACCCATGTGAATCGTGAATAGTCATCCACAATAACAAGAAAATACCTTTTCCCATTGAAGCTTTGCACTGTCATGGGTCCGCACAAATCCATGTGAAGGGTATGGAGTACTTCAGTGTTGGAGTTGGTGGGTTTTGGTTTATGAGTTTGCTTCTTGCTTTTACCCAATTGACATGATGAGCAGAGATGATCTTTTTCATACATCAATCTAGGCATGCCTCGAACAAGATCTTTGCGAGAAAGTTCATTAATGGTGCCGAAGTTCAAGTGGTTCAAACGACGGTGCCATAACCATGATTTGCTCTTTGAGGCCTTAGAGAGCAAGCAAATGGGAGAGGACCGCATCATGTCTTCAATAGAGATAGTATACAAATTTGTACCACGACTTCCCTTAAGAAGATCAACTCCATCCAATTCTCTAACGAAACATGTGTGTTTTCTGAAGGGCACTTCGAGATCAGAATCACAAAATTGTCCAACAGAGAATAAGTTGTGCCCAAGTCCTTCCACATAGTAAACTCTATAAATCACACTATCACCAAACACATAATCACCATACCCCATAATAGCTCCAAAGTGGTCGTTTCCGAATCTAACTGTCCCGATAAACTTTTTCACAAAATTTCTGAGCCGAGAGCGATCCCCAGTCATATGTTTTGAGCAGCCTGAGTCCAAATACCACAGGACGATTTGTACGACCTGCATTTGAAACCAGACAGATATGAATAACTGAAAAACATGGATCCCCAAGTGTAATTGGGATCCAATAGGTTAGCACATGCATACTTAAGAGATACAAGATCAATATTTTCATTGGTTCTCACAGATGTACCGATACCAGTGGAAGCAGCTGACTTAATATCAAGGCATTGGGTCACTAAAGGGAATTTTCTACCAGTTGCCTTCCATTTCTTAACCTCTAAAGACTTAGGGTCAAGCATGTATGTCAATGGGCACTGGTTTCCTAGAGTGAATTTTCTTCCAGTAGGTTTCCACTGATATCCTACACTGTTAGAAACTTTTCCTGTTGCTTTCCAAGTATTGTTTTCCAGTTTGTGTGTTCTAGCAAATTTAACTGAGGATTTATAAGAAGATTTCAAAAAGGACACAACACATTCATCATGATTACCAGAAATTAAACAACCATTACAAGTCTTACAAGTAGCATTAGAATTCGAATTAATTACAGTACGCTTAACGCAAATACTAGAATCAACATGATTCTTTTAATTCAAATCAATCTTATTGTTCCAAAGGTGGTCTTCTACTTTCTTCCCTTGATCACTCTTAGAAGGCGAAGTCCTATCATTTCTTGTATTGCCTTTAGGCGTTGACCTGCTAGCGATATTGATTACTCCTGTAGAATTGACGATGGGAACATTAGATTGTTGCACAGTTGTTTGGTTTCTAGGTGATGATGTGCCATGATCAGAACTAGCCAAAGGTATATCAAATGTAACATGCTTCTTCAAATTCCTAGATGTGGATGTGCCAATGTTATCACGCATGTTGGGAATTTTGGGACATGTACCTATGGCATATTCTAACAACTCTGTGCCGTTTGGTGAGAAAGCAAACATCCGATAGGGAGTTATCAGATGGTCTCACCATTCTATCTTCTTCAATGGTTTCACGGGTCATGTCAAGGCAGTTCTTAAGATGTCTAAGGTAATCACTATGGACTAGCTCATTGTTCTTAAGGGGAAGAGGAATAAAAACAGCCTCACATGCATATTTTTTACATTTACAAACCATAGAATTGATATTGTCACTTACAATAACCGGCATTTTCCCTTTCACCTTTGTCTTTAGATCCTCAATTTCATTAAGCAAAAAAGTTATCTTTTCATTGGTTTTACACGAGTGATTTTAATAGTGTAAAACCCTAAAATCTCAAACATTCAGAATTCCTAAATTACCCTCTAACTTTGAAAACAATAAGAACATTATAACCAAAAACCTACTTTACTAAAATCCATAAATCAATTATAAAACTTCTAAACTTTACATCATAACTTAAATGACTAATTACCTAACTTTGGAATACAAAAGCTACTAACTAAGGGGTTGTTTGATAAAACTGTATTGTTTAGCACTGAACGAGTCAAATATGCTGAATAATTCAAAGGTGCTGAGTGATCATGATTCTGAATTAAAAAACTGTTTGATAAATGTTCTGACTATTGATTCTGAATAAACAGAAATTACCATTTTAACCTTGATTGTGGCTAATTTTAAATGAAACGTGTAGTCGATAAATAATGTTCATTTGTTAGAACTTATAGTCTAAAGAACAAATAGTACAAATTAAAAAGTAATCATATCAAGAAATCATAGATGCCATAAAAATATTTTAACAATCACATTACTTCATATTTGTTGACCAACGAATATATATAGGCAATCACTTGTCTAGTTTTTATATTATTATTTAAGATTATAGGAGTATTGAGATATTAATGTGGTTGTTGGTGACTTTGTGGCTTATCCATTCCATCACCCAAATGATTTTTCAAATTTAATACAGTAATAACCATAGTATAGGGAGACATGTGTAATAGGGGTATGTGGGTAAACCAAATCTCACTGAATCATTTTGTCCACTCTTGTATGCAAAATCGCTCAGCGTGAAACTGTATTATTCAGTTGCCACTTTTAATTTACCAAACAAACTGCCCGATTAATTTTTGGATGTTCAGCACTGAATTAGTTCATTCAGCAGTTATCAAACGGAGCCTAAGTCTTTCCACACGTTTCATGCTTCTTTTGGGCTAATTTGTATCACAGCTATTAAACATAAGCTAGTGGGCTTTGTACAATTGAATTTAACTTGGGTTGGCGCATTCATATCTCTTGGAAAAGGATAACAAACGATTTGGTCAAGAGGATCCCACATATTTTCGGCAACAGTATCTCCCCACTATTCTACATTACGCTCCTTTCCCTGATAACTCTCGTAACTTCATACGACTTAATCAAAATTAATCACACACATAAAACCCTACATAGGAAAGTGGCGGCATAATAAAGCTTTCCTCAAATCAATCATCAAGATGAAGGTACAAGGCAGAAAGGTATGGGTCGTGGTGAATTCTGGTACAAGAGGGGAAATAAAGACAACTCTAGTCCGGTTTTGTTTGCATCTTGTGGTCCTATGTCCTTCTCCATTCGATCACCCAAGGGGTACATCACTTTGTCCTTGATCTTTCTCATTTTGCATGATTCAAACACTTATACAATCGATCGGCTGGAAAAAATGAAAATAACTACATGTTGGTCCCCATAATACATAGCTATCACTATCTTGTTTTCTTCTCAAATTAGTCCCCATAATAAGTACACATAATGTTCACATAAACACTTATACAATCGGCTGAAAATAACATACATGTTGGTCCCCATAATACATAGCTATCATTGTCTTGTTTTCTTCTCATATTGGTCCCTGTTATAAGTACACATCGTGATCACATTAAAACTAATATGAATCAGCATGTTATTGTTTTTTCTGAATCAGTCTTGTCCAGCCCTGTACCTATGTTTTTGAAGCCCTAATATGAGCATTATTGACACATTAATTATGATATAAAACCTGGAAAACTCTAAGCATTTGATATGGGTCGATTAGGGTGTTATAAAGGGTTAGGGTTTTGTTTGTAGTTCGATGTGATGCTGTCCAGAAAATGGGCCATTTTACAAGGGGTCTAAACTGATGATGCCAATGTACTTTGTGTGAATCTCAAGTCTAGAACTTAGTTCATGATGTGAACCTTCTGTATACCAAGTTTATGGTCATTGGAGGTCAGTAGTCTTTTGATTTTTGGGAGATCAAGTGTCAAAGCTGAGAAGTCGAGGCTGAAATTCAGTTGGAGTTATTGATTTTTCATTTTCAAACCATGAGGAGTTAAAGGATCTCCTTTTATAGGGATTCAATATAGGATATGTGTGACTTCCTGGAATTGTTTTTGATTTTTCTGGAGTGTATAGACGGGGTAACAAAATACAAACTTTTCGTATGTATAATCTGAACTAGTTGAACAAATGAAATTTTCTCCTATAGTTGCACATTGAAATAAATTCTGTAAAAATTACACAAGGTACTTAAGGCATGTAGGGACCTGGGATAATTTTGTGGAAGCTCCAGAAAATTCTTAATTATGATAAGAAAATTCGGGAATATGCAACCTATTTATGTTTTAAAAGCTGAAATTGACTAAAGGAGTGAAATATGTGTTTTAAACCTAATTGTCCTCGATATCCTTTAACCTAACTATATTAAATCATTATTATGATATTTAAAGATGTAATTAAGATACTTAAATGCTTCTCATAACCTAAATTGATATATGACATGATTAGTAAGTAAACTAAGTTATAATTGTTTATAAACCCTAATTATGATGAAAGTAACCCTAAGTTACTTAAGGTGGGAACTTACTTGAAAAGGGAAGTTACTAATTCAGGAAACGTGATAAAAATGAAAAGTTACTAAAAATGGAAAGCTAACTAAAATGAGTAATCTGATTTAAAATAAGTTATTAATAATAAGGCGATCATGAATTCATGTAGATTCGCTGAAGAAGGAATTGCTTCCAATCCTTATGTTTTCTGTTATGTTTTCATTGCGGTCTAAGGTATAGATATTCTAACCTTTTAGTAAGGTTTCTTATGACTCATGATACGTTCCATTGCCACTATTATGATTTCTGATCTTTATACGCCTGATATCCTTGGTTCATTTGATAGTATGATTTCGTATGAAGACCCTTTTAAAAATATAAACTGATTGACTTTTGAGAAAAACTATTTTTGAAATGATTTCTCTGATTACGATACAATGCCAGTTTTATATGAAGGTTTTATGAATTTTATGAAATGTGTTTTTAAAGGAATACTTTTACGATAAAAAGGTTTTAAATAATTTTCTAAAGTCCTTAATCTATTTTATTCTCTAAGATTTCTCATGACTTTCTTTAACATCTTTTGATTATTTAAATTCAAATTTTGAACCTTTGCTATGAACCCTTTTGCTATTATGCACCTTTGATTTGAACCTCATGATATGAATCTTTGATTTCGACCTTCGACTTGAACCATTGCTATAATTCCTTTGTATGATCCATATTTTATCGATCCATTTTTGTCTTGATTTGCTTGATATTTGTTGCATGCTATAGTTCTTACTCTTATAGCATTCCTATGCTCTATTTGTTGCCCATTATTTGATTAATTTGTAGCCAGTCATGGGGAATCCATGGCCTTGCTACTGATGCACCAGTGGTATTGACACTATCTGTGGAGGTGGGTTTTAGTCCACAGTGTTCACTTTAAGCTAGCTATTCAGGCCTATATTTATTATTGTATATGTTTACTTAGCCTAGAGCTTTGTGCATACATATTTGTTTTTTTTAGGGAGCGTATGGATGCATCCTAGGTAATTTGTTTCGTTTTGAATTTGGTTAATGGGTATGTGTCTGCGATACACTCCATTTCACATTTGTTACATCGAGCTAGCTACTCTATGTACAATTTGATATATGATTGTTGGGCATTTTTGTTAGTTCTACTCTTATATGACCCTTATTATCTTGCCTTCTCTATTGTGATTAACCTATGTTTGTTTTTCAATTGCTTACACTTGTGATCCATTTCATTTTCATTTGATTCGTTTGATATTCCTTATTCGTATTTCCTTTGATTATTTTCTGTTAGTCCTACTACATGTTCCATATTCCCTGACTTTTGTCTCAGCAGTTTTGCTTGGACTCATTTCGCATTTGCATTCGCATTCGCTTTCCTTTGTTTATTAGTTTTCATTTGTTTATATCTGTTCACTGGGCTTTTTAAGCTCAGCCGCATTTCTTTTCCTGCGGCAGGTTTAGTAGGAGGCTGCGTTATGAGTGGAGAGTATTTTGGACTTAGAAGATTATACATCGATAGCTTTTCTGGATTAGAGATGCCTAGAAGGATTACAATTTCAGACTTAGTAATTCATTGTTGTATTCATTTGTATCCTTGTATTACAATTTTATCCTTTGTAACCTTTGAGATTCCTTTGTATTATTTATGATGTATGCTTGTGTTTGCTTTGATATGTCACCATAATGTAGTACTTCTACCCTTATCGGGTTGGGGTGTTACAAATAGAGTCATATAACTCTTTGTAATGTTGTTTAACTTTAGAATTTTCAGCTTGAAAACAATCATTTTCATGTCTAAGTAAGCTGATTGTGTTTTGAAGTTCAAAGTTATGAGAATCTGCAGACATTGGTTTATGGGTGTCGATCGCAGCATTCATGGGAGGCTTCAATTGGGCAATTTGAGCCCTCAATAACCGGATCGTGTTCGTGTGAGCTTGAATTTTTTCATCCCTGTTTGCTAATTCCAAATATGCATCAAATTCCGAAGCATCAGAAGATGTCTTGGCCTTTGATATTTTCATTTTTTCTTCTAAATGTTGATATTTTAATTGTAAGTTAAGATTATCAACTTCTAGTTTAGAAAGATGCTTGACCATGTTGTCATGATCATCATTTTGAATTTTTTCATGCAATTTCAAATTCTCCCCCTCAAGCTCAACAACACGATTGTGAAGGTTATTCAAAGCAATAGACATTTCATGAAACTGACAAGCATTAAGTGAAGAATCTGTAGCAGTATAGAACACATCTTGTGTAATACATTTAGAAATCAAGTTGTCATTTATGATGAGAATATTTTTCCTGGCAATTTCACTATGCTGAAGATCTATTGCATTTTGTTTACACTTATTTTCCACATTTTTAAACACTTCTTGCATTTCCTTTAGCTCAACATCAAGGGATTATCGTAAACCCTCAAAGAGTTCTTTGATTAGTTTAAAAAATGGGATGACTTCAGTTAAGTAACACTCTTTGGTTAGCTCATATCCCCGTTCACCCTCAGTGATTCCCGTTAGCAATATCTAATTCAGCAACGTTTGTTTGTTGTACTTCGTTATATATCGTTTGTTCATGCATCACAGATGCGGCGAAAAGTGAACCACTTTTAAGGGGTCATTTAAGCCCGAATTCGAGATTATTTGATAAAATATCGCCCTAAATCATTACTTTTGTCATTTTAGGTACTTTGGGAGAGAAATCTGGAAAATGAAGCATTTTGGACATTTTTGGAGCATAAAAGTGAAGAAAACGGCAAAATCTCAATTTTTCCTTGCTGGGAACAGTACCTGACGGCGTGAAGAGCTTCTACATGACGGCGTCAAGAGTTACAAAAGAGGTGGATGTGGAAAATACACGTGACGATCCAGAGAGTTTTGTGCATAGGAGATGACGGCGTCACCCAAGGCCGTCATGGTCCAAGTATTAGTGACGACCCAGAATAAATTTACACATGACGGCGTCACAAGTGGATCTAGGCAATATGATTTCATTATAGGCTGCGAGTTGACGGTGTCACAACCCAATACATGATGCCGTCACCCATTGTAATCTATATATAGTTTTCCAAATTTCATTCATTAGTGTGCAGCTTTGAGGGAAAAACCCTAGGCCGAATTTTCCAGCTTTTTCAAGGGTTTCAACCCTTTGAATCTTTCATGTTCTATTAAAGATAAGTACTCTTTCAATTCAATCAATATTTCTATGTGTTGTTTGAATATATCTTATGCTTGTCTTCAATTTAACATGCTCGGCTAGATTTCCTTTGTGTTTGCTTAGATGTAGTGAAACCTAGAAGTTAATTATGGGTTGAATGTTTGTTTATAGTTGTTACGGATGATTGTATTCGATGTTAGGCTTAGGAAAACTGGCAGACTTCCATTGGTAACTTGCTGGAACGTCTTAAGAAACATGATCGGAGGTGTACTATGATTTTTGGTTGTATTTAATGAGTAGGAGAATTCTAATGATCCCATATTAGGAGCTTCTAACGGCTCGACATAGGAGTGAAGTAGGATCCTATAGAGTTAAGGAATATTGTACACGGCCCTACGACTATTATTAAGGAATATGACCCGTCATCCTTGCAATTGTAACAAGCTATCAACCTGTAAAAGATATCTAGGGAGTAATGAAACCTATGTAAACACAACTTTCCTCATCATTGTTCACACCACTAGTATAATTAGTTTCATTTTCATTTCTGTTATTTAATTTTGATTGCATTAGTAGTTTATTGGGTTAGTTGGCTAGCAACTAATTCCGCCCACTCTTCTAAAACCAGAGATTTTAATTGCTTTTATAAAATATAAAAATACAAAAAGAATCATCCCTCACCTCTAGACTTAGTTTAGGAGACTTTCTAATCCTAGCGACACTATTCCTGAGTTGAACGATCAATCCCCCGGTACTTGTCACTATACTATACTACAATGATCAGGTACACTGCCTGGTGGGGGTTGTAAGCTTCTTGAGATCCCTCGAGAGGTAAAGCCTGGTGCGATTCCCACGTATCAAGTTTTTGGCGCCGCTGTTGGGGAATAGTTATTGTCTACGTTAGGATTTCTTTTTATTAGGTCTACTTGCTAGATTCCTTTCTAGTAAGATTTTATTTTTATTTTTAGGTTTTCTTTAGTCTATCCCATTTCTTCATGTCTTTGTTCGTAACCTTTATCATCCGAAATCATGGAAGGTGGTAACATCTTTGAACCCATCAACCCACCACAAGAAAACCACCCACAAAACCCACCACTAGCAAACCAACCTCTTAGGCCCCGAACCTTAGGAGAGTATACCTGTCCTAGCCACCAAGGCTATCGAAACACTGTTGAGCTCACTCAAGGAGCCAATGTGTCCCCCTTGCGATCCGACGCCATTCGGTTGGTGCAAAGCGGATGTCCATTCCATGGACTTCGTTCCGAAGATCCTAACCAACATCTCAAGGATTCTTTAAAATCGTAGATTCCATAGACCTTGATGTTACAACTAGAGAGTCGACCCGATTACGCCTATTCCAATTCTCTCTACGTGATCAAGCTAGTCAATGGCTTGAACGTTTTCCCTTGGGATCCATCACCTCTTGGGATGATCTCATGACTCGTTTCCTTGCTAAATTTTTCCCACCGGGGAGAACTACCAAGCTTAGAAATGATATCTTGATGTTCCAACAACGTCAAGATGAAACCTTCTATGAAGCATGGACTCGATACAAGGACTTACTCCAAAAAGTCCCTCATCATGGCATAGAACCATGGCTCCAAATTCAAATCTTTTACGATAAAGTTAATTATCAAACGAGAAGGGCCATAAATTATGTTGTCAATGGTAGACTAAACAGACTTTGCATTGATAAATGCTGGGAAGTTCTTGAGGGGTTAGCACAATACGAAGAAGAAAGATGGGAGGATCCGATGTTTTCAAGAGATGGAAATCTTGATTACGTAAACGCTACCGAAGAACGATTATTGGAAAATATCGAGAGGCAGGTTAAAGAATTGATGAGGGCTGAAATGCCTGCAGTTAAAACCGCAATGAGTCCTGATAGAAATGTGAGTGCAATTAGCAAATACAATTTTCCTGAACGTTCACGACAAGAGGAGTTTGAAGGGATAATGATAACCTTCATGAATAATCAGGAGAAACAGATTCGGCACTTAGAAACTCGCATGGAAAGCACTCGTAATGCTTTTATGGACTTAGCTGATGAATTCAAATCAAGAATTAAGGAGAAGATTAGGGAAAAATCCACACCGAGGAAAATCGAAAAAATCTTTGAACTCCCAACCTCTTTGGTGTGTGACGGAGAGGATGATGAAAAACCCTCTCCAAGTGATTCACCTTCAATTACCCCTTACTTCTATGAGCGTCCTCAGGAGGAAAAGAACTTACAATTTCATAACATCTTTGTTGGGAGTTTGCAAGTCATGGTCCCCAATTTGCATAAGAAACGTTCCTTTGGTTTTAAACCTGGTGTGAAGAGTTTGCACCTCAAAAACACCGCAGATGGAACAACTCCTTCCCATACCCATCATTTACCAATATGAAGATCATGACCTAAATGGAATTCTGACCAGCCCTATTCATAACCACACCTCACTTCGTGACAGTGACAAAATATTTGACCCTGGTGGACTTCACTAACGGGAATGGCTACTCATAGTTTATACCTTTGATTAGCTATCTATAATAGTGTAGGGACTGAATTTGAAATTGTCACAAAGTACCCATAAAACGGGCATCTGACGGCGTCATATTTTACTCTGGACGCCGTCACCTCGCATTCTCAGCAATATTAACCCCATTTCCATCACTTTCAACACATACCCCACAAACTATACCCAAGTGCTACTCCACCTCCGAATCTTCAAGGTCAAATCCGACATCTTCCGTGACCGATTTCCACGTGGTAAGTAACTTTTCTTCATCCTTATTCGTTCAATTATCCTTAGGACCTACCAATTTTGAAAACCCCCATTATCCGAAACCCTAACATTGATCCATTCTTAGAACTCGTAATGCCCTTCCTTAGGTGTTTTGTAATCATGATTTAAGCGTTAGGTAATTGTTGTTGATATGAATCATGGACCAATTGCGTAAAAATCTTTCACACCACGGATTTTTTGATCCCCCACCCATGTTTTCTACAAAAAGGGGTGTTTGGGTCATGGATTTAGAGTTTGAAAATTGATTTTTCCCTTGTAATTTCATGGTTTAATTTCTATTGGGCCTGATGGCGTCAGGTTCTATTGCCTGACGGCGTCAGATGGGTCTGACAGCATAACTCCATAAAACTCTTATTCTAACCACTTCCGTTCCGTTCCATCTTTTTCCAGGAAAATAAGCAACCGAACCCGACAACACCGAGGGAGTTCATCAAGGTCCCAACGAGTGAACTTTGGTGACGTGGTTCATAGTTGGAGTGAGTTTGATAATGACGCTTCTACAACCAAATATGCGGAACTACTCTATCACCATATCGATGCAGGGGCAGTGATTGATTGGGAATTTTTGAGGGCCCAGGGCCTTGAGAATGATTTCCTTGGGAGGATCCAAACTGATGCATTTACGGGTCCTCAATCGGAAAGGTTGTTTAGGATGAGGGAATCGGTTTATAGTGAGTTGGTAAGGGAATTCTTTGCTACTTTTCACTTCAATTTGGCTGAGGCTAGGACAGATATGGGAGGTACCATCATTTATTTTTGGCTGGGAGGAGAGCTTAGGTCGTGTTCGGTTACTGAGTTTGGGTGGAGATTAGGCTTGTATACTCGGGAAGAGGCTGTTCAGGGTGGTTTTATGTAGAGGCTGATGAATGGGGAGACAATGAGGAATGAATTGAGGTGTTCCATGTTCTGGCCAAATATTGGGAATGTGGTATATACCTTGACCATTGGGGCGGCCTCCATTAGGGATCCTATGATCAGGTTAGCCCACAGATGCATCACCTACAGTTTGTCGGGACGCCATCGCACTACTCACCGTGTCACCGCGTCAGGCCTTTTCTACCTGTACACCATGTTTTCAGCGGATGTATATTGTAACATCCCACTCTGGGTAGCGAGTTATCTAAAGACTAGTGTGGGGGAGAGGGATAGCGACAAGATTTATGGAGGGATGTTTGTGACCCGCCTGGCTCGTTCCTATGGGATCCTTGTTTCGGAGATTATGGTGTACCTGAGCGACTGTGGGGCATGTAGAGTGGTGAGGGCCAAGTCCCTCAAGCAGATGAGTATTGTGATGGAGTTGGGGGATGGGTCCTTTACTTGGTATGTTATGGGAGGACCGGCGGGTGCTGAGGATTATGAGGATGATGATGAGGGTGTACCCCAGCAGCCGCATTATAGGGACTATCAGGTTGGCTCTGCGGACTATTACCATCACATGGGTCGGGGAGATTGGCAGGCGCATCAAGGGGCTTGGATGGGTCAGGTGGACGCATGGCGAACCACCACTGACAAGAGATTTGACTGGATGTATGATCACACAATCCGCCAGATGCAGCATCTTTCAACCCGTGATCACATTGAGCCTCAGTTGCAGATCGACCCATCCCTAGACGCGAGATGGACTACCCTCCCTACGGGTACACCGGGCACCTTCCTCCAGGCTATGATTACCGCTATGGTCCCCCTCCCCAGTGATTTGTCATGATATTTGTGATCTTTGGACAATTTATTCCTGGTTGTACGATCTAAAACAATATATCTTGTAATAATTTAGGATGTGGCCTCTATTGGCCTTGGATACTTTATATTTATCTTCGTTATTATGCATGTAGGATTTTAATTTCATGGTTGTTTAATTTTTTAGTTTTTATTTTGTGTGATTTTTATTTGTTTGATTGTTATTTGCTTCCGTATGCATGCTTTGTTTTTATTGTTGGTAAATCATGTTTCAAGCTAAAATTGTAAAAATGCTTTATTTTGTTGTTTAACTTCGTCTTAACTTCATATAAAGGTATTTTGCAAAAGCTACGTGTAAGGGGAAACCCCAAATTTGTTTCTAAGAACGAAATTGATCTTGATTCGCCACAATATTAAATGAACATGTGTATTAGTACTTGTTAGAGTCAAATGCTTGTATCGAGTCATAATGATGTTTTGCAGGATTTTCTAGGAAGTAGGACATAAGTTTTTCTAGAAATTTTCTAAAAACTTAACGTAAAGATTTCTGCAGGTCACTTCTGACGGCATCAGGAGTTAACTCCTGACGGCGTCATGTGTAAAATTCTGGAAATTTTGCGAGTTTTGTTTTTCTAACAGAGTCTTAAAGTTTTTGTTAAATCTTTAGTTTTATAAACTCCAGGAAATCTGCAAACATTCATTCCACAAGCATTATATCCCTTTAATTCCTAGAAAGCAATTTAAGATATATAAGCTATTTTTCTAGGATTTGTTAGTATATATAGATTGCCGCCGATTTTACGCGAGGTTGCCTTGTTTGTTTTCTCAGGTTTAACAGGTTTTATATGACAAGAAGATGATTTATTTTTCTGGAAGGGAAGCTTTGAATGTTCATTTTTCTTGGAGGAAGATCTAACCTTGTTGACACACTATCCACACCGAACGAATCAGGGGAGTATTTGCTTTCATTCTTTTACCTATTTCACTTTTACATTCTTTAATTGAACATTGGGGACAATGTTAATCCTAAGTGTAAGGGGAGGGTAAATGATGATACCTTATAGGATGCTATTGCACTTGAGTTTGTTTGTTTGATGGTAGGTGTGTAATAAAACTAAGAGAAACACTTGTTAGTGTAATTTTAGCGCCAAATTTAAATTTTTTTACAACATTTAGGAGTGAAACTTTAGCCTTAGCAAGCGTCTCATGGATAGGAGTTGTATGACTAGCACAAAACCGTACCATTCAGAAAAATTTTCCACCCAAATATGTGACGTTCGCCTTAAGATTTGATCGGAAAAGCATTCATTATTAGTGCTTATGAGTGTACCGGTAGCATTTAGATTCTAGAACTTGCGTTAGTGATGCATCCCGAGACCGCTAGTGAAACTACATTCGTGTAGTAGGATTTACTACATGATAAGAGGCATTAGGATCACCCTTGTGTTAAACCCGTATCATAATTACTTGACCATTTAAGTCATATTACTTGACTAGTAAAGTCAACTAATTTTTCCCACACCTTAGCGTTGTACTCATTTTTAGTACACGAAACCCCTAGTACACCCCTCCAAGCCTATCTTTTCGTTTCTAACTTTAAGCATTTTACTTAAAGGAAGAATTTGTTACAACCCACCTAAATGTACAACCAAATCGCCTTAGCCTTCCGTGTATGCACTCATCTTTAGTGCATTATTGTTATATGTTTAAACCCTTAGTTAATTATCTAATTGATTACATGGTTGCTAAGTCGAGTCATATCTTGTTCATATTGTTTTGGGACGATTGGGACTCATGGGTAAAGTACTTATGTTATGGAGTAATGGGGAAGAACATCATATATTACCCCCATATGTGCGTTAATCTTAAATAGTACTCCAAGTGTTTTGATTATCTTGATTCGAGTCATTAGATTAGTTTATTGTAAAGTATGTAAAAATTCAAGTGTAAGAGGAATGTACATTCCCTATGATGTATTATTTTGGATGGTAGGGTAAGAGTGTATGCAAAAAAAAAAAAAAAAAAAAAAAAAAAATAGAAAAAGAGAAAAGAAAAACATACGGACTACCATCCCGTTTCATTCTATGTTTGTTTTAAGTTTTTGTTATTTTTGTTTTATTAGCTTAAGTCGAGTCGAGTCTTGGCTTAGCAACGCCATATTGTACATGTAATTAACCAAGATGATTAACTCGCCACTAGTAATTATTGCCTTTATCCAACAAAACCGTGTTTCCATATCCCTATACCTAACATTATAACCCTTTAAAAGACCTCTTTGATTGTTTATCCTAGGTGCTTACGCCGAGTGGTGGAGGTTTGATCCTTTCCCAAGCCTATGGTAATCTATTTGCTATGACAGGTAGTGAGAGATGTTTTCCATTTCCATATTGTGATATATACTTTATTACACCCGAGAGATGTGAGTATCTAAACACTATTTGTGAGGTGCTAGTGTATGACCTCCGTGCTTGTCTTTGGTCTTTAGTGGAATGATTATTTGTTGTAATTACTTTTATATTAGTGTTAAATGACCCCTAACTTGTATTTTGATTAGAAAAAAAGCGCATTTGCTTAAGGACAAGCAAATCTCAAGTGTAAGGGTATTTGATGAGGCGAAAAGTGAACCACTTTTAAGGGGTCATTTAAGCCCGAATTCGAGATTATTTGATCAAATATTGCCCTAAATCGTTCCTTTTGTCATTTTAGGTACTTTTGGAGAGAAATCTGGAAAAGGAAGCATTTTAGACGTTTTTGGAACATAAAAGTGAAGAAAACGGGAAAGTCTCAATTTTCCTTGCTAGGAACAGTACCTGACGGCGTCAAGAGTTACAAAAGAGGTGGATGTGGACAATACACGTGACGATCCAGAGAGTTTTGTGCATAGGAGATGACGGCGTCACCCAAGGCCGTCATGGTCCAAGTATTAGTGACGGCCCAGAAGAAATTTACACATAACGGTGTCACAAGTGGATCTAGGTAATACGATTTCATTATAGGTGGCGAGTTGACAGATTCACAACCCAATACATGACGCCGTCACCCATTGTAATCTATATATAGTTTTCCAAATTTCATTCATTAGTGTGCAACTTTGAGGGAAAAATCCTACGCCGAATTTTCCAGCTTTTTCAAGGGTTTCAACCCTTTGAATCTTTCATGTTCTATTAAAGATAAGTACTCTTTCAATTCAATCAATATGTCTATATGTTGTTTGAATATATCTTACGCTTGTCTTCAATTTAACATGCTCGGCTAGATTTCCTTTGTGTTTGCTTAGATGTAGTGAAACCTAGATGTTAATTATGGTTTGATTGTTTGTTGATAGTTGTTACGGATGATTGTATTCGATGTTAGGCTTAAGAAAACTGGCAGACCTCCATTGGTAACTTGCTTGAACGTCTTAAGAAACATGATCGGAGGTGTACTACGATTTTTGGTTGTATTTAATGCGTAGGAGAATTCTAATGATCCCATGTTAGGAGCTTCTAACGGCTCGACATAGGAGTGAATTAGGATCCTATAGAGTTAAGGAATATTGTACACGGCCCTACGACTAGTATTAAGGAATATGACCCATCATCAATGCAATTGTAACAAGCTATCAACCTGTAAAAGATATCTAGGGAGTAATGAAACCTAACTAAACACAATTTTCCTCATCATTACTTACACCACTAGTATAATTAGTTTCATTTTCATTTATTTAATTTTGATTGCATTAGTAGTTTATTGGGTTAGTTGGCTAGCAACTAATTCCGCCCACTCTTCCAAAACCCGAGATTTTAATTGCTTTTATAAAATATAAAAATACAAAAAGAATCATCCCTCACCTCTAGACTTAGTTTAGGATACTTTCTAATCCTAGCGACACTATTCCTGAGTTGAACGATCAATCCCCCGGTACTTGTCACTATACTACACTACAACGATCAGGTACACTGCCTGGTGGGGGTTGTAAGCTTCTCGAGATCCCTCGAGAGGTAAAGCCTGGTGCGATTCCCACGTATCAATCACATCATTATCATACGCAACAGAAGACATTTCACAAGATACGTCAGAATTACTGTTGTGATCCGAATATTGCTCAATTGGGAAAACGTTAATGGTTTCCAATTCAGCCTCATTTGATTCACCCACATTATTTTGTCGTATATCGTTGAAGGTCTTTTGTTCATCATTGACTGCACATTTATCATATAATTTTAGTACCTCAGTTTTTAAGGAATGATTTGGAGGGACCAGATTGTCGTTAGGGTGAGACAACAGATGATAGATTAGCCATGAAGATTGTCTGAGCAGTGGGTTCGTCATCAACATCTGATTCGAAAGCATCACAATCCTCTGCTTGGAAGATGTTTGGATCATTAAGAGCTAAGTCCTGAACTGGTTCAGCCACATCATCATCAAATGTCTTTCCATCATCCCCAACAATAAACGCCAATTCTTCCTCGTTTAGCAGGACTCCATTCTCTTGAGCTTGCATAAGCAACATTTTATCCTTGAAGTAGTCTGAGTTTTGAGGACGTTTTGGCTAAGTACAGTTTCTGGCGATGTGACAAAGACCCCCACAGTTGTAACATTTTGGTTGCCTTCCTTGTCCCTGATTCACATTTCCAACTCTGTTCTGAAAGTTACCCCGTACAGCATTCCTTTGATTCACATTTTGTCTGACCTGAACGTTCTGCACTATTACTTTACCATCCTCCATAATAGCCTGATTACGTAGATTGGAGGAAGTTCTGAGTTGATTGTTGGTAGGTAGGAGTGCAGCCCTAAAATGTTGAACCAGTAGAGACACTTGATTGGAAAGATTGTCAATCATCTTGTCAGTATGAGAGTACCCTGAGTTGAGTTGGGTATTCATGGCAGCCGATGACTGTAGAGATGAGTGATCCACTGATGACACATGTTGATTGGTTGGCAACATACTAGTCATAAAAGCAAGTGAGTCATTGGTGACAGTTGGATTAAGCTTCTCTCTTAATTGACGATCATATGATGCATGCTTCTCATGTTGTTGTAGATATGCAAACAATTGTTCATAGTTCGTATTTCTCAATCCTTTGTTAAGCTTAACTGCTGTAATAAAGCGATCACACTCAAGTGACATGTTGTTCACAAACTTAGAATTGAGTTGAATGTTGGGCATTGTCATTCTTATCATTCTCATGTCATTAACCAGTTTGTGAAATCTGACATAGTAGTCGGTAATGTTTTCACCAGGATTCATTTTAAAATGCTCAAACTCATCATACAATTGAGATTCGCGGTCTTCTTTGGTCAGCTACGATCCCGACAGAAGAATTTTGACATTGTCCCAAACAGCTTTGGCTTCAGTGTTGAAGTTGATTAGCTTGTACACATCTTTAGGTAACCCTTGTATTACGATGTTGGAGGCTCGAATGTCAGCATCATAGCGCTTCTTTTCAGCATTATAGCGAGATCATTGTAAGTGCGTGGTCTGTCAATTCCATGGGTGGCAGAACCATCCTCAGCCGTGGAGATAGCATCTCTGGTTGTACCCATCTGGATAGGACCTTCATCGATAGATCGCAGAATGTTCTCACTATTTTCTTTACCCAAGCAATACAATCTGATTCTTTGTGCCCATGATTCATAATCTGTCCTGTCTAGCATCGGAGGTCGGGTGTCGGATCCAGCAGCTTGAATGTCATCTGAAACTGTCGACATCTCAAAGTCTTCAAACGAGACACAATGTTATACTACTCAAACCCAATCCAAACATCAAATAAGCGTATGATATAGAATAACCAACTGAAACACAATGTTATACTAACACCAAAGATCATAAAAGTACATCTCTAACATGTCTAATAACAATATAAAGAGCAAACCAAGATGTTTCAAGAGAAACACTTCAAACTAACAAAAACCACACAAAACCACACCCAATCTGATTCACCAAGGCCCTAAGATGAAACCTTGGCTCTTGATACCAATTGTAGGATAGTAACTAAGTCTTAAACATGATGAAACTAGTGATTTGGGTGGCGTATGGTTTAAGAGAAAAGGAAGAAGAAAGAAAACTTGGAACCTTGAGAGAGAAAATGATATGTTAGATTAGATAGAATGAGAAGGTCCAACCCTCTCCCTTGGTGGGAGAGGGGTATTTATACAAGGAATAAAAACGCCCACACCCGGGCTGTGGATCAGGCATACAGTGGGTAAAGACCCGCCCTTCTTCCACGATGTTACTTAAACTAAACTAATTCTAACTAATAACTAAACTAACTACGAGCTAACTTAATGCTATTACAATAATTAGGTGACCGAGTCTTTTACAGGAATATTTGTATTCCTAACAATTTTTATATGTTATCTTTCTTTTTACATACATGCATGCAACTATGATAATATAACATATAATTATCTATGGATCTTGTTAAGTACGTAGATGCATAAAAAATGAAAGCTACTAATTTATTCTTTTGTGTTTCATATCTTTTTTTAGCTAGAAAATGGATAATGGTGACGCACATCCGATGAATATCGATGATGAAAGTGATGATTCAGTTGAGGAAACGAGTTTGGCTACCCGCGCATTGCGGCAGGTATTTTGGCTTTTTTTTTTTTTTTTTTTTTTTTTTTTTTTTTTGTTAATGGTTATGTGTTATTCGGCTTGTTGGTTACAAAAGGAAAAATACATGGTTTACCCATTTTTGTTTTATTGTGTCGTTTGTTAAATTTTTTTACACATTAGTGTTTTAATGTTTTTGTAAATTTTGTTTTGTATGCTTTTTTGCTAATGCATTATGTTTTAAGGTATTTTTTTTCTTTTTAATTATTATTATTAATTTTTTTTTTTAGTTTTGGTGTAAATGTTAATACTTATTTTGACATGAGTATCTTTGCATGAGAAGTATAACCAAAGCAGTTACTATTCCAATTTAGTTAGGTGCTTTTATTCTTTGGACTATTCATATTCCTCTTCACATTTTTAAAATCTCAAACGAATCTAAAATATAAAACGAAATGGCTGCTACTCCAAATATCGACCAAGTGAAAGAGGTGAGTGGTTCTGATGAGCTTCATCATTGTTTCAAAATCCTCTTTGTGCAAGAACAGGGAGAAAATGAAGGGTTCATTATGCAGATTGGAGAGAAATGTGACGACCTGCAAAGGAAAATTGCTAGGAGAGAAGAGCTGATTCTAGAGGCCATGATGTGGCTACTGATGGTTTTGATTGCATGGTTGAAGCGCAAGATAGAGACTGCCAGATAGATTCTAGCTGGGTTGGTTGCCGTTTAAGATTTAGCTCGTGAGGGAGGAGTTGAGGAGCAATGTCATGTGTTTGTGATGGATTTGCATGATTTGGTTGTTTAGGTTATGTAGGTTTTTGATAAGGATTATGCGTACACTTTTAAGGGGTCATTTAAACCTTAAATCGTATTTATTTGGTCAAATATTGCCTTAAATCGTTTCTTTTCCCATTTTAGGTACTTGGGACACGATTTCTGAAAAATAGAGCATTTTGGACATTTTTGGGCTCAAAAGTGAAGAAAACAGCAAAGTCGTAAAAAACTGTTACGAACTACACCTGACGGCGTCTCGCCATAACTGGTGACGCCGTCACTAGAAGATAACGAAGTTGGAAGATTTTGCCTATGACGTTCTAGAGAAATTTTGAAGGTTTTGCACCGATGCTCGTAGAATGGTAGTTGTATACAATGTGGTGGCCATTAAAGAATTGAAAGAGCCTATATCACAATGTATAATGGTGAGTCAAGACATATTATGTCAATACGACAACTACTCTCAACATGATTTATTACTTTTGACAATGTAAAGTCTGGTAATAATGCGGATCCGCTTATAAAAGGCTTAATCAGAGAGTGAGTTACCAAGTCGTGTGGAAGAATGGGACTAAAGCCCCGGAAAGGTTTATATGAAGGAAAACCTAACCCAGTTGACTGGAGATCCCAAGGGTTCAATAGGACAACCTAATTGTATAAACCGAGGGAGGTAACTGTGGGGGAGTTATCAATTCTCCATCCGTTTAAAGGAGTTAGTAAACTTCCTAGTCTATTCCTAAAACAGTGACAATATGAGGTTAAGCTTATCGCTTTTAATGATTCAATTGGAATCACCTATGTGGGAGAGAAGTGGGGTCGCTTCGAAGGGAAATGTGGGTGCACAATTCCTAAAAGCTCTCGCAGAACCAGGCTAGTGTTCCGACCATAACAGACACGACTAAGAGGATTTGACGATGTCAGGGAGAGTCCTGTGTGAACTTATATTGTCGTCTATATAAATAGCAGATCAGTTCAAAGACATCGCGTTCTACTGCAGCTAGTAGGCTAAGTATATTTCACAATGGAAGGTTCAAAGCGTAACACCTACCTATCCTATGCATGATTCAACTGTTGGGATTTTCATTGGAAATGTGTGTGTTTTCGAATCGATCTCCATTCATGTGGGGGATTGTTGGAAAAATTTGGTCGAAAATTGCATTTTCACCAATTGTAGTGTGAATGGGATATTGATCTCAAATTGTTGTGTCTAAAACAAAATGGTGTAAACTTTGAAAGTGTCAAAGTTGTAACAACATATTGATGGTTGGTTAATGATCGATTAATATTTCGATTAATGCCATGGTTAATGGTTGTTAATAATATAATAATTATGACCATTACTCAAAAATTAAATCAGTTTTTATGATATTTAAGGTAGTTAATTGCATATTAACTATGACCGGTTTTTGAATCGCCTATATAGTCTAGCTATATGTGATCATTGAAAAGATAAGAGAAAGTGGCACCACACTAAGATAACATTCACAAATGTTCGCTTTTGGGTTTTCTATTTTCCACGCGAATCGCAAGTTTGTCCGATGAGAATTTCAGGCATAATGTCAAGTCTGGCAGTACAATTGCTTCGATTGTTGTACCCTGGGAAATATACGCCGAATAGGTGGCGAATCTTTTTTAAGGTAAGCGTGTCAAACACGTGCCTCAATCATGTTCTTGCATTCAGTTTCATCTCACAAATCTGGTTTGTTATAGCTTTTCGATTTGTACATTTTTCTTATTCTATTGTCTCTACTTTGATTACGCATAACTGGAAATACAACATGTACTTCCCTTCATCCTCGTAGTAGACTTCTAAATTTCAAGTTCCATATAGTCTATTTCTTGCATTGGTTGTTTGATTGTGGATTTATTGATACAAATATGTAATAGGGATCTTTAAGACATATTGGGGTTAGAATCTCACATCAAAACGGAGGTTATTAGTCAAATAACAGTAGTTGACTTGGGTGGTCAAAAAACATGGAATAGGTGAACGTTGTATTTTACTCTAATATATATGATTTCCCTCCTACGTATAATTCAAAAAAAGTTTTACAAAGAATAAAAAATTAAATAAATAAATAATTACGTTAATAAAATAGGTGAAAGGTGTATTTTACTTCTTTTTTTTTCGTTTAATTCTCACATACAAATTTACGTTAATGAAATAGTTGCCTTAACACTCACACTCCCTTCATTTCATCTTTTTTACCTCCCCTTTTTGGTTCGTTGTAATCATGTAACGCTATTGTAATCTAAATGTTTGGTTCAATAGGCTATTTTGTATGCGACAGTATTGTAATCGAATTTACACCCCATAATCCATATTACATGGTAAACTCGATGAAAAGTTTTGACTTACATTGTCGTTGTAATTCAAGATCTTTCAATTCTAGCTATCATTATTATAACATCGCTTTACTAGAAGTTCAAGATACATGCAAATAATTAGTGGGAAGTCGAGATACTATCTCGGTCCCCCCACTCTTTTAGCTATTGCAAAGCTAATCCTAATAACTATGTGAGCAACTCCTCACGCCCCAATGTCTCGATCCACGGGTAGCACGCCACGTATCATCTTTGTCCCTACGATGTCCACCACGTGGACCATCTTAAGCCATGAGATCGCATCCATGGGTTGCACAAAACCCTATTCCTTGAAATGGACCTAGTCCCCTTTGACACACACACGCTAATCGACTCGTGAGTGTTACCTCAACTATTGACACAAGTCATATCTTGGGGTCCTTATCGAGCGTGGGAAACCAAACGATCAATTACCCTCGCCCAATATGTACCTTATATAAACACCTGCCATCCGTGTTATACGAAGCATAATAACAAACCACAATTTTTATTTTTCCATTCACTTGAAAAAAAATTGTATCACCGGAAAAGTATGTTTTACCAAAAAGAAAAAAAAAAAAGAAAAAAAAAAGAAAAACTTCAATGATTTTCCATGGAACCACAAAAACACAAGTTTTAATGCGAAAATCTTTATTTTCCGGCGACAAAACTTCAATAAACCTAAGCTCTTTTTCGTTGAATAACATACGAGAAACCTACCTTTTCACAAACAAAACCTTGATTCACGGTCACAAACTTCGTTTTACAGCCATGACGAATCAACAAAACAATTCAAAACTCAAAAACAAAGTACACAACAACCGCTAGGCGTCCATATGATCCAAACATGGATTCCAAGAAAAAACCCAAACAACAAAGTGTTAGAAAACTAGACTCCCACAACCCATGATGAATTTCCTTGGGAAGGTTTCTTTCCATCTAAGGATCCACACACAAAATAAGCAGAATCTACATTGATGGGGGCAACATCATGTACGTTCATTATTCCAAACTACGTGACATCAAAAAGAGAATTTGTTCCAGCGACTATTCCACTCATGGGATTCTCATCTAAGAGATTCATAGATAACATCCACTATCATGAACGGCTATCATGGGATTTCACATCATTAAGTCTGTTGATATAAATAAATGACTAAAAACGTTATTCATATCTCTCTATATCTCTATGTTTTAATAATCACAAAACGAAAACTCATCAAACCAAAGATTATGACATAAACAAGTATTTAGTAGTAAATACTCATCTTTACCACTTAATCACTTAAGGTATGAATAAACAAAGTGTCTAATGTAATACAAGATCAAAGGAACACTTTTGTTAATCACTAGATATTTATAAAATGTCACAAAACATTTTATATCTTTTGTAAAACATTTTTGGCATTAAAAGAATATGTTTAATTCATTACAAATTTGTGAATTCAAATTTTCAACCAAAAATGGCAAATCTAATCTAGAAAAATTTCCCTCACAAAAGGACAAGAAAATCCAACGTTCAGGAGGGCGGCCCCTTTAATTTTTCTAGGCGGCCCCCTTAATCATTAAGGGGACTGCCCCCTAATTAAGGGGACCGGCACGCTTCAGAAAAGTATTTTCTTGGCCTTTAAATACTGGATCATTCCAAATATTTTTCTCACCTTTTTGCACTATAAACTTTCTGATCTAACCATCCTTCTCCATCCTCTAAAAATCCTTTGATCTTATATACTTTGTTCTTTGTTTCAAAGTGATTCAAGCCTCAACACTCAAGTGCAAAGAGAAGAATACTTCTATTAGAAGTATTACAACTTAGTATCATCTTGCTATCTAAGTTGTTTGTTTGTTTCATCTTGTTGATCTCTCATATTTTGGTGAATAAGGTGTATGTATTAGTTAGCTAGATTTAGTTGTAGAATCTAGAATTGTTGTAAGTGTGAAGTGGAACTTGAAGTGAAGAAGGAGTGTTGGATAGTAGAGAGGATAGGAGAGAGTTGCAATTGTGACTAGTAGTGAAGAAATTGAAGATTCCAAGTGGAGAAGACTAGAAGACATTAGTAGATTAAAGTTGTGAAGACTCTAGTGGCTTGAAGGTGCAAAGATATTATTGATTTGAAGTTGTGAAGACATTGGTGCTTTGAAGTTGTGAAGTTGCAAGACATTGAAGTCGTGAAGTATTTTGTGAAGGCGTGAAGATACTTGTGGTGTGAAGAAGTATTGAAGAAGTAAAAGGTGTGAAGAAGTTGTGGTGTGATATTTGGTGTGAGATTGGTTCTAGCTACGATTAGAACTCGACATTTTGCTTTGTGTCGTTAATTGGTGTAAGCTTTTGGTGTGTACTTTTTTCTCCGCCATGAGGGAGGTTATTGACTTAGTGAAGAAAACTCTCGAGTTCGGTGCTCGGGGAGTGGAGTAGGGCAAGGAAGGTGTCCTTGTAGCCGAACCACTATAAATCCTTTGTCTCTCGGTTTGATCTTTCCATCTCTCATTCTTTACTTGTTTACTTACTTGCTTCTCGTACATTATTATTATTGTGTGTTGTGCATATATTGATTTCACATAAAGATCAAACTAGGTTCCATTTAAAACCTTAATTATACATTAGTAAAATATAAGTATATACAATTATTAAAACACATATACATATATAAATACTTACTTATAGATTGTATTTTAAAACTTGTAACGATCTATGGAATTTGAAAAATATTTAGAAGGGGAATTTACACAACAACCACCATTATTTGAAAATGATCATTTTCTTGAATGGAAAAACAAATTTGAAAATTATGTGAAATCAACAGATCTTGATCTTTGGCATATCATTTCAATTGGTGATCTTAAACCAACCAAAATGGATTTTGAAAATCAATATTAAAATCTTCAAACCAAAATTGATAAAAACACTAAAGCCAAATTACTTATTTTCAAAACTCTACCAAGAGTTAAATATGAAAGATTATTTTATTGTAAAACGGCAAATGATATTTGGAAATGTCTTTTAAAGCTTCACCAAGAGAAATGTAAAATCAAAGATGATAAACTTGATATTGCACAAGAAATAGTTAATCTAGAAAATTTAGTAAATAAATATTTAGTTGAAACAAACACATGTACTACTAGTTCAAATGTGATCATTGAAGGTATCTATAACGAAGAATACATGAGCCAAATCTTAAGAAAGAGCGTGAATAAATCATGGTGCAACAAGTGCAAAGAAGACGATGATAATACGGCTTATGAGAATACTCAAACAAATGTGAACACAAGTATTGATGGCAAGGACTACATGATTCTAGATCCAAGCGAAACTACAAACAAAACATGGAGCGACATGGACAATGGAATTGATCACCGTATAGCATGTGAAGAATGTACAACTACAAATAAGGTAATTAACGAACGAAGAGTCTATTACGTGTTGATTTACTCATCTCGCTCTATTGCCTTTGATGGCTATTGGTTTCTATCACGTTTTTTCACATTCTGCAAATATTTCGCCTATGACGTCGTTGCGGGAATCTTCTTGTCTCGGCATTCTGTTCTTCACTCTTGGAGTATTGGTATCATGGTGTGTCAGTTACTATTTCAAGATGAAGCCTCTAAAGCACAATTTTTATTAGCCTTCACAACTTGTGATGATTGGTGTGATCGATTAAGCATCTCGGATCTAGCTCCCTTGATTTCTATTGCGTTGGAATGTTACTTGGCTACTTCGACATGTTTTGGACAAACTTTTAAGATATCTTCCATTTCCCTCATGCCCACTCTTAAAGAAAAGTTGGACCTGAGATAAGTTTTCGTTTCATAAACTTGCCAATATTACATTATATTTTAGAATGCTTTAACTAGTATGTGAATATGATTTAACTTATAAGTTGCCATGCTTTTAGATCATTAATACTAATATATGCATATATGTTATTAGCATTATTAATCTTCTTGTTGTTTGATATATATTCGTTTTAGTATAGTGTTTGTTTTACCGAAGAAATGCTTAGGAAAGTATTTCCCCGGGTCGTGTCCCAGCGAAGGTGTGAATGGAATTCTTAATTCCCGATTCGTGAAACGTGTCGTGAAAACGGTAAAAAGTGATTTTGATGAGATTACACTAATGAAATAGTAAATGAAGCACAAATAATCAACTAAACACGTAATTCGAGTAGACAAACTTAATACGTAATGTAGAATCGAAAACGTAAGCTAAAACGTAAATTAAACGTTAACGTACGAAATAAAACGCGACTTTTAAGCTACGCTACTCCTACGGACTTGGAAATAATTTTCAAAAGTTAAAAATGATAAAAGAAAATTTTGAGAAAAAGAAAAATATTTTTTTGACTTTTTATTTATTTTTTATGAATTAAAAACTATTTTAACTAATTAAAAATTAATAGAAAATGCAAATAAATTGAGAAAAATGCAAAATAAATTTCTAAAATTCTAAAATAACTGAAAATAATTTTATAATATTTTTTTGGATTTTTTAATAATTAAAATGTATTTAAAAATGATTAAAAATGAAAATAAAATAGAAAAAATAGTAAATGAACTCAGAAAAATTTGAAAGTAAAATAAGCTAGGCAAATGCTGATTAGCTTGAAAACTGCTTATTTTGAAGTGCTTATTAATAAGCAGTCTGACTAAAGTTGACCTAAACTTTGACCAAGTAAACTTTTGACTCAAAAATGCTTATAGGAACAGTATTAAGGCCAAATTCAACTCAGAAATACAGATAAAGGCATAAACAGGTTCAAAAAGCACTAAAAGAAACAAGCAGATGAACAAACAGATAAGCAAATGGAAAAGTCTCAATGGATAATTCAACAATAAGCACAAATGAACTCTACTGAACAATAAGACTCATATTTCAATCAATATCTGGTAATTGCAGCCCTATATGTTGGAACAGATCCTATGCTAAACCATTCAATAAGATAGGCCAATAAGCAGTCCTAAATAGCTTCAAATTCTAAACGTAGGGGGCAAAAGCTAGTCTAAACAGCTGAGATCACAAATCAATAAGAAGTAAGCATCACTTAGTTACCTAATCTGCCTAAAACCTATTTAGAAAGTTAATCAGTCACTGGTGCACAGGGGATATTATGACCCAAACAGATAACTTCAACTCAGATTTTCAATAAGCAATTGAAATTCAAATCAACTTTTTCTTTTTGAAATTGATTTATATATTGCCAATCTTCTAAAATCCACAAACCAAATGAATTTCCAATTAAAAATGAATGCCACAGCCACTTACAAAATTTAGACCAAATGCTGAGTTAAAGACTTGATTTCACTTTTTTGTCTGAAAAGGATTTTGACTATTATGAATTGAATTTGATCTTATATGAAAACTGATATTCAGCTAAACTTTTATCTAATCAAATTAAGCTAATACTAATACTAGTGCAAAGATATATGGAACTAAGTAATACTAAATTACCCACAGTTAATTAGAAATGAAATATAAAGAGTATGTTGACTATTTTGTATAACTACCTATTGTTTATATGTTAGACTAAGCCTAAATTCAACCTAAGTATGATGTCTAGACCAGCTAAACTCTATGAAACAACAAGAACACCAGCAAACTTAACTAACCCAAACAACCTTTTATGGTGACTGATAAGAAATTATATGAGACTAATGAGTGCACACACCAAACCAAATCACCAATATACTCTGAATAAGATCCAAACACCCATATTGATGCAACTGTAATGAGATTCCAAGGCAGAAAACAACTGATGCACAAACCTAGGTGTATTAAGAACTTGAGTACGCAAAGTATGCCTAAACCAAACACCCTGCTAATTCTAACTGTCAATAAACTTATGAAACAACTTAGTGACTAATCATTCAAAACCACAAAATAATGCTCAAGTATGAATCAACAAGCTTAATCTGAACCAGAATATCAGGCTTTAAACACCAAGTATCACAGAAACACTCAACTAAAGAAATGACAGATAATAGATAACTAATTAACAATAAACTATAATCTAATTGCAATTCAAACTGAGGCTAAACTGAAATATGATGCAAATACAGAAATAATAAAAACAAAACTACACTACTAATTATCTATTGAAGCAGAATTGAACGTAAATAACCGAGAACTTACAAACTCTCTCCTCAGCATGAACAGAGGAGAGCTCCCACACAGCCTGTCTTTAAGACAGGCCAAACGACACCTTATGGCTGCCTTCAAATCCCAATAAGCTGGCTAATTATGAATAAGCACTCAATCAGTTGACCACTTGACTTTTTGTTATCTTTTTTTTTTTATATATATATATAACTTGAAACAGAAATATGAAACAGAGATTTAAGCAAACTACTACTACTGATTCAAACAACCAATAAGCAATGAAGAATTTAAGCTAAATAGAAATTTAAAACAATAAACAAAAATAAGACTTGAATTGTATTAATAATGAAAGTTTAGTACAAGACTTTGGAATTACAATAAAACTTGAACTAAATTGACAGGAATAAAAAATGGTCAAAACTTTTCTAACAACATGAAAAATTGGACACTCTACATGTGAGCTAGGAGGGGGTATATATACTGATGAGAGATGAGGCCTTGGATGTCCAGGCTAGCAATCCTCATGAAGGTGTGCTTCTTCTGATCCTTAGATAGCCCTTAGATAACCCTTGCTCCCCAATCCATCATCTTCAGCCGTTGGATTAATTGTGATGTGACCGATCCTATGTATCCTTCTCCATTGGTCCACGTGTGAGCTTCTTACATACCCTGACTTTCTCTGACCTTTTAGAAGCTCTCATGATTGGTAATTATTACCAATTGTGGTAATTTTGAGGGGAGGGTACTTTAGGGTTCATAGCACAGTAACTAAATCTGGGTGTTTTGTGAATTGGGGGTAAAATTGGGCGGGGTGTGTTTTTGAGTGTGTTTTATATTTTGTTTTCGTTGACTTGGGTATTGACCGGGTGAAAGGTAGCAGGCCGGGTAAAAATTGTGGTGGGCTGGGTGGTATATTATAGGGTGTTGGGCTTAGGTGTGGTATGGGCTTTGGTGTCTTGGACTAGGGATGATGGATCCGGTTTTGTGTTATAGTTTAGGACTTTAGGACTTACTAAATTTAACAAGGACCATTGTTGTACAATTCTGAAACTTAGGGGCTGAATCTGTTAATCTCCATTTTTATCTTCCAAGGGCTAATGTAGTAAATCTCTCAATCATGGAGGACCATTTTTTATTTTTCTTCTAAAATTCATTAAAGGACCATATTTGCCAAATTCTGAAACTGCAGGGACTGATGTTGCCAATTTCTCAAAACTTTGTCCAGGGACTTTTCTTGTAACTTTTATGAATTTCCAAGGTTGAATTTGACTTTTTGAGCTTAGACTTTGACCATTTGACTCCCCCGGCTCCGGTTTTTGACCTTTTTTTCAATCTCGTGCTCGTTTTTGTCGGTTTTGCTTTGTTTTCGTTCATTTTTTCTCATATCCGTACCTGCATATACACAAATACAAAAACATGCATTCTCTTGACATTTTTGGTTAGTATTTGGTAATTTTGGTCTGAAATAAGGCCTAAAAAGGATGAGTGATTAAGCACTCATCATTGTTTAGTCTATTATCATTTTTCTTAATCCTCTATGATCTATAGTAGAATGCTTTCCACTTAAGCTATATGATCTTACTAGTTGCATAAATAGATGTATTATAATTGTGACTTGTTTGTAACTTGATATTATGATGTTTGTTGTATACATATATATATATATATATATATATATATATATATATATATATATATATATATATATATATATATATATATATATATATATATATATATATATATGTCTATCTTGTTTTGTCTACATGACTATCTTGTTTCCATGAATAATTTACTTTGCTCCTTTCTATCTCATTGCATTTAAATCATAAATATCTACCATCTCTCTTTCATTTCCTTGGGTGTCATTAGAGATGATTATGTGTGACAATGGGCTTAATTGATTCTCTTGAACATGGTAAGCTTCCATTTCAAATCCTTCACTTGCAATTTCTTGTTATCATGATCAAAACATCATGTTTAAAACTTCTCTCTTTTTGAATGAAAATCTTTTAAATATCTATATTATCTTTCTTGAAACAATTTACTTAACTAAATTTTTTTAACCTTATTTTAATCAAAAACAAGATTGAAATTTCTTTTTACATGTTATGTAACAAAAATCAATTTGTTTTATTGTAATGCACACTTGAATTTACTTCAAAACATTATTCTCACATCTAGGAATCACATGAAGATCATTTTCCTTGCATTGTTGAATAAAACTAAAAACGTTTTGCTTAAAACACATTTGATTTTCTCACATGTGTCATACACTTCTATTGAAAATGACATTCACAATTTTATCAAATCATCTCATGAGAATCATGGCTTGCCCATATGGATCTTGTTTGTAACAAGTCTTGAAGTCCATATAATCATTTCCATATATTTATTACTTGTTAACAATCACATATATGTTTGTCCTAAACTAAATGTTATCATCTTCATATAGTTACACATTTAACTTATTTGCCTTATTGCCTCCTTAATTGCATATCTTAATTGATAAATTAATAGATAGCATGATTATTAGAAATTAATTGCTTCGTTTAATTATTCCTATATCACTCTCTACATTCATGAATAGCATGCCCTATATTGCCTCAAAGAGTTGAACTTACTTGAATCCAAATCCAAAAACACAACCTTTTTGAAAATTTTCTGCCAAAAATCCATTTCTGGCATTCTGGGAATCACCAGATGGGCGGCCCCCTTAATTATATAAGGCGGACCCCTTAATGATTAAGGTGACCGGCCATCTGATGGTCGGGGATACTGTTTTTTTTATCACTTTTTGACCCATTTTAACCTATACTTCCCAAAATTCACAAACATATTTTGTCCCATACTATCCCTCAAATTTTCCTTCCTAAACCACATTTCTCATACACTATAAATACCCTCTTCCCATCATTAATGCCATCATACCCAAACATGTCATTTCCCAACAACCAAAAAAAAAGATTTCAAGAACCGCAAGGATCTCCGTCAAACCCGTTTGGAGGAGGAAACTTGATTCTTGTCATAACTCAAGTGATGTTGTTCCAAATCAACCAACAACTAAACCTCAAACCCACTCTAATGAGTCATCTCACAACCTATCTTTCACTCATACCCTCATTAATGCTTCTTCTTATGATGAGCATGCTCAATCCCAAAACAATAATCCCAACATCTCAATCAATACTTCACATGTTGCTCATTCAACAAAAACACCACTCACTCATGAAGAAACTCTTCCACCCTTTTCATGTTTTCATGACTACCCAAGCTCAACCATGTCTCCACCACCAAGAGTACCACCACCATATCCTACAACTTCACATGCCATTCCTATGTTGCATGTTCAAACCTTCACCCAAGACAACCATCATGTTCTACCATCATCACCTTCTTCCGAACACTTGAAGTTCGTTGAGGAGCTAAAAGAGGCTCATGAGCTTAGTGCTCTTTTAGCATTACATCTTGCTCAACGCAATTTGGATCCACCCCAATCAAGCTCACCATCATCACCACACAACATCAACCAAATTGAGAAGCATGTCAACAATTGCCCTTGTTGCATCTTTCTTCAACAACAAACCATTGCTTTGAATGAGCACTTCACTTGGATTGAGTATCTTCTTACAAGATCTCAACAAACACCATCACTTGAACAACATCAAAACCCTCAATCAACAAACCCTACTTCAAATCCACCACGTACAAGTTCCACATCTCCAAACTCACCAACATCCATGCAACCAAAAGTTTATCTCCACTAAACCACCAAGCATTTTATATGCTTATGTTTATCATTTTCAAATAAAACTCTTCAACCATTTTGGGATTCAAGAAAGTTTGGTGACACTCATTGTTAGCACAATAGGATACTATACTTAGTTTAGTATTCTATATTTATGGCTTTTGTAACAATGATTATGGGTTGACATAATCATTTTCTATCAATGAATGACTTAATATGTGTTCCTAATTATCTTTTGCCATGCTTACTATTTGTTAGTATTATGATATATGTGTTTGCTTGTGCTTCTAATATTTTTCTTGCAAGAACTCAAATTCTCGAACCCTTGGTGCCCTCAAACGAGGGGGAGCATACATCAAGGGGGAGCTACCCTTCTATTGGCTTAAATCTTTTTGATTTTACAAAAAGGGGGAGAAGTGAATATAAACTCACTAAATACTTGTCTAAAAATTAATTTTTGGATTTAATGAGTTTAGGTTTTGTAATCATCAAAAAGGGGGAGATTGTTGATATAAATAAATGACTAAAAACGTTATTCATATCTCTCGATATCTCTATGTTTTGATAATCACAAAACGAAAACTCATCAAACCAAAGATTATGAAATAAACAAGTATTTAGTAGTAAATACTCATCTTTACCACTTAATCACTTAAGGTATGAATAAACAAAGTGTCTAATGTATTACAAGATCAAAGGAACACTTTTGTTAATCACTAGATATTTATAAAATGTCACAAAACATTTTATATCTTTTGTAAAACATTTTTGGCATTAAAAGAATATGTTTAATTCATTACAAATTTGTGAATTCAAATTTTCAACCAAAAATGGCAAATCTAATCCAGAAAAATTTCCCTCACAAAAGGACAAGAAAATCCAACGTTCAGGAGGGCGGCCCCCTTAATTTTACTAGGCGGCCCCCTTAATCATTAAGGGGACCGCCCCCTAATTAAGGGGACCGGCACACTCCAGAACAGTATTTTCTTGGCCTTTAAATACTGGATCATTCCACATATTTTTCTCACCTTTTTGCACTATAAACTTTCTGATCTAACCATCCTTCTCCATCCTCTAAAAATCATTTGATCTTATATACTTTGATCTTTGTTTCAAAGTGATTCAAGCCTCAACACTCAAGTGCAAAGAGAAGAATACTTCTATTAGAAGTATTACAACTTAGTATCATCTTGCTATCTAAGTTGTTTGTTTGTTTCATCTTGTTGATCTCTCATATTTTGGTGAATAAGGTGTATTTGTTAGTTAGCTAGATTTAGTTGTAGAATCTAGAATTGTTGTAAGTGTGAAGTGGAACTTGAAGTGAAGAAGGAGTGTTGGATAGTAGAGAAGATAGGAGAGAGTTGCAATAGTAACTAGTAGTGAAGAAATTGAAGCTTCAAAGTGGAGAAGACTAGAAGACATTAGTAGATTAAAGTTGTGAAGACTCTAGTGGCTTGAAGGTGCAAAGATATTATTGATTTGAAGTTGTGAAGACATTGGTGCTTTGAAGTTGTGAAGTTGGAAGACATTGAAGTCGTGAAGTATTTTGTGAAGGCGTGAAGATACTTGTGGTGTGAAGAAGTATTGAAGAAGTAAAAGGTGTGAAGAAGTTGTGGTGTGATATTTGGTGTGAGATTGGTTCTAGCTACGATTAGAACTCGACATTTTGCTTTGTGTCGTTAATTTGTGTAAGCTTTTGGTGTGTACGGTTTTCTCCGCCATGAGGGAGGTTATTGACTTAGTGAAGAAAACTCTCGAGTTCGGTGCTCGGGGAGTGGAGTAGGGCAAGGAAGGTGTCCTTGTAGCCGAACCACTTTAAATCATTTGTCTCTCGGTTTGATCTTTCCATCTCTCATTCTTTACTTGTTTACTTACTTGCTTCTCGTACATTATTATTATTGTGTGTTGTGCATATATTGATTTCACATAAAGATCAAACTAGGTTCCATTTAAAACCTTAATTATACATTAGTAAAATATAAGTATATACAATTATTAAAACACATATACATATATAAATACTTACTTATAATTAAGTGAGAAATATGAAATTATAATTTCTATTCAACACTTTAGATAAGTAGTATCTATGTGATATAGGTAAATTACTTTGTATCTATACTTTAGCTTCAAAGGTTTTTACGATTACCATTAATTCTTTGAAAGCAAACTTTTATTAAACGAAAAAGACGCAAAACTATTCAACCCCACCCCCTTCTAGTTTTCCACAAAGTCGATCGGGTTCGCACCACCTATTGTCATATATTAAATTCAGCGAGAGGACATGTATACACAGCACTAAGTGTCATAAGTTTTAAGACATTTTAATTACGATAACATGTGTCATAACACCCTTTTGGTGAAAATGTTTAATAAGAAGGGTGATTACTAGTGCCAAAAATACATGAAAATATGTATAATCATGAGTTAGTTCTTTTTTGGAGTGGCCTTGCGTCCTTTCTTTGGAGTTTGGGGAAGGGCATGATGTAAATGCCCCGGCAGAGGTATTAGCACCCTTGTTTTGATATTGAAACCATGGATGCACAGGTACACTGCACAAAATGTACATATAGTAGAATTCAACCAAAAACTAAATTTTCAAAATTTCATTATCAAATAATTACCTTCATAAAAGAACTCTTTTACTCTTTTAGTAGAGAGATCTGGATTACATAAAAGTAGTCCTTTCATTAGCATATGATTAATTGGTAAATTATGCAATAACAATCTTAGTACTTTTTGTACCTTCAAATATTTTTGATATAGTAGTTCCGCAAACGAGAGTCTTCTTTGTGGGCTGCAGATCGGCAAATGAATTTCTGCGTACAACTAGTGGGTTTTTACTAATTCCATCAACAGCAAATACGTGCATCAACCATATATATATATATATATATATATATATATATATATATATATATATCTTAACTACATTATAATGCATTTAGGCAATTCCTAAAAAGAAAGTCTTAAAAAATTAAGACAAAAAACATTTCTTTAATTGAAAGGATTTCAAACTAACACATATTTATGAATAGGAGTTACATTACATTATGAATTTTAATCTCATTAATTGTAGGAGCCACTAATATTTATAAACCTCATTAACTTGCAATAGCTCATTTAATCAATGTGATATAACAACCCAATTAAAAAAAAAAAAAAAAAAATCAGCAATATGATTTAAAAAAAGAAACGTCTATACTATAATTACCTTTTAATGCATATTTCATATACATAAAGCGTAAAAACTAACCCACAAACTAACAAAGTTTAATCTCAGCCTCTAAACACACATTACACTATAGTAATAATTTAAATGTTCTACTTTTAAAAAACATATACCTACTACGTTTTAAAGTATTCAGGACAACGCTAAATAAGGAAAGGTTTAAAATGAAAAATATTTGCTCGCCACAAATATAGTCACCGAATACCCGCCGCCACATTGCGCGGGTACCCTTCTAGTGTGTGTATATATATATATATATATATATATATATATATATATATATATATATATATATATATATTATCAAAAGGACATAAAATAATTAAAAGTTCTTAAAAATTATCAAGACTCCAAAGATTGGGGACGTGGGTGGATGAAAAAGATGTGAGAGTGCCCAATTTACCCATGGCTAAAACCATGCTATATGAAAAGGAAGCTACCACGTTTGGCTGGAAATAAGTTCCATCAAGTGGAAATGATCCTCTAGTTGCTGTTCGACATGGAACCTGTTGAGGTTGTGTGATAAGAACAGGGCTAAATTCTTATTAAGAGTAAAAAAAATAATAATAAAAAAAAAAACAAAAAGAAAACAAAAAACAAAAAGAAAAAAAAAATAAGTAAATAAATAAAAAACAAACAAACAAACAAACAAACTGATAGTGCCAGGAATTGGAGAAATCAGTTGATCTCCCAAATCTATGACTCAATTGCATTAGAGATGACTCTTTAAATTAATACTAAAACACTCCTAAACCAACCATAATTCAAATACTAATAAAGTAAATCAATCATGGATAACAAGTTACTTGCTCCCCGAGGACTTCAATACCAATTACCAACAACCCTTTGTGCTTGTTCATTGTACATGTGATTAAACCGTCCAGGGTTGCCTTATGGGTTATGGGTGGATCAGGTGAGTTGGCTAAAACAGTGCATTCTTAGAAGAAGTTTATAAATAGTTCATGACTTACGAAGCAGTATACTTATTCTGTTTAGTAGTAGGAGGCTTCACATACTCTTACTACTCGAGAGATAGGGTAGCACCCCCCCCCCCCCCCCCCCATCCCGAAGTGACGAAGATGAAAAGTGCTTTTGCTAACTCTTTCTCGTCCTCAAAAAAGTATCAAAATGCAGTTATATAAGCTATCACTTTTTCTATTCAAGATCAGCTCATCGAAGGGAAAAGTGAGAGTATCAAAGTTGGTTATGATTATGAAAACAATATTTCACAACCTGTTTGACAGGTTCTCTTTTATGGTGTGATTTTTACTTGACCTTTTGAGATAACACACGAACCCAAATTGACCCGTTCATATTTAAATGGGTCACAATTTTCACCTAGTTGATTTCAAGCTTCCTAGAGAACAATCATCACACATAGTTTTGCTCACCAAAATTGTTGCATGCAGCTCTTCTTGTTCCGTGTCACTTGATGTTTGTAAGTGAGGATTTCCAGTTTTTCCTAGCATAAGAATATAAACCAAATGATATAATAACATTAACAATGTCACCCTGTCCTTTCACATGTAAACTAGTGTGTAGTAAAGATTTAGGTTTCTTCTTTTTGTAAAAGTTATAATCTCTCCAACACTTTATACCTGCTGGTGGTGGTGGCGGCCACACAAGAAGCAGGTAAGGGTGTTTATCATCAAGGTCTCTTTTGTCCAACTCCAACTCCAACTGTACAAACCTCCTCGACAATAAAATAAAATATATATTCATGGATATTCATGAAATGTAACTAAATAAAAAATGTACTAACCTCTTGCAACAGAGTATGATTATCTGGAAGCTCATAGCTGCGTATTTCCAGATTTTACAACATTTTATAACGAAATAGAGAAAAGCAATTGAGATATTAAAATGCCATTAAATACTTACACTTGGTGTACTGTCCTCAGTTCTCGATCTGGTTTTTTTGCTGATACGGTAATTTCGGCTTTGGTTGCAGGACGTACCTTACAAAGATCTTCAATATCTTCCATTTGGTGTCTATAATGCTTGCAACCTTCATTCAATGGACAAGCAATGCAATTTGGACTTATCTTCGTGCAAAACACCTGAACAAACTTGAAATATATTATATTTGAGGAAAACGATATATAACTACACCAAATACACCCAAATTATATTTTCAAATGTTGTATTCTTGAAAATGCAATAAGAAACATGCTTTAGTTTTGTTTTGCTTGTTATTTAATTAAAAATGTTTGGGTTGAAATGATAAACGATATCCCGGATTGTTTTTTCCTCTAACTTGGAAAGATATAATGATGAAATAATTGTACCTTGCCAAAGGTGATCATCAGATAGTGGAGTTCATATCTGTATCAAATTTGCATAACATTTCACTTTAACTTATATATATCTCGTATTAGAATAATCTGCATCAAGATTGGATATCCTATGCTTGAGATATTCATGAACAGCGGGAATCAAGGGATACCTAAATGTAGTACGTAGACAAGGTTAGTTACCATTGTCATAGCAAATACTTTATGCACTATATATTCATTACAATGTTAAAACTCACAGGTTTAGCTCATGAAATAGAAGTCCATCAGGAAGCTCTTTAATGGGGACCCATCCTAGACGAACTACTATCCTGCTCACATGTGTGTCAACCTTGGAAAAAGATATTAACATTGATCAAAAACTTACCCAAATTTTTTTACCGGGCTTGTTTCTTGCAACTAATTTAAAAAGTCTTACCGGGAATGCTTTTTGACGCAGAGTTAATAGCCTAAGACATTCCATGCATTTTACGCCCAAACCATGGACCCCTATCAAGACTAACCTGTATACATACATGATTAGCTTATTTACAAAACCAAACCATGATTATATATTTAACAAATTTGGGGAATCTTACTTTGCTATTTCAGGTTCCTCGTTTCTAAGCCACTCCATATCCACACTACCAGATTTTTCATCATATATGCTATTTAAGAAAGCCTGCACAATTGTTATTTATTAAATTAAAAATAATAATAATAATAATAATAATAATAATAATAATAATAATAATAATAATAATAATAATAATAATAATAATAATAATAATAATAATAATAATAAATTAAACAACCCATTTTATATCTTGTTTATGCATTTTAGGTAATACGTAATCTTTACCTTTCAAAAAGTAAAATAAAACTTGCCTGGATTCGTTCCGCAAGTCTTTTGTGCTGGCCTCGGCCTTGGAGGATATCAGATATGTCCTTAACATTAGCAAGTGTTACTTCATTCCAGTCAAGATCATGTTCCGTGCGATTGTTGTTGTCGGGATCTTTCATTGAATTTTTGATGGGGTAATTTGAAGATAGGGAAGTGTAGATAGAATTAAGCAATATTAGGTAATATTATTATGATGTGAACAAATATTCTGCATCACAAAACATTCCAAACAAAAAGCTTGAACTTACCTTGAACTTTTGTCAGACGTATTATGTGTTAAGAAAGCGCCCACAACTGAATTAACAACAGAACCTTTCCAACCCATGAAAGGTCTTTCTCCTGCCAAATACATTTTTGTGTATATTTAGTCAATTATATGATGATTATGAGAAGAAGATTAATGTTACAAAACTATGAACACAATTCGATAGACAAAGCAATTCGATAGACAAATAATAATCCTTTATTCAATCACTTGCATGCAAATGGAACTCATTTATGGTCATACTAATTACCTTGAACGAGGCGCGTTTGTTTGATGAAACAGGAAGCCCTACGTTCAAATTCCAGCTGCTCCTTCTTCAACCAATCTTTTACCTCTTTTTCCTCTTTCGCGTTGCATTTCAAACCTTCAAAGAATAACAAGATTATTATTATTATTTTCTTAAATATGACATATAAGTAAATAACATGAATGATACATGATATAATTACAACTTATACTTTTGACTTTAGTATAGATTTTTAAGCACATTCATATTCATAAGATGATCATATGCTTGAAAAGAAAAGAGTCCTGTTTAATTTAGTAAAACCTCCAAACCAAAATGGCCACTTAAGATTTTTTTTTTTTTCTTTTTTTTTTTTTTTTTTTTTTTTTTTTTTTTTTGGAACAACAAAATGGCCACTTTAGATTAACATACTATTTTTGGCCACTTTTAGTAGCATATATATTTTTTAGGTAATTAAGCTATAAAAAAGGAAAAAAAAAAAGCCCCTTGCACATAATTATATGAACTTACATTTCAATACTAAATAGGTTAAAACATATACAGATTGTGGAGAAGCTGTCACAACCCGTAATTTTAGGTCAATTTTCCAAACCTCGACAAGTTACTATTCATCATTTACTATTCATCGTTTTACTATTCATCATTTTTGAGGTCAATTTGACATTCCGAGAAGCATTCAGAAATTTTACTATTCACTTGACACTATTCATTTCCGAGAGGAAACCACTATTCACGTGCATTACTCATATCATCATAAATTTAGTTTACGAGTGTTCAAATTCGCGTAACCGTATTGGTTCAGGAGCGAATTCATGCATTATTATCAGGGACATTTCATACGGACTAGAAATAGTCAGCACATCATCATTAGGGCACTTGCATACTATTCCACTCGTAGGATAATTAAATTTATACTTTTGGTATAATTAACGATTTACGTATGTTTATTTTAAATAAACACTAATACGCGAACTATAAATGTGGCTAACATGTCCGACACTCCCGACTATTAGCCCAATCTATTTTTATATTCATTTTTATAATATAAAAATTATAATATTAATTTACCCGGTATTTTGGATGTTTATTTTAATTATTAACTTAAGTTACTAAAACTTCGACTGTTTTCGTAGAAATTTAACTATAATTATCTAAACACCCAATAATTTTACCCAACCTATTTTTATAATTTTTATAACTTTATTATGACCCGGTTAACTCCGTTAAAATTTATTTTTAGTTAACCCGGTACCCGGTACATTTTAAAACTACCAATAACACTTAATAATACATTTTTACCACCAAAGTCCTACATGCATCCCCCCCCCCTTGACTTTGCCGCCCCCCCCCCCCCCCCCCCCTCTCCAATCTCTTACACATTTTACTTGTACACTCAAGATTAATTAATACCCTATACTAACTTGTATATAATATTAATAACAATAATACATATCTACTTTACTAAAATCTTTTCTATCTCATTTTTCACTTTGCAAGCAAACTCATTCTCACTTTTGCTCTCTACAACCCACGGCCACAAGGAAGAAAGGAGGAGCAAGACAAAAATTATTTTCCAAGATCAAGTGTTATTATAGTTTAATTAAGTATTTCTTACAAGGTTTTGAGATATAAACTCAAGAATACTAAGGTTTTATCATCTAATCACACCACCTTTTCAAGTAAGTTATCAAGCTAATTTTTATGTTTTCATCAAGTATTTACTTATATCTTTTAGCTTTCATGCTTTGATCCATGCACAAAATACTTATACCACTTTATTTTTGTAAACTTTTGATCATACAAGCCCTAGAAGTGATTTTTGGTTAGATCCTTGTTAGATCTACTTGGTTTTGATGATTAGGAACCCATGACACCCTAAGAAGGTGTATGGTAGGATTAGATTAGTTTTGTGGTGTTTGAAAGTGGTTTGGATGAAGATGGAACTAGATTAGAACCCTAGAAATGGTTTTTGAAACACTTGAAATACCTACTGTCCCTATTTCTATTTCGTGGGAAAATCAGTGGTTGATGGCTAATTTTTGACCAAAGATTTAGAAAATACTTTCAAAAACGAAACATTAGGCGAAAGAACGGATTAAAACGAGTTTATAACGAAGGAGTTATGATTTTTGCAAATTTAACGACGAAAACTATTTTTGTAAAAACTGCTTGCTGTTTGGCAGATTTCAATGGGTAAAAAGAGGTATTAAACGTAACCTAGAGGAGCCGAGTTATCAAAAATATACTAGTATACACAAAAACGAATCCGTGGACATAAAGAACAAGGAAAACGAGCCTAAAACGACCGAGTTATACCCGTTTTAACATCGTCAAAACTATATATATATATATATATATATATATATATATATATATATATATATATATATATAGTCACAAATAAAAATAATAACGTACGTACTAAATGGTATATTTTCTAGCAACGTTACTAATGACTATTTTCTTAACAAATGAATACGTACAACCCGAGGGAATATTTATACGACTTAACAATGTTATTCTAAGGTTTTGATACATGGAATATAACGCTAACTTTTTCGTACGAGTTAATATGACAAGTATATACTTCTATATATGGACTTATTTTTCCTAAGTATGGAAACTATTTTACTATGACGATAACTAGTATTTCCAAATTACGAGTGGTATTGGTATCATGTGCATGTGCATTTATTACATCACGACATGATCTAAATTAGATCACTATCATTCATTTTAGGTTGCGGATAGTGTTCGCTCCCTGTTGTCCTTATCATTACGCATATTTGTATTTTCACTCCAGGTGAGTCATAGCCCCACTTTTACTCTTTATACTTGTTTTAACTCTTTGGGGGAGATACATGCTCAACTACGTACTTACTTTCTTAATACTCAAATCATACTTTCTTGATATTCAAAACATTTATACTTGGTTTCCTTATACTTGATTGTTTTATACTTGATGTCATACATACGTGATTGTGCTATACTTAACTGTGTTATACTAAACTGTGATGGTGTATTCTTGAGACTTCCAATGGCCCCAGATTAAGTTGCTGGGCACAACCATTGAGACTTCCAATGGCCCCAGATTAAGTTGCTGGGCACAACCATTGAGACTACCAATGGCCCCAGATTAAGTTGCTGGGCACAACCATTGAAACATACATACAAACGTGAGGTCTTCGGAGATGAAGTGTAGACTCACGACTAATTGCTTAATTGTTATGATAAACTTATACATATTTTACTCATACTATATATTGTAGTAGTGGGTTGTGAACACACAGGTTACAAGTCTCTTATAACGGGACTTGTAACTGAGTGGATTTACGATGCCTTTGCTGTGTGACCTTTCTTCTTTAAACTTTATTGATTAAACAACTCTATGAACTCACCAACCTTTGTGTTGACACTTTTAAGCATGTTTATCTCAGGTTAGAAGGGCGATAGCAGGTATGTGGAGCGGAGAGTCTTAGGGCATGCATTTTGAAGACTTTCGCTTTTATCTTTTACCATTCGATACTTTTTAAAAACTTATGTACTATTATAATTTGGGATCTTTTGGTTTGTAAACTACGACTTTTATCTATTCGAATGGTAACTTTTTAAAAACGTCTCATTTAGAGTTCGTTTTCTATATCTTGTACTTTGTGCCCTGAAGTAGCATCCCTATGACACAGTCTTCCGCTGTGGTATTTTGGGGGTGTTACAGATTGGTATCAGAGCCTTGGTTATAGAGAACTAGGTTGTTATAAAAGAGTCTAGACTATAACTACATACATTTAGACTCTCCTCCCTATCGCCTTGCATTTTTCATACACGTACGCTTGCTGATAATTTTCTTAGACCTACGCTATTAGATATTTTTTGGTACCGATGGGGAAGTCCCAAAATCTAGGCAAGTTATCAGAAATATGGAGCTCGGTAATAACTGATCATTTAACTTAATCTTGTGACAGTTCTTGTTTGATGAGACATGAGACTAAGTTAAATGAAGGTTATTACTTAGCTGTAGAGATTTGATGATTTGCCCGAGGATGGGAGTTCTCTTGAGGTTACTCTTTAGAAGCCGTTAGAGACTAGACTACCCAGTGACTTTAGCACTTAAGGGAGAATCCTTTGTTCCTTCGTACTGAGCGTGACTTTCCCTAGATACCCATTTAAGCAACGTCTACCACTGAGATATGTGTGCCTGGTGATATGTACACCTGTGAAAGGAAACATTTATAATTGTGGTGGCCAACATAATTATAAGTGCTTCACGACACACGTGGACATATGACTATGCATATGTAGATCGGTGTTGGCACGACTTAGGAGACAATTGGTGGCACGGTATTATATATGAGGATGTTAAGTATAGACTCTGGTTAATCAACGGTTTTCCCTCAACTCTGACGTTCACTAAATGTCCTTCCTCTCAGGAAATCATGGCACCAAGGAGAGTGACTCGTAGCTCTGGTCGAGGAGGCGCAACACCAAGGGGTGGAAGGACTGGTGGACGTGGAGGTAGAGGAGGTAGAGGAGCTGCTCATGACACTAGTAACCCAAGTAACGATGGTGGAAGAACTGGTAGACGTGGAGGTAGAGGAGGTGGTCACGGCGTTGAAAACAATGATAACAACAACAGTGGAAATACTGATTTTGAAGCCATCATCGCTCGACAACTTGAAAACTTTCTCCCCACTATTGTCACTCAAGTTGGAGATCATATGAATAACTTGGCAAATCACGAAAGCGGAATTAACAACACCAATGGTATAGGCCAGAATGGTAATGGTAACAACAACATTAGGACTGGATGTACGTATAAGGAATTTACATCATGTAAGCCAATTGAGTTCGATGGTGTAGGAGGCGCGTTAGGGTATACTCGATGGGTTGAAAAGATGGAGTCGGTGATCGACATTAGTGACTGTGCACCACATCAAATGGTGAAGTACTCCGTATGCTTGCTATCAGGAAAGGCATTGACATGGTGGAATACGCAGGTTCAAGCTAGGGGTAGAGAGGCAGCTGTAGGTATGACATGGGATGATTTTAAGGCACTACTGAAGGAGGAATACTGCCCGGACAATGAAATGCAGAAGCTGGAGGATGAACTTTATCATCACTCTATGATAGGGGCTGGACATGCAGCCTATACAGATCGATTCCATGAATTAGCCAGACTAGTTCCACACCTGGTTACCCCTGAGTCCAAGAGGATCGAGAGGTACATATATGGTCTTGTCCCAGAAATTCGTGGGACTGTGAAAGCAACTGAGCCTTCTACAATTCAGAGTGCAATATTGAGAGCAAGGACTCTGACAGATGAGATGGTTAGAAATGGAAGCTTGAAGAACAGTGATAAAAGGAAGGGAACAAGCGAGTCGAACAAGCATATAGGCGCGATAGCTGACAACAAAAGGGCAAGGACCTTTGCGGCGACTAGTTCTGGTCAGAGAGAGTATTTAGGCCAGCATCCTAAATGTACGAAATGTAATTTTCATCACCAAAAGACTGTGCCCTGCCGTATATGTGCTAATTGCAGACAGTCTGGTCATTATGCAAACCAGTGTAGAGAACCAGTGAATGTGGGCAATATGACGAACAATCAAAAGACATGCTATGAGTGTAACAGCCCAGATCACTTTCGGAACACCTGTCCTAAGTTAAAAAGGAATCTTAACCAAGGAGGCAATCGTCCAAAATTAGCAGCAGCAATTGAAGGGCCACAAGATGAGGCCGTTGAGATTCCACCCGCGCGTGACAGAGCTTACTTCCTAGGAAATCCTATCACCCAACATGTTCACGATAGCATAACGGGTACATTCTCTTGAACAACTATATTATTTTCGTAGCACTTAAGTCTTGGTATAGAACTTATACACAACCCCGACTAATCTGAGACCTAGCATCATTAATCTAGTTATATTGATAGTAGATGATTTGATTGGTGTAAGCAACTCTAACGAGTTTGGGAAGGAATGAGCTGAACTTCGGGACGAAGTTCCCTTAAGGGGTAGAGACTGTCACAACCCGTAATTTTAGGTCAATTTTCCAAACCTCGACAAGTTACTATTCATCATTTACTATTCATCATTTTACTATTCATCATTTTTTAGGTCAATTTGACATTCCGAGAAGCATTCAGAAATTTTACTATTCACTTGACACTATTCATTTCCGAGAGGAAACCACTATTCACGTGCATTACTCATATCATCATAAATTTAGTTTACGAGTGTTCAAATTCGCGTAACCGTATTGGTTCAGGAGCGAATTCATGCATTATTATCAGGGACATTTCATACGGACTAGAAATAGTCAGCACATCATCATTAGGGCACTTGCATACTATTCCACTCGTAGGATAATTAAATTTATACTTTTGGTATAATTAACGATTTACGTATGTTTATTTTAAATAAACACTAATACGCGAACTATAAATGTGGCTAACATGTCCGACACTCCCGACTATTAGCCCAATATATTTTTATATTCATTTTTATAATATAAAAATTATAATATTAATTTACCCGGTATTTTGGATGTTTATTTTAATTATTAACTTAAGTTACTAAAACTTCGACGGTTTTCGTAGAAATTTAACTATAATTATCTAAACACCCAATAATTTTACCCAACCTATTTTTATAATTTTTATAACTTTATTATGACCCGGTTAACTCCGTTAAAATTTATTTTTAGTTAACCCGGTACCCGGTACATTTTAAAACTACCAATAACACTTAATAATACATTTTTACCACCAAAGTCCTACATGCATCCCCCCCCCTTGACTTTGCCCCCCCCCCCCTCTCCAATCTCTTACACATTTTACTTGTACACTCAAGATTAATTAATACCCTATACTAACTTGTATATAATATTAATAACAATAATACATATCTACTTTACTAAAATCTTTTCTATCTCATTTTTCACTTTGCAAGCAAACTCATTCTCTCTTTTGCTCTCTACAACCCACGGCCACAAGGAAGAAAGGAGGAGCAAGACAAAAATTATTTTCCAAGATCAAGTGTTATTATAGTTTAATTAAGTATTTCTTACAAGGTTTTGAGATATAAACTCAAGAATACTAAGGTTTTATCATCTAATCACACCACCTTTTCAAGTAAGTTATCAAGCTAATTTTTATGTTTTCATCAAGTATTTACTTATATCTTTTAGCTTTCATGCTTTGATCCATGCACAAAATACTTATACCACTTTATTTTTGTAAACTTTTGATCATACAAGCCCTAGAAGTGATTTTTGGTTAGATCCTTGTTAGATCTACTTGGTTTTGATGATTAGGAACCCATGACACCCTAAGAAGGTGTATGGTAGGATTAGATTAGTTTTGTGGTGTTTGAAAGTGGTTTGGATGAAGATGGAACTAGATTAGAACCCTAGAAATGGTTTTTGAAACACTTGAAATACCTACTGTCCCTATTTCTATTTCGTGGGAAAATCAGTGGTTGATGGCTAATTTTTGACCAAAGATTTAGAAAATACTTTCAAAAACGAAACTTTAGGCGAAAGAACGGATTAAAACGAGTTTATAACGAAGGAGTTATGATTTTTGCAAATTTAACGACGAAAACTATTTTTGTAAAAACTGCTTGCTGTTTGGCAGATTTCAATGGGTAAAAAGAGGTATTAAACGTAACCTAGAGGAGCCGAGTTATCAAAAATATACTAGTATACACAAAAACGAATCCGTGGACATAAAGAACAAGGAAAACGAGCCTAAAACGACCGAGTTATACCCGTTTTAACATCGTCAAAACTATATATATATATATATAGTCACAAATAAAAATAATAACGTACGTACTAAATGGTATATTTTCTAGCAACGTTACTAATGACTATTTTCTTAACAAATGAATACGTACAACCCGAGGGAATATTTATACGACTTAACAATGTTATTCTAAGGTTTTGATACATGGAATATAACGCTAACTTTTTCGTACGAGTTAATATGACAAGTATATACTTCTATATATGGACTTATTTTTCCTAAGTATGGAAACTATTTTACTATGACGATAACTAGTATTTCCAAATTACGAGTGGTATTGGTATCATGTGCATGTGCATTTATTACATCACGACATGATCTAAATTAGATCACTATCATTCATTTTAGGTTGCGGATAGTGTTCGCTCCCTGTTGTCCTTATCATTACGCATATTTGTATTTTCACTCCAGGTGAGTCATAGCCCCACTTTTACTCTTTATACTTGTTTTAACTCTTTGGGGGAGATACATGCTCAACTACGTACTTACTTTCTTAATACTCAAATCATACTTTCTTGATATTCAAAACATTTATACTTGGTTTCCTTATACTTGATTGTTTTATACTTGATGTCATACATACGTGATTGTGCTATACTTAACTGTGTTATACTAAACTGTGATGGTGTATTCTTGAGACTTCCAATGGCCCCAGATTAAGTTGTTGGGCACAACCATTGAGACTTCCAATGGCCCCAGATTAAGTTACTGGGCACAACCATTGAGACTACCAATGGCCCCAGATTAAGTTGCTGGGCACAACCATTGAAACATACATACAAACGTGAGGTCTTCGGAGATGAAGTGTAGACTCACGACTAATTGCTTAATTGTTATGATAAACTTATACATATTTTACTCATACTATATATTGTAGCAGTGGGTTGTGAACACACAGGTTACAAGTCTCTTATGGCGGGACTTGTAACTGAGTGGATTTACGATGCCTTTGCTGTGTGACCTTTCTTCTTTAAACTTTATTTATTAAACAAATCTATGAACTCACCAACCTTTGTGTTGACACTTTTAAGCATGTTTATCTCATGTTAGAAGGGCGATAGCAGGTATGTGGAGCGGAGAGTCTTAGGGCATGCATTTTGAAGACTTTCGCTTTTATCTTTTACCATTCGATACTTTTTAAAAACTTATGTACTATTATAATTTGGGATCTTTTGGTTTGTAAACTACTACTTTTATCTATTCGAATGGTAACTTTTTAAAAACGTCTCATTTAGAGTTCGTTTTCTATATCTTGTACTTTGTGCCCTGAAGTAGCATCCCTATGACACAGTCTTCCGCTGCGGTATTTTGGGGGTGTTACAGAAGCCATTTTGGAAACCTTCTAAAAACATTTTGAGTAAGAAGGGAACCTACCTTTTAACATCATATAAGTAGCCAAAACAATTTAGTAACTATGTTGAGCTTACCAAGGGCGAGTCTTTAACTAACACGCCCTAAACAATCCCCCTCTAGCCACACTAGAATGTTTACATTAGCAGCTTCGTATTACGTAAGTAAATTACTTAATAACATATCTACATAATCACTTGGTTAACACGTACATATTCAACACCAAGATTACCAAGTGACCAAACAACATGAAATAAATAAATAAATAAGTCTTTAACATACCTTCTTTTTGATTATCTTTTGTAAAATTGAAGTGGAGGGGAAATCCATCCTTAGTGTACGCAGTAATAGTTTTTTCTTCAACATGAGACCACTCAGAATCAAGAATGCTTTTACACAACAACTTCTTTTCCTTCAAAATTGGGGAATCGTCTTTCTCAAGGAAATAATCAGACATTACAGTAGGCCTAAAGTCAGTGGGCTCGTTTTCATGTGATAATACTTTTTTATGAGTTATATTAGGTGTTTGATAAATATCAGGTTTATTATGATTGGGCGTGGACCTTGAACGGAAATTATAAGGCAAGCCTGCACATAAGATTCTACATGATTAATCAACAAATATATATATATATATATATATATATATATATATATATATATATATATATATATATATATATATATATATATATATATATATATATATATATGCATAAAAAACAAGAACATACCATTGGTAAATGTGGTGTAGGATCAATGGAAATGTGGGCTCCTTTGCGTTTGGTTGTGTTGTTCTTCCTTCTCTACGTTCTCTGTACCCAAAAAAAATAATAATTAAAAAAAATATATGTTAAAAATAAGGGTTTAAGCCATTAAATAGACACGTGCTTTCTCAAAAGTAGATAAGCACTTTTTGGTGTTTGGCAAAAACTGTTTATTTGCTCATTTTAAACTGAAATAAGCGCGCTTATAATTAGCATGAATCCCAAACACCCTAATTATCAGTTATAAATTAGACCATCTAATGGTTACGTTGATCTAATAAATAGTTAAACTTACCATCTTGTTAATATACAATATATATTTGTTAAGAAAGATGTCAATGCCCTTTATTAGAAAGTGTAAGAAAAGGTTGGATTTGTTGCATCTTATAAAGATGATCCAGTGATTCTTTAAGTTTAATTCACTCGATTTACAAATTAGATACTATGAGATTTTGGCACTTCACCAAGAAAAATGTAGTGAGGTACATACCTAAATTTTGTTAATACTTTTCCGTGTGTGATAGGTATACTATACGCACAATTGACTCATGAAGTCAAACTTGTTACTCTGATGGATTTTGTTGAAAACATTTTGACATGTTGAGTAAATTAGATATGTGTAATTACCAAAGTTGCGTAAAGAAAAATATAAAGGATATCAGTTTTGAATTACCCGTTAATTATAAACTGGTCCATTTGACTTGATGAGTCAAACCAAGCAGTTGTTTCTTATGATTAAGGGGGTTTTTGGTTTAGCATATCTAGTCAGCTTAATGCCATGCAAGCGCGCGGGTAAAACAAGTTTTCAAGTATCATATTAGCATGAAATGTAAAGTTCAGGTATCTAGTTTCTTTAGTACATGTACCATATTGGTACATGGTGTCCCCTAAAAATAACTAATTAACAAAACTGGAAAAACTAAAAAGAATAAATAAATAGGAGAAATCTTTAACATACCTTCTTCTTCTTCTTCCAAGTGATCTTTCCTAAAATTGAGATTAAAAGGAAACACATCTTTAGTACTGGTACTAGTACTCCCGAAATCCAAAACCTTCCTACAAGTATACTTTCTTTTCTTCAAACTCGTAGAATCTTGTTTCTGCGGTGTCATCATAACTTATTTATTTTAGGTGTTAATTGCCTTCAAACTCAAGAAACCCTAAAAAAGAAAAAAATAATAATAATAAATAACAAACAAATTAACAAAAACACGATGCATAATCAAAGTACTTATATGCCTAAATTGTCTAAGAAAAAAATAAAAAACAATCACCTGGCTTTCTCTTCGCGTGTGTGAAGGTGGTGCTGTAACACTTTGTAGTGAGGGGAGGGTGATGTTATATGGTATGACGTGTGCGAGTGATAAAAGACTGCCTTTTGATAACCTCTAATTGTAACCTGCACACTTTGTCCCTGTTTGGTGTTGTTTGGTGTCGTAATTGTAACCTCTTCTGTTAGGTGTTGTAATTGTAACCTGCACGGCTGCACACTTTGGGTATGGTTGGTGAAATGGACGGGGGCTGGGCTAGAGCTAGAGCTGAGGCTTTGGCTAATACTTATATAATAAGCCGAAATTAAAATTTGGATTCTTCTAGCCGAAATTAAAATTTAGATTTTTATAAACTTGTTTGGCAGATGGGCTGTGGATAGGGCTTATTATTGCAAAATTTCTAAAAAGGATATAATTAAATTACGTAGTAGTATTTGTGTATGTTAGATATCTTTGTGGGTAAATAAGTAATTTATTCTTCAAAAGCCCCAGGCTAAAGTTTTTAGCCCCTTTTATGGGGCTAAAGTTTCTAGCCGACATATTTTATAAGCCCTTCCATAAACCCAATGACAAACGAGACTTATTTTATTTGCCGACTTATTTTAAAAGCCCAAGCCCCAATAAGCCTCATTTAAGCCCTCGCCAAACATAGCCTTTGTACTTTGTGACGGGCCTTTTACCATTGGTCAAATATATTGGAGCGATTTTTTACACGACACGAAACCCAATTTAAGACTGACACACAAATTAGTAGGTTAGGGTTGAGGCTAAATAAGTTTCAAGTCACTTTTAGGTCGACCTAATTGACCCGTTTATTAAACGGGTCAGGTTCGGGTGCAGGATAATTTAACTGGGTCGACCCGACAACTCGTTTAACTTTTAAAAAATTAAAAAATATATACACATGCTTTAATTTCTAGTTCAAATCAAACGAGTAGTTACAAGAAATATATGAAACTGGGTTACTTTAAAAGTTGAAATGATGTAGAAACTGAAAAGTCATATCAAATTATGTCTTCAATAGTCGTATCAAATTATTTGTACTAATAAAATTATCATATATTTACTTTCATAGTTATTTTTTTCACTTCTAATTTTCAAGTTCCAACCACTAATTTCTCTCTTTAATCCACTAAATATATTCACCGGATCAGTTCATCACCATACTGCCATCGAATTCCAAGTTACAACTTCACTTGTTTAGGTATATGACTAGTGTTTTATCTAATAGTATTTTTATATGTTATCTTTCTTTTTACATACATGCATGCAACTATGACAATATAACATATAATTATGGGCAAATTCCCAAAACAGGACAATTATTTTTCAGGTTTATTTATTCAGTACAAACCAAACCCCATTTCCCAATTTGGTCAAGTGCGATCGTGCGATTCTTTTAGTTTCTTGACACTTGTCCCACCCACTATCTCTTGTCGCCCACTATCACTTGCCACTTGTGTGTATTAAAGACTATAATACCCTTTCTCTCTCTCTCTCTCTTTTCCACTTTCACAAAATTAATATACCAAATCTATCATTTCTCCATCTCTATCATTTCTTCTTCACAAAATTAATATACCAGATCCGACACCATCACCACGGATATTGTTTGTTGTCGATGGAGACGGCTAGGAGTGGTGTTGATGGTTGTTTATGGCGCGTAGGTGGAAAAGAAGTGGTGGTGAGGTGTGTTTACGGAGCGTACACCACGGATCTGAGACAAGGGAGGTGATCTAAGGGAGGGTTTATGGTTGTTTTGATGATGGTGATGGCGGTGTAGCTACGGTGGTGGTGTTTACGGCGCGTACACCACGGATCTGAGAAAAGGGAGGTGATCTAATGTAGGGGATAAAGAGAATTAACGAACCCAACCGGATATGTTTGAATCTCTGAAAGGCGTGTAAACACTTTCAGATCGAATCAATTCGGTGGTTCTCCCGAATTATTCAATCGGATACAATCCAGAGATTGAAAACGTTTTGTATGTTTGTGTTTGAGATTCTTATGAACCAGAGAAAATTTATGACCAAAGAAAAACGTATCAAAATTCTGTATATCGGATTAGGGCACAAACTATTTTTTATATAGTTTTCCAAGGGTTTCAAAGTTGTCAAAATTAGTCCCTTAATTTCTGAAAATTTAATTTTCTGAGGAACTTTTACCATAACAACTTAGACCCTGCCAGCCCGGACCCCGTCCCTTAGGGGTTTCACCCCCTAAGATCATAATAAATTCAAATAGGCGTGCACTCCGCACCTTCAAACCTAAACGATGTCTTATTATGACTAAATTGGTCAAACAAGTTAATCCAATTACATTAAAATATCCAACATTCCTCCCCCATTTTAGTGCAATCCTTGATTAACTAAAACAAAACTCAAACAATCAAACTTGTGCATAAATGAAATGTCGTGACGATTGAATTTCACATTAGTACATTACACATTCCATATATTCGAATACCAGGGTGTCGCTAAGGATTGAACCCTGGGAATTCATTTTGAATACACGAAGATAATGTACACAAAAGTTTACATACATAGTAGTTCTATCTTGACACATGTTTTACTAGCCTATGTCCTTATCCTTCATAAGCATGTCAAAGCCAAGTCCCAGCTTCTTGAAGCGGCTAAACTTCATGCTCATATAGGTAGTTCCTTTCAATCATGCCCTGCTTGCACTTTTTCAAAAGAACTATTAAGAAGATAAACTTCAACCTCTTTATCTTGCAGGTCTGAACACATACCTTGGGATAGTATAACATGTGTTCCAATTTCTAAGTGTGAGCTTTCCACATTGAATTCAGCTTCTAACATTGTATTAGAAGGGAATTGGGTGTCTCACCATTAGAGAATTTAAACAGACTTTATTTCATCCCTATTCCGACTTTGTGCACTAAGTCTCTTGCAAACCACTTTGTCAAGTGGTAAGCTATTGATATCTTTTGCTATAACAAGCATTCAACATGGTAGCATTGACTTTAAAACATAATATCATATGTTTATTATCAAGTCATTTAACCATACACTTCTTTAAACTAAGAAGCATCAAATAAACTATCTTGATGTCATCATTGGATATGTTGCGCAACGTTTGTCCTTTGATCACAAAAATATTTCTACCAAGCATAAAATCCATCGCTTGTAGATTCATAATCTCCTTGATCATTTATCCGACATGCATCAAATTATACTTATATTACTCAAAGGATCTTGTTGTATCTAAACCAATAATCCTTGGTTTCTACCAAGTATTAAAATACTTGTTTACGATGTTCTTTCCTCATGAGTAATTAAATATTTATTTGATTTTTCATATGACATATATTTTTCCATGTCAACTTAGACTACAAATCAGGCAACAAGCTTTAAGCCAAATCATAGAGTAAATATCGTACCAATTACTCCATTAGTAGTCAATTAAACAACTCGAAAACCAAGTAGCCAAAACACACTTAATTCACATAACAAATCAAGCATATTGTTAATCAAAACATTACATCCACATCAAGTGTAAAATACAAACACTTACGGATGCACATTTTATTGATCTCAAGATTCTACATTCACTTCAAGTGTGAAAAATCTGACCATGGTCTCCTTGACCACTGATCCAATTAAGTCGAATCACATATAACCCCGTGACTGCAATTTTATCCATTCGTCACTATCTTAAGTAAGAAGTGAGAATAGTTCACATTACATAGAATTCCATTACGCATATATACCGGAAATTCTGATAATCCACATTTGCGGTTCCCATGTTGCACTCACGAGTTCACTCAATCAAATATGTTTCGATATTGTTTCAACATATCAAACAACAGTTACTCATCGTTTCATTGTTACCGGTAAAATCTAGAAAATTATATTTTCTAGTATTCCGCATGCATGCTTACAAAACAACGATGAACAAGTAACCCATATTTCTTTGATTGACATATATGAGATTAATTATTACACTCATGTTTCATTAAGAGATCTAATCCATGAACAGAGTAGTTCCAATTAGATTTTCAATTCTGTTAAATATACCACTTATGATAAATTTAACATGGTTCTCAACCATTCACATGACCATGACTTTTAAAGTTAAGAATCATTATAAACACAGTGCCATGCAATTCATACAAAACAACCCAAATAAGCATCATATAGGCATATGAATTACATAATGTATCACACATTCTCCTCATGCATAGTCTTCAAAGTTCAAACCATGATCATCCAAATTACAACAAATATTTAAACACGAATGCTCCAATTAGTTTTTGAAAGTAAGATACTTTAAACCAAAAGGTGTGACCATGCAATATACAAGTCTTTTAACATAACTGTTAATACTAAGACCAATGTTCCAATTACTTTGCAAATGAGTAAACCCACACCGACGCACAATTACGTAAATGATTAATCATCCAGATATCTATCTGGTTTATAGTCTTTGGCCAAGCAAACAACCGAAAAACCTACGGTTACCGCCAAATTAAACAGTGCGTTTATAGTTACCCACCAAATTCATATGCAAAACAAAACAAAAGAATTTATCCTTTTATAATCTTACCATGCCTTGATTAATAATATAATCAAGTTTCACATGCATATATATAACACAAAATAATCATTTGCATGTTTTCTGTGACTAGAATATATGCAATCCTATGATAATTTTCATTCACACAAATTTGTGTTTCTTATTGATTAACATGCAAGACCAATTTATAATCAACTTAACAGGGTTTCATCAAGTCATGTATAATTATATTAAATTATATTTTAGAACATGACATATAATACCCATAACATAATCACTTTCATTCCGTGCGCATATCAATAAAGAAAATAAACATAATTCACTTACTTGCAATCAGATACGGAATTTATTGTTCCTTATGGTGAATCTCCCAAGACTGTTAATCAAAACTTCTTCATTATGTATGGTATATCATAATATATCATCCTCCAAGATCGCCTCTTTCTAATTTTCCTTGTCTAACACATATTCGAATTTGATTGTCTTTCAAAGACAGATTTCAAAAATCTTTTCGACAATTCACCAATCATGATTATCAACAAATTAAATATTGTATCAGATAATATGATTAATCATATCCTTCACAGGAATCAGGGTTCGTCATCTTCAATATTTGATTCGATCTTTGTAGGGGATAAAGAGAATTAACGAACCCAACCGGATATGTTTGAATCTCTGAAAGGCGTGTAAACACTTTCAGATCGAATCAATTCGGTGGTTCTCCCGAATTATTCAATCGGATACAATCCAGAGATTGAAAACGTTTTGTATGTTTGTGTTTGAGATTCTTATGAACCAGAGAAAATTTATGACCAAAGAAAAACGTATCAAAATTCTGTATATCGGATTAGGGCACAAACTATTTTTTATATAGTTTTCCAAGGGTTTCAAAGTTGTCAAAATTAGTCCCTTAATTTCTGAAAATTTAATTTTCTGAGGAACTTTTACCATAACAACTTAGACCCTGCCAGCCCGGACCCCGTCCCTTAGGGGTTTCACCCCCTAAGATCATAATAAATTCAAATAGGCGTGCACTCCGCACCTTCAAACCTAAACGATGTCTTATTATGACTAAATTGGTCAAACAAGTTAATCCAATTACATTAAAATATCCAACATCTAAGGGAGGGTTTATGGTTGTTTTGATGATGGTGATGGCGGTGTAGCTGCAGTGGTGGTGGTGGCCAAGATTTAGAGGTGAGTGGTGTGGTGGAGTGGTTATGGGAAAGATGGTGTAGCAGTTCTTATTGATTGATTTGCTTATAAAGAAAGCCTTTGATCGCGATACAAATCGTTTCTTTCTTTACTTGGTTCGCTATATTTGTGAGCCTCTTCATGACTTCTATGAACATATGAAGACAACATTGTATGCACGTGCAGATCCCCTTAATGTAGTTTGTAACTTTGTACCGTAAAAGGTGAAATAAAAAGATAAATGTAATGGTCTTCTATGGTTTTACAAAATATCCCAAGTGATGAGACAAACAGTGATGGTTCATGGTCATTTTACCTTGATCTTTTAGTGCAATTAAGAGTTATTGGTGTGGTGGAGTGGTTATGGGACAATTATGGTTCTTTTGTAGCACATTTAATTTGTCGGAATCTGAAAATAAATTGAATTCGCACATTCGCACATTTAAGGGGTCGTAAAATCGCACATTTAATTTACCGGAATCTGGAAATAAATTGAATTCGCACGTTCGCACATTCGCACGTTCGCACATTTAATTTGCCGAAATCTGGAAATAAATTGAATTCGCACATTCGCACATTTAATAGGTAGCAAAATCGCACATTTAATTGACTTATAGAACTAAGGGTAAATAAGTAATTTTGTTTAGACACATGGTGGACAAGAGATAGTGGGTGGGACAAGTGTCAAGAAACTAAAAGAATCGCACGATCGCAGGATCGCACTTGACCAAATTGGGAAATGGGGTTGGGTTTGTACTGAATAAATAAACCCGAAAAATAATTGTCCTGGTTTGGAAATTTGCCCTATAATTATCTATGGATCTTGTTAAGTACGTAGATGCATAAAAAATGAAAGCTACTAATTTATTCTTTTGTGTTTCTTATCTTTTTTTAGCTAGAAAATGGATAATGGTGACGCACATCCGATGAATATCGATGATGAAAGTGATGATTCTGTTGAGGAAACGAGTTTGGCTACCCGCGCATTGCGGCAGGTTTTTTTGGCTATTTTTTTTTTTTTTTTTTATTATTTTTTTTTGTTGTTGTTGTTAATGGTTATGTGTTATTCGGCTTGTTGGTTACAAAAGGAAAAATACATGGTTTACCCATTTTTGTTTTATTGTGTCGTTTGTTAAATTTTTTTACACATTAGTGTTTTATTGTTTTTGTAAATTTTGTTTTGTATGCTTTTTTGCTTATGCATTATGTTTTAAGGTATTTTTTTTTCTTTTTAATTATTATTATTAATTTTTTTTAGTTTTGGCGTAAATGTTAATACGTATTTTGACATGAGTATCTTTGCATGAGAAGTATAACCAAAGCAGTTACTATTCCAATTTAGTTAGGTGCTTTTATTCTTCGGACTATTCATATTCCTCTTCACATTTTTAAAATCTCAAACGACTCTAAAATATAAAACGAAATGGCTGCTACTCCAAATATCGACCAAGTGAAAGAGGTGAGTGGTTCTGATGAGCTTCATCATTGTTTCAAAATCCTCTTTGTGCAAGAACAGGGAGAAAATGAAGGGTTCATTATGCAGATTGGAGAGAAATGTGACGACCTGCAAAGGAAAATTTCTAGGAGAGAAGAGCTGATTCAAGAGGCCATGATGTGGCTACTGATGGTTTTGATTGCATGGTTGAAGCGCAAGATAGAGACTGCCACATAGATTCTAGCTGGGTTGGTTGCCGTTTAAGATTTAGCTCGTGAGGGAGGACTTGAGGAGCAATGTCATGTGTTTGTGATGGATTTGCATGATTTGGTTGTTTAGGTTATGTAGGTTTTTGATAAGGATTATGCATATGCTTTTAAGAGGTCATTTAAGCCTTAAATCGTATTTATTTGGTCAAGTATTGCCTTAAATCATTTCTTTTCTCATTTTAGGTACTTGGGACGCGATTTGTGAAAAATGGAGAATTTTGAACGTTTTTAGGCTCAAAAGTGAAGAAAACAGCAAAGTCGTAAAAACTGTGAGGAACTACACCTGACGGCGTCAAGCCATAACTGGTGAGGCCGTCACTAGTAGATAACGAAGTTGGAAGATTTTGCCTATGACGTTCTAGAGAAATTTTGAAGATTTTGCACCGATGCTCGTAGAATGGTAGTTGTATACAATGTGGTGGCCATTAAAGAATTGGAAGAGCTTATATCACAATGTATAATGGTGAGTCAAGACATATTATGTCAATACGACAACTACTCTCAACATGATTTATTACTTTTGACAATGTAAACTCTGGTAATAATGCGGATCCGCTTATAAAAGGCTTAATCATAGAGTGAGTTACCAAGTCGTGTGGAGGAATGGAAATAAAGCCCCGAAAAGGTTTATATGAAGGAAAACCTAACCCAGGTGACTGGAGATCCCAAGGGTTCAATAGGACAACCTAATTGTATAAACCGAGGGAGGTCACTGTGGGGGAGTTATCAATTCTCCATCCGTTTAAAGGAGTTAGTAAACTTCCTAGTCCATTCCTAAAACAGTGACAATATGAGGTTAAGCTTATCGCTTTTAATGATTCAATTGGAATCACCTATGTGGGAGAGAAGTGGGGTCGCTTCGAAGGGAAATGTGGGGCCGCAATTCCTAAAAGCTCTCGTAGAACCAGGCTAGTGTTCATGACCATAACAAACACAACTATTAGGATTTTGACGATGTCAGGGAGAGTCCTGTGTGAACTTATATAGTCGTCTATATAAACAGCAGATCAGTTCAAAGACATCGCGTTCTACTGTAGCTAGTAGGCTATGTATATTTCACAAAGGAAGGTTCAAAGGGTAACACCTACCTATCCTATGCGGGATTCAACTGTTGGGGTTTTCATTGGAAATGTGTGTGTTTTCGAATCGATCTCCATTCATGTGGGGGATTGTTGGAAAACTTTGGTCGAAAATTACATTTTCACCAATTGTAGTGTGAATGGGATATCGATCTCAAATTGTGGTGTCTGAAACAAAATGGTGTAAACTTTGAAAGTGTCAAAGTTGTAACAACATATTGATGGTCGGTTAATGACCGATTAATATTTCGGTTAATGGCATGGTTTATGGTTGTTAATAATATAATAATTATGACCATTACTCAAAAATTAAATCAGTTTTTATGGTATTTATGGTAGTTAATTGCATATTAACTATGACCGGTTTTTGAATCACCTATATAGTCTAGCTATATGTGATCATTGAAAATATAACATACACAAATGTTATCATTGAAAGTGGCACCGCACTAAGATAACATACACAAATGTTCGCTTTTGGGTTTTCTATTTTCCTTGCGAATCGCAAGTTTGTCCGATGAGAATTTCAGGCATAACGTCAAGTCTGCCAGCACAATTGCTTCGATTGTTGTACCCTGGGAAATAGATGCCGAATAGGTGGCGAATCTGTTTTAAGGGAAGCGTGTCAAACACGTGCCTCAATCATGTTCTTGCATTCGGTTGCATCTCACAAATCTGGTTTGTTATAGCTTTTCGATTAGTACATTTTTCTTATTCTATTGTCTCTACATTGATTACGCATGACTGGAAATACAACATGTACTTCCCTTCATCCTCGTAGTAGACTTCTAAATTTCAAGTTCCACAGTCTATTTCTTGCATTGGTTGTTTGATTGTGGATTTATTGATACAAATATGTAATAGGGATCTTGAAGACATATTGGGGTTAGAATCTCACATCAAAACGGAGGTTATTAGTCAAATAACAGTAGTTGACTTGGGTGGTCAAAAAACATGGAATAGGTGTGTAACACCTAAAATCCTAAAGCATGTGAAAAGACCAAATTACCCCTACAAGTTTAAAAATTTATTTAAGGCTTATAAAGTATCCAAATAATTCCCAAACTTCAAACAATGCACAAGTTATGATCCCAAATAATTTTAACAATCTTATTTAGCATTTATATGTGTGGTAAAATTACCAAAATGCCCTTAGATTGGCCGATTAAATGGTAAGTGAATTTATTTTGATTTATTGGAAATCAAAGAGATATACATTATCTAAAAATGGAAGATAATCTTCATGAATATTCTCCCAACCATAAATCACGAAATTCCTGGTCTTTTTCCCCTCCCCACACGTTTTCTTCATATTAAAAACAAATCCCTACCTTTTCTATTTCAAAACCCTAATACCGATCCAATATTTACACACACAAAAATTTCCACAGCCTCCATTCGACTCACACAGCACTCCTAAGCATTTTTCTGTGAGTTATCATCATCCTAAGAAGCCAAGAAAAATCCCATTCGAATTGTTGAAGCCTTACACGATCATAGCATTGTTTTCTTTGTGTCGAGCCCTAAAACAAAGGTAAATTCGTTATGCTTCATACGACCTCTATAAAAATGACTTCTTATTTTTCTGATGTTCCTTACATCATATAAGACCCACGAAAATTGGTTTCAAGCTTGGAAGATCATTGGTGAAGTCGTGGTGATTTTTGGATCGTTTGGCCTATACGCGTATGCTATAAATCGTACAGCCCTCTCCACACGTTCCATTCTTGGTTTGGTATTTTTCTCAGGTCCCTTATACCTTATGAACACCAAATAAAATGTTCTAATCGATCCATGCATGCTCTATAACGTTTTGGTGAATTAAAACCTAAAAACGCAACAAAACTCTATATCATTGTATATGAATTTTCTGGATATGAATGATAATTTTTATGAACTTCATATATTAATTATGATCTCATAAAAATATGGGTTTGAATTATAGAAGCTTAAATCTCGTGTTGTGATTTATTTTATAAATCGGCTAATTAAGAAAACAATGAAGAAAATAAAAGAAACCCTAAATCGAATTAGGGTTAGGGTTTTTATGTTTGGATCTGGTAATTAATGCATAATAATGATTGAGTAATGATTGTATAATGATGGCATAATGATTTTATGAAATTAGGGTTTGGTTTTGGTAACTTTATAATAAATCCGATTGGAAAATAAAGTACAAGGGTGTGTTTTGCCAACTTTGAAACATCTGGGATATTTTTTTAAGATCATATATATCAGTAGGAATATGGGAAAAATATAACTTAAGGGTTCTAAGTGTAAATATTACAAGAAATGAGTTAATTGTATTTAATTGGTGCGATTTGTAATTAATTAAAGTAGAGGGACTAAAAGTGTAATTTCTGGAAACTTGGGACTGATTTGAGTAATAAAATATATTCAGGGGGTTTTGTGCTAATTTGGTAATTTAATGGCTTAATATGTAATTATAGATAATTAAAAGTTGAAATTGTAAATTAAAAGGTTAAATATGTAACTTTGATAACTTGAGGGACTTAATGTGTAAATTATGAATACTTGAGTATCCATTCGTATTATATGATAAAATAAGTGATCATGGTGTAAAATGGATAAGTTAAGGGTTTAATGTGTAACTATGAAGACTAAAAGGTTTAAAGTGTAATTTTGGAATGTAAGGGTGTAAAATGTAAAGTTATGAAACCCTAAGGACCAAATGTGTAAATATGTTAAAAGATACTTTGATTCCATTAATAATGATTCAACTTTCTAATTATGGAAACTTCCTAAAAGTGGAAACTTACTATTTATGGAAACCTGCTAAAAGTGGAAAGTCACTTTAAATGGAAAGTTACTAAAACTGGAAAGCCGACTAAAATGAGAAATCTGAATTGAATAAAGTTACTAATAACAAGCCGACCATTAATTCGTGTAGATTCGCTGAAGGAAGGAATTTTGCTTTCGACCTTTATGTTTCTGTCATGTGTGCACTTGCGGTTTAAAGTACAGATATTCTGACCTTTCTCAAAAGGTTTCTCATGATCTCTTTCATATTCTGATCCGTTAGTTCCCGAATTGATGCCATTGCTATGATCCCCTTTACTTGAACTTTCTCTGTTGATCCCACTTGATATGACCTCCGTTATGAACCTATGCTATGAAAACCTTCTTAATGATACCATGGAAATGTTTTGAGAAGAACCGATTTGAAAAGATGTTTATAAATGATGCTAAATTTCTTTTTAAAAAAAGGTTATTTAACTTTCATGAACACTATATTTTGAAAGACCATTTTTATGAAAACTGTTTTAAAAGATTATTTAAATTAGACTTTTAATAGAAACTTTTGAAACGGACTTTTGAACTGAACCATGAATTGATTTTTGAATATGAACCTTGACCTGATAAACTCTGATTGGACCTTGAATACTATTTCTGATATGAACCCTTTGTTATGAACTGCTATTATGAACCTTTGATATGATTCTGAGATACACCTTTGCTATATGACCTTTTGTATGATATGAGACCTGACTCTTAGTTTGATACCTGAGCCATTTCTGTTTCCCTACCTATGGAGGTACCATAGGCATGTCTGTGATGCACCGCTGGCATGACTCATGTGTGGGTGAGTGATTTCTCACGCCGTCCCTTTTTATGATTACTATTATGGCCATTATGACTTTGAGTATATGACTTTGAGATTGACTTTGAGTAAGGGGCGTATGGATTGCAATCCTAGATCTGTTCTGTTTAGTGGATTTAACTATGATTATGATTATGATATATGTCTGGTGACTGGTACTGTGTGCTATACATGCCTTTCACAATTTCTGGGAGTTCGCTACTCCACCCATTTGAAGAATGAGGACACCCCTCATATTATCTGATTATCTGAGAGGACTCCCCTCTATATGATTATGAAGAATTATGGTATTAACGGCTTATATGATATGATATGTTTCTGGGCTCGTGGTAGATGACTATCCTTTCTTCTTTCTATTCTATTACTCTTTTATCTATTCCTTATTCTATTTCCCCAATGCACTATATTTCAGTTCTGTTTCATTATCATTGCTTTGTATATGTATCTGTTCACTGGGCCTTTTAAGCTCAGCCGCATTTCCTTTTCCTGCGGCAGGTTTTAGTAGGAAGCTGGGTTATGGGAAGAGAGTGTGACTGGACTTAGAAGACTATGCTTTGGACTAGAGACGATTAGATGAAGTTTCACTTTATTAGACATAGTATTTATTTTTTTTGTAACCTTGTAGTTTCAGATTTTCATTTGTAACCCTGAATTTCGTTGTATGTATGAATCATATGCTTGTGTTTGTTCTGATATGTCACTGTAATGTAATACTTCTACCCTTATCGGGTTGGGGTGTTACAATTATGGTATCAGAGACAGGTTGCGATTCATAATACATTTACCCTTGACCTGTGAAGTTTGGACCCCTAAGTTTCCCTGTAGGCGCTCATAAGACAACCTTTGAAACTTTACATTAGGATTCCCCATAGGAACCTAAGTTATTACCAGTGAGGAATGGGTAGACTAAGACATTTATGTAAGTATCATTTGTTTCCGTATCACTCTGATCATGCCTTTGCTCTTAGATAAGCCTTATAAGGACCCTTGTTTCAGAAGTTAGAAGTTTTGCAACTTAAGCTTAGTAACCAAGTAAGTTTGGAATACCTCGGAAAGCTACCTGGATACCTTACACATTTAAGTTTCACCTTCAGATTTTGATCTCCGCCTCCGATTTGTTTGATAAGCTGTTTGATACCTTTTCGACCACATCGTAGGTCATTCAACCACAATGTGTTCGACACATTCTGTAAATTCATTACTTATGTTGGGTATGAATGTATCATCCGATACTACTTAACTCTATATGATCCATTATTACTCCTATGAGAATTTTGGTAATTATGAACCACGAATATGAGAAGTTTTGTTTCCTCTCTTTGAATGATGAACCTTGTTCTGCCAACCGTTTCCTTTGGAAGGGTATGATGTAAATACTATCTCTATATGGATTTGTTAACTAAGCATGATGATGCTGATAACTGAGATTCTGTACCTCTCACAATTGACGATTATACGATATTCGTATTACCAATGATACACATCCTACCTGCTACTTATGCTAAGAAGCTAAACGAAATTCCCACACATTGAACTGTTCGTTTATCCATCCCAACATTTTTGTTGAACCATGTACTTGACTCTGATATATGAACTATCTGTATGATTTGACGACTGTATTCACTCTATGAATCCTTTGACTTTGAGATGTCTGATTGTACGGTCTTTTGGACTGAATGGCTATTCGTGAAGATACCATAGACTACCATATCTGAAATGTGACCTTAAAAATCTGCTTCACTCTATTTCATTATGATGACTCTCTACATCTGCTAAAATTTCTACCACTATGGAAACACCAACCCCGAACTCATATGATTATCAAGTTTCTCCTGAAAACCCTTATTATCAACCCTTATAAAGTTCTGCTATTGGGAAATATTTTGTTGTACGAAGATTTTCCGGTATCCTCTGATGAACCTTTTGGTACTCCTTCCTGCTTAAGAAGTAGAGTGGACCTTGAACTGATATCAGTGAAGAAACCATGGTTCCATAGAAGTTGAGAGATTGAAGGAGCTGATGGAATATGATTTTTAACCTTGGTGATTCTCTTTAGATGCTCTTGTTTGTTTATGAAGAAGAACGAGAGAAGTATGCGATGACGTATCGACTATCGTGAACTTAAACGTACCACTATCACTAATCATTATCTGTTTCCGCGTATCAATAATTAATTTGGTCTTCCTTTGAAACTTCGCGTCTGATTGCATCATTTTAGATTTGAAGGACTGAAGAAGCAACCACAAAAACTTCTAAGAAGGGGGTTAACTAACCGAGAGTAACCTTTGGGAAGTATTTCAGTTCCTGAAGAAGAAAGAAGGCGTTGTGAAATTCCCTGAGATGATTTCTGAAGTTGCCTTTGCACTCGTTATAACATTTATGAACTTGAATGATGCCAATGGTGTTGGCTAGAATAATCATGTTTTTCGCGTGTTTTTGACAAATTGTCATAGTATGACATTGTGTTGTGTTCTAAAACGAAAGAAGAACATAGATATTATTGGTGAGACGACCCTTTGTTCTGGAAGAGAAATTTGATTGACGTTCAGAAAGCATAATAGACAACACTACCCTGTATAATGTAAAGACAGAGCTTTCACAAGAAGGACCAAGATCGAAGATCGTTATCGGAGTTAGAAACTTGGTGGAAGAGTCGTAGAAGATGGTTGCGACAAGCATTACCATGGAAGAAGCATACAAGAAGAAGTGAGGAACTAGGATAGTGCTCAATCATACATCATGCAACACGTGAAGATTTCAGTTCGGGCATCAAGACAACCAGACCAAAGAAGACGAACCATTCAACACACAACCTGGAGTCGACAACAACATCATGTACCTTAAAACCTGGAGCTATGTTAGAAGACCTGTCAAAGACACGCAGTCTTGTTTCTCTATTCATTTTAGTTGCACTAAGATGAATTGAGAGCAGAAGCAGACTTGCGGATGGAGGGATGCACAGTGATCGTGTCAGAGACTGCCGTTACGATGCCACCATACCAAGAGGAGTTGCTGAAGGCGTGAGGAACCAGACTCGAGTTTGTAAATTCTTTTCATCGTTAGGTAAGAGGGACAAGCGTAAACAGACTACTCCAACTTGGAAAAAAGATTTTTGAAATTGTAATTGAGTGGACGGATTTTGAAGCGGACATTGTGTTTAGACGAGATGATGCTGTAAAGAATTGACGTTACTGATGACGTACCTTAATTTTGAATGACATTCTCGGATCTCCGTTACTCTTCGAGTAATTCCGTTCTCTTAGTTATGTTGTTTGATTTTGGTGACCTCTGAGACTGTAGGTGGACTAGGTGGATTTAAATAAGTTTGGGTGTTCACGACTTGAGATAAAGTATGATCATCATGAGGGCATATGTATATGATGCCAGTATTATGACGCCTGGCCAACGTGATAATACTTACATCATATAACGTGCACTTATGGTGGGCATATGATATTTTAAGGAGTGCCTTAGAAGCTTTAGAATTCTGGCATCTGATCAAGATCATCTGAGTTTAGTGAGACTTTAGGTTCATTCTACCTATACATTTGATATGCTGTCCTTGTTATACGATTCGATACGTTTGGACTCTCGACACGTGTTTTGCTGATCTTTGCAACTTCTGATAAGGATCTTAGGTCCATTATGAAATTTCTGCCGTTGACGATATCTAACGATATGCTTTCTGTCCGTATACGATTCGCATTCGTGAAGTTGTTCATTATGATCTGCTATGAGTAAAATATGTGATTGTGGACTTTGAGGAAATGAGACCTGTTTGTTTATGAGAATACCTTTGGAAGGTTATCTAAAAGCCGAGACTATCTGAGAAGCTGAAGGGTTAAACCGTATATCATCCCATGTTTGCTACAATTCAATGTATTCTCATCTGATTCGCCTAATCAATTCGATGGGAATCCTATGTATTTTTATACCTCTTCCTGGAGAATTCGTTTATCATCCGTTATGTTTGGTACATTATCCTTTTGATTCAAATTCAATATGATATGCCCTTCTGAGAAATCTGAAACTGTTTTGACAAAAATTACGAGTCATGAGAAACCAGTTGGTCTGAATATCTTTTGGAAGAACCTCCCCGGGCGTGAGAATGTTGTGACGACTTTTGCGGTTTGCTACGACTTCGTCTAACTTTGCGACTTCAAATTTCGAGGACGAAATTTTTTCTTTTTAGAGGGGAAGAAGTTGTAACACCTAAAATCCTAAAGCATGTGAAAAGACCAAATTACCCCTACAAGTTTAAAAATTTATTTAAGGCTTATAAAGTATCCAAATAATTCCCAAACTTCAAACAATGCACAAGTTATGATCCCAAATAATTTTAACAATCTTATTTAGCATTTATATGTGTGGTAAAATTACCAAAATGCCCTTATATTGGCCGATTAAATGATAAGTGAATTTATTTTGATTTATTGGAAATCAAAGAGATATACATTATCTAAAAATGGAAGATAATCTTCATGAATATTCTCCCAACCATAAATCACGAAATTCCTGGTCTTTTTCCCCTCCCCACACGTTTTCTTCATATTAAAAACAAATCCCTACCTTTTCTATTTCAAAACCCTAATACCGATCCAATATTTACACACACAAAAATTTCCACAGCCTCCATTCGACTCACACAGCACTCCTAAGCATTTTTCTGTGAGTTATCATCATCCTAAGAAGCCAAGAAAAATCCCATTCGAATTGTTGAAGCCTTACACGATCATAGCATTGTTTTCTTTGTGTCGAGCCCTAAAACAAAGGTAAATTCGTTATGCTTCATATGACCTCTATAAAAATGACTTCTTATTTTTATGATGTTCCTTACATCATTTAAGACCCACGAAAATTGGTTTCAAGGTTGGAAGATCATTGGTGAAGTCGTGGTGATTTTTGGATCGTTTGGCCTATACGCGTATTCTATAAATCGTACAGCCCTCTCCACACGTTCCATTCTTGGTTTGGTATTTTTCTCAGGTCCCTTATACCTTATGAACACCAAATAAAATGTTCTAATCGATCCATGCATGCTCTATAACGTTTTGGTGAATTAAACCCTAAAAACGCAACAAAACTCTATATCATTGTATATGAATTTTCTGGATATGAATGATAATTTTTATGAACTTCATATATTAATTATGATCTCATAAAAATATGGGTTTGAATTATAGAAGCTCAAATCTCGTTTTGTGATTTATTTTATAAATCGGCTAATTAAGAAAACAATGAAGAAAATAAAAGAAACCCTAAATCGAATTAGGGTTAGGGTTTTTATGTTTGGATCTGGTAATTAATGCATAATAATGATTGAGTAATGATTGTATAATGATGGCATAATGATTTTATGAAATTAGGGTTTGGTTTTGGTAACTTTAAAATAAATCCGATTGGAAAATAAAGTACAAGGGTGTGTTTTGCCAACTTTGAAACATCTGGGATATTTTTGTAAGATCATATATATCAGTAGGAATATGGGAAAAATATAACTTGAGGGTTCTAAGTGTAAATATTACAAGAAATGAGTTAATTGTATTTAATTGGTGCGATTTGTAATTAATTAAAGTAGATGGACTAAAAGTGTAATTTCTGGAAACTTGGGACTGATTTGAGTAATAAAATATATTCAGGGGGTTTTGTGCTAATTTGGTAATTTAATGGCTTAATATGTAATTATAGATAATTAAAAGTTGAAATTGTAAATTAAAAGGTTAAATATGTAACTTTGATAACTTGACGGACTTAATGTGTAAATTATGAATACTTGAGTATCCATTCGTATTATATGATAAAATAAGTGATCATGGTGTAAAATGGATAAGTTAAGGGTTTAATGTGTAACTATGAAGACTAAAAGGTTTAAAGTGTAATTTTGGAATGTAAGGGTGTAAAATGTAAAGTTATGAAACCCTAAGGACCAAATGTGTAAATATGTTAAAAGATACTTTGATTCCATTAATAATGATTCAACTTTCTAATTATGGAAACTTCCTAAAAGTGGAAACTTACTATTTATGGAAACCTGCTAAAAGTGGAAAGTCACTTTAAATGGAAAGTTACTAAAACTGGAAAGCCGACTAAAATGAGAAATCTGAATTGAATAAAGTTACTAATAACAAGCCGACCATTAATTCGTGTAGATTCGCTGAAGAAGGAATTTTGCTTTCGACCTTTATGTTTCTGTCATGTGTGCACTTGCGGTTTAAAGTACAGATATTCTGACCTTTCTCAAAAGGTTTCTCATGATCTCTTTCATATTCTGATCCGTTAGTTCCCGAATTGATGCCATTGCTATGATCCCCTTTACTTGAACTTTCTCTGTTGATCCCACTTGATATGACCTCCGTTATGAACCTATGTTATGAAAACCTTCTTAATGATACCATGGAAATGTTTTGAGAAGAACCGATTTGAAAAGATGTTTATAAATGATGCTAAATTTCTTTTTAAAAGAAAGGTTATTTAACTTTCATGAACACTATATTTTGAAAGACCATTTTTATGAAAACTGTTTTAAAAGATTATTTAAATTAGACTTTTAATAGAAACTTTTGAAACGGACTTTTGAACTGAACCATGAATTGATTTTTGAATATGAACCTTGACCTGATAAACTCTGATTGGACCTTGAATACTATTTCTGATATGAACCCTTTGTTATGAACTGCTATTATGAACCTTTGATATGATTCTGAGATACACCTTTGCTATATGACCTTTTGTATGATATGAGTCCTGACTCTTAGTTTGATACCCGAGCCATTTCTGTTTCCCTACCTATGGAGGTACCATAGGCATGTCTGTGATGCACCGCTGGCATGACTCATGTGTGGGGGAGTGATTTCTCACGCCGTCCCTTTTTATGATTACTATTATGGCCATTATGACTTTGAGTATATGACTTTGAGATTGACTTTGAGTAAGGGGCGTATGGATTGCAATCCTAGATCTGTTCTGTTTAGTGGATTTAACTATGATTATGATTATGATATATGTCTGGTGACTGGTACTGTGTGCTATACATGCCTTTCACAATTTCTGGGAGTTCGCTACTCCACCCATTTGAAGAATGAGGACACCCCTCACATTATCTGATTATCTGAGAGGACTCCCCTCTATATGATTATGAAGAATTATGGTATTGACGGCTTATATGATATGATATGTTTCTGGGCTCGTGGTAGATGACTATCCTTTCTTCTTTCTATTCTATTACTCTTTTATCTATTCCTTATTCTATTTCCCCAATGCACTATATTTCAGTTCTGTTTCATTATCATTGCTTTGTATATGTATCTGTTCACTGGGCTTTTTAAGCTCAGCCGCATTTCCTTTTCCTGCGGCAGGTTTTAGTAGGAAGCTGGGTTATGGGAAGAGAGTGTGACTGGACTTAGAAGACTATGCTTTGGACTAGAGACGATTAGATGAAGTTTCACTTTATTAGACATAGTATTTACTTTTTTTGTAACCTTGTAGTTTCAGATTTTCATTTGTAACCCTGAATTTCGTTGTATGTATGAATCATATGCTTGTGTTTGTTCTGATATGTCACTGTAATGTAATACTTCTACCCTTATCGGGTTGGGGTGTTACAAGGTGAACGTTGTATTTTACTCTAATATATATGATTTTTCTCCTACGTATAATTCAAAAAAAGTTTTACAAAGAATAAAAAATAAATAAATAAATAAATCACGTTAATAAAATATGTGAAAGGTGTATTTTACTTAATTCTCAAAAAACATGGAATAGGTGAACGGTGGTATTTTACTCCAATATATATGTTTTTTCTTCTTCTTTTTTTTTTTTTTTTTTTTTTTTTTTTTGAATTCTCACATACAAATTTACGTTACTAAAATAGTTGCCTTAACACTCACACTGCCTTGATTTCATCTTTTTTACCTCCCCTTTTTGGTTCGTTGTAATCATGTAACGCTATTGTAATCTAAATGTTTGGTTCAATAGGCTATTTTGTATGCGACATTATTGTAATCGAATTTACTCCCCATAATCCATATTACATGGCAAACTCGATGAAAAGTTTTGACTTACATTGTCATTGTAATTCAAGATCTTTCAATTCTAGCTATCATTATTATAACATCGCTTTACTAGAAGTTCAAGATACTTGCAAATAATTAGTGGGAAGTCGAGATACTATCTCGGTCCCCCGCTCTTTTAGCTATCGCAAAGCTAATCCTACTAACTATGTAACAACTCCTCACGCCCCAATGTCTCGAGCCACGTGTAGCACGCCACGTATCATCTTTGTCCCTACGATGTCCACCACGTGGACCATCCTAAGCCATGAGATCGCATCCATGGGTTGCACAAAACCCTATTCCTTGAAATGGACCTAGTCCCCTTTGACACACACACGCTAATCGACTCGTGAGTGTTACCTCAACTATTGACTCAAGTCATATCTTGGGGTCCTTATCGAGCGTGAGAAACCAAACGATCAATTACCCTCGCCCAATATGTACCTTATGTAAACACCTGCCATCCGTGTTATACGAAGCATAATAACAAGCCACAATTTGTATTTTCCGTTCACTTGAAAAAAAATTGTATCACCGGAAAAGTATGTTTTACTAAAAAAAAGAAAAAAAAATCAATGATTTTCCATGGAACCACAAAAACACAAGTTTTAATGCGAAAATCTTTATTTTCCGGCGACAAAACTTCAATAAACCTAAGCTCTTTTTCGTTGAATAACATACGAGAAACCTTCCTTTTCACAAACAAAACCTTGATTCACGGTCACAAACTTCGTTTTACAGCCATGACGAATCAACAAAACAATTCAAAATTCAAAAATAAAGTACTCAACAACCGCTAGGCATCCATATGATCCAAACATGGATTCCAAGAAAAAAACCAAACAACAAAGTGTTAGAAAACTAGACTCCCACAACCCATGATGAATTTCCTTGGGAAGGTTTCTTTCCATCTAAGGATCCACACACAAAATAAGCAGAATCTACATTGATGGGGCCAACATCATGTACGATCATTATTTCAAACTACGTGACATCAAAAAGAGAATTTGTTCCAGCGACTATTCCACTCATGGGATTCTCATCTAAGAGATCCATAGATAACATCCACTATCACGAACGGCTATCATGGGATTTCACATCGTTAAGTCGATCGAGTTCGCACCACCTATTGTCATATATTAAATTCAGCGAGAGGATATGTATACACAGCACTTAGTGTCATAAGTTTTAAGACATTTTAATTACGATAACGTGTGTCATAACACCCTTTTGGTGCAAATGTTTAATAAGAAGGGTGATTACTAGTGCCAAAAATACATGAAAATATGTATAATGAGTTAGTTCTTTTTTGGAGTGGCCTTGCTTCCTTTCTTTGGAGTTTGGGGAAGGGCAGGATGTAAATGCCCTGGCAGAGGTATTAGCACCCTTGTTTTGATATTGAAACCATGGATGCACAGGTACGCTGCACAAAATGTACATATAGTAGAATTCAACCAAAAACTAAATTTTCAAAATTTCATTATCAAATAATTACCTTCAAAAAAGAACTCTTTTACTCTTTTAGTAGAGAGATCTGGATTACATAAAAGTAGTCCTTTCATTAGCATATGATTAATTGGTAAATTATGCAATAACAATCTTAGTACTTTTTGTACCTTCAAATATTTTTGATATAGTAGTTCCGCAAACGAGAGTCTTCTTTGCGGGCTGCAGATTGGCAAATGAATTTCTGCGTACAACTAGTGGGTTTTTACTAATTCCATCAACAGCAAATACCTGCATCAACCATATATATATATATATATATATATATATATATATATATATATATATATATATATATATATATATATATATATATATCATCAAAAGGACATAAAATAATTAAAAGTTCTTAAAAATTATCAAGACTCCAAAGATTGGGGACGTGGGTGGATGAAAAAGATGTGAGAGTGCCCAATTTACCCATGGCTAAAACCATGCTATATGAAAAGGAAGCTACCTCGTTTGGCTGGAAATAAGTTCCATCAAGTGGAAATGATCCTCTAGTTGTTGTTCGACATGGAACCTGTTGAGGCTGTGTGATAAGAACAGGGCTAAATTCTTATTAAGAGTAAAAATAAATAAATAAATAAATAAATAAAAACAAAAACAAAAACAAAAACAAAAACAAAAACAAAAAAAAAAAGAAAAGAAAAAAAAAAGACAAACATTCTGATAGTGCCAGGAATTGGAGAAATCAGGTGATCTCCCAAATCTATGACTCAATTGCATTAGAGATGACTCTTTAAATTAATACTAAAACACTCCTAAACCAACCATAATTCAAATACTAATAAAGTAAATCAATCATGGATAACAAGTTACTTGCTCCCCGAGGACTTCAATACCAATTACCAACAACCCTTTGTGCTTGTTCATTGTACATGTGATTAAACCGTCCAGGGTTGCCTTATGGGTTATGGGTGGATCAGGTAAGTTGGCTAAAACAGTGTATTCTTAGAAGAAGTTTATAAATAGTTCATGACTTACGAAGTAGTATACTTATTTTGTTTAGTAGTAGGAGGCTTCACATACTCTTACTACTCGAGAGATAGGGTAGCACCCCCCCCCCCCATCCCGAAGTGACGAAGATGAAAAGTGCTTTTGCTAACTCTTTCTCGTCTTCAAAAAAGTATCAAAATGCAGTTATATAAGCTATCACTTTTTCTATTCAAGATCAGCTCATCGAAGGGAAAAGTGAGAGTATCAAAGTTGGTTATGATTATGGAAACAATATTTCACAACCTGTTTGACACGTTCTCTTTTATGGTGTGATTTTTACTTGACCTTTTGAGATAACACACGAACCCCAAATTGACCCGTTCATATTTAAATGGGTCACAATTTTCACCTCGTTGATTTCAAGCTTCTTAGAGAACAATCATCACACATAGTTTTGCTCACCAAAATTGTTGCATGCAGCTCTTCTAGTTCCGTGTCACTTGATGTTTGTAAGTGAGGATTTCCAGTTTTTCCTAGCATAAGAATATAAACCAAATGATATAATAACATTAACAATGTCACCCTGTCCTTTCACATGTAAACTAGTGTGTAGTAAAGATTTAGGTTTCTTCTTTTTGTAAAAGTTATAATCTCTCCAACACTTTATACCTGCTGGTGGTGGTGGCGGCCATACAAGAAGCAGGTAAGGGTGTTTATCATCAAGGTTTCTTTTGTCCAACTCCAACTCCAACTTCAACTGCAACACAAACCACCTCGACAATAAAATAAAATATATATTCATGGATATTCATGAAATGTAAGTAAATAAAAAATGTACTAACCTATTGCAACAGAGTATGATTATCTGGAAGCTCATAGCTGTGTATTTCCAGATTTTACAACATTTTATAACGAAATAGAGAAAAGCAATTGAGATATTAAAATGCCATTAAATACTTACACTTGGTGTACTGTCCTCAATTCTCGATCTGGTTTTTTTGCTGATACGGTAATTTCAGCTTTGGTTGCAGGATGTACCTTACAAAGATCTTCAATATCTTCCATTTGGTGTTTATAATGCTTGCAACCTTCATTCAATGGACAAGCAATGCAATTTGGACTTATCTTCGTGCAAAACACCTGAACAAACTTGAAATATATTATATTTGAGGGAAACGATATATAACTACACCAAATACACCCAAATTATATTTTCAAATGTTGTATTCTTGAAAATGCAATAAGAAACATGCTTTAGTTTTGTTTTGCTTGTTATTTAATTAAAAATGTTTGGGTTGAAATGATAAACGATATCCCGGATTGTTTTTTCCTCTAACTTTGAAAGATATAATGATGAAATAATTGTACCTTGCCAAAGGTGATCATCTGATAGTGGAGTTCATATCTGTATCAAATTTGCATAACATTTCACTTTAACTTATATATATCTCTTATTAGAATAAGCTATTTTGTGATGGAATTAGGAGAATTACAAAGAATCTGCATCAAGATTGGATATCCTATGCTTGAGAAACTCATGAACAGCGGGAATCAAGGGATACCTAAATGTAGTACGTAGACAAGGTTAGTTTCCATTGTCATAGCAAATACTTTATGCACTATATATTCATTACAATGTTCAAACTCACAGTTTTAGCTCATGAAATAGAAGTCCATCAGGAAGCTCTTTAATGGGGACCCATCCTAGACGAACTACTATCCTGCTCACATGTGTGTCAACCTTGGAAAAAGATATAAACATTGATAAAAAACTTACCCAAATTTTTTTACCGGGCTTGTTTCTTGCAACTAATTTAAAAAGTCTTACCGGGAATGCTTTTTGACGTAGAGTTAATAGCCTAAGACATTCCATGCATTTTACGCCCAAACCATGGACCCCTATCAAGACTAACCTGTATAAATACATGATTAGCTTGTTTAGAAAACCAAACCATGATTATATACTTAACAAATTTGGGGAATCTTACTTTGCTATTTCAGGTTCCTCGTTTCTAAGCCACTCCATATCCACACTACCAGATTTTTCATCATATATGCTATTTAAGAAATCCTGCACAATTTTTATTTATTAAATTAAAAATAATAATAATAATAATAATAATAATAAATTAAACAACCCATTTTATATCTTGTTTATGCATTTTAGGTAATACGTAATCTTTACCTTTCAAAAAGTAAAATAAAACTTGCCTGGATTCGTTCCGCAAGTCTTTTGTGCTGGCCTCGGCCTTGGAGGATATCAGATATGTCCTTAACATTAGCAAGTGTTACTTCATTCTGTTGGAATTATGATATCATGACAATCATATAAAATAAACCAAACACATCAAGTGAGCATAGCGGAAGCAATTATAACAAGATCATATAACATGTAATTAATTAATCAATAATAAATAGTAAACGTACCGTAGTGATTCTAGCCCGAACAAGAATCAAATGCAATCTTCAAATCAAGAACCCTAATTAGGGTTTATGTGGATTATAAGAATTACCCCTTACCTCTTTTGTAATTCAATCCAAGAATCAAACAATAGTGTGTTTGAATCACGTTCTTGTACACACGTACTATTAGCGATTCGATGTGAATGCTAGTTCTTGATCACAATAAATTTACCAAACACTTTGTAATGTTCAAGGTTACTCGCAAATCCCTTTTCTTGGGGTTTCGCTCGTTGCCCTATGAACAAGAGAGGAAAAGAAGAAGTTTGGCCTTCTATTGAAATCAAGTGTACCAAAGGATGAATACATGGGGATGTATTTATACCCTTATGATAGATATCAAGTTTGCTATGGTTTCCGATGTGGGATTCCATAGTTTCGACCAAAACAAGCTCAAGAGAGGATTTCTAGAACCTTCTCTTGTCTTGTTTTACTTTCTTCGTATCCCGTTGACATTTACCGATCGTTAGTAAATTCCATTAATTACCTAACGCTCTTTAGTCGTTTATTGTGAATTAAATAATTAAATATAACATTTTATATTAATTATTTAAACATCGAGTCTCATACGTAAAGTGTGCAATCCCGTGATCTCGAGTTCGATCCTAACATACGACTACTAAAATAATGTCCATAAACTAACAGCTCCCACTTGGACATATTTTAATAGTGTAATCACATCGGTTAGCGTCTAGCAACACTTCGATGCCTCTAGTACAACTCGAGTAAGGCTCTTGGAAAAACCTTTTTGTAATCCCCCGTAAATTTCCCTATAAATAATAAAAGTAAATTAAAGACTAATATATCATCTCGTTAATTAATAACGTTTTTACCAATAACAATTTTTTTTTATATATTTTATTATCAAATATGCTATGTTACTTGAAATCACTACGATATTCATGATTCTTTTTGCTTGGAACGATGCTCACACATGTACCACTATAGTCTAAAATCGCGAGAATATCAAAAACTTCTTTTATTCATTACGAACCTGCATTTCGAGACATTTTTCAAAAATTACTATTCATCGGTTACTATTCACAAAACACTATTCATCATTTTTGGAGTCGGTTAGCGATATTGAGGTGTTTTTCAAAAAATTTACTATTCACGAAACACTATTCACAAAACACTATTCACTCTCGGACTCACGTAAACGTCTCACTAATTAATTTCTAAACTTATCACTAATCACAATTAAGATTTTACTAATCCTAAAATACACCTAAACAGACCCTAAATCTCACCCTAAGCCCAACGTCATTTTTGGCCTGTTACTATTCACAGCCCAAACCAAATTAAGCCTATTCTTCTTTCTTTTGTTTTTCATTCCACTCGACTAGGACAAGTAAGAAACGAGTCTCGTGCTCCCAACTCTTACACACGACTCACACACATTTTCGTACAATCTCTTTTCTCACCTAGCCAACTTTGAGTGTGTCGATTTTTAGTTTCTCACATCGAGTCTAGATACGTTTTTACTAGGAAAAGTATTTGTCCAAAAACAATTTCATACATTTTGCAACTAATCCAAAACTAAACCATTTTAAGTCCCGTTTGTTTCTAATGAGTTCTAAAACCATTTTTAACTCAAACATATGTTTTAAACATTACACGTGATCGGTTATCACCAGTCTTAGCCAAGTATACAAATCGTTTGCAAAATAAAAGGCATGTCGACTTGTTATTTTCAAAACAAAATAGTACCTTCCTTGATTCATGCTCACTCAACCTCATATTATAATCACTAGGCAAGTACTACCACCTTTTAAAATACATATCACAAGTACCAAATTCATTTCATAGTTTCAATACACACATTTTCTTTGGTTTTGAGATGTCGACATGCTAAGAAACAAAAGGAGAGAAAGGTTGCTTCTACTCTTTCTCAAGACTTTTGAATAGCAAGCAACAATCACATCACATTAATATTGAGACACTAGAACACACTAGGAACCATATATAAGTCCCATGCATGCATACTCTCGTTCCATTTTCCATGCAAAACCAAATATCCACCAAATAATTTTAAGTAGTAAACTAGGCATTGGGTCGAAGCTTTGGGTAGGAATTCAAGGAATTCGTGTGGGTTTATGAGGAACAAATTGTTGTTTGTGAACCTTGGCCGAGCACACATACACACTACGTACTCATCTCACTCACTTCTCGACTCTACGTCTTGTTTTAACCACCATTTTGGTGTCGTAAGTTACTAACAAACTCTTTTCAATATTTTTATAAAACTTTCATTTGCATTATTTTTTTTACGTGACATACACAATTGCATCTCTTTATTCGAAAATTAAATATACAACATATATATATTTTACATTCGTCTATATATTTCACACCTTAACAAATAAACTATGTAGAGTTTTGAAACTAAAAAGCTACGTACAACTATTTTGGAATACCATTTCTAACGTATCATAACTAGTCGTGAAAACTCTTAAAATATTTCTAAGTCTTTTGTTTTATAAAAACTTGTCCCATACTAGCCCAAAACGCACGTATATCTTTAAATTTTACTTAACAAGCATACCATTTTATTTCACAAACTAATAGTCCTCATGACAAACAATCATTTTCGTATAAAAACTATATAATAAAAGTCACGATAGGACCTAGTAATCGATCAAAAGCAAATCGACGAAGAAACTGTTTTTAAAAATTAAATTGTATCGATTGGGCCTTAAGGCCCAATCATTTCAAAATAAGCTGATCGTATAAGATGTTACAATAAGCTGATTGGCAACGTTTTTATACTCCTAACCTTAGCCCAAAACAAAGCCCAAAACTCCTGTAGGCCCATTGGATCTAAAAATGCTAACGGGCCTTACATTTCATTAAAAGCCCATAAGCTATCAAATTAACTTTTCGAACAAATAAGCTGGTAGAATAAGCTCAATAAGCTGTTGTGAAACTATTTAAGAAATGAAAACATTAAGTTTTGAAATTAGTGAAGTTTGGACTAAATTTGCAAATTTTACAAAAATTGGGTTAAAAGTGTCAACTTTTCAAAGTTTCGGTATAAAATGTCATTTCGTAAATTAAAGGGTGAAAACTGATTTTTATAAACTCTAGGGTGAAAGGTGTAAGAAATATAAAGTTTTGGAGGTAAAATGTAAATATATTTAATTTTGGACTAACGGCGTAACGCTAACGCCGTTAGGGTAAAAAGTGTAAATATTTAGAAAATACAAGGACCATATATATAAAATTAATATTTTTATTTTTACTTTCCATTTTTACAATTTCACGTAGCGACGTTACATTTATTTTCAAACTATTATTATTATTACTATTATTATTATTAAACGTTACTTTATTTTCAAACTATTATTACTATTACTATTTTTACTATTAAAAGTTACGTTATTTTCAAACTATTATTACTATTACTATTTTTATTATTAAACGTTACGTTATTTTCAAACTATTATTACTATTACTATTTTTATTATTAAACGTTACGTTATTTTCAAACTATTATTATTATTACTATTATTAAACGTTACGTTTTATTTCAAACTATCGTTATTATTAAACCTTGCGTTATATATAACTAAACTAAACGAACAATATACTATAAAAGCCAAAAGTCTTACTAACGTCAAATTAACAAATCATGCATTTAAAAACTACTCGCGATTAAAACATTTAGACTATCAAACCCTAAAACTTGCCATATATTATCTAGGTCGTGTGTGGAGCCGTTCCCATTTTGCAAACTGAGTATCGATATTTTTATTCACTAAACCACTAAGGTGAGTTCATAGCCTCGCCTTTACTTGTTTAAATGTTTTATAAACCCTGTGAGGGGGATACATGCTAGTTTTTACAAACTGAACACAAGTATTTTCTTGGTATGCTTTACCTGATCTCGTTATTGCTTAAGTACCTTTCCTTGCTAAAAGCCCCTCATATCATGAGCCTTAGTCACCTAGGAGGTGAACGTAAATAATTGTGGATAGATCTATTAGGGACTGACAATCCCCGTTTGGGAGTTCGAGAAAACAACCAAACGCACTTTATTTGAATTCTAATAGGTTACTGGCAAGAACCTATCCCGAGGGTCCCCTGTTACTATAATCCATCATTCGTGATGAGATCTGTTAATCGGCTGAGCGTCATGAGCTTAATGCAATAACAACTATTTTTAACTTATAATTGTATGACGGTGCAATTATCACTTATAACTTGTGTTCAACTTTTAAACTTAAACCTATGAATATCACTCAACTTTTGTTGACTTTTAGCATGTTTATCTCAGGTCTAAAATGAGCAAGGATGGGGCGGAAGAGCACGGAATTCTTACAAAGGCTATAAAAAATTTATTATCATTCAAAAACCTATTTAACAAATTTTAAAACCACTGGGACCTCATTTTTAAAACTCTGATATTTACAAAACTTCGAATGATAAATGTTTTTTTTTTAGAAAATCATTTTCTACTGATAAACTATGAGCTGTAAAGTAACACCCAATCTTTATTCCGCTGCAAATATTTCAAAATTGGGGGTGTTACAGATTGGCATCAGAGCTTTGGTTATAGCGAAACAGATCTATTTTAGATCTAAACTATAACCGTTTTTACAAACAAAACATTTTATAGCCCTACACTCTTCGTGCTTTCCGTGCATGCATACTACCTTGCTCAGTACATTATCTGTTAAGATTAGTTTGCATGTTTAGAAATTGCGCTTACATAATTTTTAGTTCATCCGTACTATTATAGCTATAACGTAAAAGTAACTTATATTCCCGGTTACTACAGTAACACGTCTCCAAAAACTTCCTTGAACGCCAAAACTACTCTCCGTAATACTAATACATCCCCCGTCAATCAAAATTCTCCGAACACTGAAGATCCCTACGTACAAATATCACAGCCCCAACTTAATATAGGAATCACTCAGAAATCACTCCCATCGTCACCTATTTCTTCACCTCTACGTCAAAAACTTAGGAGAACCACTGAATCATATGAAGATGTGATTGGTGGTCAGGCAACATTCGAAGTTGGACAAAGTTCACGTCAAGAGAGGTCGTGGAAGAATGTTGAGCCAAATTCTCCGTTACCCTACACTTTAGATTCCCCAATACCAAATATCCCAATTAGTTTATCCTCACCTAATTCCCCCAACCACAATATAAGCCCACCTGATTCAATATGGACTCTTGTTTATCAACAAGCCAGCATATTAGATGATCACACTGAACAGCTAAAAGGGTTACGACCAATTCAATTTGAATGGTACGACCGTAACCTCGACGCATTGTTCAAAAGAGCGGATGCTGAAAGACGAGCAATATGTGAATTAGGAATAAAGATTGCCGCATTAGAGAGTATGTTGGCAAACCAAATGAACATGTGTCAGGAACGTTTCTCAAACGTGGAAGCAGCACAACTTGAACTTGAGAAAGAGATTAGATATTTACGTCAGAGGCGTAACTAATCTTAAGTTTACAAGTATCCCTGCTGCATCTACTAAATCAGACAGACTTGGTTAGTATTTCATGTAATGTTCAATAAATCTGAACCTTTCAGAATTCGTAATAAAATCATAATATAACCTCCTCTTCCGTTACATCTCTCCGTTATAAATCAATAATTTTCTTTCATATCAAGCATGCATACTATGAATCCTCAGAATTTCATGCAAAAATCTCATCAATTGTTACCTCCTTTGATGAACAAATAACTCCACGTAGATTTCTGACATATTAATAAGAGACCTTGTACTAATTGTTTTACAAAAACGATCAGTCAAGTTATTAATATTACGATAACTTCTACCGTACTATTCAAATCTACCGTAAGATTTCTTACAATTGTAAGAAATTCTTAAACATACTATAATTAAATTTTCAAGAGAGAGAAATTTTATTTTAGTGGATGAATCGTTTTGTTCCTTAGTAATCCCATATCAAGAGTTGATTATCTATCTATGACACAACACAGACATATCTTGAAATTAGATTACAGTAAGGAGTCAATTCTGTCTATCATCAATGAAATAATTAACTTCATTTGAATTATTCTGACATCAGAAGGATTCTAAGTTAAGTTTCATTAATGATTTCAGAAGATGGACAACGTAAACAATACATGTACTCCATCTTCATCAAAAATCACCATGACTTCTGAAGCCGTCAGGAAATTGGTAACCAACATCGTGACAGTAGTACTTAAAGTAGAGTCCCTAGTTTATCCAATAGGAGAGTCGGATACGCCTGATAAGCAGGAAAACTACATGGAATATAGGCCAACCGACTTTAGAACGCCAGAAGAAATGGCTAACCCTACCATCACCCATAACCAAGGAATTAGGCAAAGAGTTATACCTAATGGAAATAAACAAATGCGAAAACTATTAGAAATAAGGAACCTTTAAAGACTTCGATAGTATCAAAGGAATGATGACTAGATTGAAGCAGATGAATAAATTCCTGTTGTAAATAAATAAATCCTAGTTCGACAATTTCCTGAGATTGTATCTCTTCCCCGTATTTTACTTTAAGTTACGATGGATGTAACCTAAGTAAAACAACTATCCTTCTACCGTATCGAAAAATCTACCTTGTAATATTTCCAAAATAATTATAATCTACGTCAATTTCAATTCCTATCCCATTTACCAAATAACAGCATACTGTTATTTCCCTAGAAATTTCTGACTAGAAATTTCTGACTCATCATATATATATATATATATATATATATATATATATATATATATATATATATATATATATATATATATATATATATATATATATATACACACACAAAATAAATAAATAAATCAATGAATAAAGTTCCTACTTTATTCATAAAAGAAATTACGTATTATATTATAATAACAAAACGTTGAACACCATCTAAAACAACTTAAAGAAAAACATAAATACAACTGTGACTGAGCCAAACATCACATCGTTTAGTCCTCCATTAAACATAGCCTGGCCAACTATGTCTAATTTAGGAAGAATCATGTCATGATGGAACAATCATAATGCCAAAATTTCTAAATAACAATCTTCATTTAAAAGCAACAAATATAGATAAACTGAACTATTCATAAATATTAGAAACTACCATAAATACCTATCCTATTCCTTCGTCATTAGGACGAGAAACCAACAAAAGTACAAATAGAAAAAAAAAACCCCCATCAACAGTACCATAGCAAGGACCACCATAGGATGGATTACTCTGATTATTTTAAAGGATAAGTATAAGTACACCATTAGAAACAATAGCAAGACTAGTTTTTAAACATAAGGACAAATAAGTCTTACTTCACATTTATTGAGGATTACATAGAAACACGACAAGGAATTAAGTTAAAACAACCCTAGCTCAAGACTAGTGCCTCCATGCCTTATCAACCGCATATGATAGAACCATGAGTGGTATTAGGAACCCCAAAATCCCGACCAAAATTGCATAATCTTCATCCGTAACAAAAGTCAAATAGGTGATGGCAACAACGGTATATACCATTGCGATAATAGTAATTAGGCTCGGCATTTTTTCGGAAGTATTAAGAATAGGAAATGTGAAATGATAGGAAAATGGTTGGTGGAAGAAATGGAAATTTGAAAGGAGTATATGTAGGAAGAAAACTAGCCGTTAGACACTATTCACGACTGTTGGGATTTCACTATTCACGACCGTTGGGTACGGTACACCTAGCCGTTATTTTACTATTCAAAACCACTACCTTCAATATTCACAACCCTTAAATACACCAGTTACTAGATCCTGCCTAGCACAAATAAGTCTAAATACACCGCGTCTCCCAAATCTTAATCTCTCGACAACCCTCTTATCGAAATTTCCTAATACTAGAATTTAGTTAAACTTGAATTCCGGGACGGAATTCAGAATGAGGGGTAGGTACTGTAATCCCCCGTAAATTTCCCTATAAATAATAAAAGTAAATTAAAGACTAATATATCATCTCGTTAATTAATAACGTTTTTACCAATAACAAATTTTTTTTTATATATTTTATTATCAAATATGCTATGTTACTTGAAATCACTACGATATTCATTATTCTTTTTGCTTGGAACGATGCTCACACATGTACCACTATAGTCTAAAATCGCGAGAATATCAAAAACTTCTTTTATTCATTACGAACCTGCATTTCGAGACATTTTTCAAAAATTACTATTCATCGGTTACTATTCACAAACACTATTCATCATTTCACTATTCATCAATTTTAGAGTCGGTTAGCGATATTGAGATGTTTTTCAAAAAATTTACTATTCACGAAACACTATTCACAAAACACTATTCACTCGCGGACTCACGTAAACGTCTCACTAATTAATTTCTAAACTTATCACTAATCACAATTAAGATTTTACTAATCCTAAAATACACCTAAACGGACCCTAAATCTCACCCTAAGCCCAACGTCATTTTTGGCCTGTTACTATTTACGGCCCAAACCAAATTAAGCCCATTCTTCTTTCTTTTGTTTTTCATTCCACTCGACTAGGACAAGTAAGAAACGAGTCTCGTGCTCCCAACTCTTACACACGACTCACACACATTTTCGTACAATCTCTTTTCTCACCTAGCCAACTTTGAGTGTGTCGATTTTTAGTTTCTCACATCGAGTCTAGATACGTTTTTACTAGGAAAAGTATTTGTCCAAAAACAATTTCATACGTTTTGCAACTAATCCAAAACTAAACCATTTTAAGTCCCGTTTGTTTCTAATGAGTTCTAAAACCATTTTTAACTCAAACATTTGTTTTAAACATTACACGTGATCGGTTATCACCAGTCTTAGCCAAGTATACAAATCGTTTGCAAAATAAAAGGCATGTCGAATTGTTATTTTCAAAACAAAAGAGTACCTTCCTTGATTCATGCTCACTCAACCTCATATTATAATCACTAGGCAAGTACTACCACCTTTTAACATACATATCACAAGTACCAAATTCATTTCATAGTTTCAATACACACGTTTTCTTTGGTTTTGAGATGTCGACATGCTAAGAAACAAAAGGAGAGAAAGGTTGGTTCTACTCTTTCTCAAGACTTTTGAATAACAAGCAACAATCACATCACATTAATATTGAGACACTAGAACACACTAGGAACCATATATAAGTCCCATGCATGCATACTCTCGTTCCATTTTCCATGCAAAACCAAATATCCACCAAATAATTTTAAGTAGTAAACTAGGCATTGGGTCGAAGCTTTGGGTAGGAATTCAAGGAATTCGTGTGGGTTTAGGAGGAACAAATTGTTGTTTGTGAACCTTGGTCGAGCACACATACACACTACGTACTCATCTCACTCACTTCTCGACTCTACGTCTTGTTTTAACCACCATTTTGGTGTCGTAAGTTACTAACAAACTCTTTTAAATATTTTTATAAAACTTTCATTTGCATTATTTTTTTTACGCGACATACACAAATGCATCTCTTTATTCGAAAACTAAATATACAACATATATATATTTTACGTTCGTCTATATATTTCACACCTTAACAAATAAACTATGTAGAGTTTTGAAACTAAAAAGCTTCGTACAACTATTTTGGAATACCATTTCTAACGTATCATAACTAGTCGTGAAAACTCTTAAAATATTTCTAAGTCTTTTGTTTTATAAAAACTTGTCCCATACTAGCCCAAAACGCACGTATATCTTTAAATTTTACTTAACAAGCATACCATTTTATTTCACAAACTAGTAGTCCTCATGACAAACAATCATTTTCGTATAAAAACTTTATAATAAAAGTCACGATAGGACCTAGTAATCGATCAAAAGCAAATCGACCAAGAAACTGTTTTTAAAAATTAAATTGTATCGATTGGGCCTTAAGGCCCAATCATTTCAAAATAAGCTGATCGTATAAGCTGTTACAATAAGCTGATTGGCAACGTTTTTATACTCCTAACCTTAGCCCAAAACAAAGCCCAAAACTCCCGTAGGCCCATTGGATCTAAAAATGCTAACGGGCCTTACATTTCGTTAAAAGCCCATAAGCTATCAAATTAACTTTTCGAACAAATAAGCTGGTAGAATAAGCTCAATAAGCTGTTGTGAAACTATTTAAGAAATGAAAACATTAAGTTTTGAAATTAGTGAAGTTTGGACTAAATTTGCAAATTTTACAAAAATTGGGTTAAAAGTGTCAACTTTTCAAAGTTTCGGTATAAAATGTCATTTCGTAAATTAAAGGGTGAAAACTGATTTTTATAAACTCTAGGGTGAAAGGTTTAAGAAATATAAAGTTTTGGACGTAAAATGTAAATATATTTAATTTTGGACTAACGGCGTAACGCTAACGCCGTTAGGGTAAAAAGTGTAAATTTTTAGAAAATACAAGGGCCATATATATAAAATTAATATTTTTATTTTTACTTTCCATTTTTACAATTTCACGTAGCGACGTTACGTTTATTTTCAAACTATTATTATTATTACTATTATTATTATTAAACGTTACGTTATTTTCAAACTATTATTACTATTACTATTTTTACTATTAAACGTTACGTTATTTTCAAACTATTATTACTATTACTATTTTTATTATTAAACGTTACGTTATTTTCAAACTATTATTACTATTACTATTTTTATTATTAAACGTTACGTTATTTTCAAACTATTATTATTATTACTATTATTAAACGTTACGTTTTATTTCAAACTATCGTTATTATTAAACCTTACGTTATATATAACTAAACTAAACGAACAATATACTATAAAAACCAAAAGTCTTACTAACGTCAAATTAACAAATCATGGATTTAAAAACTACTCGCGATTAAAACATTTAGACTATCAAACCCTAAAACTTGCCATATATTATCTAGGTCGTGTGTGGAGCCGTTCCCATTTTGCAAACTGAGTATCGATATTTTTATTCACTAAACCACTAAGGTGAGTTCATAGCATCGCCTTTACTTGTTTAAATGTTTTATAAACCCTGCGAGGGGGATACATGCTAGTTTTTACAAACTGAACACAAGTATTTTCTTGGTATGCTTTACCTGATCTCGTTATTGCTTAAGTACCTTTCCTTGCTAAAAGCCCCTCATATCATGAGCCTTAGTCACCCAGGAGGTGAACGTAAATAATTGTGGATAGATCTATTAGGGACTGACAATCCCCGTTTGGGAGTTCGAGAAAACAACCAAACGCACTTTATTCGAAATCTAATAGGTTACTGGCAAGAACCTATCCCGAGGGCCCCCTGTTACTATAATCCATCATTCGTGATGAGATCTGTTAATCGGCTGAGCGTCATGAGCTTAATGCAATAACAACTGTTTTTAACTTATAATTGTATGACGGTGCAATTATCACTTATAACTTGTGTTCAACTTTTAAACTTAAACCTATGAATATCACTCAACTTTTGTTGACTTTTAGCATGTTTATCTCAGGTCTAAAATGAGCAAGGATGGGGCGGAAGAGCACGAAATTCTTACAAAGGCTATAAAAATTTTATTATCATTCGAAAACCTATTTAACAAATTTTAAAACCACTGGGACCTCATTTTTAAAACTCTGATATTTACAAAACTTCGAATGATAAATGTTTTTTTTTAGAAAATCATTTTCTACTGAAAAACTATGAGCTGTGAAGTAACACCCAATCTTTATTCCGCTGAAAATATTTCAAAATTGGGGGTGTTACACTTTTAATGATTTCTCATTATTATTATCCTTTTGTTTCTAATACCATGTTAATAAGGATATGGATCAAAGTCATTCCTTAATTAACCATTCTGTTTCTCGTTATTTGTGATTGATCAAGATTACCAAATCTTCTGAACATATTCAGGGAAGATCTTGGGCACGGCCATGCAAACATCTTGACAACCCTACGAGGGGCCCAGCAGTATTAAACTCCAAAAATAAATTTGAAGGAACAAATTCTATCTTGACTACAAGCAAAACCCACAAACTTTGTAACACTTCCGAAAACAACCCTTATGACTACCAGTTACGTATAGCGTTAAGTTGTTCCACAAAAATGTACTACATTCATGACACTTATCTTGCATCTCAAGTCTGAGGATAACTTCTCATGATTTACTTAATGACAAGATCCATAAAGTAACATCATGTAGTTGGGATAAGTCCTATATTCGGTATCATTGAATATCATCTGAAATGGCATGACTACGCATCAATATACTTTAAGTATATTATACCAACCTTCAGATTTGTCTTAATTTAATAATATTCCCATATCATTAACTGAAAACGGACAATTTTAGAATAACATTTATTCATGTATTAAACATACAAATATAGGATACAATATATTATAAATTAAACATACCATGTATTTAAATTTATTATAATAATTGTTTAACACCCTTTATCCAAATACTAAATAGATCAATGCATGATAAATCTTGTTGATGAATTATGTCTCAAGCAATGACATTCATACTTGTTGATAAGACATAAATCATCCAACTTTGATCTATCGGAATTTTAAGAATACTTATTTCAAGAATTCAACTATTGAAATTCTTATATGTGCATAGTCAACTATTTTGATAATGCCATATTTCATAAAAACGTGAGACATTGTCACACCCCCAAAATCGGGTCCAGCGGAAGCATACGTGTAGCTGGGGTGTAACTCAATTGGTATTACAACACACGTTCAAAAATGGTTTTCATTTGAATCATTTAGAATAAATAGTTTAATCAAAAATGTTAAATTTACATTGTTAAAAGTAGTGCGGAAGTAGGCCCTCAAAAGTAGTTTAAAACGGTCCCCATATAAATTATCAAAGTCTTCTATGACCATGCCATGCCCTGCCAAAACCTCTTGTAGCGTGCCATAGGTTAAAACCTGAAAATACATGCTAAAGTGTCAACACGAGGTTGGTGAGTTCATAGAGTTTGTTTAACAAGTAAATTTTATGCATAAGTATGAAAGTTTCCCAGCAAAGGCATCGTAAATCCACTCAGTTACAAGTCCCGCCATAAGAGCCTTGTAACCTGTGTGTTTACAACCCACTGCTACAATATATAGTTTCTCAGGATTATATTCACCCAAGGTCAAGCATAGACACAAAGGCGGGGAACCACCATCCCAAATAGTACCTGTCACCCAACGTCGCATCTGTTTTGGACTTGGGTGGGGGGTGTTTCCCCATAATAGTACTATCAATACCTCTCCTTTGACAGATTACTGGGTGCCGTTTCCCAAAGCATAAAAGTTTAAACGTTTCAAGTATCAAGTAAGTATAACACAGTTAAGTATAACACAATCACGTATGTATAAAGTCAAGTATAAGTGTTATCAAGTATAAAAGTAATCAAGTATAAATGTTTTAAATATTTGTACAAGTATAAACAAGTAGTTGAGCATGTATCTCCCCCAAAGAGTTAAAACAAGTGTAAAGAGTAAAAGTGGGGCTATGACTCACCTGGAGCGATAGCTACGATGACAAAAGTGGATACACAAAAATGAGGTTCGATCTCTAACCGCAACCTAATGCATGATAGTGATCTACTTAGATCATGAAGTGATGAAGAGAATGCACATGCACATGATACCTATACCACTCGTAACTTGAAAATACGCGTTATAGTCAAAGTAAAGTATTTTCCATACTTAGGAAAAATAAGTCCAATTAGGCTTATAAAAACTCGTCGTAATATATCGTATATAAAAACGTTAGTGTTATATTCCTCGTTTTGAAAACCTTAATATATCGTCTAGTGGTTGCATAAATAAACCTTAGGTCGTACGTACTTCGTTAGTTAAAAATAAACTTTTGATGGTACGTGCCTCAACGGCTAGGAAGGACGGTTCTCCATTGTTCGTTTGGTGTAAGTATATTGTTTAGTGCGCAAAATATTCTCTATTAGAAAAGCTGTCAAAAATATATATAGTTCGTCTAGTTTCAAACGCGTATATCTTAGTCGTTATAAGCCCGTTTTCTATGTTCTTTATATTCCCGGAATCGTGGGACAACATACTAACATATTTTTGATAAGTCGGGATGGCTAGATTTAGTTTTATGCCTCGAAACAGTCGTGACAACTGTTCATCAGCAAAGGATTTTCAGAAAAAATAGTTTTCGTCGTTAAACTCGTTTTTAGCGTATCTCCTTCGTTATCAACTCGTTTTCATCCCCGTTTTCGGCCATAGTTCCGTCTCGGAATGTATTTTCTAAATATTTGGTCAAAAGTTACCCCAAACCCACTGAGTTGGCCACGTTTTCATTTTAAGGACAGTAGGTTTATCTATTGTTTCAAAAACCATTTCTAGTGTTCCAAACTAGTTTCTAATCCAACCAAACCACTTTCAATCACCACAAATCTAGTCTAATCTTACCATACACCTTCTTAGGGTGTCATGGGTTCCTAAACATCATAAATCAAGTGGATCTAACAAGGATCTAACTATATCCATTTCTAGAGTTCAAAAGTTAGATATATATATAAATGAGTGGTATAACTAACATATGCATGAAATCCTTGTATAAAAATGATATGAACATTGTAAGAACTTGGTAAAATTATAGAGATGAGTTTGTTAACTTACTTGAAGGTTTAGGGAGTTTAGATGATGAAAACCTACTAATCCTTGAGTTTCTATTTCAAAACTCCAACAAGGATGACTATATGATCAAGTTTATACCAAGATCTTGTGAAATTTGTTCTCCTTGCTCCTTGAACACCCTAGTTCGAATTATACCTCAAGAGAAATGAAGAGAAAAAGTTTACTTGTGCAAGAAAAGTGATTTTTGTGATTTAAAATGGATGGAAAGTTTAATTTATATATGGAGACAATTGTTTGGTGAGTAATTAAGAGGGTTGGTGTGGTTTAGATATTTTAGGACTAAAGGAGGGGGGGGGCCGGTTCACAAAGGAGGAAAAAAGGGGGGTTTGTCTTGGGTTTAATTAGGGAAATTAGTGGTAAAGTGTAGTTATGTTAGTTTTAGGTTTTATCGGGTACCGGGTTAACTAAAAATAAATTTTAATAAGGTTAACCGGGACTTAATAATGTCATAAAAATGATAAAAATATGTTGGGTACACGTATGGAGAGTTTGGATGATTATCGTTTAGTTTTTAAGAAAACCGTCGTAATTATATTAGACGTACGATACGAATTAAATAAATTTCCAAAATAACGGGTAAATGAATTTTATAATTTTTGTATCATTATAATGAGTGTAAAAATGTCTTAGGACCATAGTTGGGATTGCCGGATCAATTATTCAAAATAATAGTTTATAGGATAACGTTTATTAGGTTGATAATCGTACGTATACAGAAATGACGCAACTCACGTATAAATGACAAATTTTCTCCGGAGGTGAATAGTGTTTTGTGAATAGTAAAATTTTAAAACGCTTCTCAGAATATCAAACTGACCTCAAAAATGATGAATAGTGATCGATGAATAGTAACCGATGAATAGTAAATGTGAAAGTTCGGGAAAAGACTAGAATTTACGAGTTGTGACAGACATCCTTAACCACCAATTTATGATAATTAAACTTCCAAACATTTTAAAGTTTAAAGTATTCTTATTCTTTTAATGTATAATGCAAATTATGCTTTTAGTAAGCACAACTAGTACATATAGCAAAGAATGAAATCCTTACCATAACTAGTAATGAGTGTCATCTCAATTTCAATAACATCATTGTATGCAACAACAATATGTTATTAAAACTTCCCATAAACATTAATATCTATTGTGTAATGTTTGATGCCCTTCAAACTTTCAAGTTTGTTGACTATGACAATTTTCACAACAATTGAAAAATTGTTCATCTATAGAATTTGGAAGCTATTCCAGATTTAGGATGTGATTCTATAATCAAACATATTAATTTAGAATATTACACAAGTTATCTAATAACTTTTTAATTAGATATTAATATTGCCAAATCATCTTGTAATCAAGCATGATACAACAAAACATGATGTTCATAAAAAAATCTTTGAGTCATACTTAGATTTTATTCATGTCATACATATCTATTTAGACTTTCTAAATAATATATCATGTTATATTAGATTCATTTACCACACATGTTTCAACAATAAACATTCATTCCAAGGTCATATGTCTTATTTCCTAAATCTTACAAGTAAAGTTTCATTCCATTCTAAGACTTAACATTTACTTATATGGAATATTACTTTTCACATGTTCTACAACATATATGATTTAAGAAATTAAACATAATACTCCCACTAGCTTTTAGGAATACTTAGAAATTATCTTATTTCAATTATAAATCAAAACATGAATTTAATAATTAAACATAAGAGTAATCTTCTAGATGCATGCATTTATCCATCCATGGATTATTGCACTTTGTACACTTCCAAAGATTTATTTGAATTCATAAACTCTTTTTGATTACTTATCGTCCTCGCTCAAGTAATCATTCAAGAAAGAGTTTTGATATTCTATTGTCAATTTCATAAATATGACAATCATAATCTTCATATATTTAATGGGTTTAGAAAAGAATATTCAATCACAGTTAATTGTTTAAGTGTGATTAATAATCTTGTTATAAGACATACATTAAATACATGCACAATATTGTCCATATGATTTTTATACAAAGATTTAAACCACAAGTGTCACAACTCGTAATTTCCGGTCATTTTCCAAACTTCGCTAATTCACTATTCATAAATCACTATTCACCGATCACTATTCATCATCTTACTATTCATCATTTTTGAGGTCAATTTGACATTCCGAGAAATATTCAGAAATTTTACTATTCACTTGACACTATTCATTCCCGGAAGAAAACCACTATTCACGTGCATTACTCATGTCATCGTAAATTTAGTTTACGAGTATTCAAAATTCGCGTAACCGTATTGGTTCAGGAGCGAATTCATACATTATCATTGGGATACTTCGTACGGACTAGAAATAGTACGCATATCATCATTATGGCAATTGCATACTATTCCACTCGTAGGATATTCAAATTAATACTTTTGACATATTTGACTTTTTATTTCTATATAAACGTTAACAAACGATCAATAATGTGACTAACACGTCCAACACTCCCGACTATGATCCCAATATATTTTTATATTCATTTTTATAATATAAAAATTATAATATTAATTTACCCGGTATTTTGGATATTTATTTTAATTATTAACTTAAGTTTACTAAAATTTCGACGGTTTTCGTAGAAATTAAACTATAATTATCTAAACACCCAATAATTTTACCCAACCTATTTTTATAATTTTTATAACTTTATTTTATCCCGGTTAACTCCGTTAAAATTTATTTTTAGTTAACTCGGTACCCGGTACATTTTAAAACTACAAAATAACACTTAATAATACATTATACACCAAAAAGTCTTCCACACATCCCCCCTCCCTTGACTTTGCCGCCCCCCCCCCCCCCCCCCCCATACCATTTACTTACAAAATCCACTAACTCACTCTTCTCATTAAATACCTATTACTAACTTTATAAAATAATATACATACCAATAATACATAAAAACTACACTTTACCTTTTTCATTCATTTACAACTAGCTCAAAAAGTTTCTTCTTCTCTCTTTGCTCTCTTGAACCCACGGCCACAAGGAAGAAAGGAAGGCAAGATCCAAAAATTTTTCTTAAGATCAAGTGAAATCTTGTTTATATAGTATCCTTGTTAGAGTTTTGAGATATAAACTCAAGGATTGTTAGGTTTTTATCAACTAATCACACCACATCTCAAAGTAAGTTTACAAAACTCATTTCATAATTTTTACAAAGTTATTACTATGTTTATATATTTTTCTTGCAAGATCTCATACATGCATTAACTTATACCACTTTATTTTTGTAAACTTTTGATCATACAAGCCCTAGAAGTGATTTTTGGTTAGATCCTTGTTAGATCTACCTGGTTATGATGTTTAGGAACCCATGACACCCTAAGAAGGTGTATGGTAGGATTAGACTAGCTTTGTGGTGATTGAAAGTGGTTTGGTGATGTTAGAAACTAGTTTAGAGCCTTGAAAATGGTTTTTGAAAAAGTAGAAATACCTACTGTCCCTATTTTGATTTCGTGGGAAAATCAGTGGTTGATGGCTAATTTTTGACCAAAGATTTAGAAAATACTTTCAAAAACGAAACTTTAGGCGAAAGAACGGATTAAAACGAGTTTATAACGAAGGAGATATGATTTTTGCAAATTTAACGACGAAAACTATTTTATTAAAAACTGCTTGCTGTTTGGCAGATTTCGCCGTGCAAATAGAGGCATTAAACGTAACTTAGAGAAGCCGAGTTATCAAAAATATACTAGTATATACAAAAACGAATCCGTGGATATAAAGAACGAGGGAAATGAACCTATAACGACCAAGTTATACCCGTTTTAACATTTTCAAAACTATATATATATATATGGTCACAAATAAAAATAATAACTTACGTACTAAATGGTATATTTTTCTAGAAACGTTACTAAGGACTATATTCTTAACAAACGAATACGTACGACCCAAGAGAATATTTATACGACTTAACGACGTTATTCTAAGGTTTTGATACTTGGAATATAACGCTAACTTTTTCGTACGAGTTAATATGACAAGTTATATACTTCTATATATGGACTTATTTTTCCTAAGTATGGAAAATACTTTATTTTGACAATAACAATTATTTCCAAGTTACGAGTGGTATGGGTATCATGTGCATGCATATTCTCTTCATCATTTCATGATCTAAGTAGATCACTATCATTCATATTAGGTTGCGGTTAGAGATCGAACCTCATTTCTGTGTATCCACTTTTGTCGTCGTAGCTTTCGACCCAGGTGAGTCATAGCCCCACTTTTACTCTTTATACTTGTTTTAACTCTTTGGGGGAGATACATGCTCAACTACTTACTTACTTGTACAAATACTCAAAACATACTTTCTTGTTACTCAAAACATTTATACTTGATTGTTTTATACTTGATTGTTTTATACTCGATTGTTTTATACTTGATTTCATACATACGTGATTGTGCTATACTTAACTGTGTTATACTAAACTGTGATGGTGTATTCTTGAGCAACTGAGACTTCCAATGGCCCCAGATTAAGTTGCTGGGCACAACCATGGAGATATACATACTTCCAATGGCCCCAGATTAAGTTGCTGGGCACAACCATGGAGATATACATACTTCCAATGGCCCCAGATTAAGTTGCTGGGCACAACCATGGAGACATACATACAAACGTGAGGTCTTCGGAGATGAAGTGTAGACTCACGACTAATTGCTTAACTGTTGTGATAAACTTATATATGTTTTGCTCATACTATATATTGTAGCAGTGGGTTGTAAACACACAGGTTACAAGGCTCTTATGGTGGGACTTGTAACTGAGTGGATTTACGATGCCTTTGCTGGGAAACTTTCATACATATGCATAAACTTTATTTGTTAAACAAACTCTATGAACTCACCAACCTCGTGTTGACACTTTAGCATGTATTTTCAGGTTTTAATCTTACGGCACGCTACTGGAGGTTTTGGCAGGGCATGGCATGGTCATAGAAGACTCTGATATTTATATGGGGACCGTTCTAAACTATTTTAAGGGCCTATTTCCGCACTACTTTTAACGATGTAAATTCACTATTTTTGGGTTAAACGATTTAATTCTAAATGATTAAATTGCAAACCATTTTTGTACTTATGTTGTGATATCAATTGAGTTACACCCCAGCTACACGTATGCTTCCGCTGGACCCGATTTTGGGGGTGTGACAACAAGAGTTACCTAATCTTTGAAGAAACTCATCTTCATTTTCTAGTCTAACTATTAAGATAAACCAAGTTTCTAAAATTGATTATCTTTATGGACAGCATCTTAATCATTCATATCATGTATACTTTACCCAATTTCATATTTGGTAATGTATCATAATGATTATCAGGTTTACAATAATCCTGTAAATCATAGCCCTCAGCATATTAATCAAATATCTGAGATATATTGCTATTCTATGAATAATAATTCCATCCTCTTGAGATTTAACATTTAAATGTCAACCTTTATTATCATGTTGAAATTTAACATTCAAATGTCAAACTTAATCATGATATTGACTAGTGTATTTTAGAAGATTGTGTATCTTATAATTTTATCTTTTAAAGATCAAAACTCCCACTTGCTTTTAGTAATTTAAAGACTATCTTTAAATACTTAGCAAATAAAGAAACAATACAATGTTCTCTTTTGGGATATTACAAATACTTATTGATAGTTCCTGACTTAACTTTGTTAATAACCTCTTCATAAGCAGTTAAACAAATTTAGAACTTCAATTTAAGACTTAATGTGATTCATCACATTCATCACATTCCATCATATGATAATGTCTTATTAATCTTCTATGTTGGAGTTTTATTAAATATGTCCAAGTCATACTCAACATTCTAACCTTGATAACTTTTGGAAGAAAAGAAGTCATAGTTATCTTTAATCAAACAATATAACAAGAGTTTGATTTTCCTAACTGAACATACCATAAACATTTGATATTTCATTAGTATTAATATTGTAAAACAATCTAACAATATTTAAGATAACCATATTCCTTTTGACTTGTCTATTTACCAACTAATTCATTTTAATGGTATAATAATATTCAAGCCAATTACATGCTTTATAACACAAGTACTTTTTACAAAGTCACTTCATGTCCATGTCTTTACAAGAAAACATAAACTGTTATAATCCCACTATACGTTATAAGTCATTTAACAATTTAATAACTTCATGTATATGTCTTAATTAAAAAACATAACAAGATAACGTCTTACTTTATTATAAGTCTTGTAACAATTAAAAGACTTTATGTTTATATCTTTACAATGAAACATAAACATGTTTAACTAAAGTAATTATGAACATCATCTTTTGGTTTCAATAGTAATTTCAAATTAATTTATTACTTCACAATAATGTAAATAACATTATTTCTTCATTTATTTATGTCATTCCAAGAACACATAAATATTCAGATTGAAGTAGCATTAGATTACTTAATTAATTTATGTCATTCCATGAATTCATAAATCTATAAATTAAAGTAGTCTTGATATCATATTGACACATGTTCTAATAGGTATCTAATTTAGAAACTGCAAATTCTCATAGTTCAATTACATCAGTTGATCTGCTAGTAATGAAAATATGAAACTCACCTTGTTGTTGCAATCTAGTTAAGCTCTCACATAACATAAATTGTAACACAAAGTGTTTCTTGAATTAGCCTAGTATAATTCATATCAGAACATTATTCTAATTTAGAAACTGTAAATTCTCATAGTTCAATTACATCAGTTGATCTGCTAGTAATGAAATATGAAATTCACCTTGTTGTTGCAATCTAGCTAAGCTCTCACATAACATAAATTGTAACACCAATTGTTTCTAGAATTAATATTAGAACATTATTCTCTTACCTTGTAGTCAAGAGAATCCATTAAATCATATCTTTATGAGTTGTTTCTTGCACACATTAAAGATAACATTTCTCCCACTTGTGCATGGAACAACCTCATATAGTTGATAAACAACATGCCATGCATTTGTTTATGTGTTCAATATGATTGTGTCGTAGATTTTAGCATAACAAGTATATGTAAAACAACAATGTCTAGTAAGGAAACGTACAAGACCATCCTTAAAAGTATGAGTGTCTACACTTGGAAAGTAATTATCTTTAGCTACCAAGATGTCAAAGCTTGTAACTCCCACTGAATTAAAGATCATTACAAGAATTCCTTATTCAGTTGATAAGTACACAATACTCCCACTGAATTTGACAACATTGTAAATGTTTCATATCCAGTGAAAACAAATATTGTGTCTTTAACTTTCCTACACCTTTAAATGTCCATGTGTAACAATTACTTATGCACTAAAGAGTGTATTCTACTACGTAAATGATGTGTTAGGTCATGATTTCTATAACATAATCACTTAGAGATCTAGAGAGAGAAAGAGAGTAGAGAGAGAGTGGAAGGAACCCTTGAGAATGAAAATAAGATAAATGAAATAACAAGAGAACCAACCCCTCTCAAAGGAGAGGTTACATAGTATTTATAGGTGAGGACTAGGGCAACACTCCCTTCCTCCCTATCTTGAAAATGAAATGGGCTTAAGGCCCATGGGCTTGCTACATAAGCCTTAAGATTAAATAAACATACAAGCCTTAGCAACCTATTACAAGTAAATGACCGAGACTTGATAAGTAGTAAAACTACGTTCCCAACAATCTCCCCCTAAGGGTCGGTCATCAAGGTTGCTTGACGTCTTCATCTTAATCTTTGACTTTCAAAGCTTTAGACGTCTTCTAAATCATTCATCGTTCTTTGTTCTTAGTTGATGTAGTTGTGATCATCTTATTACGAAATGTAATGACCGAGACTTGAATAAATATAAAAGTACGTTCCCAACAATCTCCCCCTAAGGGTCGGTCATCACAGTTGCTTGACGTCTTCTTCTTTGTCTTTGACTTTTGACTCGTATAACTTAAGACGTCTTTGTTTGTAATAGATGTGGTAGTGATCATCTTATGAAGTTATCTGCCATGCGTCACTTCTGCGTCTGTGGTGGTCGTCATCCATTCCAACATGCTCATACACCTTTGAACTTAGACATTCACATGCACGTAGTTCCCTTTCATTCACATAGATCTTTAGTCCTTAAACTTTGTAGATTCTTCTTTTTGGCGTAGAATCTAATTTTGAACATTGTGTTGCTTAGATCTTTGAGGGAGCTTTTGTTGACTTCAAGATGCATGTATGAGCATGTGGAATCCGTCCCCATGGAGATGATGTGTCCCTGCATGTAAACAGTTAGCAATAATCAACCGGTACTTACAGATAAGGAATTAGAGCTTGTCAACAGCATATTGTGAAGACTCCTTCTAATCCTTATCCAGGCCGTTCCCATATCAGATACTCCCGAAGGAGCTTACGAGACCTACTAGGTAGCTCAATGACTGGGTGAGTCGCTGGGGATCACTCCATGACTGAAGATCGCTAAAGAACCACCACGAACACTAAGCGTAACCTTTGTGGGGTTACCGAAGTGACCTGCTGTCAGGGCTGTTTGATGTTGACCCTGGCAGGAATTTCCGTTCAATCATTGAGATATACATATGTAATTCTCTCATAAACGTTCTCGGCAGATTGCTACGATCTGCGAAGGACTCAATAAGTTACAACTGGTGCCCATTGATGTAGAACACCAGTTGTAGAAGTACTAAGTGTTCCTAAGAGATCTTTGATGTATCTCATGGCTCTAGACTCGATAAGTGCTCACTTAGGTTTCCTATACGGAGACTAGGGAGGGGTCTCCTGCTTCAATATCAATTATCTCTAATAGATAAGTCGATAGATTACATTGGTTCCCCGTGAGAATGAAACAAGCTCTTTTAAGAGAACTTGAGTGGTTGAGAAGGTTTAGTGCATTGCGTCACTGGGTCCATGACGACTTAATCTTCAATACCGGTGTTGCCTTAGCAACAACCAGTAGCATATGAGTTGTACCCGGTGTCTGCCCTAAGGTTGAATCACATGGAGGGCTATTTCTTTTCACCCTTTTCATTACTTTTCTTTTTAATTCTTCAACCCCTTCTTTCTCCTTTCATTCTTTACTCCTTTTTTTTCGTATCATACCTAAGGACTTCTAGTTCTAACTATTGGTGATGTCCTTGGGTAGATCCCTCCGGTTTAGGCGGATCATAGGACGGTTATTTCCTAACCTTAGTCACCTTATAACTCCATGACTATCCTATAATTGCCATTGAAACCTTTGAAAATCTCTCAAAGTGTTTGTGTTTATCAAACATTTTGTTTAACACTTTGAGAGTTTTTATGTTTTCTTATGAAGGGCTCCCCCTTCACATGTGCTCGTATGTGTTTAATAAATTTGCACATGCGGGAGGAGCGAGCACTTTTGAATTGATCCACTTTCAGTGAACGAGACCGATTCGAGACACGCTTACATCACTAGATAAACTAGCTTGAAGTTATTACCCGGCCTGGTCAAGTTCACAGAAAGTTTCTCGAAACGGTACATTTCTACTAAGACTAATCCTTTTTCGAGACACGCTTACGTGGCTAGTTAAAGAGTTCCATTGTCAGCTTTTAGGTGACAACTAGCTCTAGAGACTAACTTGATGTTATTACCCGTCGAGGAAAAGTCTTTTCGAATTTACTAATTTAAATGTTTCGTCAATTCCTGGGTGAATCTGAGTCTAGCTCGCATGAGATTTGACATTTCAGCAACTATTTACTTTCATATTTTAATCACTTTCCTTTTCTCCCCCTCAAAAATAGCATATGAGATGTTGTTTTTGACAAACATTTGATTAAAATATGCTTTTTGAGTCTTATGGGGAGATTTCAACAAGAACTTTTGTGTTTCGAAACGATGAGTATTACAAGTGCTCCCCCTCAACAAGTGAATACTCATTGAGGTGAAATACTTGTCTTTTGAGCAGAATTGTGAAAATCACAAAATGTTTGAGTAATTCTACTCAAAAGTAAGAAGCCTTCGCTCCTTATAGAAGGATTGAGGCACTGAAGCGTACCTCAGGGTCCTTTAAAAACAAGCACGGGTTGTACACTGTTATGTGTGCACAAACCATCAAAACATGATTTTGACAAAGCATTTTGATTTTGAATACTCCCCCTCAAAACGAGCATGTGTTTTGACATTTTTAAACTTTGGAGTGAATTGGGGAGTAAAGGTTTGAAAAAAATCTTGAGCAAAATTTTGAAAAGTTTTGAAAAAAACCTTTTGAAAATTTTTGAATAAATTTTGCTCAAGATTAAGAAGTTTTAGATAAGCTTTGCATGAAAAACTTCTTCTTGTTTTTACGGATAAGTGCGCGTTTGGTTTTAAAGAATGGTTTAGCAAGGCACTTTCCTTTCTTTGAAACCCGAGTTGTACACTGAAATGTGTGCACAAGTCGTTGTTTTTATACAAAATTAGTTTTCTATTAAACAAAACACTCCCCCTCAAATAATGAACATTATTCGAGAGATAGTCTTCTTGAACAGAATTTAGAATCGTATTTAAGAAATACTTTTTGAAAATTCGTGAAATGATTCTGCTCAAGGTTTTAGAAAACACAATCAAGTATTATACAACAAAGAATGCTTGAAATTCAAAACTCTTTTACTGTTGAAAAGTTGTTTGAGACCCGGAGTCTCTCTTTTGAGTTTTAAAATCTGAAAAAGATTTCCTTCTAAAGTTGAACCTCATGGGTTCTTTTTGAAGATTTGATTTTGTGATGAATGGAAAACTTCCGGTATTTGGGATGTTTAGATCAGAGACATTCTTTTATTGACGCTAAAGCATTCCAGATTTTGAAAATTTGAAAGGTTTAGAATGACTTTGCTTTGGTTTCCACACTTGCTTTACTGGTGTAAAAACAAGAGTGTAGAGTTTGAAAAAACTTGTTTCTCATCATTTTGAATCCTTTTACCAGTTTTAGCCTTTTAACACATTTAACCCTTTGCCCTAAAAAATATGTTCCGTGAGAAACATTTTGACAATTGTTGAAGTTTTGACTTTCAATGGGATGACATGTACTTACACACAGAGAAAATGCATCAAGCACAAACAAGTATACGGATGAATCAAGAAACTCATTCTAAATCTACCAAAATGCTCAGAATACTCAAATTAACACACAAGATCACAGATAAATTCATTCTTTCACTCGAGATTTTCCACTTATGATTATGCTTTGGGGTTATGATTTGAGTCTATGCACACATGTTAGCATCATAATGCAGGAATATTGAACAAACAAATGCCCTGGTAGCAGCAAAGACATCGACATCTTTAAACCCTAAATCACATGATTCTAAACCTATGTTGTTCCTAATCGAGCAATTACACCAATCGAGCATTCTTTAGTGTTCTCTAAAGCTATATAAACTAGTAAATTAGACTAAACACATAAAAAATGAAATGCCCCGATCGATAATTACTTGAACCCTAGTTTCTGATTATGCCTTTTTGACCGTTGAAAACACTTGAAACATTTAGGGAACGATTAGACAACAACCATGAAGAAATTAGAAACACATAATCAGGAACATTCGAAGATAAAAAATCGTTAGTCTGAATCGTTGAGGTTTATCGATTATGTGTGATACTTTTGAGAATATTTAAAGAAACATTTATTAGAGCCCGTTTTATTTTCCATGCAAGATCCTTTTACCTAAGTTTAAGACATTTGTGAATCTTTACTCATTAAAGGTTAATTACTTTTCCATTTGAAGTCCAAACAAGGTTAACTTAGAATCATTGCAGAAAAAAATTTCTTTTCTCCCCCTCGAATTAGCATATACTTTGTGAAAACTTTTTGTACAATTTAATTCGAGAGATCATAGACGTTTTTTTGAAAATGAGTTTAAATCCAAATGATGAGGAAACATTTTATCCTTGATGAATAAAAATGAGGTGTGCAAACTTCATGATTTTGTGAAAAATTTTCTCCCCCTCAAAACATGTTCCATTTTGACAGAGTAAAGCAAAATTAGTTTTAATGAAGGAACATAGTTTTGAAGTTACGAAGTTTGCACACAGAGAAAGAGGATTCTTTTTGTAGGTTTTTTTTTTTTTTTTTTTTTTTTTTTTTTTTTTTTTTATGATGAAATATTTACAAAAAGAGTTTGATGTTTGACTCCTTTAGGTTTTAAGAAAATTTTGCAAATCATCTGGAGTCAAACACCGCATACCAATATGGTGAACTAAATCAACAAACCTTGAAGGAGGTAATGCCTTGGTGAACAAGTCCGCCAACTGGTATTTAGTACCCACAAACTCTAATTCAATTATACCCTTCTCGACATGCTCTGAGATGAAATGGTAGCGGAGAGCACTTTGTTGGGCTTTGGAATGATGAATGGTGTTGCAAGAGATTGCAAAGGCACACTTTGAGTCGCAATACATTGAGATCTAGTCAAATACATATCCGAAGTTCGTGAGCTAAGTTCTCATCCAATTGACGTGAGCATAGAAAGCAGACATGGCTATATACTAAGCTTTTGTTGATGACAGTGATTGCTTCATTGACTGTATCCCTTTGTAACTAGACAAGAATTGTTGCGAATCATTGTGTCTTCTGCGTGCAGCTTGTTTTCCAAATCCATTAAAATCAAATGTTGTGTCGAAGGGTGATAATGGTAGGACGTATGCATATTAGACGGATCCAAATTGCGAGAAGGCAACTCAACTATATCAGAAACGGTTGGAGTTGGTGCAGATGGATTGAAGAAAGCATTTCCGTCATAATCTGTAGGTTGTGGTACTGATTGTTGTTGTGGATCTTAGCTGATTGTCTGAAGTTGGAAGCAGTTTGTTGTAATCGGAGATGCAATTGGAGGACCGTCTTTCCCAACAGTTGTTGTTGTTTGTTGAGGTGAATCAGGTACTTGATGGTGATCAAGATGTGCAGCGGAAATTGGTGAGACCTCAGAAAGACGGTTTTCAATCGTATCATCAAACAATGGAGCAAACAAGGTTTCCACTTCAATACGGGAGAGAGACAATGGTTCAGCCAAAGAATCTGGAAAGTTAAGAAGGTTGGATGCGGGTCCTAAGCTGTTGTGCTCAGAAGCCATTGCAGAATTGCTTTAAACGGTTGGTTGCGGGTCCTAAGCTGTTGTGCTCAGAAACCATTCTGTTAAGCTCGGGTCCGAAACTGATTTGTTCCGAAGCCATTCCTGTTGAATCTGCATAGAAAGAAAGAAGAGACAAGAAAAACAGAGAACAAGGATCCCCAAGAGTAACTGGGTTCCAGATGTTAGAAGCATAAAGATGTAGTGTCAATTATCTTCTTGACACTCGAACACACAATACCGATGGTTTTCATTCTAGTCTCAGAGGTAGAAGTTGTGGAGATCACATTAGTTTTGGTGCAAATGTCTAAAATCTTTCCTGTAGGAATCCACCTAAGACCAATTGATTTGAAAATTCTACCCGTGGGTACCCACCTAGTGTTAGATCTAGGAGAAGTTTTCCTTTTAGATGCAGTTGAATGAATTGTGGAAGCATCACTTCTTTGAGAAAACCTACGTCCTATGTTGATCCACTTCTTAGGTTTCTGACTTATGACTTTTGGTTCAACGGGTTTGTTTGTCTTAGTCGATTGAGCCTTTTCAAGTGAATTTCCCTTTTGAAGATATTTTAAAGCACAAACAACATGATTATTTACGCAGCTACTCTTAGAAGCTATCCAATTCCTATTAGTTTGTTGATTACTCTTAGGTTTTGGTGTGCTACTACAAGCAGTGTTCTGTACTTCAGTGGAAGGCATCACATGAGGTCTTGAACCTAGAATTCCATCCTTTTGAAGTAGCGCCTTTTTTCTAGCCTTTTCTAGATCATAGTTCTTGCACATGTCATATTTTCCATAAGAATCTTTACTTTTAATGCTTGTGTTAGACACTGTTTTCGAACTAATCCTAGAAGAGCCAGGTATAATCATGTGTTGAGATTTAGCAGACACAGATGCATTTTCCTTAGGCCAAGAATGTGGAGTGACTGGTTTTGTCAAATTGTTATTCTCAACAACTTGGGAGGCAAACCGAGGTTTTGAAAATTTAGGTCGTTCAGATTTAAATGCAGTTGGTTGTCGAACCACTGATTGTTTTCTGCTTATTTGATAAGGTTGTTTCCCCAAGATTGATGGTTTTGCAAACTTAGTATCCACACTCTGGCCAGTCAGTCTTCTTAATTTGTTTTGTAATGCAGCATGTGCAAACACCTTTTCTTGAATTTGACCTTTTAAAAGCTCATTATCTTTAACTAATGTATCCACACGTTTTCTTTGTTCATTCAAAAATTGACCATTGTTGCCTGAATTTATAGATTCGTTTTGCATTTGAAGTTCAAGTGAGATGCAATGTGCCTCTAGTTTTGAAAAATCTTTATGACACTGGGCAATGGTCTTTTTGAGAAGAAGGTTTTCAGATTCAAGAGTTTGGTATGATGTTTCAGTAATTGGATTATCAGGTAAGGACTCAGACTCAGAATGTATTACAAGACATTGAACAACATCCTGGTCAACCTCTCCTTCATTACTGAAGTTAGGTTGCTCAGATTGTTGTTTCTCATATGCAGGCATAATATGATCAACAGTAGATTGTACCTCAGCCCTTTGCTCTTTGTCAAAGTTCGGTTCTTTGTCATAGATGGGTATGACATCTTCTTCATCCATCTGTCCTTTGTCAAAGTTGAGCTCTGAGTCACAGAAGGGTCTGATCTCTGCACAATCTGCATCTTTATCATTCCCCAATCTGCTGTTGTCATCCTGCACTTCTGATTCTGTCCCTTTGCTTTCCATGACAACCACATTAGCTTTCAATGAATCATCTTTATGAACTTGCTCTTCTTGAATCTGCAACTTCTGTTCTTTGATAGCACTCAGATGAAGTGATCTTTCATTAAGCATATATTCTAAGCGGTTTAGGCGTGAAACAAGTTGATCTCTAAAATCTTCAACCTCCATACTTGTGATGTTCTCTCTCCATACATTGCTTTCATGATTATAGTGTATGAGAGATTTAAAATGCAATGCCATGAACACTTTGAACTGAGCCTTGAGCGCTCTAAATCCTGCCATGCAATCACTTCCCTGTTCAATTTGTTTTTCAATTTGAACAATGTTTTCACGGAGTTTCCTTTGAAAGGTTAGACGATCCATTCCAGTTCCGAAGAATGCATTAAAGGTACCCCCCGTAGGAAACCATGCATCTGAGAGAATCTTGCATTGAGTCTTAACTGATTCAAAATGAGCTAAGCAATTTTCTGTAGAATTGATGTCTCTTTTCTCAGCTTCAGTCATCTTTCTCTCAAGTGGGTCTTTAGAGTCATCAGAAGCATTCGTGTCGTATACTGGGTCTGTATCATCCATGACACCCAAATTATCTTCCAATATTTTAACCTCATTGCCTACTTTAACGACATCTGCAGTATTCTCACCATTCCCAACCAACCTTTGAGCATTACTTCCTTGTCTATCAACTCTTTCACCTTGCTCAATAGCTTTATTCCTTATGTTAGAAGAAGAATGAAGACGGTTGTTTGTCTTGTTGGAGATTTTGCTGAGGGCATGAGCAATAAGTGCGTGTCCTCGATTTAGAATTTTGAAATCCTCATCGTCATCTTCATTGGAATTTGAATAGTCCACTGCGTCACTGCTTTCATGTGGAACAAGTTGATTTGAAGTCTGCTGCGGAGATGAATCATATTGAATCATGAGATTTGAAGTAGCAGGTTCTTGAACATAATCATGATTTGACATTAACATGACATCTGCTGTATAGGCTTCCAAATCTGCATATTCATCATCAGATGGAATATCTCCCATGACACTTTGGAAAACATCATTGAGATTACCCCCTTCAACTTCCATTTGACTAAGTGTGGCATTGTATTCAACATTATCGTCAGAGAGAGAAGTTGAATCATGATCTTGATCATCCACATCAGCAATATTTTCCGTATATGCCAAGAATGCCATGCTTGGTTCGATAAGATCTTCTTCATCATTAGTATCTTCCATTGTGTTTAACCATTCAGAACTAGACGTCATTACGCCTTTGCCTTTCTTTGTAGATACTTGACTAAGCTTCACTAAATTTTGCAGGAGAGATTGCACATTGTTATGAAGTGTAGCAGGATGATACTGAGGAATGAAGAAAGGCTCAGGTGCATTCGGAGGAATGAAGAAGAGACCATTTGGAGTGTAAATTAAGGATCCATGGTCAACAGCTGGAGTTGGTGGAGCAGGGAGAATGGTCTTCAGTGGATTCATGCTTAAGCAAGATTCAAGAATTTGCTTCATTCTGAAGTGATGAAGTTCTTCTGTACGATGCATAGCTTCAAGATATTTCCACATTTCATACGCACTAGCTTGAAAGTCCATATACATGTAAATTGAGTTGGGAAGTGCCACTGTTATGAACCATACAGCCTGTTGGTCAGCATCGTACTGAGCAAGTTCAGTTGCATTCAAATCTTCATCAGCTTGTATTCTAATAATCCCTGTTGAGTCAGCAAGAAATATCAGTTTATATGGACCATCTTGAATGGATTTAAGCATGAGATCTGCAGCCGGACGATCTGTGAGCCATTGTAAAAATCTCCGTTTCCAAACAGTATACGTTCCTGGTAGCAACATCGGAGGCCTTGATTCATTGCCAAAGAGCAGAACATGGCGAATGAGGGAGCTGTGACTTTGTTGTTGATGATATTGTTGCTGATGAGAATATTGGTGAGGAAGGTAGTTAGAAGAAGGTCCTGTTGCTGATGACTGTTGCTGATGATAATAATGGTGAGGAAGGTAGTTGGAAGAAGGTCCTGTTGCAGATGACTGTTGCTGATGAGAATATTGGTGAGGAAGGTAGTTGGAAGAAGGTCCTGTTGCTGATGACTGTTGCTGATGAGAATATTGGTGAGGAAGGTAGTTGGAAGAATGTCCTATTGCTGATGACTGTTGCTGATGAGAATATTCATGAGGAAGGTAGTTGGAAGAAGGTGATTGAGACATTGTTGATGACATTTCTCTCCCCCTTGATTGTTGCGACGAAATCGAAATAATCAAACCAAAATGTCACACGCAAGGTCGAAATAGTGAAATCAGATTTTCCCTCCAAAATTAATTTGAAAAATTTTCTATTCCAAAATTTTGAAAATCACTATAAAATGCCATACTAATGTCACAGGAAAAATTTGAGTTTAAAAAATTTTGCCGCCAAATTTCACCGAAAAAATTTGAATTTTGGCCTAAAAATTTGAATTTTGGGCCAAAAATTTCAACGTTATTCCAAAATTTAAATTTCGCGTAAAAATTGAACGTTTAGTCTCTGGTAAAAAATAAATTTTACTCAAAATTTCCCGCCAAAAATCAGAAAAGAAAGATAAGGTGTAGAAACTTTGAAAAGATTATGTGATTATGTTAAAAACTTGGATCGTTAAAGATAAATAAAGGTTGTAATTAGATTAGATATTAAACTCGTTACGTGATTCAAACTCGGTATGTTCAATTTAGGATTCAAACTCGATAAGCCAAGTTATTACCCTAACTCGATAAGTCCAAAATTATCCTAACTCGATAAAGCTGAAGTAGAGGTCCAAACTCGGTATGTAGTGATCCTAACTCGAAAGTTCTGAAGTGGTAGTCCAAACTCGAAAGTCCAGAAGTAGTTCAAACTCGATACAGCAAGCTACCAGTCCAAACTCGATAGGTATGATTCCCCTAACTCGATAAGTTGATCAACTTTTGCCAGGGTATCGACTTAGAATGAAGCAACGCTGTTCCTAACTCGATACACGATTAGGAGAAAAATGGCTAACTCGCCAAACCACAAAGTTTCAAACTCGAAAGAGCTTGAAAAATGCCTAACTCGATGGAACCTGAGCACCAAACTCGATGGAACCAAAAATGAGCCTAACTCGATAGAAGCAAATTACACTCCTAACTCGATGTTACCTTCGATGAACAGTACCCGAATATATAATAATCACTTAGAAACCTAGTTTTTCTACCAAATCAAACCTAAATCAACCTATATAATCCCTTGGCGAATGATACCACTTGTTAGGTCATGATTTCTATAACATAATCACTTAGAGATCTAGAGAGAGAAAGAGAGTAGAGAGAGAGTGGAAGGAACCCTTGAGAATGAAAATAAGATAAATGAAATAACAAGAGAACCAACCCCTCTCAAAGGAGAGGTTACATAGTATTTATAGGTGAGGACTAGGGCAACACTCCCTTCCTCCCTATCTTGAAAATGAAATGGGCTTAAGGCCCATGGGCTTGCTACATAAGCCTTAAGATTAAATAAACATACAAGCCTTAGCAACCTATTACAAGTAAATGACCGAGACTTGATAAGTAGTAAAACTACGTTCCCAACATGATGGACTATCCATCAAATGCTATTAACTTGAAAATTGGGCATGCAATTTCTTCCTTAATAGGTCTACCATCCTACAATGTATGTAGCACCTTTAAAATAGTTAAAACAACTAGTTTGTTTTTAAACATTTTGCGGTAATTAGTCTAGATTCTAATTATAATAACTCATAAAATGTCATACATAATTTTCTGTTAACCAAATATCATATTTGTTACTAAGAATTTAATCACCGAATAAGGATGATAAAATCCCTATGAAAAATATTCGCAATTTTCTTAACTATTAAAAAATTTGCTATGAGTTATATTAGAATTTAGACATATCTAATATTCCTATTATCTTTTCTCATTCATGAAAAGGAATAGGATTGTGTCTCACTCTTCCTTCATAGAAAGGAGACTTCTTTTGTCTTTTAAGTAAATATTTCTTAATCAAACATTTGTTTGAAAACAGAACTAGATCAATTTACCAAAGCCCAAAGTGCGTTTACGGTTGAACGTTGCATTAATATATTAAAACGAATTACAAAATTCAATTTCAGTATTTTCAATAATTAGGTCTTTAAGAAAATAATATACCCATTGGTAAATATTTATATAAACCGTAGTATTTTCTTAAAGCTAGGATCCAAATTGACATAGTACCATTACATCAGTTGATCTGCTAGTAATGGTAGTATTCAACAAGGTAATTGTCAAACAATAATTGCCAATATCATATTGCAATTCCTAGATTTATGGGATTTACAATCACAAAACGTTTGTATTGTAAGCATGTTTGATCCCCATCTTAATGCCTTGAGTCCAAGATCTCACTTCCTACTCAATTTAAGTCGTCTAACTTAAAAACTGCAAACTCACAAATCCATCACATCAGTTGATCTGCTAGCAATGAATTTATGAAATTTACCTCTCCATTGCAATCTCGCCAAGTTCTCACATGACGTAAATTACAACTTCAAGTGTTCTTAATTAGATGGCATTCGACTTTATTTTATAAGGGTATTAAATTTTGACGTGATCAAAATAATGTATGAAGAAGCATGCATACAACTTCATAACATTGGTTTTACAAAACAATTTTATTACCAATTTGCTAAGAGTAAAACAACAAAGTTTTGATTGAGGTATCGGGTTCACCAATTAAAGAATTACCAACAATTATCGTCCACTATATCGTACTTTTGCATAAGCCCTAAGGCTTAGTGTTTCGGATAATCATTGTGGAATTGTGGTTAATTCACCCTTAATATGACAATGTACATGTAATGGTTGTTCGGTAAGTCTAATTTACACACAAATGAGCGTTAAGACATAATGTTGTCTCTCTAAGGCCACAATTTAATGCGAAGCCATCCTTATACCCATCTTATAGTGTGTAAACTTCGGCCGGGCCTAGTTAACCATTACGTACAAAAACATCAATCAACCAATTCTTTGAAATTTAAACTCTTAAAAACCAAAACAATTTCGCCATTATTTAGTCCGTATTATTTTTCTATTCAAAATTACCCTTTTCGTTTATAAACATGTCTAACACAATTAATAAACAAAACAAGTAATGTACAATAAAAAATAAAACAACTAAATAAACAAATATACATAATCATAACAATTAAATATGTATAAAACATGTAGCCATATGCAAATCTTATTCAATAGTCCTATTAATAATCAAATCTAGGTGTACAACGTATTAATTCAATTAAGGCTTTCTTCTTCTAGGAAAAAGAGCCACATACATCGATAAATCGATTGCGTAAGCCAAAATTAAATAAATACCACATAGCACATAATTGATTACTTAATATTGGAATCTTCCCCAATTCAACATCTATTAATAAATTTACATGTTTCGATATAACTTAACCATTAATTCATATAAACAATTTAAACCATTTAAATAATAACACAATATAAAAATCCATGCAAATATGCACTTTTTCATGGATTTAGCTTAACAATTAACATATTGCACCAAGATCGTTTACTAAAACGCATAACAATTACATGACATCCTAGGGTTTCTAATCATATTAAAAAATCAAAAACCAAAACCCTAAAAACCCTTAAGGTCAATCGACCCAAAAAAAATTTAGGGTTAGGAATCTAACAAATAAACCCTAAAAACATGTAACTAAACGAATCAAGATTCAATTTTTATGAGTTTCGATAATTAATTACATATTATAACGGCTCTAGATGCCACTGTTGGAATTATGATATCATGACAATCATATAAAATAAACCAAACACATCAAGTGAGCATAGCGGAAGCAATTATAACAAGATCATATAACATGTAATTAATTAATCAATAATAAATAGTAAACGTACCGTAGTGATTCTAGCCCGAACAAGAATCAAATGCAATCTTCAAATCAAGAACCCTAATTAGGGTTTATGTGGATTATAAGAATTACCCCTTACCTCTTTTGTAATTCAATCCAAGAATCAAACAATAGTGTGTTTGAATCACGTTCTTGTACACATGTACTATTAGCGATTCGATGTGAATGCTAGTTCTTGATCACAATAAATTTACCAAACACTTTGTAATGTTCAAGGTTACTCGCAAATCCCTTTTCTTGGGGTTTCGCTCGTTGCCCTATGAACAAGAGAGGAAAAGAAGAAGTTTGGCCTTCTATTGAAATCAAGTGTACCAAAGGATGAATACATGGGGATGTATTTATACCCTTATGATAGATATCAAGTTTGCTATGGTTTCCGATGTGGGATTCCATAGTTTCGACCAAAACAAGCTCAAGAGAGGATTTCTAGAACCTTCTCTTGTCTTGTTTTACTTTCTTCGTATCCCGTTGACATTTACCGATCGTTAGTAAATTCCATTAATTACCTAACGCTCTTTAGTCGTTTATTGTGAATTAAATAATTAAATATAACATTTTATATTAATTATTTAAACATCGAGTCTCATACGTAAAGTGTGCAATCCCGTGATCTCGAATTCGATCCTAACATACGACTACTAAAATAATGTCCATAAACTAACACATTCCAGTCAAGATCTTGTTCCGTGCGATTGTTATTGTCGGGATCTTTCATTGAATTTTTGATGGGGTAATTTGAAGATAGGGAAGTGTAGATAGAACTAAGCAATATTAGGTAATATTATTATGATGTGAACAAATATTCGGCATCACAAAACATTCCAAACAAAAAGCTGGAACTTACCTTAAACTTTTGTCAGACGTATTCTGTGTTAAGAAAGCGCCCACAACTGAATTAACAACAGAACCTTTCCAACCCATGAAAGGTCTTTCTCCTGCCAAATACATTTTTGTTTATATTTAGTCAATTATATGATGATTATGAGAAGAAGATTAATGTTACAAAACTATGAACACAATTCGATAGACAAAGCATATTGTTAATATTAGTATTGCTTTTAATTTAGGACATTACAAATAATAATCCTTTATTCAATCACTTGCATGCAAATGGAACTCATTTATGGTCATACTAATTACCTTGAACGAGGCGCGTTTGTTTGATGAAACAGGAAGCCCTACGTTCAAATTCCAGCTGCTCCTTCTTCAACCAATCTTTTACCTCTTTTTCCTCTTTCGCGTTGCATTTCAAACCTTCAAAGAATAACAAGATTATTATTATTATTTTCTTAAATATGATGGTGAGTGCTTATTCACTCACTATTTTATGGCTAATTATCAACCCAATACGACTATTTGAGCTAACAAATGCCAAGAAAACGTGTGTTTTTGTGTTTGTGATATGCAGGTGCGGATATTATAACAAATTGACGAAAAATCACTAGAAAACAACGAAAACAGGCACGAGAGTGGAAGAAGGTCAAAAAGTCAATGCCGGGTTCTAAAAGTCAACTACAGTCCTTCATTTATTCAGATTTGGCAGAAATAGTCCTTGGATTAACTTTGCAAAAAGTGACAAAACCAACCCTTATAGTTTCAATTTTTTACATTTGTGGTCCTTGTGATTTCTATTATCTCAAATCTGAAATTTACATTGGTCCAAAATAATACATAACCTTAAACCCACTAAATTTCAAAAGCCCAAGTTCATTAAAACTTTACCCAAGCCCAACCCACCATGTTACACCCATTTATCCCAACCGGTCAAGGGTCAATCTCAGTCAAACAATAAAATTAAAACCAAACGCACCATTTCTTATTTCCCCCTTTTCCCCCAAACCCAGAAACCTCTCACACCACATGAACCCTAATTGCACAAATGCTTAAATTGGCTCGAACCACATTTAGCCACACCAATCAACTAATTAATACCAAGCATTGTTGCTTCTAGAAACCCACCTCACGTGCAAAATACATGTCAGAGAAGATATAAAGATGGGTGGACACATGGCAGTGCTTCATTGGACATAATGCGTCATTCCAATCATTGGATTTGCCTTCTAGAAACTCTGACAAGGACAGAGAATTAGCACACAATTGGGAACAGATGGCATGGTGTGATTGGTCAGGCCACGTCTAAAAATTCTCATCTAAGGGTTGTAATTGATTTGAAGAAGCACAAAAGGATCAAGTGGCTGAGATGAGAAGAAAGAAGCACAGATAGTTGCACGGATTGCCAGCGTGGATTCAGACCCCAACCCCTCACTCTGCTTCTATAAATAGTGGTAGATTTTTAGCTTAGAGTGTGTAGTTTTTTAGATACTGTTATGCTGTCAAATTTAATTGTAATCTAGATTAGATAATGTAATTTTACTCTTTGTTTTAATAAAAGTTCTATTTCATTTGATCTCAGCTTATTTTCATCTCATTATTGCTTATTCTGTTTTCAAATTAGCTTATAACTAGCTTATTAAAATCTAATCTCAGCTTATTTTCTATTAAGAAGTTTTAATTGTTCTCTAAATATCTTAATCAACTTCTCTTTTTAATACATTCAAATAGATTTCAAATAAAGAAAATAATAAAAAAAAATTAGAAAATTATAAAAAATAAAAAAATATTTCAAATTAGTAATTTAGACTTTCAATAAGCTGAATTCAGTTTATATAGAGTACATACAAGCTTAGAAAGTTTGTGGTTCATGTGGTATTGTTTCATTCAAAAGAAGGTGAACAAGTGGTGGTTGTTGGAGTATTATAGATAAGCTTGGTTAGCAAAGGAAGAACCAGCCTATCTCAAAGATAGGCTACTGTGAACTCCCTCTGTTCTTGCTGAGGGAGAGTTTGTGGTACTTTCTATTTTAAATTTTTGAAATATTAGTATCTGTTTTATTTGAGTATTGATAATTGTAGAATTAGTTACTGTTCATTTGAGATTTTGTAGTTAATTGTTATCTAGTTAGTATTTGATAGATTAGTAGTATTGAGTATTGTGGATCTGAGTAGATTGTGCATCTTTCTTATTGTTGATTTTAGCTTATGAGTAGTGTAAATTTAGTTTGATAATATGATTCATAGTTCTGCCTAAGTTTTAGTGTATCTGAGTTGTTATCATTGTGTGGATCTGTATTGTTTATTGCTTGGTGTTTGGATAGGCTTTGATCTGAGTAGTTTAGTACATCATATGAGTAGTTGTTGATCATCTGTCACTGTTTCATTTGAGTTGCTTTTATCTGAGAAATTTTGATCATCTGTCATAACTTTTGGATTAGATGGAATTTGGTGATTGATAGCTAGATGACATTCGCATGATTGAACATCTGAGTTTAGTTGTGGTTTTTATAGAGTTACTATTTCATTGATTCAACTTTAATCTGTGTAGTTTTGTTTGTTTAATATTAGTGTCATTGAGCATCTGATATAATATTTGGTTCAAGTTATCTGTGGGATTAATGAATCTCTGATCTGTGTTTCTAGTTGCTAAACTGTAATCATTTGGATCTTTCATTCTGCATAACTATTGGATCTGATAATTGTTAGTTGCTTATTTGTTTGTGGATCAGTAGTGGTTTAGTGTTTGTATTGAAGTATTGTTGGTATACTTAAGTTTGACTGATTTCTAGTGGTTTGCTTAGATTGCATCTGTGTCAGTTTTCATTATTTTAGAAACTGCATTAGTTTGGAGCTGAGTTGCTTATAATACATTGAAACTTGATTGTTGGCTGCAATTTATCTCTTCCCTGCACAACAGTTTTGTGCTCATACAGCATTTTGTTTTTGTTTTGTCATCTGTTATCTAATGGATCATAGTAACTGAAACTTTTCATGAATAAATTTTGGCTACTGAAATAGTTAACTGGTATTTTCGCTAATTTTTGTTTTAGCTTATGCTTAACTTTTGAAAATTTTTAAATAGCATCAGTAGGCCTCTTTGTGCATAATCCTTATGACAGCTTGAGCCTATTGCACTGTTAATCTTTTCATTTTTTCTAGATATTGGAATTGTTGGATTTTGATTGTTTTAGACAGTTTAGGTTAGTTAAGTTTAGCTTATGCTTTGTGTTTCATAGTTTAGTTTGTAACCCATTTAGTTTAATTTTGCCATTTGGAGCTTAGTGTGGGCTTATTGCATAGTATCTTGTGTATCTGTGATATTTTTGAGCTTGCATTCATGATTTACTTGTTGATCTGAGTTGTTTAGGTATAATATAAGTGTCGTGCATCACCATCTTTCATCTGAATCTGCTTGTGCTTATTCTGCTAGTACATAGAGCTTATTACTTGAGCTACTTGCTTACATTTGAGCATCTGTAGTAATCTGAGCTTGTTTTGATTATTTTCTATCACAACTAAGTGCTTTGCATCATTCCTAAGTTTGTTTTCAAAGTTTCATATTGATTGGATCTCAAGTGCTTAATAATAAGCACTTGAGATAAGCAGTTTTACCTAAATAAGCAGTTCCACAGCTGATTTTCTTTCCAAAATTTTAATATGAGTTTTTTTTTTATATTTTTGATTTTCTGGAATTTTTCCAGATTTTTCTAAGGCTTTTTACTATTTTTCTTAATTTCTTTTGGTTTTATTCAATTTTTTAATTAGTTTTTAATTACCAAAAATTCATAAAAAGTCATAAAAAGCTCTGAAAAATACAAAAAGATTTTTAGAAATTCTTTTATAATATTTTAGAATTTTCAGATTTAAATTTTTATTTTTCCACCTTATTTTTATATTTTTCTCTATTTTTAATTCATTTTTAATTCGAAAATTCAATTTTAATTCATAGAAAATAAAAGAAAAGTCTAAAAAATATTTTCCTTTTTCTTAAAATTCTTTTTATTAGTTTAAAATTTTTAGAAAATATTTCCAAGTTCGTAGGGTCATTTTTCGTTATACGTTACGTTTTAAATTTTGCGGTTACGTTTCCGTTTTTACGTTTTTCATTTCGGTGCATAATTAGCTTGTAATTTCTGCATATTTCATACTTGTTTGTGATTACGTGAACTATTTGATTGCTATTTTCATTTTCTCACTTTTCAATTCACGATTTCACGAATCGATATTCTCGATTCCATTCGCCTTCGTTGGGAAACGACTCGGGTGATCCGTATTTTACGCGGATCACTTCGATACTATACTATATTATATATAATTGGTTTTCACACGAATCAATTTTTGGCGCTGTTGCCGGGGAAGGCCGAAGTGAATTTTTGAATATCTTTTTGAAAAATCGTGTTTTGTTAAGCCTTCCTCTACTTTGTATATATATCTCTATAAAAATTGAAAAATCAAAAACACTTTTCCTAAAGTGTTTACAAAATACCAAAAAAATAATAAAAGTTACGGCCTCGACTCGATCGAAAGAAAGGGCGTTGTAAACCAAAAAAGTCTCACAATATAACGAAAACGTAATTTAGTTGTTAATCGGATTATTTCAATTACTACAACCGAATAAGCGGGAAATACGGATAGCTAAGACATTAAATTGCTAGCTGAAGAGAGATCCATTCTTCTCTCCCGTCCCGTCGCGCGTGGTTTTGAAAGAAACGGTTTTCGATTAACGTTACGTTTTAAGAAAAGAAAAACAAAAGAAATAAAAAGTTTTTGTGAAAAATATAAAAAACAAAAAGATTTTCTTTTTTCTTTTTTCTTTTCTTTTTAATTTTGCTTTTGGTGTATGCACACCCGCTCTTCTATTGAGAGTCTTATATCACCTTTGTCAAATCCCGAAAGGGTAATACGACACACACACCGTGTCCATTTCCTTAACGTTGAGGAAATGGATATGAATAATCAACACCCTCCGGTGGGTGGTGATGAAAACCAACACATGCCGGCTCCTGATCTCCGAACGATGGAGGAGTTGTGCCAACCCACGATGCATGGTAGAGGTGGCCCGATTGCCCCTCTAAATATTGAGGCTACGGATTTTGGACTTAAGCACCACATGATACAACAAGTCCAGAATTCATGCCAATTTCACGGATTACCGGGTGACGATGCAAATAAGCATCTCGATAAGTTTCTAACCGTCACCCAAAATATGAAGCAAAACGGGGTCTCCGATGACGCCCTCCGTCTCTCTCTCTCTTCCCCTATTCTCTTACGCATCATGCCACCGCTTGGTTTGATCGCCTTCCCAGGAACTCGATTCATACTTTCAATGAAATGGTTTTCAAGTTCCTGGCAAAGTATTTTCCACCATCGATGGTGACGAAATTGAGGAATGATATTAGCAATTTTCGACAACTCTCCGATGAGTCTTTGTTTGAGGCTTGGGAGCATTACAAGCTTGCCATTGATCGTTGTCCAAATCATAATATGCTTCTCGTCACAATTATTGATACGTTTTATATTGGATTGTGTGACAACCGGCAGTTTAGGGAGCTATTTTAAAAACCCGCATTACAATTTAAGTTCGTTTATAATTTTATTTGAAATTTTCATTTCACAACGAACTTGTAAGACCTATTTTATGGATATTCTTAATTAATGACGTTATGGAATTCGTGAATTTTGTTCATAATTCATTGTTGATTTAATGTTCGGTGATGTATATTTGAATTCTCACTTGGTACTACGTTGAATTTGGCACTAGGATTACCTAATGAAAGTTTATGATTCGTCTTAACGAGTCCGGCTATATTTTTAATCGGTTACGAGATGTTCTCGAGTGATATTGAAATTTTGAAATGAGTTCGGGTCCGGGCCACATGTTTTTACAATTACCCGCGTCACCCGCTCCACCGTAATAATATTTTTATTATTACTATTATTATTATTATTATTATTATTAATAAATTGCAAAAAAAAAATAATAATAAGTAATAAAGAGTAAACTACACTATATGGTCCCTGTGGTTTTTTTCGGTACACACACAAACAAACACAAACACAACCATTCACTCATTCTCTCTCTCTAACCCATCATCTCCCCCACACCTTAACCCTAGCCGCCGAACCTTATTTCCGGCCACCATCGCCGCGTTTCCGACCACCCAACAAAACTAATACCACCATTTTATTCCTCTCTTCCCCCTCTTTCTTTTGATATAAGATACTCACCCTAGAACCATCATTAACACCACCAAATCTCTATTTATCCATTCGAATTTGTTGTACTTTTCTAGATCCGAGCGTTTGGAGGACTAAGAAGGTGAGAAGAAGCTATTCATGGGTTTTGGGAGCCACGATTTGGCTTTTATCCGTGGCTACACGGATTGTTTTGTGGAGAATCGAACTAATCTTTAATGGGAATAATGTTTTTGTGATTAAAAGTTGGTTTGGTATCCGGGTTTTCATGGTTTTGGTCGTGGTTGACTCGGAACCGAGAGCAAGCTCTCGGCTTATTTTTGGTTCGAGCCCGATGTGGCTTTGGTCTCTTTGTTGATGGTTGTTTGGTTTGTCGAGGGTGTTATGTACCTCGATCTGAGCTAGCCGAGACCTTGTGGTCTCGGGGTTTCATTTGTGCTCGTATGCCATGCCGAGACCCTCATGGGGTTCTCAATTAGTTGTGGTTTGAGCTTTGGCTCGTATGGTTTTTGTGGTTCGACCCTTGTGGGTCGCGGCTTAGCCGCGTAATTATTTTGATGCCGAATTGACCATTGGGTCGAATGGAGTTTATGACTACTTGGTGAGGCTCTTGTGAGCTATATGATACTTGTGTGTTTGGCTCGAGTCCTAGTGACTCGCGGTTTGGAGCCGAGACTCAATTGAGTCGAGGGCTCGGGTCGGCTTGGTAAACCGACCCACACATTAACTTGGTTGATGTTATATTCTTGAAATAATTGTGAACTTGATTATTTTGTTGTTGTGGTTTTCATTTCGGCCGAATACTTTTGGTTGGGTCGAGACCGTGTTTGGTCCCGACATTGGATATTGTTATTGGTAATTGTGGAGTTGTTGTCGATTGGTAAGAGTTATTGGGGACCGATTGTGAGATGGTCGTTAGATTTACGGAGATAGGTTAGTCGGGTGCCGTAGTCGGACCCTATTGTTGTAGCCCGTGGTTTGAGATTGTGATTGGACGGAGATTTGTTATTTATGACTTTTGCTTATTATTGGACTTGGACAATGAGCCGAGAGTCATGACTCGGACATATGACCATTTCGTATAACTCAATAACTATTAAAATTGAAACGAGAATAATAAAACTCGTAATAATAATTATTGATAATATGAACGTTTATATGAAAGTATATACGTGAATAACGTATATATAACTATATAAACGCGTATATTAATGATAATAATAATCACGAGTCGTATTATAAATAATACGATTAGATATATATTAGGCTACGAAAGTGGCGTAATATTATTAAACGTATTACTATTATAAAAATTGTGTTATAAAACGGGAAACTCCCGACAACTATGAAACGTTTAATAAAATGTCGTTTTGGATATATAACGGATAAACTTATTGAGTTAGGCGAAATTGTTGTCACTCGGGTCCAGGTAAGTATTATTTGTGACGTTCGTGTTGTCACGGATATATGACGACTAATATAGACGTTTTCTATAATTAAATAACCACTTAACCGTAAGGTTGAGCCGGGTTATTTGGCTATATGAAATGAATATATTAGTGGGCATCGTATCCTGCGACGCCCATAGGTCGTAGTATATGTAAAGTGTAATAGATTGCGAGTGTATATATCGGGAAATCTGGCCAATTTGACGATATATATGAGGAATTTATTAAACTATGATATATACTATATAGAATTTATGTGCTATGTGCTTTAGGTTGGGTGTAATCTTGGAACGGTATGTTACGTAAATAAATATGAGGATTATCAAATCGACGGATTTGGTAAACTTTGGCGATTTATTTAAATGATATATTGGGGCTAATAGTAGATCTATAGTTTATTTATCTTTCTATATGTGATCTCTCTTTGGTTTGTTTTGAGTCGACCCACCACCCGTATGGATACCAAACGCAAATACACCAAACTAATACGAAATGGATTTTCGGAAATAAAACGGATTCTCCTCCGGGTTTGGGAATATTATATATTTTGAGGAAATGATTTCTGAAAGAGTTAATATTGTTAGGTCGTGCCAAGTCCGTAGTTGCTGTTTTGTGAGTTATCATACATCTTATTTCTACCGACTTCTACTTGATATTTTTCTGGACTTGAGGTGAGTCATAGCCCCACTTTTACTCTTGAACTTTGTTTTCAATACTTGGGGTGAGAAACGTGCAAATGTTTTATGTGGACTATTATCGCTTTGTTTATTTAAAACTTGCTATGCTTATAGAACTAGGTAGAGCGAGGCCTAGACTTGAACTATGTAAGCTATTTGATTTGGTTATAGAGCGAGGCCTAGACTAGATCTAGGTAAGCTATTGATTTGGCTGTTGAGCGAGGCCTAGTCCCCGAACTAGGTAAGCTATTGGATTGATTTAGGAGCGAGGCCTAGACTTGAGCTAGGTAAGCTATTAATTGGATTGATTTGAGCTATAGCGTGCACCTATAGGGATGATTTGATTCGGTTGGTCTATTTTGGTTGGATGAGTGAGCCCTAGTCTAGCTAGCAAGCGTTTTGCGTATATGTCCACTATATTGAATTAAGAATCTAAACCTATGATCTCACCAGCGAAAGCTGACTTTTAGCACGTTTTCTCAGGTAATTAAGTGATGCTCTGTGGATGCTTGGGATTGGAGGCTTGGCATTTGGCACCGGTTATGGATCTAAATTTCTAAAACTCTGATAACTATTGTGGACCTATATTTATTTCTTTTGGGCCTGACTTTGGATGTTTTTGGGATAATGTAAACTTTAAAACCCCGCGTGGTTGTAGTTTATCTTGTTTACTTTATCTCGTTCTTTTATGTCTTGTGTTTGGATACCAATCCCCGTAGCACCCCGAAAGCTTGTTGAGTCTTCCGCTGTACCAAATTTTGGGGGTGTTACAGATTGGTATCAGAGCCAAGGTTATAGAGAACTAGGTAAATAAACGCCTAAACTATAACCGATTTTTATAGAAAACGATCCTCGACCATTGCCCGCCAGCCCGCCAAGCCGAAGCATCATTGTTTGTTATTGAGGTATTATGAGATATTTGAGATGATTAGAGATTTGGGATTTCTTGAGATGATTTGAGGATTTGAGGTTTATTGATTTGGTGATATGATGCGTTTTTGAAGAATTATATGTGTTTTGAGGAATTATATGGCTTAATTGTTTTGAGAATGGTTTTAGTAATGCGGTATTTAAATCTTTCTTGATTTTATACGATCTGGAATTATATGATGATTTTGGATATGGTATTTTGAGTTCGCAGTTTAGTTGTTTTTGAAACACTTACAACTACCCTACGCCGTTGTCACAGACTATGGCCTCCCATATGCCTGATGTCGTTGAGGATATTCTTACTACACCGGTATTGCCAGCACGGTTCACCATGGCCCCTGATGATCCTTACCAGGTTGCCATGCATTCAGCTACTATGACACTGACAGGTTCTACTTCAGCACCATCTGCTGCATCTACGCAGGGACCCTCATCTTCTCTAGGGCTCCCTGGTACATCGAGGCAGCTTACTCTTCATCAGGCTTTGGCTCGTGTGGCTCCACGTTTTGCCCACCGAGCTACGGCACGCATGTCGGTACGCCCTACCTCACCACCTTTACAGATTGATGCTCATTCTCTTCTGTCTGAGGCGCCACCCACATCATTGCGTCGTCGTCCTAGATCACCTACCCCTTCACCACATGGTTCACCTAGTAGGAGACGACGATTGATGATGTACTCTTCCGATGAGGAGGAGGAGGAGTACGAGGGTGAGGATGAGGCCGATGACCCTGAGCGGGAGGATGACCCTCAGGAGGTTGAGCAGGGTGATGATGATGACCCTGAGGAGGAGGATGACCCTCAGGAGGATGAGATGCCTGATGATGATGATGTGTTAGTACCACCAGCTCAGGCTGAGGAGCCTGATTCACCTGTACATCCGATTGAGCCTAATTCACCTGATCATCCGTTTTTGTTTGAGTTGCCACCTGGTAGTCCCGCTGAGTCGGATGCATCTTCTGAGATTTCTGCTGAGCATGCAGAGTTGGGTGAGATTGGCAGGTTGTGGGCTCGGATTACTGAGCTTAGTGAGAGAGTTGCACGTGTATCTGATCGACTTGAGAGGGTTATTGGAGAGTTCATAGCGGATCTGAGAGTGGATATGACTGTGGTTGTGGGCAGGACTACTGAGATGAGGAGAGTTTTGATGGAGGTTCATGAGTATATCGATAGTTTACAGCGAGGATTTGTTACTGCTCGTGAGGCCGACCGCAAGCTTTGGCAAAGGAATGCCGACCTAGAGAAGGAGGTGGCTGACCTCAAGAGAGACCGAGACACCCATAGCGTTTAGCTAGGATCGTTATGGAGGGATCTTGATGGCTTGAGGCAGGAGTTGAGGATTCTCCGCCAGCCACGTGGCTAGTTGTTTGGGTTATGGTATCTTTTTGCTTTCTTAACCGAGGAGTGTTCGGTTAGAAAAGCTATTTATCATATTTTGATGTATTTTGTTCGGTATTCGTCTCTTTTTGAACGATTAGTATGTTTTGTGTTATCCGTTAGTTGGAACGATGTAGATCGCTATTGTACGGTTGATGGTTATTAGTATATGGTATTATGTGATTTTGGGTGTTATGGAAACTGAGTCCTTACTCGCTTATTTCATGTTACGTGGTGTATTGTTGCTATTCTTTCCATGACTTGATTCGTTGAGATGTTGTGTTGAGCATATCGATAAGTTCTATTGGAGACTCATGAACTTGTATGATGTTACAGATCAATGGCACCCCGTCGAAACCCTGTTAGGTCTACCAGGACTGGTCCTGCTGTGACTACTCCTGCTCGCCGAGGTCGTCGACCTACTCGAAATGTTGAGACCCCTACTCCTGATAACCTGGACACCACTAACCGCAACAACAGGAGTCAGAATGTTGATGTTCAGGGAGACAATGATCATGTTCCACTTAATGCACCTACTGTGGATCAAGCATTGATCAATCAACTTGTGGAGCAACGAGTTGCTGAGTTACTAGCTGAGTCAAATCATTCCAACAATTCTGCTGGAACTTTTCCACCTGTTCGTGCTAATGGATGCCAATACAAAGAGTTTAAGATTTGTGGACCAATTGAGTTTGGTGGAACGGAAGGAGTGGTTTACTTGGTTAGGTGGATTGAGAAGACTGAGTCTGTGTTCAATGTCAGTGGTTGTGCGGAGAATGCGATGGTAAAGTTTGCCTCTTTTACCTTCAAAGATGAAGCCTTAACTTGGTGGAACAATTACCGTAACTCGGTTGGGAGTGATGCGGCTTATGCTATGACTTGGGAGCAATTTAAGTCTTTGCTGATTCAGACTTACTGCCCAAGGAATGAGATTAAGAAATTGGAGATTGAGTTCTGGAACCACAAGGTGAAAGGTACCGATATGGCAACTTACAATCGCCGTTATCGAGAGTTGGCCTTACTTTGTCCCGATATGGTTAGGACTGAGACCCAAAAGATTGAGAGGTATACCGATGGATTGCCGGTAGCTACCAGGAACGATGTGATATCTGCTAAGCCTGCAAACATACATGAGGCTATTACTATTGCTCAACAATTGATGGACTCTTTGACATTGGAAGAAGCTGAGAAAGATAAGAATGGAAAGAGAAAGAGGGACGATCACTCTAAGGGTAATGATCGTCGAAACAAGCGACAACTAACTACTAGAGCTTATGCCATGGGAGATGGAGACAAGAAGAACTACAATGGAGATGCACCCAAATGTAACCGATGTTACAAGCATCATTCTGGTCGATGTACTGTAATGTGCAAGAATTGCTCTAAGATGGGACACATAGCTAAGGATTGTAGAGCTCGACCACTTGCTATGGTTTAAGCTACTCCTGAAACTATGAGCAAAGCGAATGTTACTTGCTATGGATGTGGAAAGAAAGGACATTATCGGAATGAATGTAGGGAATCGTGGAACCGAGGAAATCAAGGATCGGGTGGTAATGGGTACAACAATGGAAACCGTGGAGCTGGAGGAAACCGTGGACGACAAGACAATGGGGACCAACGTATGGAAGCTGGTGTTGCTCATGGGAGAGTGTATGCACTCGGAAATGAGAGAGGAGAAGATCCGAACGTCGTTACTGGTACGTTCCTTCTCAATAATCGTTATGCTTCCATACTATTTGATACTGGTGCCGATAAGAGTTTTGTGTCCACTAACTTTGCACCCTTACTTTAGAAACCCCCGATGGCCTTAGGAATTGGGTATGATGTAGAGTTAGCTAATGGAAACATAGAAAGGATTAAGACTATCATTCGTGGATGCACGTTAAACTTTCTGAACCGTCCTTTCAACATAGATCTTCTACCCGTCACATTAGGAAGTTTTGATGTCATTATCGGCATGGATTGGTTGTCAAGGTATCGTGCCCATATAATCTGCGATGAGAAGATCGTGCGTGTGCCTTATGGCAAGGAGATCCTAAATATATTAGGAGACCGAAAGGATTCTAGGAGCCCATCCTGATTAGCAGTTATATCTTGCACGAAGTTACCGAAGCTAATGGAGAAGGGATGTTACCTTTTCTTAGCCCAAATTTCTGAAAAGGGAGAGACGAAGAAGAAGGAAAGGTGCATTGGAGATGTACCTATAGTTCATGATTTTTCGGATGTGTTTCCCGATGATTTGCCAGGAATTCCGCCTACTAGACAAGTGGAATTTCAGATTGAGTTGATACCTGGTGCTGCACCTGTAGCACGAGCGCCTTATCGTCTTGCACCTACTGAACTAGAAGAGTTGTCGAAACAATTAGCAGAGTTAGCCGAGAAGGGATTCATAAGACCAAGTTCTTCACCTTGGGGAGCCCCGGTCTTATTTGTGAAGAAGAAGGATGGATCGTTCCGAATGTGTATTGATTATCGAGAGTTGAACAAGTTAACGGTGAAGAATAGATACCCGCTACCGAGGATCGACGATTTGTTCGATCAACTTCAAGGATCGAGTGTGTATTCGAAGATCGATTTGAGATCGGGATATCATCAGCTTCGAGTTCGCGAGGAAGATATTCCGAAAACGGCTTTCAGAACCCGTTACGGGCATTATGAGTTTCAGGTGATGCCGTTTGGGTTGACTAACGCACCAGCAATATTCATGGATCTCATGAATCGTGTGTATAAGCCTTACTTGGATAAGTTCGTAATTGTATTCATCGATGACATTCTGATTTATTCAAAGAGTGAGAAAGAGCATGAGGAGCATTTAAGACTTATTTTGGAATTGCTCAGGAAGGAGAAATTCTATGCCAAGTTTTCGAAATGCGAATTTTGGATTCCGACGGTACAATTTTTGGGTCATGTGATTGACAGACAAGGAGTCCATGTGGATCCTGCTAAGATTGAGGCGATAAAAGATTGGGCTGCACCTACAACCCCAACAGAAGTTCGTCAATTTTTGGGTTTAGCTGGTTATTACCGAAGATTCATTGAGGGATTTTCGAAGATAGCTAAACCATTGACCAAATTGACTCAAAAGAGTGTTACGTATGAATGGGGAGATAAAGAAGAGGAAGCGTTTCAATTGCTTAAGAAAATGTTGTGTAGTGCTCCTATGTTAGCGTTACCAGAAGGTAACGAGGATTTCGTCGTCTATTGTGACGCCTCACATAAAGGTTTAGGAGCCGTGTTAATGCAACGAGAGAAGGTGATAGCTTATGCTTCCCGACAGCTGAAAAAGCATGAGAAGAACTACACCACCCATGATTTGGAGTTAGGTGCTGTGGTTTTTGCTTTGAGGATATGGAGACATTACTTGTATGGAACCAAGTGTGTAGTATTTACTGATCACAAAAGTCTGCAACACATTCTGAACCAAAAAGAGCTTAACATGAGGCAGCGACGTTGGATTGAGTTGCTAAGCGATTACGATTGTGAAATTCGCTACCATCCGGGTAAAGCAAACGTTGTTGCTGACGCCCTTAGTCGAAAAGAGAGAATTCCACCATTACGGGTTAGGTCATTAGGAATGACTATCGTATCGCCATTACCGTCTCAAATATTAGAAGCTCAAACGGAAGCATTGAAAGCAGAAAATAGACCTGCTGAGAATATATTTGGGATGGCAAAAAATGAGAAAGGATTGGTTAAGCGTTCTGATGGAGTGTTATGTTTTGGAGAACGAAGTTGGGTACCATTGTATGGAGGAATTCGAGGATTGATTATGCACGAGTCGCATAAGTCGAGATATTCCATTCATCCTGGGTCGGACAAAATGTACCAGGATTTGAAGAGATTATATTGGTGGCCAAATATGAAGGCAGATATAGCATTGTATGTTAGTAAGTGCTTGACCTGCTCTGAGGTTAAAGCCGAGCATCAAAGACCGTCAGGATTGTTGACGCAGCCAGAACTCCCGGTTTGGAAGTGGGAGCGGATTACGATGGACTTTATTACCAAATTACCGAGGACAGCTAGCGGATGTGACGCTATCTGGGTAATTGTGGATCGTTTGACTAAGTCTGCTCATTTCCTGGCGATTAGTGAAGATGATAGTGTGGAAAAACTTGCGAGGTTGTATGTGAAGGAAATTATTTCGCGTCATGGAGTCCCGATATCTATTATTTCGGATCGTGATAGTCGTTTTACGTCAGCTTTGTGGCGATCACTTCAAACGGCTTTGGGGACGAGGCTTGATATGAGTACTGCATATCATCCCCAAACCGATGGTCAAAGTGAGAGGACCATTCAGACATTAGAGGATATGCTTCGTGCATGCATCATAGACTTTGGTAAAGGCTGGGAGAAGTATTTACCCCTTGCGGAATTCTCCTATAATAATAGCTACCACACAAGTCTTAAGGCTGCACCATTCGAGGCTTTGTATGGCAGGAAGTGTCGTTCGCCTATTGGTTGGGCAGAAGTTGGAGATAGTCAACTTACAGGCCCTGAGCTTATTTTGGAAACTACAGAGAAAGTAACTCAGATTCGTGATCGGTTGCAAGCGGCCAGAGATAGGCAGAAGAGCTACGCCGATCAGAGACGTAAACCTTTAGAGTTCCACGTTGGAGACAAAGTAATGCTGAAAGTCTCGCCTTGGAAAGGTGTAATACGTTTCGGGAAACGTGGTAAACTCAACCCACGCTACATTGGACCATTCTTGATTTTAGAAAGAATTGGGCCCGTGGCTTATAGGTTGGAATTACCACATGAACTGAGTAAAGTTCACGATGTGTTTCACGTGAGTAATTTGAAGAAATGTCTTTCTGATGAAATGCCCGTCATTCCAATGAGGGATATTCGTGTTGATGAGAAACTGAATTTCGTGGAAGAACCGATTGAGATTTTAGATCGTGAAGTTAAACGACTCAAGAGAAGTCGCATTCCGCTCGTCAAGGTTCGTTGGAATTCCCGACATGGACCGGAATTTACGTGGGAACGTGAGGACGAGTTCAGGAAGAGATATCCGAAGCTTTTCACTTCGTAGATGAGTTTTTCCGAGTGAAACCCGGGACGGGTTTCCTTCTGAGACGGGGAGGATGTGACAACCGGCAGTTTAGGGAGCTATTTTAAAAACCCGCATTACAATTTAAGTTCGTTTATAATTTTATTTGAAATTTTCATTTCACAACGAACTTGTAAGACCTATTTTATGGATATTCTTAATTAATGACGTTATGGAATTCGTGAATTTTGTTCATAATTCATTGTTGATTTAATGTTCGGTGATGTATATTTGAATTCTCACTTGGTACTACGTTGACTTTGGAACTAGGATTACCTAACGAAAGTTTATGATTCGTCTTAACGAGTCCGGCTATATTTTTAATCGGTTACGAGATGTTCTCGAGTGATATTGAAATTTTGAAATGAGTTCGGGTCCGGGCCACATGTTTTTACAATTACCCGCGTCACCCGCTCCACCGTAATAATATTTTTATTATTACTATTATTATTATTATTATTATTATTATTATTAATAAATTGCAAAAAAAAAATAATAATAAGTAATAAAGAGTAAACTACACTATATGGTCCCTGTGGTTTTTTTCGGTACACACACAAACAAACACAAACACAACCATTCACTCATTCTCTCTCTCTAACCCATCATCTCCCCCACACCTTAACCCTAGCCGCCGAACCTTATTTCCGGCCACCATCGCCGCGTTTCCGACCACCCAACAAAACTAATACCACCATTTTATTCCTCTCTTCCCCCTCTTTCTTTTGATATAAGATACTCACCCTAGAACCATCATTAACACCACCAAATCTCTATTTATCCATTCGAATTTGTTGTACTTTTCTAGATCCGAGCGTTTGGAGGACTAAGAAGGTGAGAAGAAGCTATTCATGGGTTTTGGGAGCCACGATTTGGCTTTTATCCGTGGCTACACGGATTGTTTTGTGGAGAATCGAACTAATCTTTAATGGGAATAATGTTTCTGTGATTAAAATTTGGTTTGGTATCCGGGTTTTCATGGTTTTGGTCGTGGTTGACTCGGAACCGAGAGCAAGCTCTCGGCTTATTTTTGGTTCGAGCCCGATGTGGCTTTGGTCTCTTTGTTGATGGTTGTTTGGTTTGTCGAGGGTGTTATGTACCTCGATCTGAGCTAGCCGAGACCTTGTGGTCTCGGGGTTTCATTTGTGCTCGTATGCCATGCCGAGACCCTCATGGGGTTCTCGATTAGTTGTGGTTTGAGCTTTGGCTCGTATGGTTTTTGTGGTTCGACCCTTGTGGGTCGCGGCTTAGCCGCGTAATTATTTTGATGCCGAATTGACCATTGGGTCGAATGGAGTTTATGACTACTTGGTGAGGCTCTTGTGAGCTATATGATACTTGTGTGTTTTGCTCGAGTCCTAGTGACTCGCGGTTTGGAGCCGAGACTCAATTGAGTCGAGGGCTCGGGTCGGCTTGGTAAACCGACCCACACATTAACTTGGTTGATGTTATATTCTTGAAATAATTGTGAACTTGATTATTTTGTTGTTGTGGTTTTCATTTCGGCCGAATACTTTTGGTTGGGTCGAGACCGTGTTTGGTCCCAACATTGGATATTGTTATTGGTAATTGTGGAGTTGTTGTCGATTGGTAAGAGTTATTGGGGACCGATTGTGAGACGGTCGTTAGATTGACGGAGATAGGTTAGTCGGGTGCCGTAGTCGGACCCTATTGTTGTAGCCCGTGGTTTGAGATTGTGATTGGACAGAGATTTGTTATTTAAGACTTTTGCTTATTATTGGACTTGGACAATGAGCCGAGAGTCATGACTCGGACATATGACCATTTCGTATAACTCAATAACTATTAAAATTGAAACGAGAATAATAAAAGTCGTAATAATAATTATTGATAATATGAACGTTTATATGAAAGTGTATACGTGAATAACGTATATATAACTATATAAACGCGTATATTAATGATAATAATAATCACGAGTCGTATTATAAATAATACAATTAGATATATATTAGGCTACGAAAGTGGCGTAATATTATTAAACGTATTACTATTATAAAAATTGTGTTATAAAACGGGAAACTCCCGACAACTATGAAACGTTTAATAAAATGTCGTTTTGGATATATAACGGATAAACTTATTGAGTTAGGCGAAATTGTTGTCACTCGGGTCCAGGTAAGTATTATTTGTGACGTTCGTGTTGTCACGGATATATGACGACTAATATAGACGTTTTCTATAATTAAATAATCACTTAACCGTAAGGTTGAGCCGGGTTATTTGGCTATATGAAATGAATATATTAGTGAGCATCGTATCCTGCGACGCCCATAGGTCGTAGTATATGTAAAGTGTAATAGATTGCGAGTGTATATATCGGGAAATCTGGCCAATTTGACGATATATATGAGGAATTTATTAAACTATGATATATACTATATAGAATTTATGTGCTATGTGCTTTAGGTTGGGTGTAATCTTGGAACGGTATGTTACGTAAATAAATATGAGGATTATCAAATCGACGGATTTGGTAAACTTTGGCGATTTATTTAAAGGATATATTGTGGCTAATATTAGATCTATAGTTTATTTATCTTTCTATATGTGATCTCTCTTTGGTTTGTTTTGAGTCGACCCACCACCCGTATGGATACCAAACGCAAATACACCAAACTAATACGAAATGGATTTTCGGAAATAAAACGGATTCTCGTCCGAGTTTGGGAATATTATATATTTTGAGGAAATGATTTCTGAAAGAGTTAATATTGTTAGGTCGTGCGAAGTCCGTAGTTGCTGTTTTGTGAGTTATCATACATCTTATTTCTACCGACTTCTACTTGATATTTTTCTGGACTTGAGGTGAGTCATAGCCCCACTTTTACTCTTGAACTTTGTTTTCAATACTTGGGGTGAGAAACGTGCAAATGTTTTATGTGGACTATTATCGCTTTGTTTATTTAAAACTTGCTATGCTTATAGAACTAGGTAGAGCGAGGCCTAGACTTGAACTAGGTAAGCTATTTGATTTGGTTATAGAGCGAGGCCTAGACTAGATCTAGGTAAGCTATTGATTTGGCTGTTGAGCGAGGCCTAGTCCCCGAACTAGGTAAGCTATTGGATTGATTTAGGAGCGAGGCCTAGACTTGAGCTAGGTAAGCTATTAATTGGATTGATTTGAGCTATAGCGTGCACCTATAGGGATGATTTGATTCGGTTGGTCTATTTTGGTTGGATGAGTGAGCCCTAGTCTAGCTAGCAAGCGTTTTGCGTATATGTCCACTATATTGAATTAAGAATCTAAACCTATGATCTCACCAGCGAAAGCTGACTTTTAGCACGTTTTCTCAGGTAATTAAGTGATGCTCTGTGGATGCTTGGGATTGGAGGCTTGGCATTTGGCACCGGTTATGGATCTAAATTTCTAAAACTCTGATAACTATTGTGGACCTATATTTATTTCTTTTGGGCCTGACTTTGGATGTTTTTGGGATAATGTAAACTTTAAAACCCCGCGTGGTTGTAGTTTATCTTGTTTACTTTATCTCGTTCTTTTATGTCTTGTGTTTAGATACCAATCCCCGTAGCACCCCGAAAGCTTGTTGAGTCTTCCGTTGTACCAAATTTTTGGGGTGTTACAGATTGACTTTACGACATAGGGACACGATCAATGCTGCAGCTGGTGGTACTTTCATGAAACGTCGTCCCGAGGATTGCTACGAGATAATCGAGAATATGACGGCCCATTACAACTATTGGGATTCCTCAGCCGAGAGGAATGAGCCAATAAGATTGACTGCTACTCTAAACTATTCTTCTAACCCCGAGCTAGCCGTCTTTAATAAGAAAATTGACGATTTGTCGACGGCTATGCTAAGAATGTACCAAATGATGCCAAATCAAGTCAAAGACACACAAGTTAATATGGTCAATGTCGTTTGTGAAACTTGTGGTGGTCCACACCCATATTATGAATGTCCGACGACCGGCTCTTTTGCTCAAGAGAACGTGTATGCTGCGAATATGGGTGGCAACGGTTACCCACCTCTTCAAGGAGACCGTAATCTCCTCAGCTACCGTTCGAGCCATTTTCAAGGACCACCCGGGTTTAATCAACCTAATCAAGTGAATCAGAATAACAATGTGCAAAACCGTAATCATCAATTCAATAACAATCAAAATCACAACCGTGGAAATAATGGTTTTCAAGGACAAAATCAGAATTTTCAACAAAATCAAAACCGGGGAAATTATCACCAATGCCCGCCTCAAGGGAACAATTTTCAAAACAATGGGAATTTTCAGAATAACAATCATGGAAATGTTAACCATGGAAATCAGAACAATGGCAATTTTCAAAACCGTGGGCAAAGTTTTAATAATCAAAATCAAGCTGCTGTTCAAAATCCGTCGCCCACGAAAGAGTTGATTAAACAATTGATACAAGGTCAACAAGCTTTAATTGCTAAACAAGAAGAAACAACGAAAATGTTTGCAACTCAAATCAATGATATCAACAAGCGTTTAAATGATCGACCCTCGGGCTCTGGAACTTTGCCAAGCAACACGCTCGCTAACCCGAGGGGCGATGCAAAAGCGATCATAACAAGGAGTGGTGTTACTTATGATGGACCGACGGCTCCGACTACATCTTCTTCTCTACCTCCCAAGGTAGTCGCCCGTGAACCCGAGGTGACAACGGATACGGAAATTCCTATTAATAATGGAAGGACCGAAGACATCCAACCTTCGGTGGTCCCGACGTCTAAAGGAAAGGAAAAGGTTGTTAATGATAATGAAAATGAAACACCCGTTAAAACAAAGTTGCCATATCCGTCACGCTTAAATGAACAAAAGCACCGCGAGAAGGATAAAAACCAAATGGAGAAATTTTATCATATTTTTCAAGAGTTACACTTTGATATAAGTCTCGCGGATGCTATACTTTTGATGCCCAAATTTGCTTCGATGCTAAAAGGTCTTTTGAATAATAAAGAAAAGCTTTTTGAAATGTCAAGGACTCAAATGAACGAGAATTGCTCAGCGGTTCTTCTTAAAAAGCTACCCAAAATGCTTGAAGACCCTGGCAAGTTTCTTATACCATGCAATTTTTCGGGTATGGTTCAATGCTTCGCCTTGGCCGATCTTGGTGCTAGCATTAACCTTATGCCATTGTCGATATGGAAAAAGTTGTCTCTTCCTAACTTGACACCGACGCTTATGACCCTCGAGCTTGCCGACCGATCAACGTCTCGTCCAATTGGCATAGCTGAGGATATTTTTGTTAATGTTGGGAAATTTCATTTCCCTACGGATTTTGTGGTTGTTGATTTCGATGCCGATCCACGGGTTCCTCTCATTCTCGGGAGAGGTTTCCTAAGGACCGGTCGTGCTTTGATTGATGTTTATGACGAGGAGATTACTTTACGTGTTGGAAACGAAGCCGTCACTTTTAACCTTGATCAAACCGCGAGATACTCCTCCGATTATGATGTTTCTTCTGTGAACCGTATTGATGAACTTACGGAGGAGTATGCTCAAGAATTTCTTGGTTTTACCGATAATGCTTCGAGTGGCAATCCCACTCCTTCTTTTGAACCGATCGTCTCCGATTCTTCCCCTTCCCTCACTCCGTTTGAGGGAAGTGATCTTGCTTGGGAAGAAATCAATGCTTGTCTTGCAAATGAATCATTTTCACCGGAAATTGATAATAATAACTTTGATCCGGAGGGGGACATTTTATTAATTGAAAAATTGTTAAACGAAAAACCGATTGTTTCTTCCCCTCCGGTTGATTTAAAAATGGCAGACGTAAAAGAAGTTAAGCCGTCTATTGAGAATCCTCCGGAGCTCGAGCTCAAGGATTTGCCTCCTCATCTCGAATACGCATACTTGGAAAAAAATGATAAATTACCGGTTATAATATCAAAAGGCCTTAAAGATGAGGAGAAGACACGACTCTTAGATGTGCTTCGGAAGCATAAAAGTGCGATTGCTTGGCAAATATCTGACATTAAGGGAATCGACCCTCGATTTTGTACTCATAAGATTCTTCTTGAGGATAATCACAAAGCTTCCGTCCAGCAACAACGACGGGTTAATCCACAAATACATGAAGTGATCAAAAAGGAAGTTATTAAACTCCTTGACGCTGGAATGATTTATCCAATCTCGGATAGTTCATGGGTTAGCCCGGTTCATTGTGTGCCAAAGAAGGGCGGAATCACTGTTGTGAAGAATGACGATAATGTGCTTATACCTACTCGACTTGTGACTGGATGGAGAGTTTGTATCGACTATCGAAAGTTGAATGATGCGACACGTAAAGACCATTTCCTGCTCCCTTTTATGGACCAGATGCTTGAACATTTAGCGGGAAATGAGTTCTATTGTTTTATGGATGGCTTTTCTGGGTACTTTCAAATTCCCATTGATCCCCCGGATCAAGAAAAGACCACTTTTACTTGCCCGTATGGAACGTTTGCCTATCGTAGAATGCCCTTTGGCTTATGTAACGCTCCAGGCACGTTTCAACGGTGTATGATGGCCATTTTCTCCGATATGATTGAAAAAACCATGGAAGTGTTCATGGACGACTTCTCCATCTATGGAAATTCTTTCGACTCTTGCCTCTCCCATTTAGAAAGAATGCTAATTCGGTGTGAAAATACTAATTTAGTTCTAAATTGGGAAAAGTGCCACTTCATGGTTAAAGAGGGAATAGTCCTTGGCCATAAGATATCCAAATCTGGAATTGAGGTGGATCGGGAAAAAGTCGATGTTATTGCTAAATTACCACACCCGACTACCGTTAAAGGAATCCGAAGTTTCCTTGGTCATGCCGGCTTTTACCGACGTTTTATTCAAGATTTCTCCAAAATAGCCCGGCCTCTGACCCATCTTTTAGAAAAAGATGCTCCGTTTAACTTCACGAATGAATGCGTCGATGCATTTAATGTTTTGAAGAAGAAGTTAACGGAGGCACCAATCTTAGTTGCCCCCGATTGGAACTTACCATTTGAGCTAATGTGTGATGCTAGCGATTATGCCATTGGTGCAGTTCTGGGGCAATGTAAGAACAAGTATTTTCAGCCTATACACTATGCAAGCAAGACCATGAATGACGCCCAACATCATTATACAACTACCGAAAAGGAAATGTTAGCGGTTGTCTATGCTTTTGAAAAATTTAGGTCTTATTTGCTACTTAAAAAATGCATAGTGTATACGGACCACTCTGCCCTAAAGTACTTAATGGCTAAACAAGATGCGAAGCCACGTTTAATGCGGTGGGTTCTTTTGCTCCAAGAATTTAATTTTGAAATATGAGACAAGAAAGGAGCTGAGAATCTTGCTGCCGATCACCTTTCACGACTTGAGAACCCCCATCAAAGTGTTCTCGAGAAAAAGGAAATTAACGATGCTTTTCCTCTCGAGACACTTGGGAGTGTAACCAAAGTACCCCATGGTTCGCCGATTTTGCGAATTACCATGCGGGGAATTTCATTAGGAAAGGGATGTCGTCCCAGCAAAAGAAGAAATTCTTTAAAGATGTCCAACATTATTTTTGGGACGATCCCTAATTGTTCAAAGTCTGTGCGGATCAAGTGATCCGGCGGTGTGTTCACGGTACGGATGCCGTTGAAATACTTAAGGCATGTCATAGTGGACCCACGGGGGGACATCATGGTGCCAATTTCACCGCTAAGAAGGTTTTCGATTCCGGCTTTTATTGGCCGACGATATATCGGGATGCCCATGAATTGGTGAAAACATGTGATTCTTGCCAACGTCAAGGGAAAATCTCTCAAAAATATGAAAAGCCGCAAAATTCGATTCAAGTTTGTGAGATTTTTGACGTTTGGGGCATCGATTTCATGGGGCCATTCCCGTCGTCTAGGGGTAACCAATACATTCTCGTGGCCGTCGATTACTTATCAAAATGGGTTGAAGCGAAGGCACTCCCCACTAATGATGCCCGAGTGGTTGTTAAGTTTTTAAAGAGTCTCTTTGCCCGATTTGGTGCACCTCGAGCCATCATAAGCGATCGTGGGACCCATTTTTGCAATGATCAATTTGCGAAAGTTATGCTTAAATATGGTGTCACACATCGTCTTTCTACGGCTTATCATCCACAAACGAGTGGTCAAGTTGAGGTCTCCAATCGTGGTTTAAAACGTATACTTGAAAGGACAGTAGGAGAACACCGTGCCTCTTGGGCCGATAAATTAGAAGATGCATTATGGGCTTTCCGGACCGCTTACAAGACCCCAATTGGGTGTACTACATATAAGCTGGTTTACGGGAAAGCTTGTCATTTGCCCATCGAACTAGAGCACAAGGCCTACTGGCCTTAAAACATGCCAACTTTGATTTGAAAACCGCGGGTGATCACAGAAAAATTCAATTGAATGAGTTAGTAGAACTCCGTGATCAAGCTTACGAGAACTCTTTGATATTGATCAATGCTAAACCGTCAGATAATATTAACCACGTTTAAATGGTCAACAAGTCAAAAACAGCTTAGACTAATGCTCCGTGGAGTACAAGGTATCCGCGGGTCGTTTATCCCAACGAGGTATGAAATCTGTAATAAAACGGAATTTGGGAACGGGTGATTATGAACAGGAATAGGTGAGAATGGTTTATGTTACTAATTTAAACAATGAAACAGTTTAAACAATATACTTAAACAGTTATGTAAACTAAAAACGTTTACAACTTAAAAACTTGCGTCTACGTACGGGGAAAAAGGTAAGTTTAGTGAAAATTAAACTACAGGGGGTAAAAATAAAAATTCTACAAACTTAAACTTAAAAGAAAATTTAAAATGAAAAGAAAATTATTTTTTAGATTATTTTATTATTTAATATTAATTATTTAAATAAAAACTATTTATCTATTTAATAAAAACTATATTAAATTAAACTAAAAAATGATAAATACTACAAATTAAACTAAAAACTTATAAAAATAATTTCTAAAACTTAAAAAGAACTTGAAGAAAGTATAAAAAATTAAAAATAAATATTTTTGTCTTTTTATGATTTTTTTATTAATTAAAAACTATATTATTAATTTAAATCTAATTAAACTAAATAAAGGTGGAAAAATAGAAAATGAAAAGGGAAAATTATAAACTATTTTTTACAGGTTCTAACAAAGTTTATAAACTTAGGAAAATTATAAAAATGAAAATTATATAAAATCTAAACAACTATTCTAATTTTTATTTGGTTTTTATGTTTTAAGTAATTTAAATAAAATTAAATGTAAAAATTATAAAGACTACAGTAAAAATTCTAGAAAAATTATTACAAACTTAAAATCAAATAAGGAATCTAGGAAAAATATAAAAACACACTACTGTAGTACAACTTTTAACAGTTACAAATTATTTAACAGATTTAATTAAATACTAAATAAACTATAATTAAATCTAATAAATACAAGATAAGCACAGAAAATTCTAGGAAAATTACTACAACTATAAAATATAACAAAGTAATTTAGAAAAATATAAAAACAGGTTATCACTTAACAAAATATTAAAAAGGAAAATTAAAATTAAATTATATTAAATAGAAACTATCACTTATTTTTATATGGTTTTTTCTTGAATTTTCTTTTACAAAACTATATTATATCTAAAAATAGACAACTTTAATAAAAACAACTTTTTTATTAGCTAATAATAAGCATTGTGGGGGCTTATTACCTCCACAGTTGACCTTTGTTGACCAAACAAGCAAATAAGCTCAACTGAGCTTGTGTGGGACCCACTATGATGAAATCTAGTTCCAATGAGTTGCTTGAACAAGTTTTAGCAATATTTGATTAGATAAGCTGGTAGAATAAGCTATTAAGCACTTAATAAGCACTTGGATACTTGTATGAACTCAGAAACTGGGACAGACTTTGTGGCTTAAATCAAGTGGGGTCCACAATGAATCAGGTCAAACTTTTGGTCAATTTAGGATCCCTGGTAGGAGGGGAGTTCAAAGAACCAAAAATGGAACAAAGGGGCCCACAGTGGTGGTCAGAAACCACCACCAAAGTGGTGGTGGTGGGTGATGAAGCCTGCTGCACAGGGGAATTCCCTTCCCTGCAACTGTGTTTGGCCAGCTGTGGGGCCCACTAGAAAAATCCTAAAAATGAAAGATACATGGGAACTTGGAGTTGAGGTGGTATACTACAAGATCTAAAAAGCACAAGACCTAAATCCAATTACAAAATTCAATAAAAATCTCCCAAGATTTGGAAAATTTGAAGAATATGCAATTTTGACTTTTCAATAAAACTCCTACTTTGACTTAAGTGAAATTCTACACTAATTTATGGAATAATTATGATATGTTAAGCTAAGATGGAGCTGAATTATACTAAAACACAAGCTATTGCACTAGGATGGTGGTTCATGGAACTTAACTCCTCAACAGTTAACAGACAAGATGGTATCAAAGGTGATGTTGACTTATGAGCATTGTAGACCTGAGTTTAATGGTTATTTTCACTTACTTGGACCTAGAGTAACATGTTTTCACAACAATCAACAACAATAATACCCATGAACCCATGTAGATAAGGTTCTCCCAAACACCCCCTATTATAACAGATTACACTAAAACTTTTTAATTTAAAACTACAATTACCAATTTTAAGTTAAAAACAGATTAACTAAACTATATTAAAGCTATTTAAACTAGAATTACACTACAAAAACAATAATAACTAAATTATGCAAAAATTGGAATTTGCTTACAATTATTGCCAAGGCTGAAACAAAGAGAACAAAGGACCAAATCAATACCAATGGCTTGTCACTACACCAATGGAACCATTTCCATCCAATTTAACACCCTGCTTCCGCCTCTTCTTCTTCTTCCCACTATTTTTGAATTTTTCTTGATTTTCTTGATTATTTTTGGTATTTTTGATTTTTAATAACTATAATTGTTTTAATGATTCTAAAAGCTTATAAGGCTTTTGTCAGGAGCTTACATGAGCTTAGAAAGTCCACTAAACAACTATAATCAACAATTATGTAAATTACTTGAATTTAAAGACAATTAAATAAAAAACTTGAAATTTAAAGATAAATTAAATTAAACTGTAAATAATGTTTTGATTACATTGTCAGTGTAATACAAATCATTTGAAAGCATGTAGATTACATGAAATTAAATAAAGCAGTAAGCTACACTAAGTGACCAAAGCATAAAACTAATGGTACCCTTCTTCCTTGCCTTCCTCTGTCTTTTATAGACCCAATATGATCCATGAGTCATCAGGATCAAATCCCACTAGTCCAATTGAGTTCCACGTGTCCATTGCCCTTACACTTGTTTAAATGGAATTTGGCGCCAAATTCAATTATAGCAATTGGGAGGATGTGAGGGTGTCTATTGGTGGAATTGGAGGTTGAAGGGACAATTTGGTGAGATAGTGGGCAAGGGAGGTGATGTTTGAGTGTTGCAGGGATATTTACAGGGTAGGGTGAGGTAGCAGGTTGTAGGTGTGATACGTGGCACCTCCTAGGGTAAACCTAGGAGGTGGGTTTGGTTTAGGAGGTGACAGGGGGGTATATAGGTGGAAAGGTTAGGCAAGTGGAGGTGTGGAGGAGGGGAGAAGCAGGTGGTGGAGAGGTAGGGGATGAGCCAGGGTCAAACGGGTCAACGACCTTGGGTATTATTCAAAAGGGTATTGGGCTTGGTTTGTTTGGGCTTGGATAAAAGGTTTGGACCAGGGACATGTTTATTTGGATTTGGTTTGGTCTAATTTTGGCTTTGTAAGTATAATAGCCCAAGGACTATTTTTGTAATTTTCTGTATGCCAAGGACCAAACCTGTATTTTACAAAGTTTATCAAAAAGGTACTATTTTTGTCATGTTGTAATAGTATAAGTACCAATTTAATTTTTTTTTCCAAATTAAAAACAACCGGGGACCAATTATGCCAATTTTCAAAGTTTGAGGGGTAAAAATGTAATTTTCCAAAAGTTTATCAAAAAGGACTTGATTTTCCAATTATGAATAGTATAAGGGTATATTTTGATAAATTTCCATTTTTAAACACCCAGGGACTATTTTTGCCATTTTTGAAACTTCAGGGACCAATTATGCAATTTTCTCAAACTTTTCATCCAGGGATTAATTATGATACATTGTGAATTCCCAAGGACTAAAATTGACTTTTCTTCCAAAATAACTTTCCAGGGACTAGAACTGTCATTTATGAAACTTGAGGGACCTGTTTTGCCATTTGTGCAATTTTGAACTTTCAAGGGTAAAATTTGTTATTTCATGATTCCTGGGGGACTTTTGTTGACTTTTCTTCAAAATAATTTTCCCAGGGACCATTTCTGACATTTCTTGAAAGTTCAGGGACTGATTTTGTCAATTGTGCAAACTTTGCACGTTTTCCTTTGTTTTCAGTCCTTTTGCATCTGAAACATATAAAAACACAATTCAAAGATATTTATAGTATTTTGTAATGTTTCTGTGTGTTTTTTAACTGTTTTCGTATTTAAAATGGAACAGAAATGATGAGTTTTTAGAGACTCATCAATCCCCCACACTAAACTATTGCTAGTCCCTAGCAATCTATAATCCAATAACAACCCGTTTTCAAAATTTAATGGTTTTAATGTCTCTTTACCAAAAGCCATTACTTCTGGAGTAGCCAGGTGTGAAAACTGTGGTACACCTGATAACCGTGTGATTTTGAGCAAACCACCAGCTGTCAACGGATTTGTTTTGTCTTTACCAAAAGCCATTTGCTTCTGGACTAGCCAACTCTTGATGGAATAGTCAACATCTTGGTGAGTTGATTACCAATTATGGTTTTTCACTGCCTTTACCACAAGCCATAATCTTGCGGGCTAGCCAACTCATTTGCTTTATGGGATATGGGGAGTTGAGGAACCATACAATTTTTGGCAAATTGCAAGCCATAAACGGATTTTAGTTATCTTTACCAAGACCCGTTTGCTCCTGGATTAGCCAGTCCTTATGTGGATTAGACATGGTGGACTAATAACCATTTGTTGTGTTAATGCCAAGTACTTCATTAAGTGAAAATTTTGAAAATTTTTTAAATTTTTTGGCAAAAACGGGGGTACTAGATGTATAATGTGATTAAATTCGCTAGAATTTCCCCCTACACTTAGAAATGAATATTGTCCTCAATATTCAAAGTCCCGGCTATTATGCCGACTCTTTGAACGTAAAAAGGCAATATTACAAGGTAAATGTAGGAACAACTTTTATTTTATTTTTGAATTATTATTTTTTTCATTTTTATTTTATGTACTTTATTTACAGTAGGGCAACTCCCCTACACTTGGGTGGTAGAACAGAGAAAGAAGTCAGAAACATGGATGAGAACCCATGTGATGCTAATGTTTTTGTTTATCGAGTCACTAGCTTGACTCGACCCCGTATTCACTGGTTCATGGGGAAGTAAGTGGAATAGACAAAAAATCTCCATCGGACTTTCATTCAAGATGTTTGGATAAACAGTGAAGTACGTGAAAGTTCCACACCGATGAGATAAGTACCCGGCTTACATGAAAATGCCGGGGTCAAAGATAGTATCCTCACTCCTGAAGGAGTTACGGATAAGTGGAGAAGTCAACGGGTACGTGAAGAAAGATAAGAAAATCATGATAACAATCATAATTGACTTATAAAAAGGAGACTTCATAATGTCCATATTATGAATTTCAACATTGAAGCTCCTTTTGTAAGAAAACTTCTCCATGTGAGTTTTCTTACAAAGTAATATACCGGGTTTAAAAATTTTGTCCTCGGAGAGTAAATCAACCACAGTATCATCAAAGGAACATGATTCAATCTCGGGTAACAAATGATGTAGATCATTATGCTCAATTAACCTATTAATTGGATTCTTAATTCCATTGATATGAGTGAGTTCACTGGTGAACTCCTCATGAAGAGAATCACTCACAAGATGTATATCTGTGAATCCTTGTTTATTTGTTTTGCATGTTTCGGGAACAAGGTGATTGATATTCTCTTTTGGACTGTTGGGATGAGAATTGAGTGATGGATCACGATATAAGAGATTTTCTATTTCTTCTAGATTAGCTAGGAAATCAAAGAGATCATTGTTACTTCCTGGTAGAAGTGGATCAATGTGAGTGAGTTCATCAATGAACTCCTCAAGAAGAGGATCAACATGTGATAGTGATGCCTCAACATACTCAATGTTTCCATAAGATATACAATCATTGCTAGAATCAGAGAGAATCTCAAGTTGATCTTTTAAATACTCAAGAGGGGAAGGTAAATCACACACATGATCAGGAATTCCCTGTGACTCTCTTGGGATTTGGACAAGGTTCTCAACACTGGACTTTATTAATTCGTCCGATTCCTTTGTAGGAATTGTGTCAAGATGCCCGTCCTCCATATTCAGAGAGTTAGTGGGATTCTCGGGTGTGATAGCAGTAGGAAGAGGGAGTTGAGGAGAGCTAGCATGCATGGATTTTTCCATTTGTTTATGTGCTAGGGATTCCTCCATACTCTTATCTCCCTGTATAACCATGGATGGAATTTTAATTGATGAATGTGATGAAGGTTTATAAAATTGAAGAATATCAATGGTTTCCTCATCATCAGTAGCATCATCATCAAGAAAAGCAGCTTTAGAAAATATGGTACGTGTTTTAGCTGTTTTTTCTTGGATGAGTAATTCTTCCATGGTTTTATCGTTTCTACCAGCTCGTTCTTCAATAGATTTCTCATGAGATATATAAGAAGAGCTTGGTGCATTTTGAAACGACGGCTTAGTCAACTCCTCTTTAATTTCTTTCAAAGACTATAAAGCCTTCAGAAAAATATCTTCATTTGTTTGTTGTTGAGGAGTTGCATGGTTTATTTGGTACTGTGGAGGTTGGTTATAATACGAATAGTCATTATTATTACAAGGAAATGAATTCCCTGTTTGACATTCGGAGCTGAAGTGTGAACCTCCACAGTACTCACAACAGTTGAACTGATGTGGCTGTGAGTCGTATGTGTTGTAGTCATAATTGTTATCAGGAACCTGCTCATAGACAAGCGTGTTTCCCGATTGACAATCAGTACTATAGTGTGAACCACCACAGTACTCACAACAGTAGAACTGCTAAGTCACATGGTGTGGAAGCTGATGGAATGAATCAGTCATGTCATGGTAGGAATAGGGATTCTGGTTATAGACAGACCCGTTTCCTGATTCTAGCATGCCACAACTGGGGCAATTACCACCATTATAAGGACTACCACACCATTGACAGACAAGAGGGTGAGAATAAGACATAGAAAGAATCAAAGGGTTTTGGAGGGTAAGAAATGAAGAATCAAAAAGGTAAGAGGGTAAAGATGGATATTTTTTTGGTTTTTTGTGTTTGTTGAAAACTTAAAAAATATTTTTGGAATCGATTCGTTAACTGAAATCGTTCCTTTAAAATCACTCGCAGGCTAGCGGGAGGAAATAAATGGATTCCTCTTCAGTTCGCAATTTAATGTCAGAACTTACCTTATACCAGCTGTTTCAGGTTGTGATTTTAAAGAAAACGAAGTAATTTAACTTCACGACTAATTTTGTTGTTTATTTATTTTTTTTGGTGTTTTTAACACTTTAGGAAAAGTGTTAGTGAACTTTTCAGTTATGATATTTATTTTCACAAAAATTTACAGACTGATTGTATTTGTACAGTGAGTTGATATTCAGAACCACATATGCTTCCAAATTCGTTGTACGCAGCACACCTCCCCGGCAGCGGCGCCAAAATATGATCAATGCTAAACCGTCAGATAATATTAACCACGTTTAAATGGTCAACAAGTCAAAAACAGCTTAGACTAATGCTCCGTGGAGTACAAGGTATCCGCGGGTCGTTTATCCCAACGAGGTATGAAATCTGTAATAAAACGGAATTTGGGAACGGGTGATTATGAACAGGAATAGGTGAGAATGGTTTATGTTACTAATTTAAACAATGAAACAGTTTAAACAATATACTTAAATAGTTATGTAAACTAAAAACGTTTACAACTTAAAAACTTGCGTCTACGTACGGGGAAAAAGGTAAGTTTAATGAAAATTAAACTACAGGGGGTAAAAATGAAAATTCTACAAACTTAAACTTAAAAGAAAATTTAAAATGAAAAGAAAATTATTTTTTAGATTATTTTATTATTTAATATTAATTATTTAAATAAAAAATATTTATCTATTTAATAAAAACTATATTAAATTAAACTAAAAAATGATAAATACTACAAATTAAACTAAAAACTTATAAAAGTAATTTCAAAAACTTAAAAAGAACTTGAAGAAAGTATAAAAAATTAAAAATAAATATTTTTGTCTTTTTATGATTTTTTTATTAATTAAAAACTATATTATTAATTTAAATCTAATTAAACTAAATAAAGGTAGAAAAATAGAAAATGAAAAGGGAAAATTATAAACTATTTTTTACAGGTTCTAACAAAGTTTATAAACTTAGGAAAATTATAAAAATGAAAATTATATAAAATCTAAACAACTATTCTAATTTTTATTTGGTTTTTATGTTTTAAGTAATTTAAATAAAATTAAATGTAAAAAATATAAACACTACAGTAAAAATTCTAGAAAAATTATTACAAACTTAAAATCAAATAAGGAATCTAGGAAAAATATAAAAACACACTACTGTAGTACAACTTTTAACAGTTACAAATTATTTAACAGATTTAATTAAATACTAAATAAACTATAATTAAATCTAATAAATACAAGATAAGCACAGAAACTTCTAGGAAAATTACTACAACTATAAAATATAACAAAGTAATATAGAAAAATATAAAAACAGGTTATCACTTAACAAAATATTAAAAAGGAAAATTAAAATTAAATTATATTAAATAGAAACTATCACTTATTTTTATATGGTTTTTTCTTGAATTTTATTTTACAAAACTATATTATATCTAAAAATAGACAACTTTAATAAAAACAACTTTTTTATAAGCTGATAATAAGCACTGTGGGGGCTTATTACCTCGACAGTTGACCTTTGTTGACCAAACAAGCAAATAAGCTCAACTGAGCTTGTGTGGGACCCACTATGATGAAATCTAGTTCCAATGAGTTGCTTGAACAAGTTTTAGCAATATTTGATTAGATAAGCTGGTGGAATATGCTATTAAGCACTTAATAAGTACTTGGATACTTGTATGAACTCAGAAACTGGGACAGACTTTGTGGCTTAAATCAAGTGGGGTCCACAATGAATCAGGTCAAACTTTTGGTCAATTTAGGATCCCTGGTAGGAGGGGAGTTCAAATAACCAAAAATGGAACAAAGGGGCCCACAGTGGTGGTCAGAAACCACCACCAAAATGGTGGTGGTGGGTGATGAAGCCTGCTGCACAGGGGAATTCCCTTCCCTGCAACTGTGTTTGGCCAGCTGTGGGGCCCACTAGAAAAATCCTAAAAATGAAAGAAACATGGGAACTTGGAGTTGAGGTGGTATACTACAAGATCTGAAAAGCACAAGACCTAAATCCAATTACAAAATTCAATAAAAATCTCCCAAGATTTGGAAAATTTGAAGAATATGCAATTTTTACTTTTCAATAAAACTCCTACTTTGACTTAAGTGAAATTCTACACTAATTTATGGACTAATTATGATATGTTAAGCTAAGATGGAGCTGAATTATACTAAAACACAAGCTATTGCACTAGGATGGTGGTTCATGGAACTTAACTCCTCAACAGTTAACAGACAAGATGGTATCAAAGGTGATGTTGACTTATGAGCATTGTAGACCTGAGTTTAATGGTTATTTTCACTTACTGTGACCTAGAGTAACATGCTTTCACAACAATCAACAACAATAATACCCATGAACCCATGTAGATCAGGTTCTCCCAAACACCCCCTATTGTAACAGATTACACTAAAACTTTTTAATTTAAAACTACAATTACCAATTTTAAGTTAAAAACAGATTAACTAAACTATATTAAAGCTATTTAAACTAGAATTACACTACAAAAACAATAATAACTAAATTATGCAAAAATTGGAATTTGCTTACAATTATTGCCAAGGCTGAAACAAAGAGAACCAAGGACCAAATCAATACCAATGGCTTGTCACTACACCAATGGAACCATTTCCATCCAATTTAACACCCTGCTTCAGCCTCTTCTTCTTCTTCCCACTATTTTTGAATTTTTCTTGATTTTCTTGATTATTTTTGGTATTTTTGATTTTTAATAACTATAATTGTTTTAATGATTCTAAAAGCTTATAAGGCTTTTGTCAGGAGCTTACATGAGCTTAGAAAGTCCACTAAACAACTATAATCAACAATTATGTAAATTACTTGAATTTAAAGACAATTAAATAAAAAACTTGAAATTTAAAGATAAATTAAATTAAACTGTAAATAATGTTTTGATTACATTGTCAGTGTAATACAAATCATTTGAAAGCATGTAGATTACATGAAATTAAATAAAGCAGTAAGCTACACTAAGTGACCAAAGCATAAAACTAATGGTACCCTTCTTCCTTGCCTTCCTCTATCTTTTATAGACCCAATATGATCCATGAGTCATCAGGATCAAATCCCACTAGTCCAATTGAGTTCCACGTGTCCATTGCCCTTACACCTGTTTAAATGGAATTTGGCGCCAAATTCAATTATAGCAATTGGGAGGATGTGAGGGTGTCTATTGGTGGAATTGGAGGTTGAAGGGACAATTGGGTGAGATAGTGGGCAAGGGAGGTGATGTTTGAGTGTTGCAGGGATATTTACAGGGTAGGGTGAGGTAGCAGGTTGTAGGTGTGATACGTGGCACCTCCTAGGGTAAACCTAGGAGGTGGGTTTGGTTTAGGAGGTGACAGGGGGTATATAGGTGGAAAGGTTAGGCAAGTGGAGGTGTGGAGGAGGCGAGAAGCAGGTGGTGGAGAGGTAGGGGATGAGCCAGGGTCAAACGGGTCAACGACCCTGGGTATTATTCAAAAGGGTATTGGGCTTGGTTTGTTTGGGCTTGGATAAAAGGTTTGGACCAGGGACATGTTTATTTGGATTTGGTTTGGTCTAATTTTGGCTTTGTAAGTATAATAGCCCAAGGACTATTTTTGTAATTTTCTGTATGCCAAGGACCAAACCTGTAATTTACAAAGTTTATCAAAAAGGTACTATTTTTGTCATGTTGTAATAGTGTAAGTACCAATTTAATTTTTTTTTCCAAATTAAAAACAACCGGGGACCAATTATGCCAATTTTCAAAGTTTGAGGGGTAAAAATGTAATTTTCCAAAAGTTTATCAAAAAGGACTTGATTTGCCAATTATAAATAGTATAAGGGTATATTTTGATAAATTTCCATTTTTAAACACCCAGGGACTATTTTTGCCATTTTTGAAACTTCAGGGACCAATTATGTAATTTTCTCAAACTTTTCATCCAGGGATTAATTATGATACTTTGTGAATTCCCAAGGACTAAAATTGACTTTTCTTCCAAAATAACTTTCCAAGGACTAGAACTGTCATTTATGAAACTTGAGGGACCTGTTTTGCCATTTGTGCAATTTTGAACTTTCAAGGGTAAACTTTGTTATTTCATGATTCTTGGGGGACTTTTGTTGACTTTTCTTCAAAATAATTTTCCCATGGACCATTTCTGACATTTCTTGAAAGTTCAGGGACTGATTTTGTCAATTGTGCAAACTTTGCACGTTTTCCTTTGTTTTCAGTCCTTTTGCATCTGAAACATATAAAAACACAATTCAAAGATATTTATAGTATTTTGTAATGTTTCTGTGTGTTTTTTAACTGTTTTCGTATTTAAAATGGAACAGAAATGATGAGTTTTTAGAGACTCATCAGATATATAAAGAGAAAACAAAAAGAATCCATGATGCCAAGATCAAAGACCGCGTTTTTAACGTTGGTGATCAAGTGCTACTTTTTAACTCTCGTTTAAAGATATTCTCGGGTAAGCTTAAAACCCGTTGGTCTGGACCATTCACAATAACCCAAGTTTTCCCTTATGGAACCATTGAGTTAGCTCAACAAGATGGTCCCAATTTTAAGGTGAATGGTCACCGTTTAAAACACTACTTTGGAGGGGATGTACCGACTATGGTAGTCCCGGATCTCCAAACTTTCCCCAAGGACAATTGAATTCGGGGATCGAGTCAAGCTCATGTGACTCGGTGAACAAAAACAAGCGCTTCGTGGGAGGCACCCCATGCTTATCCTTTCATCTTCTTATATTTCTATTTTCTAACACCTAACGTGAGGAGGGGGTACCTCTTCTACTCTTGTGTTCCGTGGTTGTTTGTGATGTTTGTTAGGATTTTCCGCGATTTATGATGACTCTCGTGCTCGTTATTTCTTCACTTGGAGTCTCATTCATCGGTGCTATTTGGAAATCATATATCCGTTAAATCTTATCGACTAACGTTTTCTTTGGCATAATTAATAAACGGCCTAGAATTTTGTTAGGATTACCTTAACCAAAAAAAAAAAAAAAAAAAAACATTGAGGACAATGTTTCGTTCTAGTCGGGGGGAGGGTGAATCTTCGATTCGATTTTGACCTTGCATTTTTCACAAAAGTCGTGCACTCTCGCAACTCCGTTTTTCCACCAAAAATGAAAAAATTGAAAAAAAAAATTTTTGAAAATTTCAAAAATTATTGAGAAAATGTCATGAAAAAGCACAAAAAAATGAGGAAAAGTTGAGAAAAGTTGTACAAAAATAATAAGTTTGAATAAGTGTTTTGACACCTTGTTGACTTTCTTGCTGGCGAGAGTAGGAATAAATATTTTGACTTGACCGGGCATGTTGAGCCCTAGCTTGTTCCCTTAACCAATGATAATCGCATAAGCTTGTACTAGTTTTGTACACAAGGAGCTACTCTTTTGTTGGCTCCCGTACTTGACTTTATACATGCGCAGCTTAAAAGCTTTCGCTAGTCTTTTATATTAGGAGCTAGAAAACGCGAATTCTTCTTCTAGAATTTGCAAGTTTCCGTAACTGACTTTATATATGCGTGGCTGATTATCGGCTAAGTATTCGCGGGTTTCATTACTTGGAATCTTAAATTGCGAAGAGCGAGAAATGATAGAGTTTATTTAGAAGTTAGATGCTAAACGTGGAGTAGTGGTTCTCTTTAGAGATCATGAGAGGTACTTGTGGCTTTTTACTCCCATCAGAAACGTCACCCATATATAATAGATGTTCTAGGTTAATTAGTGGTATTTCGGTTTGAATAATATTTAGTTTTTTGTTTTCTTAAGAGAATTTTTGCTTTAGAAGTTGGGTACATATCAAGGAACATCAAAAATAAGAGCAAAAAAAAGTGAAAAAATCAAAAGTCAAAAGTTGATTATCTATGTGGTTTTGGAGCTACCCGATAAGCTTCAATTGATGTATGAGAAAATAGTGAAGAAAGAAAGAAAAAAGGTGAAAAGTATCAAAAGTATGAAAAAAGTGAAAAAGGAAAAAAGTGAAAGTTGTAAGTATTGTCGAATAAGAGCTTGTATGTAAATAAGTTGTTGGCGCGTGAGGTGCATGTGATAAGTGATTAGTAATCAGACACATGAGGTGCAGATGATCGTACTCCGCAACTTATATCTTTGATATTGTATGTACCCCAAATTCCTTGATGTGGACCGAATTTCTATTGCAGTGGTTCTTAAGAGAAAATAAATAACTACTTATCGTTTTAACTTAGGTATCACTATCGGACTAAAAATTATTGAAACGAGAAAATATGAAGCAATTCATTTCTCAACAAAATAAAATATTGAGATACAAAACCTAGGATATGGGAGTAAGAAGTTTACACAAGTAACTGTTATGAGTAGTCTTAGCACCTAACTTGTAGATAAGCTGTGATCTCGCTTGTACGCTTAGTTTGGGGACTCGTGAAAAATCAAGGATGACGATTTTTATCCATATGGTCGCTTCTTAATAGAAGTGTTTCTACTCGTTGACCCTAATAATTATTGCAAAAATAATGAAAGTTCAACGAACCGTCACAAGTATGAAGTAAGAAAAGTTCAAAAATAGAAAGTGTAAGTGCAATAAAGGAATAAAAGGAAAATTTTGGAAAACGGAGCGTTTTCGGGAATAAATAATTTTACTACTTCTTTTTAACATTCTTGCTACTTTTCAAAGTTAGTAAAAAGAGGTGTTGAAATTATTTATCTCAAAAGCGTGAATTGATCACATTGCGTGAGGACACGGCAATACCTTAGTCGGGGGGATTTTGGTGAGTGCTTATTCACTCACTATTTTATGGCTAATTATCAACCCAATACGACTATTTGAGCTAACAAATGCCAAGAAAACGTGTGTTTTTGTGTTTGTGATATGCAGGTGCGGATATTATAACAAATTGACGAAAAATCACGAGAAAACAACGAAAACAGGCACGAGAGTGGAAGAAGGTCAAAAAGTCAATGCCGGGATCTAAAAGTCAACTACAGTCCTTCATTTATTCAGATTTGGCAGAAATAGTCCTTGGACTAACTTTGCAAAAAGTGACAAAACCAACCCTTATAGTTTCAGTTTTTTACATTTGTGGTCCTTGTGATTTCTATTATCTCAAATCTGAAATTTACATTGGTTCAAAATAATACATAACCTTAAACCCACTAAATTTCAAAAGCCCAAGTTCATTAAAACTTTACCCAAGCCCAACCCACCATGTTACACGCATTTATCCCAACCGGTCAAGGGTCAATCTCAGTCAAACAATAAAATTAAAACCAAACGCACCATTTCTTATTTCCCCCTTTTTCCCCAAACCCAGAAACCTCTCACACCACATGAACCCTAATTGCACAAATGCTTAAATTGGCTCGAACCACATTTAGCCACACCAATCAACTAATTAATACCAATCATTGTTGCTTCTAGAAACCCACCTCACGTGCAAAATACATGTCAGAGAAGATATAAAGATGGGTGGACACATGGCAGTGCTTCATTGGACATAATGCGTCATTCCAATCATTGGATTTGCCTTCTAGAAACTCTGACAAGGACAGAGAATTAGCACACGATTGGGAACAGATGGCATGGTGTGATTGGTCAGGCCACGTCTAAAAATTCTCATCTAAGGGTTGTAATTGATTTAAAGAAGCACAAAAGGATCAAGTGGCTGAGATGAGAAGAAAGAAGCACAGATAGTTTCACGGATTGCCAGCGTGGATTCAGACCCCAACCCCTCACTCTGCTTCTATAAATAGTGGTAGATTTTTAGCTTAGAGTGTGTAGTTTTTTAGATATTGTTATGCTGTCAAATTTAATTGTAATCTAGATTAGATAATGTAATTTTACTCTTTGTTTTAATAAAAGTTCTATTTCATTTGATCTCAGCTTATTTTCATCTCATTATTGCTTATTCTGTTTTCAAATTAGCTTATAACTAGCTTATTAAAATCTAATCTCAGCTTATTTTCTATTAAGAAGTTTTAATTGTTCTCTAAATAGCTTAATCAACCTCTCTTTTTAATACATTCAAATAGATTTCAAATAAATAAAATAATAAAAAAAAATTAGAAAATTATAAAAAATAAAAAATATTTCAAATTAGTAATTTAGACTTTCAATAAGCTGAATTCAGTTTATATAGAGTACATACAAGCTTAGAAAGTTTGTGGTTCATGTGGTACTGTTTCATTCAAAAGAAGGTGAACAAGTGGTGGTTGTTGGAGTATTATAGATAAGCTTGGTTAGCAAAGGAAGAACCAGCCTATCTCAAAGATAGGCAACTGTGAACTCCCTCTGTTCTTGCTGAGGGAGAGTTTGTGGTACTTTCTATTTTAAATTTTTGAAATATTAGTATCTGTTTTATTTGAGTATTGATAATTGTAGAATTAGTTACTGTTCATTTGAGATTTTGTAGTTAATTGTTATCTAGTTAGTATTTGATAGATTAGTAGTATTGAGTATTGTGGATCTGAGTAGATTGTGCATCTTTCTTATTGTTGATTTTAGCTTATGAGTAGTGTAAATTTAGTTTGATAATCTAATTCATAGTTCTGCCTAAGGTTTAGTGTATCTGAGTTGTTATCATTGTGTGGATCTGTATTTATTATTGCTTGGTGTTTGGATAGGCTTTGATCTGAGTAGTTTAGTACATCATATGAGTAGTTGTTGATCATCTGTCACTGTTTCATTTGAGTTGCTTTTATCTGAGAAATTTTGATCATCTGTCATAACTTTTGGATCAGATGGAATTTGGTGATTGATAGCTAGATGACGTTTGCATGATTGAACATCTGAGTTTAGTTGTGGTTTTTATAGAGTTACTATTTCATTGATTCAACTTTAATCTGTGTAGTTTTGTTTGTTTCATATTAGTGTCATTGAGCATCTGATATAATATTTGGTTCAAGTTATCTGTGGGATTAATGAATCTCTGATCTGTGTTTCTAGTTGCTAAACTGTAATCATTTGGATCTTTCATTCTGCATAACTATTGGATCTGATAATTGCTAGTTGCTTATTTGTTTGTGGATCAGTGGTGGTTTAGTGTTTGTATTGAAGTATTGTTGGTATACCTAAGCTTGACTGATTTCTAGTGGTTTGCTTAGATTGCATCTGTGTCAGTTTTCATTATTTTAGAAACTGCATTAGTTTGGAGCTGAGTTGCTTATAATACATTGAAACTTGATTGTTGGCTGCAATTTATCTCTTCCCTGCACAACAGTTTTGTGCTCATACAGCATTTTGTTTTTGTTTTGTCATCTGTTATCTAATGGATCATAGTAACTGAAACTTTTCATGAATAAATTTTGGCTGCTGAAATAGTTAACTGGTATTTTCGCTAATTTTTGTTTTAGCTTATGCTTAACTTTTGAAAATTTTTAAATAGCATCAGTAGGCCTCTTTGTGCATAATCCTTGTGACAGCTTGAGCCTATTGCACTGTTAATCTTTTCATTGTTTCTAGATATTGGAATTGTTGGATTTTGATTGTTTTAGACAATTTAGGTTAGTTAAGTTTAGCTTATGCTTTGTGTTTCATAGTTTAGTTTGTAACCCATTTAGTTTAATTTTGCCATTTGGAGCTTAGTGTGGGCTTATTGCATAGTATCTTGTGTATCCGTGATATTTTTGAGCTTGCATTCTTGATTTACTTGTTGATCTGAGTTGTTTAGGTATAATATAAGTGTCGTGCATCACCATCTTTCATCTGAATCTGCTTGTGCTTATTCTGCTAGTACATAGAGCTTATTACTTGAGCTACTTGCTTACATTTGAGCATCTGTAGTAATCTGAGCTTGTTTTGATTATTTTCTGTCACAACTAAGTGCTTTGCATCATTCCTAAGTTTGTTTTCAAAGTTTCATATTGATTGGATCTCAAGTGCTTAATAATAAGCACTTGAGATAAGCAGTTTTACCTAAATAAGCAGTTCCACAGCTGATTTTCTTTCCAAAATTTTAATCTGAGTTTTTTTTATATTTTTGATTTTCTAGAATTTTTCCAGATTTTTCTAAGGCTTTTTACTATTTTTCTTAATTTCTTTTGGTTTTATTCAATTTTTTAATTAGTTTTTAATTACCAAAAATTCATAAAAAGCTTTGAAAAATACAAAAAGATTTTTAGAAATTCTTTTATAATATTTTAGAATTTTCAGATTTAAATTTTTATTTTTCCACCTTATTTTTCTATTTTTCTCTATTTTTAATTCGAAAATTCAATTTTAATTCATAGAAAATAAAAGAAAAGTCTAAAAAATATTTTCCTTTTTCTTAAAATTCTTTTTATTAGTTTAAAATTTTTAGAAAATATTTTCAAGTTCGTAGGGTCATTTTTCGTTATACGTTACGTTTTAAATTTTGCGGTTACGTTTCCGTTTTTACGTTTTTCATTTCGGTGCATAATTAGCTTGTAATTTCTGCATATTTCATACTTGTTTGTGATTACGTGAACTATTTGATTGCTATTTTCATTTTCTCACTTTTCAATTCACGATTTCACGAATCGATATTCTCGATTCCATTCGCCTTCGTTGGGAAACGACTCGGGTGATCCGTATTTTACGCGGATCACTTCGATACTATACTATATTATATATAATTGGTTTTCACACGAATCATATGACATATAAGTAAATAACACGAATGATACATGATATAATTACAACTTATACTTTTGACTTTAGTATAGATTTTTAAGCACATTCATATTCATAAGATGATCATATGCTTGAAAAGAAAAGAGTCCTGTTTAATTTAGTAAGACCTCCAAACCAAAATGGCCACTTTAGATTTTTTTTTTGTTTTGTTTTTTTTTTTTTGGAACAACAAAATGGCCACTTTAGATTAACATACTATTTTTGGCCACTTTTAGTAAGACCTCCAAACCAAAATGGCCACTTTAGATTTTTTTTTGTTTTGTTTTTTTTTTTTTTGGAAAACAAAATGGCCACTTTAGATTAACATACTATTTTTGGCCACTTTTAGTAGCATATATATTTTTTAGGTAATTGAGCTATAAAAAAGGAAAAAAAAAAAGCCCCTTGCACATAATTATATGAACTTACATTTGAATACTAAATAGGTTAAAACATATACAGATTGTGGAGAAGCCATTTTGGAAACCTTCTAAAAACATTTTGAGTAAGAAGGGAACCTACCTTTTATCATCATATAGGTAGCCAAAACAATTTAGTAACTATGTTGAGCTTACCAAGCACTACAACATTGGCTGCTTTCGGCGGGGACATTTCTTCGCTTTCAGCGGGGACTTCTCCCCGCCCAAAACTTTCGGCGGGGACATGTCCCCGTCGAAAGTGCCTCGCGCTAAAGCTCTTCGGTGTAAACTTTCGGCGGCGACGTGTCTCTCTTTTGGCGGTGACACGTGGGACCCACGCTGCCAGCGTGGACAATTTTGGTCAGGTCAAACTTGCCAGCGCGGCAACACTTTTGGCGGGGACATGTCCCCGCCAAAAGTATTTTATAAAGTAAATGGTACAACCTTTTGGCGGGGACTCTTCCCCGCTGAAAGTATTTTCCAAGTAAATGGTATGCATTTTTTGCGGGGACAGGTCCCCGCTGAAAGTTGTGTCCAATAATAATGAAGCAACCTTTTGGCGGGGACATGTCCCCGCCATAAGTGACTGACCCATTTTGCAGCAAATTGCTGCAAAATGGGTAATTTCCAGATTTTTTGCGGAATTTTTCCGGAAAAAATCTACATTATCACTATAAATCCAGAACCTGTATATAACCTAATTACAATACCACAAGACACTCAAATCACAAATTCGCCAACATAATATGATACATATCCAAATTTCTTAAAAATTAACATAATCATGTGTTTGTATCCAAATTCGCAAAATACGGTTCAAAAACCGTTATCACATGATCACTACATAAGCTAGCTATCCACTATACGTGGGAACAATGTAGCGGGAATCCTAACACATAAACTACATAAACACATAATAATCCATGAAACTATCCAAACATTTGTCCATAACCCAAAACAAAATATAAATCAACCCAAACAACCCATACGCTACTCCTGAGTCCCCGCACTCCCCCCACTAGCCCCACTCCCCTCCTCCGGGGTACCTGTAGACTCACCTGGTGATGGTGAAGCCTCCTGGGATCCCGATGTCGTCGCCTGAGTCGCTAGCTCAGCGGGGAAACCCGGCTGTGTCTTAGCCCACCCCACCAACATATCAATCAATGTCCTTTGCTGGGAAATCTCCTGGGTTTGCTTCTGGACTGTTTCGTGCAGGGAGGACGTGGAGGCTTGATCACGAGCTCGTGCGGCGCTGAGGGTCATCTGACGACCACCGCCGGGTAAGACTGGACCTATGCCAGGAATATGACCTCGCTGCTTGCCACCGATCACGTGGCGCATAATATCGAGGTCAGACATGGTCGTCCCCCCGGAGGTGCTCTCCGTCCGCATCTGTATCATCTGGTTCTGTTTTACAAAAAAATAAGCAAAGTAATATATAAGTCGTGATTTATTATATTTGCATTAATGTGGGTGAGTTTTATGGAAATAAATTATACTTACATATCTAGTCTCGGACAATGCAGACTCCCAAACGCCGTCTCTCGTATGGTTATGTCTGTACATCGCGATCAAGTCTCTACCATCCACAACGTCGGTGGGTTCTCTCAGCTGTTTATAAATAAACTCAATAACGACTCACCAAACACTATATATATAAATGAAATGATTAAAAAGCGTCTTACGAAGTTATCGCGTATAACAGCTAACGAATGCGACCCATGAAGGCTGGCAGTCAGATTGGCGAGCCGGTTCTGCCTGTTGGTCTCCCCTCTCTTCAAATTATCCGGGTTCGACCAGTGCTTAACTTGAGTATTATAAATAATAAAAAATGTTATATAAATGAATTATTATTATTATTATTATTATTATTATTATTATTATTATTATTATTATTATTATTATTATTATTATTATTATTATTATTATTATTATTATTATTATTATTATTATTATTATTATTTTATTATTCTTATTGTTATTAATAATAATAATAATAATAATAATAATAATAATAATAATAATAATAATAATAATAATAATAATAATAATAATAATAATAATAATAATAATAATAATAATAATAATAATAATAATAATAATAATAATAATAATAATAAAGTGTGGATCCAGAAATTTACATATTGTTCCCAATCCGACTCCGACATGTTCTCCGGGCGTTTTGCCTTGATCTCCTCCAGCTTCTCCATCCCACCTTGCTCAGTAAAATTTATCTTTTTGTGCCGCCACTTGTTATCGTCGTATCGCTTTTGGAGATAATATTCGATACTGTTGACAATATCCTCTCCATCAGCACTGGCAAGGTGCTCGCCGAGATCAAAATAATGCTGCAATAAAATATAATTAAAATAAATATTCAAATTTAAATAAACAATCAAATTTAAATAAATAGCAAAGTTAAAATAAACAAACACAATAATTAAAAAAATAAAAGATAAAAAAATAAAAAAAAACTTACGTGAAGCTGGTCGTCGATGTGGGCCTTCGCGGTAGCAGGAACAGCCGACCAGGATTTGTAATACATAGGAATTGATTGCCGCAACAATTCCCCGACCAAGTTGGAGAACCACTTCGCGTGGTCGCCCACATGCTCCCACATCCCTTTGTCGTTCTTCCGGAATCTGATCGATACCGGACGACCAGTCTCTTTCCTCTCATTGCGGAGCCGCGTGTTCTTTGTGGGACCACGCACTGACTTCCCGCCTTTCCCAATTTTGGCATTGGGCTTGGGAGGTCTGGATTTAGATGCTACAAGTAACCAAATTCAAGTGATGATGATATAAAATAACAAGTTATCAATTTCAAATAATAATCAAGTTTAATTAAAATAATCTAGAAATTCTTACTCTGACAATCATTGCCTATCCTCGTCGGACCACGGGGTGGCTCATTGCCTCCATCGCCACCGTGGCTCCTAGCAACAACATCTGCCATCTGTAAACGTTATAGAAAAATGTTATAAAACCTTTATAAGCTGAAAATACAAGCAGCCATGGTTTTCGGCTTATAAATTAAGGGGGTGTTTGTTTGAGCTTATTTGTTTTCGGCTTATAAATCACAAGCTTCAATTTTCCGGCTTATTAGGAGACTTGTGGGCTTATATAAGTTTATTATATCATAATATACTTATATAAGCCCACAAGTCTGCATATAAGCTGGAAAATTGAAGCTTATGAAATATAAGCCGAAATCAAATGAGCAATCCCAAGCACACCCCTGTTTGGACAGCATAAACCAAACGGCCCTCATGGGCTGCTGTTACAAAAAAGTGAGCTCATGGGCTGCCCTCACGGCCCTCATGGGCTGCTGTTTGGACAGCATAAACCAAGCTCATGGGCTGCTGTTTGGACAAAAAAGTGAGCTTATGAAACATAAGCCGAAAACCATATAAGCCATAAGCCCCGCTATATAAGCCGAAACAGCCCCGGCTTATGGCTTATATGGTTTTCGGCTTATGTTTCATTAGCTCACTTTTTTGTGGCTTATAAGCTTATGTTTCATAAGCTCACATTTTGTGGCTTATTTTAAAACTTTTTCAGCTTAAATAAGTTTATTATGTCATAACAAGCTTAAGCCTAAAAGTTTCAAAATAAGCCACAAAATGCAAGCTTATGAAATATAAACCCGAAAATCACATAAACCATAAGCCCGCTATATAAGCCTAAACAAACACCCCTGCTGTTAAAAAAAAAAAAAAAAAAAAAAAAAAAAAAAAAAAAAAAAAAAAAAAAAACATACTGTAAGCACGTGGTCTCAGCTGGTCTCGGCTTGTGGTTGTGGTCTCAGCTTGGTCTCAACGAATTCTTGACAGCAACTATACCAAAAGAAAGTTAACAAAATCAAACGTTGACCTGTGTTGGGGCTGTTTTTTGCAGCCAACAAACACCCCCTATTGGGGCTGGAAAATAAGATGAATCAAACGCACCCTTGTGCAGAAAATAAGCAAGCAAAAACACGCCCTTTGAGGGCTGTGGTGTGGGTCAAACTACAAAACCAGGCGCACCCCTAGGTGGGGCTCTTAGTGGTGGGTCAAGACTAAAAACCATATAAGCCATAAGCCCCGCTATATAAGCCGAAACAGCCCCGACTTATGGCTTATATGGTTTTCGGCTTATGTTTCATAAGCTCACAGTTTGTGGCTTATGTTTCATAAGCTCACAGTTTCGGCTTATGAAACATACGCACCCTACGTGGGCTGTTTCGGGTCTGCTGTGAACAAACGCACCCTACGTGGGCTGTTTCGGGTCTGCTGTGAACAAACGCACCCTACGTGGGTTGTTTCGGCTTATGAAACATAAGCCGAAAACCATAAAAGCCATAAGCCACAAACTGTGAGCTTATGAAACATAAGCCGAAAACCATAAAAGCCATAAGCCGGGGCTGTTTCGGCTTATATAGCAGGGCTTATGGCTTATATGGTTTTTGACACTTCAAAAACCATATAAGCCATAAGCCCTGCTATATAAGCCGAAACAGCCCCGGCTTATGGCTTTTATGGTTTTCGGCTTATGTTTCCTAAGCTCACAGTTTGTGGCTTATGAAACATAGCCGAAACAAACACCCTTAGCAAGTCCCCACGACACTACTTGTGTCGTGGTACACATCACGAGCACACCCCATGGTGTGTCGTGTTCCAAACCATAAGCCCGCTATATAAGCCTAAACAAACACCCCTGTATATAAGCCTAAACAAACACCCCCGCCTGTTGTGGACATCAAGACATCGTCTATAAATTCCACTCTCCAAATAAACCATAAGCCCACTATATAAGCCTAAACAAACACCCATGTTGTGGATAGTAATAACATAAACACAAAAAAATGCACCCCTTAGTGTGAAAATGCAATCTCAAACTTTTGGCAGCGACATGTCCCCGGTAAAAACATAAACACAAAAAAAAATTAAACATAACATAATATAAATAATAAACTTGTGGTCTCGGCTTCAGGACTTGGCTACGGGTCTCGGCTACATGTCTCGGCCTCGGGTCTCAGCAGCAACTTTACCAAAAAAATTAACAAAAAAATTAAAATAATTAATGAAAAACATAAAATCAATAAAATTAACCAAAAAAATCATAAAACTTAACAAATTAAAAAATTAATTAACAAAATCATAAAAATTAACTTAACAAAATTACTTGGGTTTGGGTTCGGTTCTCACCTGGGTTTTGTAAATGAGGGTTTGAGGGAAGAAATAGATGAGAAAAAGAAAAGAATTAAATGAGGTGAGGGTTTGAGGAAAGAATTATACGAGGAGAGGGTTTGAGGAATCGTGCACAGTGGTGCGAGTGTGGTGGTGTTGTGGTGGGGATGGTGGTTCTTGTGGTGTAGTGGTAGGGATGGTGGTGTAGTGGTAGGGATGGTGGTTAGTGGTAGTGAAGCAGCAGCAGTTGTGTGTTTTTTTTTTTTTTTTTTTTTTTTTTTTACAAGTGTTTGCAACAGATCTGCTAATAATTCAGGTAATAGTGGCACACACTATTAGCGGGGACAAGTCCCCGCTGAAAGGTGGTCTTGTCTTTTTGCACACACTTTTAGCGGGGACATGTCCCCGCTAAAAGTTTTCGCACTTCGCCAAAACATTTGGCGGGATAAAGTAAATGCTTAAAGGGAAAAACGAAAATATTGGTAACATCTTTTAGCGGGGACATGTTCCCGCCGAAAGTGTGCACAATTTTTATTAACTTAAATAAATGTTAATTAAACCATTTAAATTTAATTATTTAAAATTAATTTAAATCATTTATGATTTATTTAAATCATTTAAAATTATATATAAATCATTAATAATTAATTATTTTTATGATTTATTTATAATTATAATTAAATCATTTATAATTATAATTAAATCATTTAAAATTGTTTTTAATTCATTTTTACACGAGATGTTAAACGAACGAGTCGAGATGATATGATGTGGTATTACACGAGATGTTAAACGAACGAGTCGAGATGATGTGGTATTACACGAGATATTAAACGAACGAGTCGAGATGATGTGGTATTACACGAGATGTTAAACGAACGAGTCGAGATGATGTGGTATTACACGAGATGTTAAACGAACGAGTCGAGATGATGTGGTATTACACGAGATGTTAAACGAACGAGTCGAGATGATGTGATATTACACGAGTGTTAAACGAACGAGTCGAGATGATATGATGTGGTATTACACGAGATGTTAAACGAACGAGTCGAGATGATGTGGTATTACACGAGATATTAAACGAACGAGTCGAGATGATGTGGTATTACACGAGATGTTAAACGAACGAGTCGAGATGATGTGGTATTACACGAGATGTTAAACAAACGAGTCGAGATGATGTGGTATTACACGAGATGTTAAACAAACGATTCGAGATGATGTGATATTACACGAGTGTTAAACGAACGAGTCGAGATGATATGATGTGGTATTACACGAGATGTTAAACGAACGAGTCGAGATGATGTGGTATTACACGAGATGTTAAACGAACGAGTCGAGATGATATGATGTGGTATTACACGAGATGTTAAACGAACGAGTCGAGATGATGTGGTATTACACGAGATTTTAAACGAACGAGTCGAGATGATGTGGTATTACACGAGATGTTAAACGAACGAGTCGAGATGACGTGGTATTAGACGAGATGTTAAACGAACGAGTCGAGATGATGTGGTATTACACGAGATGTTAAACGAACGAGTCGAGATGATGTGGCATTACACGAGATGTTAAACGAACGAGTCGAGATGATGTGATATTACACGAGTGTTAAACGAACGAGTCGAGATGATGTGGTATTACACGAGATGTTAAACGAACGAGTCGAGATGATGTGGTATTACACGAGATGTTAAACGAACGAGTCGAGATGCTATGGTTATACACGAGATATTTTCCCACCTAACAACTTTTATCAACTCACAATATAAACTCACACACACACTCATCTAACCCATATCATCTCACACACACACTCATCTCACTATATCTCTCTCTCTCTAGCAGTTTCCATTTTCCGGCGACACCAGCAGTTTCCGGCCGCCGAAATCTTTTTATGGCCACCACCTTTTATCAACTCAACCTGTAGATCGGGCCATCCCGATCACGATTCTACCACACACAACTACAAACACACACTGTCAACCAGAATGCAGCGATATAATCCTTTTATGTGTACTTGTGGAGTAGGAAATATAAAAAAAAGAACGTCACATCAAAAAGATACATTTGGATTGGAGTATTATGCATGTCCTCTTTCGAAGCCAAGAGAGAAAGGTCAGGGATGTGGATATTTTATGTGGAAGACTGAATTTGATGAACAATTACAAGTAATATATTCTGCTTCAACATCTCACGGTTCTGGGTGCACAAACTGCCATGAAAAAGATCTTAGGATAAATATGCTGGAGGCACAAAAACATGTGTTAGAGACAAAAGTCAGGTTGCTCGAGGCAGGACTTGCAATGGCAACGAATCCCGACAACAATGACCACGCATGTCAATCAGATGCAATACTCCGTGACCTGTTAGGTGACATGGAAAATCTTCGTATGTAATGCTGTTGTTGTTGATGTTGTTGTTGTTGTTTGTTGTTTCTTGTGTTATTCTTGTTGTTTGTTGTTTCTTGTGTTATTGTTGTTGTTTGTTGTTTGTTGTGTTATTGTTGTTGTTGTTTAATAAAATGTTGTTTGTTGTGTTGTGTTATTGTTGTTGTTGTTGCTTTGCCACTAGAAATCATAAACTTCTATCCAAACACTCAAGATTGTAATTATTAATCTAAAAAAACGTCCACAGTAAGAACCTAAGCAGTTTATAAAGGAATCTGAAGCACCACACGCTTAGCTTCAAACACGAAGGCAAACATTTTATTCAAACCACACAAGAGTTGTAAACCGGATACATTTTCATACAGACTCAAACTAAACAACTCGATAAGCAAACGAACCAGATCAAACGAAACAACTCAAACTAAACAACTCGACCACCAAACAAAACAACTCAAACTAAACAACACGACAACCAAATGAAACAACCCGTTTACTTTTTTTTGCGGCTAACTCCGGCTTTGCTTGAACTCGCACCACCTCTTCCTTTCCTTGCTCTCATTTCCTTGAGATATGCAAACGTAGCTTCAAGACTTGTTATTCTATTTTCCAGATTGTCAATAGCTGCAGCTTCATCAAACGTGCTTTCAGCTTCATCCTCACCTCCAACAGCAGCAGCTTGAGCTTCAGCAGCACGTTGAGCTTCAACAGTATCTACCTCTTCCAAATACTCTCTATAGTATAACTTTTTCCTCAACCATACCAGAATCCGGTCTCTCTGCCACGATGCATAGTTCGCGTACGAACCATATTCATCAAAAATTTCAACGCCCCAATGATTTATAATTTCATTATACAAGAGCTCATGTGATAAAGCCTTTGCCCACTCCTGTTCCGGCGTCAAACCATCCATTGTTATGTGTGTTTTGTATTTTTTTGCCGAATTTATGATTTAATATGTATTAGGTGTATGTTATAATATATATTAAAAAGTTTTTGGGAAAAAGTTGCAGCTTGGAGGGAAATTTCGCGCCTAAACTTTTAGCGGGGACATGTCCCCGCCAAAAGTTATACATTTCCCCGCCAAAAGTAATGGCGGGAATAATACCCGGGACAATAAAAAGTGCAACTATTTTGGTCAAATATTATGCAACACTTTCGGCGGGGACAGTCCCCGCTAAAAGGTGGGTTTGAAATTGTGACTACTTTGGTCAAAGTTGTGATCTGCAAAACCACTTTCGGCGGGGACATGTCCCCGCTGAAAGTTTGCGTTGAAAATGCAATGGGCGGTCAGCGAGATTGTGTGCCAGCTCAGCGCTGTTTTTGTCGTTTAGCGACTTTCGGCGGGGACAAGGGGGTCGCCGCCGAAAGTGTCGTCGCCCGTCCTCCTGTTTGTTGTAGTGAAGGGCGAGTCTTTAACTAACACGCCCTAAACAATCCCCACTCTAGCCACACTAGAATGTTTACATTAGCAGCTTCGTATTACGTAAGTAAATTACTTAATAACATATCTACATAATCACTTGGTTAACACGTACATATTCAACACCAAGATTACCAAGTGACCAAACAACATGAAATAAATAAATAAATAAATAAGTCTTTAACATACCTTCTTTTTGATTATCTTTTGTAAAATTGAAGTGGAGGGGAAATCCATCCTTAGTGTACGCAGTAATAGTTTTTTCTTCAACATGAGACCACTCAGAATCAAGAATGCTTTTACACAACATCTTTTCCATCAAAATTGGGGAATCGTCTTTCTCAAGGAAATAATCAGACATTACAGTAGGCCTAAAGTTAGTGGGCTCGTTTTCATGTGATAATACTTTTTTATGAGTTATAGTAGGTGGTTGATAAATATCAGGTTTATTATGATTGGGCGTGGACCTTGAACGGAAATTGTAAGGCAAGCCTGCACACAAGATTCTACATGATTAATCAACAAATATATATATATATATATATATATATATATATATATATATATATATATATATATATATATATATATATTGTATCTTTATTTTCAGAACCTTGTTAAGTGCGGGAACTGCGAGAACTCCAATTTTGCATTAGAAAACATGCATGTTCATATAAAACATGTATGTTTTGTTACATACACCTTAATACACATACATAGATAACATACATGTTCATATAAAAACCTGTGAAGTGCAACAGATCAATGTAAAATGGTTTTATTTTTAGAACCCTGTTAAGTGCGGGAACTGCGAGAACTCCAATTATGCATTAGAAAACATGCATGTTTTCTTACATATACCATAATACGCAGGCATGTGTATTAAGGTGTATGTAAGAAACATACATGTTTTATATGAACATACATGTTTTCTAATGCAAAATTAGAGTTCTCGCAGTTCCCGCACTTAACAGGGTTCTGAAAATAAAACCCCCCTATATATATATATATATATATATATACACACACACATATATATATATATATATACATATACACACACACACACACATATATATATATATATATATATATATATATATATATATATATATATATATATATATATATATATATATATATATATATATATATATATATACTCCCTTATAAAATACCAATATCCCCAACTTAAAACCCACCCTAAAAATTAAGATTCAGACACCCAACCCAATGTCCGAGCCTAAATTTACACACACCAAACCAACAAACAAGCCTAAAAAGTTTCCAAACCTACAAAACGAAAATACAAACAAATAACCTTCCAAACACACAACCTCCATCCCATTTACACATATTTCCGATCACATAAAAAGAACACACACTGCAAAGACCCTCTCATCTACCTCCAAAATCCCCGCAACCATCTCCCTTCACCACCGAACTCACCACCACCAAAATCCCACCACAACTGGAAAACCACCATCACCAAACCACCACCCCATGGAACTCTACCACCATCGAAACACCTACCACCATCGTAACCCTCCACTACCGAAATGCACTCCACCCCAGAATCATCACCACAACCTCAGACCACCACGATTCTAGCAACCCCACGACCACAATAGGACTACAACACCACCAAGACCCACCACCATAAGGGTTTTTCAAGTTGTTTTTAGGTATTTTTAAGTTTTTTTTAACTAGATCTATAGATTTTTTTTTAAGATCTGTGTAATCTAACAATTTTGGTATGTTTTTTTACAGCCACTGTTAATTGCTGTTTGCCGTCGCTGTCACCTCCGCTATCTCGCAGGAAAAGGTTGTCGCTGTTGCTGCTGGCGGAAACTGTTGTTGCCGCCTTCTGAAATAGTCGGTGCTCTCGCCGGAATATTCCCGTGCACCCACCGAGATACGCGTTGCCACCACCATAATCTGCAACGGGCTCCGGAAAGTGCATACTTATTGAATAATGTTTATTAAAAGGTTTGTCGTAAGGATTTTGCTATTAAGTTCATGCAAAGTTTATTATGTACTTTTTATATCTATGGTTTATTTGATAAATCTATGTGTTTCTCATATTATAAAATATTATTTGACTAAAGTTTTTTTAGATCTACTGCTGCCACCAGAGTACGCCACCGTTGGCCGACTCAATCTTGCCACTGAATGTTTTATCAAGTGTTGTGGTTTTCTCTAAATTTTTTTAATAGATCTACATATATTAAATAAATTTTGAAGTTTTTTGAGATCTATATATTGGTTTGTAGATCGAAGTTTATTTGTTTTGTGGATCTATAAGTGTTATTTATTTATTTATTTACTTTTTATTTTTTTTCCAGTGATCTACATTTTGGTTTTTTAGATCTATACATGTTGAGGTTTTCTCTAAGTTTATCAAGCCTTCGCCCTGGTGGAACAGCCATGGCCGGAATATTCAGCTGCCGACGGAATCTTAGCTGCCATTTTTAGCTTAATCTTTCAGCCGATGATAGATCTACGGATCATCTTGTATTTGGGGCGAATGATGCTTTTGTTAGATCTAAAGCTTCCTGGTATGGATATACAATTAATTTAAATTATTTTTTTGAAGTCAATGTCTTTTTTTAATGACGTTGATGAAGCTTAATGATTAAATACTTTGGTTTATAGCTTTTGGTGGTGTAATTAAATTTGCGGAATTAAGAGATTGCTACGATTTTTGGTGTAGTTTTTACAAGGATTTTAGTTTACAGCTTTTGTGGTTTTTGCTACCGTTTTTGGGTATTGTAATTTCAGACGATAAAATTATGCCATAGCAAAGTGGTTTCGTACGGTGCTTACTTGAAATCTGGGAAAAACAAGCATATGAATGGGTCAAAGAACAAAGTCAACATCGATTTCTCGAGACGATAAAATTATGCCATAGCAAAGTGGTTTTGTACGGTGCTAACTTCAAATCTGGGAAACAAGCATATGAATGGGTCAAAGAACAAAGTCAACATCGAAAAACTAATTATCCTCGGGAACAAACATACATTCAAAATTTTATGATTTTTTTAATTCAGTTTTACTACTAAGTTTAATACCATGTATAATATAAGTTTCATTTTAGAAGTAGTTGGCAGTATTATTGTGAAACAAAGCAATTTTGGACTTTGGACTGTGGGAAGTGTAGAACGAGGAGGACATGACATAGATGTCAAGATCTTTCACTTTCACTCTAGCTACTCTATATTGATGAAAAGGAAAATAAAGTACCTCATGTAAAAAATAAAGGTAAACCACAACTTTGTTCTCTTATACAAAGACCCGTGTATGAAAGACCATAGGCATAGACCATGTCATTTTATAAAAAATACATTGAAGTATTAAAGTTGTAACTATCCTCCACTAATACACATACCTTTAAATGTAAAGTAGCAAGTGTATTGTCAAAACCTTCACATTCATGAACTGATACGTGTTAGCTAAGGATTTAATTTAGGACAAGTGAATCGGACATTGCAATTACAAAACACTCTAAAAAAAACCAAGCATTTACTAATATCCGTTACATAAGTAATTGAAACGATGATTTATTGGTAATATAAAACATCATTGTTACTACGTGATCTTATTGGCTAAAAATTGGAGTTGTTGACGAGATTTCCGTAAGCACTTTTTCCCCAACTGTTGCTCTAACACTAGGTGAAATGGTGACATTCCTTCACCTTCAATCGCAACGTCACTTCTTCACAACATCATTATTTATAACATTATCGCTCCCCTTCACCTTTCACCTACAATAGTTATCACTCTCTAACTCACATCACTTTTCTTAAAAATACTCATTTTATACAAACATATCTCACAAATGACGAATGATTACCTCCCTCACCTTTCGTCCCTCTTTTCTGGTGCCTCACACGTGAGGAGAGGCTACACTAGAGTGGCGCGTAACAAATGGAATCTAAGGTTGAGGACTCACCCCTACTACACCTGGTCTAATAATTTGGTTTATAAATAAAAATGTCCACACACAAATATTGATTCAACCTGAATTTATTGAAAACTACACATTGCTACAGCTAGACGCGAGTACTCGACCATTTTTACCTTTAAATAAAATAGACAAATAGTTTTTTTTTTTTTTTTTTTTTTTTTTTTTTTTTTTTTTTTTTTTTTAATTTCTTTTTAAACAACCGCTTTTGAAATTCAAACTTTCGAAAGATAATTATTCGCCGATAAAATTTGTCGAAAACTAGACAAGTAGCTTAGAATTTACATTAGTTTTAAATTTGAATTATTGAAGTGTACTTTGTACACAAAAAATTAGGAGCTATAAAAGAAAAAGGTACCTACAACATATGCGCTTTACAATAGTCAATGGAAAACGAGATTGCTTGTACAATATTATTTTAGACCAATATCTCATTTCTGGCTAAAAGTTGAATGAGGAGACTAATACGTTATGTAAACAAAACTTTGAATGTGAGCAATGGTTTATCGTCCTAGAAAATAAACCCAAGTAAAAACAAATAAAAAATTATAATTTTTTAAAGTGTCTAATTCTTAAAGCGTTTACGGAGGCATGTTGCCTAAAATACTTTCATCCTTTATCTCTAAACTTGGCTTGGCAATATAAAACAATCTCTTCAAAGATAAATATGTTAGTCCAAAGCAAGGATCTCTCCATTTCAAGATAGAGATGTGTGCATGTTAGGTTTATAAGAATTACAACCTCGAACAACATATAAGGCTATGTTGTTAGATAATATTTTAAGTGAGTATCATTCAAATTTTAAAGAAAAAAATCAACATCTTTTTTTTTTTTTTTTTTTTTTTTTTTTTTTTTAATATAAAATCAAGCATTTTGGCACATTTTCTCCCCAAGCAAGAAATTGCTTCGTAGTTAATGTAATTCCTAACTACGAAAATCAAAGAATACACGCACGAGAAAAACTTTTATTCCTAAACCATGTACTCCGATGCGGAAAAAAAGTAGGAAAAAAAGACGCATCCGAATAGACGCAACCAAATTTTTTCGAAAGCCTTAGACCGCTGCCGCTAGGCGCTTTGGAAATCCGTACACCGCTGCCGTTAGGCGCGGGTACTCGGCTAGTATATATATATATATATATATATATATATATATATATATATATATATATATATATATATATATATATATATATAGAATGCATGTATGCATAAAAAACAAGAACATACCATTGGCTAAATGTGGTGTAGGATCAATGGAAATGTGGGCTCCTTTGCGTTTGGTGTTGTGTTGTTCTTCCTTCTCTACGTTCTCTGTACCCAAAAAAAATAATAATTAAAAAAAATATATGTTAAAAATAAGGGTTTAAGCCATTAAATAGACACGTGCTTTCTCAAAAGTAGATAAGCACTTTTTGGTGTTTGGCAAAAACTGTTTATTTGCTCATTTTAAACTGAAATAAGCGCGCTTATAATTAGCATGAATCCCAAACACCCTAATTATCAGTTATAAATTAGACCATCTAATGGTTACGTTGATCTAATAAATAGTTAAACTTATCAATGCCCTGTATTAGAAAGTGTAAGAAAAGGTTGGATTTGTTGCATTTTATAAAGATGATCCAGTGATTCTTTAAGTTTAATTCACTCGATTTACAAATTAGATACTATGAGATTTTGGCACTTCACCAAGAAAAATGTAGTGAGGTACATACCTAAATTTTGTTAATTCTTTTCCGTGTGTGATAGGCATACTATACGCACAATTGACTCATGAAGTCAAACTTGGTACTCTGATGGATTTTGTTGCAAACATTTTGACATGTTGAGTAAATTAGATATGTGTAATTACCAAAGTTGCGTAAACAAAAATATACTCCATCCGTCCCAAAATTATAGTCCCCTTTTGACTTTTTCGGTCTTCATTTTACAACTTTGACCTTAAATATATTTATTTATATTACATAATATTTGATGCAAAATATATGAATGGATTGAGTTTTAAATGTATTTTTCATTGGTATAATTTTATCAACTATTGTATAACACAAACAAAAATATTTAAAGTCAAAGTTGAGAAAGAAAGACCGAAAAAGTTAAAAGGGGACTATAATTTTGGGACGGAGGTAGTAAAGGATATCAGCTTTGAATTACCCGTTAATTATAAACTGGTCCATTTGACTTGAGGAGTCAAACCAAGCAGTTGTTTCTTATGATTAAGGGGGTTTTTGGTTTAGCTTATCTAGTCAGCTTGAAAACAAGTCAATGCCATGCAAGCGCGCGGGTAAAATAAGTTTTCAAGTATCACATTAGCATGAAATGTAAAGTTCAGGTATCTAGTTTCTTTAGTACATGTACCATATTGGTACATGGTGTCCCTTAAAAATAACTAATTAACAAAACTGGAAAAACTAAAAAGAATAAATAAATAGGAGTAATCTTTAACATACCTTCTTCTTTTCTTCCATGTGATCTTTCCTAAAATTGAGATTAAAAGGAAACACATCTTTAGTACTGGTACTAGTACTCCCGAAATCCAAAACCTTCCTACAAGTATACTTTCTTTTCTTCAAACTCGTAGAATCTTGTTTCTGTGGTGTCATCATACTTATTTATTTTAGGTGTTAATTGCCTTCAAACTCAAGAAACCCTAAAAAAGAAAAAAATAAGAATAATAAATAACAAACAAATTAACAAAAACACGATGCATAATCAAAGTACTTATATGCCTAAATTGTCTTAGAAAAAAATAAAAAACAATCACCTGGCTTTCTCTTCGCGTGCGTGAAGGTGGTGCTGTACGTAACACTTTGTAGTGAGGGGAGGGTGATGTTATATTTTTATAAACTTTTTTGGCAAATGGGCTGGGGATGGGGCTTATTATTGCAAAATTTCTAAAAAGGATATAATTAAATTAGTATTTGTATATGTTAGATATCTTTGTGGGTAAATAAATAATTTATTCTTCAGAAGCCCGAGGCTAAAGTTTTTAGCCCCTTTTATAGGGCTAAAGTTTTTGAGTCGAGTTATATTACAAACCAAACATTACTCACATACCAAGAGACTCATCCCCACCATCCATCTAAAAAGGAAATCAATGGTTAAGATTAAAAGGATTTTATTATTTCACCCATTTTTTATAATTTAAATATCTCTTAAACCGTTAATCGTTAAGCGAAAATAATTACACCATCGCGACGGGCATTTAATTATCTTTCTATAGACGGGCACTTTGATATATTTTCAAAAAAAAAAAAAAAAAAATCATTTTTTTCACGTTTTTTTTCCTGGCCGAAAAAAAATCATATATGATATTGCATATCATATATGATATGCAATATCATATATGATATTACATATAATATCATATATGATATCATATATGATATTATATGTAATATCATATATGATATTGCATGCAATATCATATATGATTTTACATATAATATCATATATGATATTACATATAATATCATATATGATATTACATATCATATATGATATTATATGTAATATCATATATGATATTGCATGCAATATCATATATGATTTTACATATAATATCATATATGATATGTAATATCATATATGATATGTAATATCATATATGATATGTAATATCATATATGATATTATATGTAATATCATATATGATTTTTTTGGCCACGAAAAAAAAACGTGAAAAAAACGAAAATTTTTTTTTGTCGAAAATATATCAATTAGCCTATCTATAGAAAGATAATTAAATGCTCGTCGTAACGGTATATTTTTTTTCGCTTAACGATTAACGGTTTGAAAGATATTAATATTTGAAAAAAAAGGATGAAAGTGGATTTTTTAAATTGTTAGGATTAATCTCATCCATTAAATCAAATAAAGATGGGGGAAGATGGAGGGTGGAGATTAGTCCCTTGGTATGTAAAAAAAGTTTGGTCCTCAAATCATCTTTACTCAAAGTTTTTAGCCGACATATTTTATAAGTCCTTCAATAAGCCCAATGACAAATGAGGCTTATTTTATTTGCATAAGCCTCATTTAAGCCATCGCCAAACATAGCCTTTGTACTTTGTGACGTGCCTTTTACCAATGGACAAATATACTGGAGCAAATTTTGACACGACACGAAACCCAATTTAAGACTGACACGAAAATTAGTAGGTTAGGGTTGAGGCTAAATAAGTTTCAAGTCACTTTTAGGTCGACCTAATTGACCCGTTTATTAAACGGGTCAGGTTTGGGTGCAGGATAATTTAACTGGGTCGACCCGTAAACCCGTTTAACTTATAAAAAATTAAAAAATAAATACACATGCTTTAATTTCTAGTTCAAATCAAACGAGTAGTTACAAGCAATATATGAAACTGGGTTACTTTAAAAGTTGAAATGATGTAGAAACTGAAAAGTCATATCAAATTATGTCTTCAATAGTCGTATCAAATTATTTGTACTAATAAAATTATCATATATTTACTTTCATAGTTATTTTTTTCACTTCTAATTTTCACGTTCCAACCACTAATTTCTCTCTTTAATCCACTAAATATATTCACCGGATCAGTTCATCACCATACTGCCATCAATTCCAAGTTACAACTTCACTTGTTTAGGTATGACTAGTGTTTTATCTAATAGTATTTTTATATGTTATCTTTCTTTTTACATACATGCATGCAACTATGATAATATAACATATAATTATCTATGGATCTTGTTAAGTACGTGGATGCATAAAAAATGAAAGCTACTAATTTATTCTTTTGTGTTTCTTATCTTTTTTTAGCTAAAAAATGGATAATGGTGACGCACATCCGATGAATATCGATGATGAATGTGATGATTCAGTTGAGGAAACGAGTTTGGCAACCCGCGCATTGCGGCAGGTTTTTTAATTTTTTATTTTTTTTTGGTTAAATGTTGTTGTTAATGGTTATGTGTTATTCGGCTTGTTGGTTACAAAAGGAAGAATACATGGTTTACCCATTTTTGTATTATTGTGTCGTTTGTTAAATTTTTTACACATTAGTGTTTTAATGTTTTGGTAAATTTTGTTTTGTATGCTTTTTTGCTTATGCATTATGTTTTAAGGTATTTTTTTTCTTTTTAATTATTATTATTATTGTTATTATTATTATTATTATTATTATTATTATTATTATTATTATTATTATTATTATTATTATTATTATTATTATTATTATTATTATTATTATTATTTTTTAGTTTTGGTGTAAATGTTAATACATATTTTGACATGAGTATCTTTGCATGAGAAGTATAACCAAAGCAGTTACTATTCCAATTTAGTTAGGTGCTTTTATTCTTCGAACTATTCATATTCCTCTTCACATTTTTAAAATCCCAAACGAATCTAAAATATAAAACGAAATGACTGCTACTCAAAATATCGACCAAGTGAAAGAGGTGAGTGGTTCTGATGAGCTTCATCATTGTTTCAAAATCCTCTTTGTGCAAGAACAGGGAGAAAATGAAGGGTTCATTATGCAGATTGGAGAGAAATGTGACGACCTGCAAAGGAAAATTGCTAGGAGAGATGAGCTGATTCAAGAGGCCATGATGTGGCTACTGATGGTTTTGATTGCATGGTTGAAGCGCAAGAAAGAGACTGCCAGATAGATTCTAGCTGGGTTGGTTGCCGTTTAAGATTTAGCTCGTGAGGAGCAATGTCATGTGTTTGTGATGGATTTGCATGATTTGGTTGTTCAGGTTATGTAGGTTTTTGATAAGGATTATGCATACGCTTTTAAGGGGTCATTTAAGCCTTAAATCGTATTTATTTAGTCAAATATTGCCTTAAATCGTTTCTTTTTTCATATTAGGTACTTGGGACACGATTTCTGAAAAATGGAGCATTTTGGACGTTTTTGTGCTCAAAAGTGAAGAAAACAGCAAAGTCGTAAAAAACTGTCAGGAACTACACCTGACGGCGTCACGCCATCACTGGTGACACCGTCACTAGAAGATAACGAAGTTGGAAGATTTCGCCTATGACGTTCTAGAGAAAGTTTGAAGGTTTTGCACCGATGCTCATAGAATGGTAGTTGTATACAATGTGGTGGCCATTAAAGAATTGGAAGAGCCTATATCACAATGTATAATGGTGAGTCAAGATATATTATGTCAATACGACAACTACTGTCAACATGATTTATTACTTTTGACAATGTAAAGTCAAATGGTAATAATGCGTATCCGCTTATAAAAGGCTTAATAAGAGAGTGAGTTACCAAGTCGTGTGGAGGAATGGGACTAAAGCCCCGGAAAGGTTTATATGAAGGAAAACCTAACCCAGTTGACTGGAGATCCCAAGGGTTCAATAGGACAACCTAATTGCATAAACCGAGGGAGGTAACTATGGGGGAGTTATCAATTCTCCATCCGTTTAAGGGAGTTAGTAAACTTCCTAGTCCATTCCTAAAACAGTGACAATATCAGGATAAGCTTATCGCTTTTAATGATTCAATTGGAATCACCTATGTGGGAGAGAAGTGGGGTCGCTTTGAAGGGAAATGTGGGGGCGCAATTCCTAAAAGCTCTCGCAGAACCAGGCTAGTGTTTATGACCATAATGGACACGACTATGAGGATTTGACGATGTCAGGGAGAGTCGTGTGTGAACTTACATTGTCATCAATATAAATAGCAGATCAGTTCAAAGACGTCGCGTTCTACTGTAGCTAGTAGGCTAAGTATATTTCACAAAGGAAGGTTCAAAGGGTAACACCTACCTATCCTATGCGGGATTCAACTGTTGGGGTTTTCATTGGAAATGTGTGTGTTTTCTAATCGATCTCCATTCATGTGGGGGATTGTTGGAAAACTTTGGTCGAAAATTGCATTTTCACCAATTGTAGTGTGAATGGGATATCGATCTCAAATTTTGGTGTCTGAAACAAAATGGTGTAAACTTTGAAAGTGTCAAAGTTGTAACAACATATTGATGGTCGGTTAATGACCGATTAATATTTCGATTAATGGCAGGGTTTATGGTTGTTAATAATATAATAATTATGACCATTACTCGTAAATTAAATCAGTTTTTATGGTATTTATGGTAGTTAATTGCATATTAACTATGACCGGTTTTTGAATCACCTATATAGTCTAGCTATATGTGATAATTGAAAATATAAGAGAAAGTGGCACTACACTAAGATAACATACACAAATGTTCGCTTTTGGGTTTTCTATTTTCCATGCGAATCGCAAGTTTGTCCGATGAGAATTTTAGGCATAACGTCAAGTCTGGCAGTACAACTGCTTCGATTGTTGTACCCTGAGAAATAGACGCCGAATAGGTGGCGAATCTGTTTTAAGGGAAGCGTGTCAAACACGTGCCTCAATCATGTTCTTGCATTCGGTTACATCTCACAAATCTGGTTTGTTATAGCTTTTCGATTTGTACATTTTTCTTATTCTATTGTCTCTACTTTGATTACGCATGACTGGAAGAACAACATGTACTTCCCTTCATCCTCGTAGTAGACTTCTAAATTTCAAGTTCCATATAGTCTATTTCTTGCATTGGTTGTTTGATTCTGGATTTATTGATACAAATATGTAATAGGGATCTTGAAGACATATTGGGGTTAGAATCTCACATCAAAACGGAGGTTATTAGTCAAATAACAGTAGTTGACTTGGGTGGTCAAAAAACAAGGAATAGGTGAACGTTGTATTTTACTCTAATATATATGATTTCTCTCCTACGTATAATTCAAAAAAAGTTTACAAAGAATAAAAATAAATAAATAAATAAAATTACATTGATAAAATAGGTGAAGTGTATTTTACTTAATTCTCAAAAAATTGGAATAGGTGAACGGTGTATTTTACTCTAATATATAGGTTTTTTTTTTCTTTTTTTCTTTTCTTTTTTTTTTCTTGTTTTTTTTGCTTAATTCTCACATACAAATTTTACGTAACTATTACTAAAATAGTTGCCTTAACACTCACACTCCCTTGATTTCATCTTTTTTACCTCCCCTTTTTGGTTCGTTGTAATCATGTAACGCTATTGTAATCTAAATGTTTGGTTCAATAGGCTATTTTGTATGCGACATTATTGTAATCGAATTTACTCCCCATAATCCATATAACATGGCAAACTCGATGAAAAGCTTTGAGTTACATTGTCGTTGTAATTCAAGATCTTTCAATTCTAGCTATCATTATTATAACATCGATTTACTAGAAGTTCAAGATACTTGCAAATAGTTAGTGGGAAGTCGAGATACTATCTCGGTCTCCCGCTCTTTTAGCTATCGCAAAGCTAATCCTACTAAATATGTGAACAACTCCTCACGCCCAAATGTCTCGAGCCACGGGTAGCACGCCACGTATCATCTTTGTCCCTACGATGTCCACCATGTGGACCATCCTAAGCCATGAGATCGCATCCCTGGGTTGCACAAAACCCCATTCCTTGAAATGGACCTAGTCCCCTTTGACACACACATGCTAATCGACTCGTGAGTGTTACCTCAACTATTGACTCAAGTCATATCTTGGGGTCCTTATCGAGCGTGGGAAACCAAACGATCAATTAACCTCGCCCAATATTGTAACACCCCCAAAATTTGGTACAGCGGAAGACTCAACAAGCTTTCGGGGTGTTACGGGGATTGATATCCAACACAAGACATTAAAGAACGAGATAAAGTAAACATAAAGAAAACACAACACAAACGAGGTTTTAAAGTTTACATTTATCCCAGAATTATCCAAAATAAGGCCCAAAAGAAATACACGTAGGTCCACAAATACATATCAGAGTTTTAGAAAATATATCCTTAAACCGCATTGCCAAGCCAAGCCTCCAATCCAAGCATCCAAGGGCATCACTTAATTACCTGAGAAAACGCGCTAAAAGTCAGCTTTCGCTGGTGAGATCATAGGTTTAAATTCATAACTAAATCAAGTGGACATATACGCAAAACGCTTGCTAGCTAGACTAGGCCTCAATCAACCAATCCAAAACGAACCAACCAAAACTAACCAACCCTATAGGTGCACACTATAGTCCAATAACCAAATCGAATCAAATCAATATGTATGCGTAAGGATACGACATACCGACATGTGTAAGGATATGTTCAACTTACCTAGTTCTAGACTAGGCCTCGTGGCATAGCTTACCTAGTTCGGGACTAGGACTCGCTCTATAACCTACCTAGTTCTATAAGCATAGCAGGTTTTAAAATAAACAAAGTGATAATAGTCCACGTAAAACAATTTGTACGTTTCTGTGACAACTGGCAAATTAGGGAGCTATTTAAAAACTCACATTACTTTAAATTTAATGATTTTTGGAATATTTGAAAGTTTATTCGCGTTGAATTTGTAAACTTGAATTGTGATTTTTAAATTTCGCGGTATCTATGGAATATGAGATTTATTTTAATGATTCGATATGGAATATACATGTGGTGATTTATTTTGAGATTCTCCATTTGGCCCTACGTTGACTCCGGCACTAGGATAACCTAACAAAAATTTTAAATATTTTGAATGATTGGTTCGGGTTATATATTTTTGGAACGTATCGTGGTATTTCATAATTTTGGGAACAAGCTAGGTTCGAGAAAGTTGGTTTAGTTTAAGAGTTTTGGGTTTTGGTCCGTGTGTTTTATACCTAGCCACCTTACCCTTAAATATTACTAATATTCTTATTATTATTATTATTGTTATTAGTATTGTTAACTAAAAAGAAAGAAAAGAAAGAAAATAAAAAGAAAAGAAAGAGTAAGCTACAAGATCATCCTTGTGTTTTCCTGGTCTCACACAACAACACAAACACAACATCATCTTCATCTTCATTCTCTCTCTCTCTATTAAACCCTAGCCACCATCCATCTTTCCGGCGACTATCACCACACCGCTGCCCCCACAACCAAACCAACACCACCATCTTAACCATCTCATCGAGATCTATCTTTTGGTATAACCAACGCGCCATATAAACACCACTAACACCACGTTTTCACCACCACCGCCGCCTAAACACCACCCTTTCATCTTTTTCTTGTTGAGTTTTTGAAGAAACTTGTATTTGGAGTCGTTTTGAAGGTGAGTGGCCACGATTTCCACATCGTGTGCCTCGATTTGATATTAAATCCGTGTCCTCATGGATTATTTTCATTGGGTTCGAATTTATAATAATGGGAATTGATATTTTGTTAATAAAATTTCGTTTGGTATCCGGGTTTGTTGATTCTTGTGGGTGTCGAATGAAAACCGAGAGCCTAGGCTCTCGGCTTGGGTTGATTTTATGAGCTTATATGGGTTTTTCTTGTTATTCTTGGTCTCGTGATGACGATTACCAGAAGTATTGTTTTAGTATTGTTTGATTTTGATTAATTTTGGCTTCTTGTTGGTGCTGCCGAGATGGGGTGACCCTAAGGGTCCGTTTGGTTTAATTCTTTTTGTTTTGGTGATGACAACTTATTGTTGTTATTTGATGCCGATGACCCAAGGGGGTCCGTTTGCTTGGTTTAGCTCGGTTAGAGCTAGCCGAGACCCTAGAGGTCTCGGGTGGGACCCATACCTCTCGTGGTAAACTTTTACCCGGGGTTTGACTTGGTAAGTCGACCCGTACATGTGACTTTGGGTTGATTTTGATATTTAGTGGTATGATTTTAATGTTGATTGGTTTATATCTTTTTGTGATATTTGAGTCGGCATTGAGATTATTTGGACTCGAGGTAATGTTTATGGAGTTGTGTTGACGAAAATGATATGGGGACCGATTGTGAGACGGTCAAACTAGAATGACGGAGATAGGTTAGTCGGGTGCCGTAGTCGGACCCTATTGTTGTAGCACGTGATATGGGACTTATTTGACGGAGATGGATTCTTGGTTATGATTGATTATTATTATTTGGACTTTGGTTGTGCGTGGCGAAGTCACATTGACTTTCTAGTCAACGGTTGATTTCGGCAAAACGCCGTAACACTTGGACTTGGACAATGAGCCGAGAGTGATGACTTGGACATGTGACCATCTTATATAACTCGATAATTATTGATAATCAAAAATTAATAATGAAAGCTCGTAATAATATTATGAATAATATAAATGTTTATATAAATATATAGACGTGAAAACGTATATATATATTTATATAAGCGCGTATATTAAAAATAAAACGATCACGAGTAATATTATAATAATGTGACGATATATATTATACTATAAAAGTAGTATAATAAATGTCGGGAACGCTATTATGAATAAAACAATTATAAATGCCGATATAAATATAACGTTGGATATCATACGAAATGAAATCTTTTTGGATAATAAAATAAGAAACTTACGAGTTATACGAGATCGTGCTCACTTGAGTCCAAGTAAGCCATATTATATTTTATGACTTTTATGCTTGTCACGGATATGTGGCATTAATACATTCACTTTCTATAACAACATAACTTATTTAATCGACGGATTAAATGAGAACTATTTAGTTATATAAAATGAGTATATTAATGGGCATTGTATCCTACGACGCCCATAGGTTGTGGTATGTGTACAGGAATAATAAATTTCTAAATATCTCACGAGGTTTGCTAAATTGACGAATTTGGTATGCTTGACGATATATCTAGGGAATTTATTAAACTTTGATACTTACCACATAGTACTATACGTGCTATGTGAATTAGGTTTTGGGTATAATCTTGGAGTGATATATTAAGTAAATAAATATGGAGGATTACCAAATGGACGGGTTTGATAAACTTCGATGATTTATTTAAATAATATATTGGACTAATATTAGACCTATAGATGGTTTTATTATTCTTTTCTTTGTTGTGGTTTCTTGTTTTGAGTTGTGTCGACCCTCACCCGAATGGATACTAAACGTCAAACTCCAAACTAATACGAGAATAATACGAGAAATGGATTTTTGGAAAGTAAAAAGGAATACGTTCGGGGTTGGGAATATTTGATTTTGAGGAAATAATCCTGAAAAGAGTTTATATTGTTAGGAAGTGCCGAGTCCGTAGTTGCCGTCTTTTGAGTTGTGATACATCTTAATTCTACCGATTTCTTTCTGCTGATTTCTGGACTTGAGGTGAGTCATAGCCTCACTTTTACTCTTGAACTTTGTTTTCAATACTTGGGGTAAGAAACGTGCAAATTATTTTATGTGGACTATTGTCGTTTTTTTTTTCAAAACTTGCTATGCTTATGGAACTAGGATGTTACGTCAACCTTAGTCACATAGTGAATTATCGCGTGTAGACTAAATATGGTTAGACGAATGTTACATCAACCTTAGTCACATAGTGAACCATCGCGTGTGGACTAGATTTGGTTAGATGAGTTACATCAACCCTAGTCATATAGTGAACCATCGCGTGTGAACTAAATATGGTTGGATTATGAGAATGGCTTATTTGAGGATTTTGTGGAGGAACTATAGTGTGCACCTATAGGATTTTGCGTTGAGGATTGAGGCCTAGTCTAGCTAGCAAGCGTTTTGCATATATGTCCACTTGATTTGATATTGAATATAAACCTATGATCTCACCAGCGAAAGCTGACTTTTAGCACGTTTTCTCAGGTAATTAAGTAATGACTTTGGATGCTTGGATTGGAGAAGGATCTATTTTTCTAAAACTCTGATATGTATTTGTGGACCTACTTTTATTTCTTTTGGGCCTTAGTTTGGATAAATTTGGGGTGAATGTAAACTTTAAAACCCCGTTTTGGTTGTGTTTTACTTATGTTTACTTTATCTCATTCTTTCATGACTTGGAATGGATACCAATCCCCGTAACACCCCGAAAGCTTGTTGAGTCTTCCGCTATACCAAATTTTGGGGGTGTTACAGATTGGTATCAGAGCCAAGGTTATATAGAACTAGGTAAATAAACACCTAAACTATAACCGATTTTTATAGAAAACGATCCTCGACCAATGCCCGCCAGCCCGCCAAGCCGAAGCGTGTTCGATTATATTGAGGTATTATGAGATAATGATTTGAAATGAGATTTTTGAGATGATTTGAGAATCTTGGATATATTGATTATGTGATATGATGGCGTTTTGAGGAATTATATGGCTTAATCATTTTATAAATGTTTTAGTAATGCGGTATTTGAAATATTTCTTGGAATTATATGATTGGGATTTTATGATGATTTTTGATACGATATTTTGAGTTTCGGGTTTTAGTTGTTTTGAAACACTTACACCTACCCTACGCCGTTGAAACAAACCATGACCTCCTATTCGCACGATGTTATTGAGGATGATCATGCTGGCACGCGTCGCTCAGCACTGATCACTATGACCCCTGATGACCTTTACGTGATGGTCATGCGTTCAACCACTACTTTATTGTCCCATTGTCGCCCTAAGTCACTGATTTTGTCGCCTCGTGGTTCACCTACTCAGAGATGACGATTGATGGAGTACCCCTCCGACGAGGAGTATGAGGAGGAGTATGAGAGTCAGCAGGAGAATGACGACCCTCAAGATGAGGAAGAGAATGATGACCCTCAGGATGAGGAGGAGGAAGATCCTCAGGAGGAGGAGATGCCTGATGATGATGGTTCGCCAGCGCATTCAGCTCATGCTGAGGAGCCCAATTCTCCGATACATCCATTAGAGCCGGTTTCACCTGATCACCCATTCTTGTTTGATTCATCACCTAGTAGCCCCGTAGCGTCGGACGCGCCGTCTGAGATATCTGCTGAGCCTGCAGATTTGGGTGAGACTGGTAGGATTTGGACTCGGATTACTGCATAGGGCGAGAGGATCTCGCAGATGGCTGATTGACTTGAGAATTGAGATGGTTATTGCTGAGTTAGGAGTTGATTTGACTACTATCGTGGGCAGGACGACAGCGATTAGGAGAGGTATGATGGAGATTCATGAGCAGATTGAGAGCTTACAAAGAGGTTTCATCACGGCTCGCGAGGCAGATCGCAAGTTGTGGTAGAGAAACACCGAGTTGGAGAAGGAGGTAGCAGACCTCAAGAGAGATAGCGATACTCATAGTGTGGAGCTGGGATCATTGTAGAGAGAGCTGGATGGTTTGAGATCAGAGTTGAGAAGTCTACACCAGCATCATAGCTAGATCGATTTGGATTTGTGTTGTTCTGTTGCTACATAAGCCAGGGAGTACTTGGTTAGGAGAGCTAGTTATTATATCTCTTATGTCATGATAATCGGATTGTACGTTTGTCTCGTATGGAACGATGTATTGATCACTACTTGTTTGGATGATGGTGATTTCGTATGATATTATAGGGTTTTTGGCGTACATGGAGAATTGTGTTTCAAATTGCGTGGTTGATATCGTGTTGGTATTACGTTGATCAATGGCCCCATGACGAAACCCTGTTAGAGCTACCCAAACTGGTCTTGCAGTGACTACCCCTGGTCGCCGAGGACGCCGTCCTACACGAAATGTTGAAACCCCTACTCCTGATAACCTGGACACCACTAACCGCAACAACAGGAATCCTAATGTCGATGTTCAGGGAGACAATGATCATGTTCCACCGAATGCACCTACTGTGAATCAAGCAATGATCAATCAACTCGTGGAGCAACGAGTTGCTGAGCTACTAGCTGAGTCGAATCATTCCAACAACTCTGCTGGAACTTTTCCACCTGTTCGTACTAATGGATGTAACTACAAGGAGTTCCGAATCTGTGGACCCATTAAGTTTGGTGGAACTGAAGGAGTGGTCTACTTGGTCAGGTGGATAGAGAAAACAAAGTCAGTGTTCAATGTCTGCAACTGTGGGGAGAATGCAAAGGTAAAGTTTGCTTCTTTTACTTTCAAGGATGAAACTTTAACTTGGTGGAACAATTACCGAAATTCGGTTGGGAGTGAAGTGGCCTATGCCATGACTTGGGAGCAATTTAAGTCCTTGCTGATTCAGACTTACTGCCCAAGGAATGAGGTTAAGAAGCTGGAGATTGAGTTCTGGAATCACAAAGTGAATGGTACCGATATGGCAACTTACAATCGTCGTTACGAGGAGTTAGCCTTGCTATGCCCAGATATGGTTATGACCGAGACTCAAAAGATTGAGCGGTATACCGATGGGTTACCTGTGGCTACAAGGAATGATGTGATTGCTGCTAGATCTGAAAATATTCATGAGGCCATCACAATCGCCCAACAACTAATGGATTCGTTGGAATTGGAAGGAGCTGATAGGGATAAGAATGGGAAGAGAAAGAGAGACCATCACTCCAAGGGTAAGGATCACCGAAACAAGCGACAAGCTGTTGCTAAGGCTTATGCTATTGGGGATGGAGATAAGAAGACCCAAAATGGTGATGCACCCAAGTGTGGTCGTTGCTACCAGAATCATTTTGGACGATGTAATGTAATATGTCAGAATTGCTCAAGGAGAGGACACACAGCTAGGGATTGTAGGGCTCGACCTCTTGCTATGGTTCAAGCTACTCCCGAAGTGAGAAGTAAGGCAGATGTTACTTGTTTTGGATGTGGAAAGAAAGGACACTATATGAATGAGTGTAGAGGATCGTGGAACCGAGGAAATCAAGGATCGGGTGGTAATGGGTACAATCATGGAAATCATGGAGCTGGAGGAAACCGTGGACGTCATGACAATGAGGACCAACGTATGGAAGCAGGAGCTGCTCATGGGAGAGTTTATGCACTTGGAAACAAGAGAGGAGAAGATCCGAACGTCGTTACTGGTACGTTCCTTCTCAATAATCGTTATGCTTCCATACTATTTGATACTGGTGCCGATAGAAGTTTTGTGTCCACTACATTTGCACCCTTACTAGAAAAACCCCGATGGCCTTAGGAATTGTATATGATGTAGAGTTAGCTAACGGAAACGTAGAAAGGTTTAAGACTATCATTCGCGGTTGCATGTTAAATTTCTTGAATCATCCTTTCAACATTGATATTTTACCCGTCATGTTAGGAAGTTTCGATGTTATCATTGGAATGGATTGGTTGTCGAAGTATCGTGCTCATATACTTTGCGATTAGAAAATCGTGCGTGTGTCTTACGGAAAGGAGATTTTAAATATACAAGGAGATCGAAAAGGTTCGAGGAGCCCATCCAGATTAGCTGTCATATCTTGCACTAAGCTACTGAAGCTAATGGAAAAAAAAAATGTTGCCTTTTCTAAGCTCAAATCTCTGAGAAAGGAGGGAAGGAGAAGAAGGAAAGATGCATTGGAGATGTGCCTATAGTTCGTGACTTTCCGGATGTATTTCCTGATGATTTACCGGGAATCCCGCCTACTAGACAAGTGGAGTTTCAGATTGAGTTGATACCTGGTGCTGCACCCATGGCACGAGCGCCTTATCGACTTGCACCAACTGAACTGGAAGAGTTGTCGAAACAATTGGCGGAGTTAGCTGAAAAGGGATTTATACGACCAAGTTCTTCACGTTGGGGAGCCCCAGTTTTATTCGTGAAGAAGATGGATGGATCGTTCCGTATGTGTATCGATTACCGAGAGCTGAACAAGTTAACGGTGAAGAATAGATACCCGTTATCGAGGATCGACGACTTGTTCAATCAGCTTCAAGGATCAAGTGTGTATTCGAAGATCGATTTGAGATCGGGGTATCATCAACTTAGAGTTCGTGAGGAAGATATTCCGAAAAAGGCTTTTCAGAACCCGTTACGGGCATTACGAGTTCCAAGTGATGCCGTTTGGGTTGACTAACGCACCGGCGGTATTCATGGATCTCATGAATCGGGTGTGTAAGCCTTACTTGGACAAGTTTGTGATCGTGTTCATCGGCGATATTCTGATCTACTCGAAGAGTGAGAAAGAGCATGAGGAGCATCTAAGACTCATCTTAGAATTGCTCAGGAGGGAGAAACTGTATGCCAAGTTCTCCGAATGTGAATTCTGGATTCCGACGGTACAATTTTTGGGTCATGTAATTGATAGTCAAGGAGTTCATGTAGATCCCGCTAAGATTGAAGCTATTAAAGATTGGGCTGCACCGACAACCCCAACTGAAGATCGTCAATTTTTGGGTTTAGCCGTTAAGATTGAAGTTATTATTATTATTATTATTATTATTATTATTATTATTATTATTATTATTATTATTATTATTATTATTATTATTATTATTATTGTTAACTAAGAAGAAAGAAAAGAAAGAAAATAAAAAGAAAAGAAAGAGTAAGCTACAAGATCATCCTTGTGTTTTCCTGGTCTCACACAACAACACAAACACAACATCATCTTCATCTTCATTCTCTCTCTCTCTAATAAAACCCTAGCCACCATCCATCTTTTCCGGCGACTATCACCACACCGCCGCCCACACAACCAAACCAACACTACCATCTTAACCATCTCATCGAGATCTATCTTTTGGTATAACCCACGCGCCATATAAACACCTCTAACACCATCTTTTCACCACCACCGCAGCCTAAACACCACCCTTTCATCTTTCTCTTGTTGGGTTTTTGAAGAAACTTGTATTTGGAGTCGTTTTGAAGGTGAGTGGCCACGATTTCCACATCGTGTGCCTCGATTTGATATTAAATCCGTGTCCTCATGGATTATTTTCATTGGGTTCGAATTTATAATAATGGGAAGTGATATTTTGTTAATAAAAATTCATTTGGTATCCGGGTTTGTTGATTCTTGTGGGTGTCGAATGAAAACCGAGAGCCTAGGCTCTCGACTTGGGTTGATTTTATGAGCTTATATGGGTTTTTCTTGTTATTCTTGGTCTCATGATGACGATTACAAGAAGTATTGTTTTAGTATTGTATTATTTTGGTTAAGTTTGGCTTGTTGTTGGTGCTGCCGAGATGGGGTGACCCTAAGGGTCTGTTTGGTTTAATTCTTTTTGTTTTGGTGATGACAACTTATTGTTGCTATTTGATGCCGACGACCCAAGGGGGTGCGTTTGCTTGGTTTAGCTCGGTTAGAGCTAGCCGAGACCCTAGAGGTCTCGGGTGGGACCCACACCTCTCGTGGTAAACTTTGACCCGAGGTTTGACTTGGTAGGTCGACCCGTACATGTGACTTTGGGTTGATTTTGATATTTAGTGGTATGATTTTAATGTTGATTGGTTTATATCTTTTTGTGATATTTGAGTCGGCATTGAGATTATCCGGACTCGAGGTAATGTTTATGGAGTTGTGTTGACGAAAATGATATGGGGACCGATTGTGAGACGGTCAAACAAGAATGACGGAGATAGGTTAGTCGGGTGCCGTAGTCGGACCCTATTGTTGTAGTACGCGATATGGGACTTATTTGACGGAGATGGATTATTGGTTATGATTGATTATTATTATTTGGAATTTGGTTGTGCGTGGCGAAGTCACGTTGACTTTCTAGTCAACGGTTGATTTCGGCAAAACGCCGTAACACTTGCACTTTGACAATGAGCTGAGAGTGATGACTCGGACATGTGACCATCTTATATAACTCGATAATTATTGATAATCAAAAATTAATAATAAAAGCTCGTAATAATATTATTAATAATATAAATGTTTATATAAATATATAGACGTGAAAACGTATATATAATTATATAAGTGCATATATTAAAAATAAAACGATCACGAGTAATATTATAATAACATGACGATATATATTATACTATAAAAGTAGTATAGTAAATGTCGGGAACGCTATTATGAATAAAACAATAATAAATGCCGATATAAATATAACGTTGGATATCATACGAAATGAAATGTTTTTGGAATATAAAATAAGAAACTTACGAGTTATACGAGATCGTGCTCACTTGATTCCAAGTAAGCCATATTATATTTTATGACTTTTATGCTTGTCACGGATATGTGGGATTAATACATTCACTTTCTATAACTACGTAACTTATTTAATCGACGGATTAAATGAGAACTATTTAGTTATATAAAATGAGTATATTAATGGGCATTGTATCCTACGACGCCCATAGGTTGTGGTATGTGTACAGGAATAATAAATTTCTAAATATCTCACGAGGTTTTCTAAATTGATGAATTTGGTAAGCTTGACGATATATCTAGGGAATTTATTAAACTTTGATACTTACCATATAGTACTATACGTGCTATGTGAATTAGGTTTTTGGTATAATCTTGGAGTGATATATTAAGTAAATAAATATGGGGGATTACCAAATCGACGGGTTTGATAAACTTCGATGATTTATTTAAATAATATATTGGACTAATATTAGACCTATAGATGGTTTTATTATTCTTTTCTTTGTTGTGGCTTCTTGTTTTGAGTTGTGTCGACCCTCCACCCGCATGGATACCAAACGTCAAACTCCAAACTAACACGAGAATAATACAAGAAATGGATTTTTGGAAAGTAAAAAGGAATAAGTTCGGGATTGGGAATATTTGATTTTGAGGAAATAATCCTGAAAAGAGTTTATATTGTTAGGAAGTGCCGAGTCCGTAGTCTCCGTCTTTTGAGTTGTGATACATCTTACTTCTACCAATTTCTTTCCGCTGATTTCTGGACCTGAGGTGAGTCATAGCCCCATTTTTACTCTTGAACTTTGTTTTCAATACTTGGGGTGAGAAACGTGCAAATTATTTTATGTGGACTATTGTCGCTTTTTTTTTTTTTTTTTCAAAACTTGCTATGCTTATGGAACTAGGATGTTACGTCAACCTTATTCACATAGTGAATTATCACGTGTAGACTAAATATGTAACAATTCGCAATTTCAGGTTAATTACTATTCCCGGAAAAGTTTTACTATTCACTTTTTACTATTCATTTTTCCCGAAATTTTCCCGAAATTTGATTTTTGTTTCTTGGCCTCGAGTGATAAATCATTTCCTTGGCAAATTAAAAGTTTGACACTCGTCAGATCATTTTCGTGAAAGTTAATAAGGAATTACACGTTTTAGGGTAAAACGTCATTAAAAAATTCTACGCACAACGAAACTCGACCGCGTTAAGTGACCCCGCATCAGAAAAATGTTTGACACACTCATGATTTATTTGAGAATTAATCATGACTGAGAAAAACATGAGCAAAATAAGCCTCGGCCGTGAAAAACTGGAATTTTCAGTTTTTAGCGTTTTTACTCAGCCGTAACCTTAGCCTATACCTGAACCGCGTTTCTATGATAATTTGAGTTTTCACTTTTTTTTTGAAAAAAGTAAACATATTTTTCCTCCTCCTTTGACCAAAAATCATTCCTTGATTTTATAAATCATTCCTTGATTTTTAGGCTTACGGTTTTATGTCTAAAAGACATTTAATACCAACCGACACTAGACTGAGCCCAGTCTAGACATTATAAGTCTTTTTAAATTATTATTATCATATTAGAAAAGTAACATTTTACTTTTCTCAATTTTACACAATATTCATATGTTTTACGTATTACGCGTTTTAGACCCGTGTTTCCAGTTTTAGCAGGGTTTTGGCACCCCAATGGAACCTACCACTCATTTTATATTTTATTATGGAGTATTTTGACAAGTTTAATCATTCTTCCAAGTTTCGTATTTTTAGGATACCCGGTTTTAAGTTTCGTGACTTAACGACATACATTTAGCGATTAACAGGACCAAAACTCACTCCGTAAACTAGATAATAACAAACCTTATCATCTAGTCATCTTATCTCTTTGTGACAGCCCCTTTAGGGGGGGGGGGGAGTCACCTTGTGTTGTGTCTTGATCTCATGACTTAAGCCTTTGGATTGAAACAAGTATACAAGCTTCCTTTGTAAGCTTTGACTAGTCCTAGAAACTAACCTCCTCAAGCCCATATAAATACCCCCTCCCCCCTCCTATTTCGTCCACAAACACCTTACACTTACCTAATTCACTTCAAAGTTTTAAGCAAGAATCAAGAGTATAATCAAGTACTAAAACCCTAGTTTGGTTTTGATTCATCAAACTACTTCCAAACCATAGAAACTTTTGTGATTTCTCTTGAGTTTGAATCCACTCAAGTCACCTCAACCTTCATCATCTCTCTTTCAAGAATACAAGTGTAGAAAGATTGCTTGAAGTGAAGTAGGTTGAAGCTTAAGTCTATCAAAGTCCTTTTCCTTACATGCTACTTACCTTTCTTTGTAGAAAGCCAAAGTTGTAAGCAAACTCTGATACACTTCCTTGCTTAAATATCATTATCATGTTATTTACATATCATTAATGCTATATTATGTCTTGTGATCAAGTCCATGATGTATAAAAATGGGTAAAACAAGTTATTACAAATGATTGTTAAGTTAAGTTATTTAAACAAGTAAACTAGTGACTTTCTTGGTATAATCTGATCAAAATGGTAAAATTATGATATTGGATCATTACATATTGTAGTATAGGACCTAACAAGGAAACCATAGCAATTTGAACCACCTAAAACGAGTATACGAGTCAAAAGTTATGACCATTTGAAGTTACCAAAACTTTGCGCAAAGCTGCCAAATAGCTTCTGTTACAGAAACATAAAACACGCAAAAAGAGGCCTTTCTGCTCCGTTTCATGAAAAAGTTAATGCACGAAAGTTGTCCGGAATCACGTTTTCTTCAAAAACTCAGGTGCACGTCTCCAGAAAACCAATAACGAATGAGATTTTTGTCAGTTTCTTAACAGCTATTTACATATATATAAGTCACTATATAATGGTTATGTTTTAATAAGACCAAGAGGTCTTATGACCTAGATTCAAGACCACAACCATGGCTAGAGCCAAGGTTGAGTCTCAAGACCATGGAACAATGACCAAAGGTCATGGCAAGGCCATGACTAAATGACCATATAAACTTACTTAGGCGAAAACATGAGCTAAAGACCATATAAACATACCAAGGCGAAAACATGAGCTAACGACCATATAAACTTACCAAGACAAATACATGAACTAGAGAGTTAGCGATAACTTAAACAAGCAATTTGGATCTACTCCATCTAAAAAACCATGAGATCTTACAAGTAATTGTCATACAAGATTTAAGAAACTCATCCTAATAACAATCTTCATGTAATCATAAACTTTCCTAAGTTTATTCAAATATTGGACATGTAACTTTTCGGATCAAAACTTATATATATATATATATATATATATATATATATACTTTATCAACTACTACAATAGTAGGGAGCCTCATGTGAGGAGTTCATTATGTAAGCCGTCGAGATGAGTTGTGGATTTACGAATTAAAGTGTCCTGGCTCCTCGAACGTTTACTAACATGACTTCTGAATTATGTCGGCCCGAACGGTAGTAAACGATATATAAACTATACATGTTTCATGAACCATTTCTTTCAAAAGACTTACACTATACATCGTACCACATCATGGACTAAATGCAAGACATATATATATATATATATATATATATATATATATATATATATATATATATATATATATATATATATATATATATATATATATATATATATATATATATATATATATAGGCAATTCTTCATAATCTTAGACATTATTCCAAATCCTAAGTCGCGACATTCTATTATAGGTTGCTCGTAGAAACCTTCGCGATTCGACCATCATATTCACTACTTGCTACTTAACTTAAGGTGAGTTCATAGCCCCACTTTCCATTACTTAATTGTTTTACAAACCCTTGGGGGGAATACATGCTATTTTAACCGAGCACAATCTTTTTAAATTGTATGCTTGCCTGATTGTTTTATTATCACTAAGTACCAGCCTTGCTAAACCGAGATCCCTTATTATGAACCATTTAATCACTAGCAATAGTGAGCGCAAATATTGTGAATAGGCCTATTGGGGTTGACGAATCCCGTTTGTATTGACTAAATTCATACAAATGCATTAATATTTGAGACATGGGTATGACAGCAAAGTACCTACCGGGATAAATCTGCCGATCGATATTGGTACACGTTAACGTTTTGGTGTCATAAGCTTAGTAATGATAATAACTGTTTTGTTTTCCAAATATTGGTGTGAGTCTATAGCTCACACTACCAACATATTGTGTTCAAACATTAAACAAACTCTATGAATATCACTCAACCTTTGTGTTGACCTCTCAAGCTTGTATTTCAGGTTCATGACGATCAAGGATGGCACGGAAGGGCACGGATACTCAAGAGGGCTATAAATTTTATTATCATTCAAAACTCATTTAATGTAAATTGTAAACATGGAACCATTTGGGACCTCATTTTGTAATCTCTGATATTTATACAATTTGAATGATAAATCTTTTAAAAACGACTCAATTAGAGTTCGTTTTCTATCATTGTGACTATTGTGCCGTCGAGTAACACCCAGTTTGAATTCCGCTGCATCCATGAATTGGGGGTGTTACAAAATATGGTTAGACGAATGTTACATCAACCTTATTCACATAGTGAACCATCGCGTGTGGACTAGATTTGGTTAGATGAGTTACATCAACCCTAGTCACATAGTGAACCATCGCGTGTGAACTAAATATGGTTGGATTATGAGAATGGCTTATTTGGGATTTTGTGAAGGAACTATAGTGTGCACCTATAGGATTTTGCGTTGAAGATTGAGGCCTAGTCTAGCTAGCAAGCGTTTTGCGTATATGTCCACTTGATTTGATATTGAATATAAACCTATGATCTCACTAGCAAAAGCTGACTTTTAGCACATTTTCTCAGGTAATTAAGTAATGACTTTGGATGCTTGGATTGGAGGCTTGGCTTGGCAATGCGGTTAAGGATCTATTTTTCTAAAACTCTTACATGTATTTGTGGACCTACTTTTATTTCTTTTGGGCCTTACTTTCGATAAATTTGGGATGAATGTAAACTTTAAAACCCCGTTTTGGTTGTGTTTTACTTATGTTTACTTTATCTCGTTCTTTCATGACTTGGAATGGATACCAATCCCCGTAACACCCCGAAAGCTTATTGAGTCTTCCGCTGTACCAAATTTTGGGGGTGTTACAGTTTCTCACCCCAAGTATAGAAAACAAAGTTCAAGAGAAAAAGCGGGGCTATGACTCACCTCAAGTCCGGAAATCAGCATGAAGAAATCGGTAGAAGTAAGATGTATAGTAACTCAAATGACGGAAACTACAGACTCGGCACTTCCTAACAATATAAACTCGTTCAGAAATCATTTCCTCAAAATCAATTATTCCCAATCCCGGACGTATTCCTTTTTACTTTCCGAAAATCCATTTCTCGTATTATTCTCATATTAGTTTGGAGTTTGGTATCCATACGGGTGGAGGGTCGACACAACACAAAACAAGAAGCCACGACGAAAAAGAATAATAAAACACTCTATAGGTCTAATATTAGCCCAATATATTATTTAAATAAATCATCGAAGTTTATCAAATCCGTCGATTTGGTAATCCCCCATATTTATTTACTTAATATATCACTCTAAGATTATACCCAAAACCTAAGTCACATAGCACGTAAAGTACTATATGGTAAGTATCAAAGTTTAATAAATTCCCTATATATACCGTCAAACTTACTAAATTCGTCAATTTAGCAAGCTCCACGAGATATTTAGTAATTCATTATTCCTGTACACGTACCACAACCAATGGGTGTCGTAGGATACAATGTCCATTAATATACTCATTTTATATAACTAAATTGGTCCTATTTAATCCGTCGATTAAATAAGTTACGTAGTTATAGAAAATGGATGTATTAACATCACATATCCGTGACAAACACACAAAAGTCACAAAATGAATAATATAGCCCACTTGGACTCAAGTGACCATGACCTCGTATAACTCGATAGTTTCCTCGCTTATTTTAAAATGTATTTTATTTATTATAACTATTCAACATTACAGGTTTCGTCGTTATTTATAGTAGTTTAATTATAATAACGCTCCCGACATTTATTACACTACTTTCATAGTATATTATTTATCGTCACGTTATTATAATATTACTCGTGATCATTTTATTTTTAATATACGCATTTATATAGTTATATATACGTTTTTCACGTCTATATACTTATATAAATGTTTATATTACCAATAATATTATTACGAGTTTTATTATTAGCGTTTGATTATAAATAATTATCGAGTTATATAAGATGGTCACATGTCCGAGTCATCACTCTCGGCTCATTGTCGAAGTCCAAATAAAATAACCAAGTCATAAATAAGTAATCCATCTCCGTCCAATCAAAACCCATAACACGTGCTACAACAATAAGGTCCGTCTACGACACCTTTCTAACCTATCTCCGTCAATCTAAAATAACCGTCTCACAATCGGTTCCCAAAACTCTTCGTCAATAACTCCGCAACCTCAAAAGTGAACCATTGTCAAGACCACAAAGGGTCTCGACTAAACCAAAAGTATTCGGCCACAACAATATACCATACTAATAATAAAACAACAACATGAACACAACAAGAAGGTCATCACATTACATGTAATTCGGGCTGGTTTACCAAGCCAAACCCGAGCCAAGTGACCCACTTGGGTCTCGGCTAAAACCATGTGTCGTAAGGACTCAACCTAAGACCATGAGGTCTCGGCAAAGGCTCAAACGAGCAACCAAAACTGCCCAAAAGGACCCTTTTGGGTCGCGGCTTACAACCAACAACAACAAGAGTCACACTAATCAAGATCGAGCCGTAAATATACCAAATCGAGCCATCAGTCAAACCAATACATCAAAACTCTTGCAAAGAATATAAAATCAAAACTCAACATCAAGAATCAAGCCATAGGGCTTCGAACCACACTAGACTGTGAGCCACGGCTAGTGGTACGCGTCGACCATAATCCAAAACCCATGAACCGGATACCAAACTAGTTTTCTATCATCAAAATACCATTTCCCAATAGAAATTTGCAAAATCCATCAAGAAAATATTCGTGTACCCACGATTTGGGTACAAATCGAGACACACGAGA